>CM034243.1:28075303-28801915 GCA_019916065.1 Vitellaria paradoxa
AAAAGAAGAAAATATAAAGTTTCTTCCTTTATTGTTTGGTTTTCAAGATGAAGAGAGAAGAAATGGAAAGTACACTTTCTCCTCATTTCCTTCTCTCTTTATTTCTTTCTTTTCCTCACCATACTAAATATCATATTTTTCTTACCTCTTTCCTTCCAAAAAGCAGACAAAATAAAAACATTTCTTCTCATTTTCCATTTTCTTTTCAAACCTAGACTGATAAAAAATAATATTGTCTTCATCTCTTACTTCACCCACTTTCACATTCTCATCTTTTCTCTTTCCTTTCACCCGTTCCAATAATACTTTGGATGACAGCAAAACTTTCATGACATGACTGCAAAAGATTTTGGATGCTTCCCATTTCTTGTAAGCAAACCAACCTGATGAATAGGAGGATACATAGCGTTTAAAACATACTGGGCATTCCAATAGTTCACGAACGCTGCTGGAAACAGTCACATTAGGTTTCAAAGCATTTTGAGAAGGATCATTCACGTTTTCACCAATATCCATCATGTCCTTCATTTGAGGAGGATCAATAACCTCAGGTTTATTCCGGATGTCATCAAAGTAAGTGTTTCCCGTTGCCATTGCTACTACGTCAACCTGCACTCTACAATGGGAAATTAGATTGACAAAATTAATGCAAAAAGAAAATAGAAAAAGAGATGACAAAACTTGCATTCAAACTTATATTGTGCAATTGATAAACAATACAAGTTCTATAAAATGCCAGTTTGAAGCATAAAAGAATCAAGATTGACATTTACAACATTAAAGACACTTCAATATGGGACAACCATAGAGTTACACTATTTCTAACTCATTATATTTTACTTTTTTTTGTTTTAAAATCAACATCATCCTTCACCATTCAGTCATATGCCCTTGAAAATATCATTCACTTTCAATTAAAAATTTGTGGGTGGTGGCGTCCAATACTACATAACCTAAGGTTTTCTATCTACTAGATTTACAAATCAAAAAGTGGATAGAAACTGTCCTGAGAAATATATTCCTGCCACCTGGTACTGTCACCGTGAAAAATTAACTTAGTATGCATGATGTCATTTAAATGACTTTAAAATTAAGTCCATCGGATATTCTTAAGCTGCTCAAGTCCCTCCTGATATTGTAAACTGATTCACAGGAAAAACCAACAGTAAGCTTATGTAAGAGTACCAACCTTGCAGCAAATGAACAAACATAAGCCACAAACACCAGTCAGCCTGATCCTCAGTTTGCCCTGTTCTTAAGTTTCTCAAGAAGCCCCTATTCTGAAACATAAAATTAAATTGTTCAGGCACAGGTAACTTCAGAAAACATGACAAATTCAATTTTTTCAATAAGATTCTGTTCTTACAAATAAACAGCAGAGTCAATATTATCTTTATGGTTCACAAAAAAGGTTATTTTTGTTTATGATTTCATTTGCCTTTCAGTCTTAACAAAATTTAAAGCAAGATCTTACTGCCATCTTAGTTTGTATCATCACTCACAACATTTACAAAGGGAAAAAAATTAAAAATTAAGAATTAAAAACCCAAAGCTCATTTCCTATACTCAGTAGGATCCAAATGTGAACACCAGATATTGAAAAAAAACTCTAGATAATTAAATAAACGTCTTGATAATTTAACTCTATGAAGCACGGATACGGATACGGGAGCGGGTACGGGTACGGATACGGAATACGGAAATTTCAAAAAATGAGGATACGGGTACGGCAAAAAAATAAAATAAAATATATATTTTATTTAAAATAATTTTGAAGATAGCATGTATATACTACTAAACATTTTATAAATAACAATTATATATCTTGAAAAATACTATTTAATCCATAAATTAACATCATTCATACTCAAAACTACCAACATCATTCATACACAAAACACAAATATAACAAAAAGTATCAAATACAATTTCATACATTCCAAAATAAAAATAGTTTTTTCATTTCCTAATTTTAGTTAGATCAAACTTCAATCATATCAATCTATTTTAGTTAATTATAGTTTGGCCCCTACTAAAATTTATCACATCAATTGTACCCCCAAAAAGGTTTAAAATATTACATTTAGACCCCCGCCGTATCCTGGAAGTATCCTTCCCGTATCCCAGCTGTATCCTAACCGTATCTGATTCAAAATTTAAAATAAAAAATTAGGATACGCCACGTACGTATCCAGCCGTATCCGTATCCTGAAGTATCCGATACGAGTGCGGGGCCTAATTTGAAGTATCCGTGCTTCATAGATTTAACTCCCTAGTCTGCACTCAAGTCATAAATAGAATAACTCCTCCTGCCTATAAAGTTGTAAGCTATTTAATCACATTCCTCATAGAACAAAACAAACATATTTAAACACCATTTGAGCTACTAACATGGTAAAAGATTTTTTTTTTTTTTTTTTTGGCGGAATGCAAAAGCATGTTCAGTGCCCTACTAATAAACACATATTATTTCTACTACTTTACACATTCGTAATCTTCCAATAACACGGAGACCACAAATCTATGTTGAATGGTGAACCTGAAACAGATAGAATCCAACTAACTGAATGGCACTAAGATTTCTGTTTCAGAACTATTCATTCTTCAGTCTAGTACGTTGATGGACCTTAAATCATCATAATTCTAGAGGACCAACACTACCAATTGTTACAATGAAGTCCTCTCATTGCCAAAACCGCATTCTCAGAACCTTCTTCATGCATTTAGCTAAAAAAATGTACAGCATTTCATCATGAAATACTAGCAGTGATTCCAAAGTTACACTGATATGCCAGGAAGAACTAGAAGCATGAAGGTCAGTATTTACTTCTACATATATATATATATATATATATATATATATATATATATACAGGAATTCATCTTCATACAAGCACTGCACCTGAGAAGAAACTTTTGAATTGCTATTTTTCGTTTCAACCAAAGCCAAAAACACCCACATTGACCAGACCCATCAAACGAAATACAAAAAGGAGTAAAAAACCAAATCCACATTGAAAGTACAAACCCTAAAACAACAATCTGAGTCAATCCCAACAACCGATCTAGAATATTTCAGGTCAAAGTCAACCAAAAAAATGAATTATTGATCAAATCCACCGAAAATCCACTCAATCGGTGAAAAAAAATAAAAAAGACCCAGAAAGGGAAGCAGATTCAGAAGACAAAACAAGTTTCTCAGATAAAGTTTAGATTGAAAAAATACCTTCTGATGGCGTCTGAATCAAGAGATAAGAGAAGAATTCTTCCTATCAGGGAAGTTCTTTTAGACGGTTGGACTTGGACCCTTGCCGTCTCTGCATAAGATAAAAATATTGGGACAAAAAGTGGGTCTCGCTTGATTTTGCAAATTCAGAAGGAATTTCAAATTAAAGCCGTCCGCGAGGAGAGAGAAGAGAGAGAGAGCAGGAGCGGGGGTTGGACGGGCAGAGGTTCTTGAGAAAAACAAAAAGGAGGTTAACACGGTGGGCCCAGAAGCATCACTTTTTTCTCCCGGGGCAGGCTCTGGTGTTTTAAATCGGGACAGGGTAACGTCCAGTAGCAATTCTGTGTGTCATCGATGTAAACACTTCTAAATTAAAATTTAACGATTCATCTTCCGCAGACGGAAGCAGGATTACGACTGAACAGGGAACAAAATAACTAAGGTAATTTAGATATATTTATTTTTTTTAGTAAGTAAGCGTATTTTGAATTAACGAAAAAATTTATGTACAGTATTTTAAGGGCATTCTCCCGTGATACAAGTTACAAAATAACTAGTGGATTCCCAACTATTAAGCAAATTAGAGTTTACATTAGCCAACATGACGTGAGATTGAGATAGCTTTCTTCTAACTTCATTTTGGATTCCATGCACAATGGTTGCCATAGGTGTTGATTGCCCTTTGAAGATTCTCTTGTTCCTTTCTTCCCAAATGTGGTAAACCAACCCGGCCCAAGCAAGCTTATAAAGTACACAGCTAGGGTGCTTCCCACTAAATTTGCCCATAGCCCAAGCAACTTTCATTTTCCAAGCTTCTGTGGGTTTGACAATAGAGCATTTCCTTAGAATAATAGCTCTCAATTCAGCCGTAAATAAGCACTTGAAGAATATGTGATCCAAAGTTTCAAAGTCATTTCCACATAATACACATGTTGGATCAATGCTCATGCCCCAACCAATCATTCTATCTTTGGTGTGTAGTCTTCCTCTAATAGCAAGCCAAAGGATAAAACTATGCCTAGGAATGTGTTGGTTGAACCAAATCAAATGATGCCAAGGTATCTTGCTTTGCTTCTCACGAATAGCATTCCATGTTGTAGCCACTCCATATGCTTCATTCTTGGATACACTCCATATAAACTTGTCTTCCAAGGTGGTACACGGCTTGTAATTTGGAGGGTGCTCAAGGATTATTTCTCTCAACTCCCAAGTGCATGGAAAAGGTCACTTCCATTCCCCATTTGCAACTATTCAGTCAACTCTTGCATTTGTAGGTAGCCCCGCATCATAGGCTATCCTAGGACCATATTTGGGAATCAAAGGCCCAAGAGGATGCCAATTTGAATACCACAAGGAAATTGAGTTACTTTTCCCAACCTTGTATTTGAATCGTTAAATTTTAATTTAATAATTTTGATAAAAAATTACCAAACTTCTAAATTCTTTAAATTGCAGTTTTATGATTTGTTTTGGAGGCAAAATTTTTAAAAATTTTTAGTAATTTTTTTAACAAAATTGTTAGATGTAACTTTTATACATTTAATAAAAATTTAAAACTTTTCATAACTTTAAGAAATTTTTAGTAATTTTTCATTATTTGATAAAAAAAAAGTTAGAAAAATTTTTAAAAATTTTTTAAAACTTTTGGTTGTTTGATTAAAAAGTTGGAAAAATATATATGAACTTTTAACAACTTTTGAGATGCTGTCAAATGCTAAAAAATACAAAAATTACTAAAATTTTTCTTTTTTGAGTTTCAAGCAGACCCTTAAACTTAAGTTTTTTATTCGGATTTTGTTTGAATTTACAAATGAAAATGAAAATATTTACACTTTTCCATTAATTTCTTTCACTCCTCAATAACTTTAATTTATTAAATAAAAAAATGTGAATTAGAGAAAGTTAATGCAAGGGTGCAAATATCGTCATTTTTTACAAATTAAATCACAACCTTCCCTTATATAACCAACTTAGCATTTGTTTGGTTACTAATAAGTCAACTTTTTTGAATTTAATGCTAATTTGGAGAGCCGACTTTTGGTAAAAATAAAAAGTAGGTAAATTTTTTATTATTAGATACTTTGTGTGTGTTTTCAAAAAGTGTGAAAATTGGAAAAAGTTCAAAAAAATATTGGTAAAAATTGAAGAAAGTTCGTGAAAGTTTGTAAGAGTTATAAAAAGATTAGAGATTTTTGGTATGAAAAAAGTTTAAAAAGTTTAAGATTTTTTTGCCAAACTTGGCACTTAAAATTGTTCCTTAGTTTATTTTTGTTTTACACCTACATTCCCTAAACATTTGAAAATTACATATACTTCCTCTTGACATTTAAAATTAACACTTACCTCCCTTCTTTTGTAAATGTGTCAATGTTGACCCCTCTTTTGTTAGTCCGTGTAATGACTTCATTAGTATATATTTTTTTTGAAATGATAGATTTACCCTTGGCTTATTATACCAAAATAAGTTAAAGAACAAACTTCTCATCTGATGGTCTTCAGATTATACATGGAGCATGGTTTTCTTAGGAATCCCTCTCATCTTCTCATTCTATACGTTGTTCTCCTTAAAAACCCTAATCATCGTCTTCTCTACTTCTTGTGTAAAAACAACAATTGTATTACTATCAAAGATTTGCTTGTCTATCCCCCTCTTCTACTCTTCAGCTCTATTCACTTCCCCTCACATATATCTTTAAATATTTTTCTAAAATTGTTAATTTTTATGTAAACTTGATTCACCGACGGTTTTATTGGGGTTTAGAGTACAGAAAATTGAAGAAATGTATTTTTGGGGTTTTTTTCATTTACTTAAGGGTTTTTTGGGTTTTATCTTTTTTCTAGATTTGTGTTTTTTATGAATAATGTATATTCAAGAAATTTTAGAATGTTTTTGTGTTTCTTTCTTAATATGTGTTTGTGAATTTGTCTATTTGTGTAAGTTGTTTTATTTATTTATTTATTTATTTATTTTTGGATTTATCATTTTTCTGGGCAATGTTTATTCAAGAAATTTTAGGGTGCTTTCATAGTTCTTTCTTAACGCGCATTTGTGTGAGTTTGTTTATTTGTTAGATTCTCTATTTGTGTGGGTTTGTCTCTTCACAATTTTTTTTTTTTTTTTTGTGGGTTAGTCTGATCAAGAAAATTTGAGGGTCTATTAGCGATTATCTATGTGTGCAGGTTTGTTTATTTCTATGCATTTGTTTATGTATGTGGGTTTGTTTATTTATTTATTTTGTATATTTTAGTGTTATCCTGATTATGTGGTGGTTTTATTTTTATTTTTTTTGCTCGTATTTATTCTGTTTGTTTTGTTTACCAATTGTATAAATGAATGTGTAGGCATACAAAATTTTAGCTAATTATAAATTACCAAGTATCCAATTGGAAGTGCAAATCTCGTATTAATATATGTCAAAACTGATGCAATTTTAAGATGATAATTTTTTAGAAGTTAAGTATCATCTTTGGATTGAATTTAATTTATCTTCAAATAAATAATAATTTTATCTCTAGGAAAATATTGATTTTATCTCTTAAAAAGATAATGAATAATCTTTATCTCTTTACAAAATAAATAGATAAAAACATTGTCAAGGAAGTTTAAAATTATCATGACTCTTCATTTCTCCACTATAAGTAAGGGTGATTCCATGAAGAAAATACAATTACAAAAAGAGTAGAAGACATGACGAAAAAAAATTTCAACAAATGGAGGAGTTCAATCACTTATTCCCACAAGTGAAGGAAGAGAAGAAATTTAAGAAGTCAACCTAACCAATCTTAAGATTAAGCTATCCAACCTTCAAATCAAAGTTTAAACTAACCAATTTTGAGTTCAATCTGTCAAGCCTTCAAGTCCAAATTAAAGCCTGTAAATCTTGACATTAAGCTACCAAGTCTTCAAGTCAAAATTCAAGTATACAAATCTTAAGATCAAGTTAATCTAACTAATCTTTAGATCAAGCATGGTTCAAAATCACAGTCACATTTGCTGTATTGGCTCGAGAAATTTTGACACAATTGTGGTATCGCAGCGTTGTATCAGGCGATTCACGTTTTTAAGCACTTTTTAACTTTAAAAAAATTTTAAAAAAATAATGATAAAATTTTAAAAATTCTAAATAATAAAATTAATGTATTACATAACTAAATATATAATATGTATTTATTAAACATTAGATAAACTACTTATAACATGTGAACGAACTAATTTTGTGCCTTCCTCCGTTATTGATAAACCATTTATATAATCCACATACACGTACAAATCAATCCAAATTCATATGAAAAATACAAATACATAATATCATTGAGATTTTGCCTTTGACGCATTCCAAACCCAAAATTTGAATATTTATTTTACTTGTATTATATACATTAAAGCAAATATAATATGATTATGGTGTTTTGAATATTTACTTTTTTTTTCAATCAACAAGAATACAAGTAACGATAGGGCTAAAAATCATCACTTTGGTTTGTGTCATATGGATATAATGGAGGATATCTCACAGCAAAAGAATATGGAACTCCAAATTGAACATTGTGAGACCATGTTAGCTGAGAGTGTCAAAAATCCAATAATATTCTTTAGTGACATGTCCAACCAATTGTAGGGGTGATTATGACGCGATCGGACAGTTGTCTTGATGATGACGGTACCCTTAGCTCCTTGACTCTTTGTTTGGATCCTGTAACACACTACCGACCGTGCGGGGTTCAACGAACGCCCCTCTGACGGTTAAGTTAGCACTTATAAAGGAAAAAGGGTAAGGTCAGAAGTAATTTCAACAAAGTTTTGGTAAAACAGATAATGCTTACCTCCCTTCTTCATTCTTCTCGTATTTATAGTTTTCTAGACACGTATAATTCTTCCATACAGGACGGTCCTGGCCATCATCCGGGTATCATGTGTAGTAGGGCAAACCAAATCAGAATAGTCGTAGGTAGTGGCATAGTTGTACTACTCATACTCTCTTAAAACATGGCAAAAAAGGTGTTTTGCTTGTATGATTGCCAAGTTGCCCTAAATGGATGCATGCCACGTGTCCAAACACTCCCTCCAATTGCTCACCAACTCTTATTCGCATGATGTGCTCAAAAGGTGGATAAGAGTTTGAACTAATGTCTTCCACATACTGAGACTTGGTCGAACTGGGTGCACTATGATTAGATATGTCTCGTATGCTCGGTATTATTTATAGATATATGAACGTGCATTGGGACATGACCATTAGGTTATGTCAGTAGGTCTTTAATGGGCCGATCTAATTGCCTCTAACACTTGTGCCAACCCTAGGCACGCGTTGTGTGGGGCACGCTAAAAGTCTTTTCTGTTATAAATGCACCGTGCTACCCTTTGCATTCCACCATTTCATCTTATCTCTATATAAATAGTTATTCTTTGCAACTTGTTTGAAATTTTCACATATTTGAACCTTCAGTATTTTAGACAGCCCCTTACTTCAAAGTCATTTTCGCAATTACTTATCCGACTAAGACTATCACTAACCAGTATCTTTCTTGCTTTATAGCAAATAGGTGAATGCTTAATTGAATTGTTTTTTCTTTTCTCGGTCTTTTCTTAAGATGGAGAAGTTCCTAAATGCCCTTAGGAAGCCAAGGGGTATAAAGGCCTTTAGGGTCAGACATCAAATCCCCGATTCTGTATGACTGGCTCTTTCTAGTAGCTGATGATGTTAGCATAGCTGAGCCTATGGGTTCAGAATGGACTTGATGGCCATTAATGGCAGTCAAGGGGTATGGACGCCTTTAGGACCAGACATCAGATCCCCGATTTTGTATGACTGGCTCTTTCCAGTAGCTTATGATGTTAGCATAATTGAGCCTATGATGTCAAAGTGGACTTGATGGCCATTAATGGCCAAAGAGGAGTGTGGGGTGAGTCTTTCACTCCAGTCGATTGTTTGGATATTTTTTCGCTAGTTAGAATCTGCCCTAAGCAATTAGCCTCAAATGGGTATAGGATCTTAGTGGGCGTCATTGAACTCAATAGGATTCTAAGGGTAAACCTAGGCACCAAAAAGATCTTTCACTGTTATGCTGTCACCCCATCCAAAAATGGCAAATATTACCTAAAATGCTGAGCATTTTAAGAATCTTTTTGGTGACCACATTTTGTTTGGACGGGACTGGCAATGGTTACCATGAGAGGAGAGGCACTTTAAGGTGCGAAACTTCATGATGGGCATAGGTAGTTATTTTCTCCTACTCTCGTTTGTTCTTCATGTTTCCTCTTTTTATTTCCTTATGATCGAAGTCTAATTGTTTTGTTTTCTTTTCATACCTATGGCTTAACAAGAGGTTTGCTAGCGAAAGGAGTGTTGAAATCAACCAAATCGCCAAAGTCCTCTCATATAAAGAAAATAGAGCTTTGAAAGGGCTTGGTTAGACAACAATAGTTTTGCTCAACTAAAAATTGACCTACTAAAGTTACACAACTCTTACTCCTAACATCAACAAACATTAAATCAACCAACTGGTTGACTCCACTGACTTCCCACTCGGTGTGCTCCAAATGATAACTGTTGACGTCCCTCTTCCTCGAGAAAGGCCTATCGACCACTAGGTAGCCACCCAGGAATTTGCTTTAAGGTTTGAAAAAGAACCCCAAAAAAGAAGGGTGGAAAGAATAATAATAAGAAGCAAAAGGCTTCTCTACCTCTACCGCCGCCTCCACCCCTATTGCTCGGGGTGGAGTAACAATAAAGGAATGAAGGAAAGATAATCCTTCCATGATTGGCTCCTTCAAGAAGGGCGACAATACCCTAATAAGCAGCCAACCGGTCAACGTCAAGGATGAACCCATCCCTAAGAAACCTAGTGAAGATTTTGTCATCACTTTAATTGTTGGTACTGAAGTAATTCTAATAAAGCCTCGGCCATTTGCAATTAGGATATGGCCATCTTAGTTGCTTATGCAATGATCTTGCCCACTGATTAGGAGCACATCATGACTATGCCCGACCACATATGGTTCTTCCAGGTAGTCCATTGCTTTCTCTTGGTATGTTGTGCTTCTTTTACTTCCATATGATCGTTTATTTTCTCATTCATCTATTTATGCTCTACTTTTCCTTTGTTTTTGTTAATAGGCCACTAAGCACCTCAGAGATACTAGTTGGCATTTTGAATGCTTTATGGAGGGCACAAAGAACATTGAGAGAGTGGTCGATACCGAGTGCTCTCGAGCTGAAAAGGCCGAGAAGAATGTTAAAAAGATTTGCACCCTAAATAAAGAGCTCATGAACCAAAAAAAACTACTTGAGTTCGACTATATGAAGATGAAAACTGGGTTTAACATGGCGAGCAAAAGAATGGCCAAGCTCGAGAAGGAACGGGCCAAAGTGGAAGAGGAGAAAAAAAAGTCTTCGATTAAGGATATAAAGAGGCTAGTGACGAATATCAAAAGCAAGTGTTTATTACGTTCAAAACCTAGTATCAGATGGCTAGATTTCTACTCTAAAGAAGGTCAGCCACCCCTTTAACTCTAGTTTTATACTTTTTTTGAGTGGCCAGTGGACAAGCCCAAGTACCTCCCAGTAGACACAGAATTTGAGGAGAGTCCATCTTCCTTGATCGGAGGAAAGGCCACTCAAAGTGCCAACCAAGTTACTAATTCTACCGGCAGCCAAGAAGAAGTAGACAATAGCACTTAGCTCAGATCTTTCTCTTGTTTTTTCTTTTTTTTCTTTTTGACATTGTAGCTTTAAGGGGTTGGCCCCCCTTTGCAATTGAGAAATTCTTGTCTTTTATTTTCATATTTGCATTCTCCAATCAATGTGACTCGTAGAACTATCCTTGAGTACTTAAGTATAAATTGAATCTTAATTAGAATTGAATTTATTTGAACAATTTGATCACCAACCAAAGACCTAAATTGGTTTAAGTATGGGCTTTATTCTAAGGAAATACTTACTAAGTATAAATTACTTGAAAGAGTTTGCCTAACTCTATACTCAATTAATATGCAATCCTTAAGATAAATTCTAATAATGAACTTTTGCTATTCATCCATTTACACCGTACTTTGATCTAGAGATCTAATGTAGTCCGAACACGAACTATCCAAACTTGCTGTAACTCATTTAAATGGTGACATGAATCCCAGCATGCTTTAATGGATTGGACTTGTAAAACTAACCAGGCTAGCACATATCTGAGCTGAAGTACTTATTAAAATAAATTCATTTGACTACCAGATCTAAGTAAGAGTGGTTTAAATAAACTCTTTTTGCTTGCTATAAATCTTTACTTCAAAATGAATCTTAATGTATTACTTGTTTGAATTTGTTGAGATGTAGGCGAGTCCAAATAATGGTTGCGACTGTCTTTGGCAAGATTGGTTGTTTAAGTTGTAAACAAGGTTTAATGGTAGAATCGCTAATCTGAGCCAGTCAGATGGTTGAGCTTGGAGAAAAGCCACGTATCATTATGACTGACCTGAGCAGATCAGGTGGCTGAACCATTGCTTTGAGCTAGGTATTGCTGTGGCCGACCTGAGCGGATCAGGTGGCTAAACCGTGGCCCTGAGCTAGGCAATTACTTTGCTGAAAAAGAACAATCCACCATGGAAGCATGGATTTTAAAAACAAATATCTTGTCATTCATAACTTGATGTTTACATTAAACTTCAATGGTAATAAATTTTCAAATTAGTGACATTTCATGGTCTCATGATATCTCTTCCCTCCAAGTCCTCTAGGCAATATACTCCATTACCAACCACCTCGGTGACTCTGTAAGGATTTTCCCAGTTAGAGCCAAGTTTTCTATCATCAAGGTTTCTTGTTAACAAAATGACTTTCCTAAGGAAGAGGTCGCTTATATTAAATGAACTCACTCGAATATGCCTGCTTTGTAACTTTTTGAGTTACTATTCGTAGGCAGTCATCCAAATTTGGGCAAATTTCCTTTTTTCTTCTGGTAGATCTAATTTCCTTTTAAGTGTTATATCATTGTTTTTTTTGTGATAAGATAAGTTCAAATAGTGGGTATTCCAGTCTCCAATGGTATGATTGTCTCCATCCTATAGGGCAGCGAGAATGGTGTCTCTTTTATTGATCGATGAGGTATAGTCTTGTAGGCCTAAAACATAGTCGTCTACTCCTCTACTCAGCTTCCTTTAGTTTGCTCCAAGTGTTTCTTGATGCCGTTCAATACAATTTTATTGGAGACTTCAACTTGGCAGTTGCTTTGAGGGTATATTAGTGTAAAGTAATGATTACGGATTTTAAAATCTGAACAAAAATCTCTTAATACATTACTATCAAAATGAGTGCCTTTATTAGAAATCAAACTCTAAAGAACTCCATACCTCATGATTATATCCTTCAATGTGGTCGGTTAGTGTAACCTCTATATGGAAGTAATTTGATTCAGATCAACTTTTATCCCATTTCTCATCACCAGGTGTCCAAGGAATTTTTCCGAACCCACTCTGAGAGCACATTTGGCTGTATTTAGCCATAAACCATACTCCTTAAGGATTTCAAATACCTTTCTGAGGTCGGACCAATGATTAGCCTTTGCTTGGCTTTTGATTACCATGTTGTCAATGTACATGTCCATTATTTTCCTAGTCTAAGAGTCAAACATTTTGGTGACCAACCTTTGATAAGTGGCCCCGGGGTTCTTCAGTTCGAATAACATTACTTTATAACAGTAGATCCCCCTGTGGTGTGATAAATGTCGTCTTCTCTAGACAAGTCTAAATATAAGGATTTGATGATAGTCTTGATAACCATCCAAGAAACTCATCATCTCATGTTCGGCCATGGCATTGACAAGCTAATCAGTCTTTGGTAGAAAGAAAGGATCTTTGGAGCATGCCTTGTTGTGGTCGATGAAGTTAACACAGACTCTTCATTTGTCTTTTTTTTTCTTGACCATAACCGTGTTGGAGAGCCATTTTAGGTAGTTCACTTCTCTGATTGCACCTGCCTCTAACAGTTTCCTAACTTCTTTGATCACTATTTCTGTATGTGCAGGAGAAGATCATCTCTCTTTCTAAATAACTAGCTTCATAATTAACAGTATGCTAAGCTTGTGATACATAACTTCAGGGTTGATCCCTGGCATTTCATATAGGTCCAGGCAAACACCTCTAGATTCTGTTTTAGTGGCACTATTAGCTTCTGCTTCTTATGGTCAGGCAGATTCTTTTCGACCAAGAAAAATCTTTTTAGGTCAGATTCATGTACAAGAATAGACTCCAAGTTTTCTACCGCCTTTTTGCTAGGCTCTCTTCCTATATCCTCCAATGCCAGCATTTTTTTCAGTTCTAACCATAGATTTGACCTGATTGGGGATTTTTTTTGCCCCAATAGCAACCGAAAAGCACCTCTTAGGAATGATCTGATTCTTTTTAGTCAAAAATATTCCTTGGAGGGTTGGGAACTTGATCATCTGATGACAAGTGAATAGTATGGCCCTAATCTTGTGTAGCCATTAATGCCCTATTATGGCATTGTACGCGGATGGGACATCTACCACCAAAAATTCTGTCTCAAACTCCATAGGTCATGCTCAAACAAATATTGTGACTCTGCTGAGTGGCCAAATAGGTGTCGAGCATAAACTGACCAAAAGGCAATGAGCTGGAATGAGGTCGGACTCAAATAGACCGAGCCCCTTGAAATGTCCATAGTACATCACCTCCGTAAAACTGCCTTGATTAATAAGGATATGGTACACTTTACAGTCCGCCGATCTCCAAAGTGACTACTAAGGCATTGTTGTGTGGTTACTAGACACCCTCTAGGTTGTTATTAGTAAAAACGATGTCCTGATTTGGTTCTGCTCTTCCTTTCTTACGGCCATAGGTTGATATGCTACCCATATTTAGCACTTCTTTTAAGTGGGTTACCTTAATGTACTCGACTTGAGACCTGATTTATTCCTGTCAGGATTTGTAACCTAAATATACTATGTTAATGATCCTCTAGGTAGGTCTGTCACTGCATTCATGAGGCCTATCATCTTTGACAAGTCGAGTATGATGTTCTTTTTTGTTCTTATGGTCATCAACATAGTCACGTAAATGGCCTGTGTGTACCAAGTCTTCCAAATGATGTTTGAATGTTTAGCATTCCCCAGTGCAATGACCTTTATTTCTGTGCTAGGCACAGTACAGAGATTGGTCTCTTTTGGATGGGTCTCCAGCCATCTTGCGTGGCCACACAGAGTATAGCTCGTCTTTGATCTTACATAGTAACTTAAAGATAAGTACCTTGAAAATGGTACGAATAGCTTTGAATACATCCTTTTTGCTTTGTTCCTTGATTAGCTTATTGTCGTCGATACGAAGTTTTGTTCTCTCTATCTCTTTCCTCATGGGCTTTTTCTCCACGTTCCTTATCTCATCATCAACCTTGAAATATTTCTCCATTTGATTTATGAGGTCAGTCAGGTCATCTGCTGGTCACTTTATCAGCGACTGCCAGAGTTCATCATTTCGCGATAGGTTGAGCTTAAAAGAAGCCACAATGATTTGCTAAGAATAGCGCTCTACTTTGTTGTAAGCCTTGAAGTAGCATCGAGCATAATCCCTCAGACCCTCGTTCCTTCCTTTCCTTATTGTTATCAATGTGTCCACCAATCAAGACTATTTGCTATTGGCAACGAAACGAGCCATAAAACCTTTTGCCAACTGAGCCTAAGTGCGGATCCATCCACTTACCAAAAAAAAGAAAAAAAAAAAGTACTGATCGATCCAGGCTCCAGCTTATTCGACAAACGTAAGGCCACCTCTCCCAAACTAGAAGGGAAGACCTTGCACATAAGCGCATCATTGTAACTTCTTAGGGACATCATCTGCTTGTGATGGCACACATGTCCAATTGGATCAGCCTTGCCATCGTAGAGTGTAAATCTTGGAGGGTTGAACTTGTGAGGGTTTCCATTTGCTCGATGTCGGCTACAAACAGTGAAGTAGTAATTTGGCTGAGGGCCCTCCTGGCCAAGTGGCTGGTAGAGTGTTCCACTTTGTGGTCAGCATGATTGACAAGCTATTTGAACATCCAATCCTTCAAATCAACTCTATTTTCTTTAGCCAGCTTACTTGCTAACAGATGTGCACGTTTGAAATGAGCATTGCTTCTGTAAGTCTGAACTAGACTACCTCTTCATTCTTTATCCATGGGAATAACGACGGTCTGGTGATCTAGGCTATTTGCTCCTTCTTTGTGGAGTGATACTCCTTCCCCTATGTAGGTGCTAAGATGGCTCACAATGTCTCTGCTCATAGGAGCCACGATGAGAGCAGTGACTTCCACTTCAAGCCTGGAAATGTTTAGCGTACAGGTCGAGTTAATCACGTTAAATCTCAAACTCATATTCCTTGTGCTGTATCTCCACTTGAAACTAGCCCAAAGTGAGTCCATTCTGAACCGGGAGGCCGTGGTTAACAGCTTGACGGTCTTGGGACCCCCCGTCTGCTCATGCTCCCAAGACCACTCGTGTCCAACAGATTGCTTGGGCCCAATAGGCTGTTCTTGCCTAATAGATTTCCTGGATACTTCTAACCTTATTCTGGGGGTATTACGAGCCAGTCAATCTTCTATGATACTTTTTCTCATCTCTGTTACTGCTAGATCAGGTATTTCGTGGGAATGTGATTTCGATTCCTATAGACAGTGCCAATTGAAGTGTCAAAAATCTAATAATATCCTTCAGTGATATGTTCGACCAGCTGTAAGGGTGAGTGTGACGTGGTCGGGCAATTGTCTTGATAATGACGGTACCCTTAGCTCATTGACTTCTTGCTTAGATCCTGTAACACACTACCGACATCATGTTGATAATAGCCAAAACCTTGGTATCCAATACTGTTATTATTAGAAGATCTCTCATCATACCATCTCCGATCATTACCAGAAAATTAACACTACTAGGTCCATCATGGTGTCCCCTATGACCTCGATTATAATAATCACCAATACTAGTTCCAGTAGATTGCTCAAATATCTTATTTGTAATTTTTAGTTTACATAAATTAATTAAAAATATTGAAAATATATTTTACTTTGAGTTAAGTGCATTGTTGTAAATATGCAAGTGAAAATAACGAAGAGTTGCCATAATTTTTTTGAGTGCATCAATATGATGATTAACCTTCCATAGACTGAAAAAATAAAAAAGAAAAAAAAAAACCTACTGTTGTCATATACTTAAAAAAAAATAAAAAAAAATGAAGAGTTACCATAATTTTTTTAGTACATCAATATAATGATTGACCTTTCATAGACTGAAAAAAAAAAAAAGAAACCTTATGTTGTTGTATACTAAAAGAAAAAAAATCAAAGAATTGCCATAATTTTTGAGTACATCAATATAATGATTGACCTTTCATAGACTGAAAAAAAAAAAAGAAAAGAAACCTTATGTTGTTGTATTCTAAAAGAAAAAAAGATCGAAGAATTGCTATAATTTTTGAGTACATCAATATAATGATTGACCTTTCATAGACTAGAAAAAAAAACACAAAGAAAACTTCTATTGCCGTATACTTAAAAAAATAACAAAATAATAAATGTAAAACTTACAAATTACAGAAAACGACAAAGCTTTGGCGAGAAAGAGGCGGCAACTATTGACGATGTTTCTTCCATTTTATATATTTATCCTGGTTGGACTCTCTCTCTACATCTCTTTGCTACAATCCTAGGTCAATATTCTTAGAGAAATCTCTACATTTTAACAATAAGGTTTCACTTTTCTCTGAGAGCACTACATTTATCTGACTTCAACAACTCCATATTAACCGAGATATTGCCACAATTTCTTTAAATCTCAGAGTATCGTCGATAACTTAGGATATCTCAGCTGCGAGAAGCCGAGTTAGACTGTTCTAGCAATATTTTTCATTTCGAGCTGAAATCTGTTAGTGACGAAACTGAGTGGAGACACCAAGATCTGGGTTGCTCGACCGAGACTTGGAACCTTGTTGTCAAGTTTTCATTCAAAATTTATGCCAACCAATCATGAGATCAAATAATCAAACCTTCAGATGATTATATTTGTTTATTATATTTCAGAGATTGTACTCACATTTTTTAAATTAAATAAATAAAATTCATTATCATACATTTTGTCTTAATTTTTAGATAAGAAAATTTTTGTGTATGTAATGATTAGAACATAATTTCATCAAATTTTTTAAACTTGATGTGATGACTTGATATTTTATTTTATATTATTGTTGTTGTTGTTGTTGTTATTATTATTTAGTTGTTTTGGTTTGATTTGTTGGAGTTATTGAAGTTTTATTTGAATTAATCACTTAGTTTTTGCCACTGTGGTTTGACATAATTGTTTGGAACTCCAAAAATCTTTCAAAAAATTCTAAAAAAACTCCAAAAGTTCCTAATTTTGTCCAAGTAAATTTTTTCATGTGTCACTTTTGCATCAACTTTTAATAACTATTTTGGGAATTAAACGCCAATACTCAGAAAACTCTAAAATTTGATTAACACTCCAAACACTAGAAAGTTACACTTGAAATTTTTTTGTTGAAATTTGGAGCTCCAAATAGGCTCAAAGGTAATAATAACTTCTATTTTTTAAATCATTTCTAATACTCAATGCAATTTCAAAATAATTTTACATAACTATATCTATACTACTATAAAAAATCCTAATGTTTGAAAAAAAATTTTAACTATTTTACCCATTTTTTTAATTTAATTCAACTCTATCCCTTCATTATCTTTTATCTTTTTTTTTTTTCCAGTTTAACTCAATTCTAATCCAACTTTGTAACCCAACTCCATTATAATTCTTCGTGATGGTGTATTTTTTTCAGTTTAACCCAATTCTAATTCAATTCTGTAATCTAACTCCACTAGAATTCTTCATAATAGTGTATGTCCTGCAGTTACTAAAAATAATTACGTCCCAGGTGATCAAAGCAATTATTATCTCTTCCTCATCCATTAATAGCCTGAAAATAATACGTCGACCCCTTATTATACAGTAGACAATTTAATAACAATTATCATTGATCCAAAGTGTTTTGCTTAATTTATAGGGTGTTGTAATATAATTTCATTTAAATCTCTCCCAATGCTTCTCTATTGTTACCAAAAAGAATTTCATCCCAAGTGATCAAAGCAATTATTATCTCTTCCTCCTCTATTAATGGTTTGAAAATAATACTTAGACCCCTTATTGTACAACAAACAATTTAATAACAATCATTGTTGATCCAATAGTGTTTTGTTTAATTTACAAAGTGTTGTGATATCCTGGTGGATATAACTCGAATCAAGTCTCTCGTCAATCCTTCTCATTATAATTTCATACTAATTTATATATATATTGATTATAATATAACATTGCTTTATTTTAATTTTTGTGTATTTGATTTTTAACGTATATTATCACATAAAAATATGGCTATTTGTTGTATTATCTTGGATCTGTGTTAACTTATAATTTTTCAGAAAAAAAGTGCGAAAACACTATTTGTTTTTTAGTTTATATTTTTCAATTTAAGTTTTCATTTTTTAAAAAATAAAAATAAATTTAACAAATATGTTTTTATTGCCAATTTTTAAAAGTCTTTAAACTTAAACATAAGAGCGGTAAAAAAAATTTTACCAAATAGGACTTAAGGTTTTTAAAGCAAACTATGCGTACTTATATAGATTTTTATTCATCAAATTATAAGTTCCACTCGTATTAAAAAAATTTATACAGTAATTTTATAATTAAATAGTTGTTATAGAAAATATAAGATATGATAACATTTACATAAATTTTTTATTTTTATACCAAATAATTTAGATAATATTGATCTATTTGTAATATGTGTGTGTGATGATGTTTATAAATCTTGAACTGCAGTTATCCTTATCAACTTTAAAACTACTTGATCATGATAGAATTTAAAAGGTGTGCTCATTCTTTTTTATTGGGGTTTTGGTATAACTTTAATTTATCACGATAGGCAATAATAATGTTAATGTTTCACATAGATAATAATCTTATTTTTTTTCTAACTTTCATTTAATTTTTAGAATATTTTAAATAATAATTCTAACTTATATTAGTATATTATATAACATACAATATATTTAAATGTCTGTGATGTGTGTATTTATTTATACATCTACTAAAATTATCCTTCACACATTTTGAATATGATTCTTTAGAATTTTAATGGATTTTTTGTTCCATTATTTTCTAATTTCACCTTTATTTTTTGTTTATATCTACTAAAAATCATCTTTAGTATATTTTATATTTATACTATTATAAAAAGTCTTAATGTTTGAAAAACTTTTGTTGACTATTTTACTCCTATTTTTTAAATTAACTCAACTCTGTCCTTTTATTATCTACACTCTATTGACTACTTTACTATTTCATCTTTTTTTTTTTCAGTTTAACCCAATTCTAATAAAACTTTGTAACCCAAGTCCACTATAATTTTTCATGATGGTGCATGTCCTAGACACCAATAGCAGAAGTAATTGATAGGGTTTTGGATACTCCAATTCCCAAAAATTTGTTAAAAACTGGCAATGCACCAACTAATGCTACTAAGGAATAATTATATAGATTTTTATTCCTCAAATTATAAGTTCCACTTGTATCAAAAAAATTTATATAATAATTTTATAATAGAATGTGATTATAGAAAATATAAGGTATAACAACACTTACATAAGATTTTTATTTTTTATACCATATAATTGAGATAATATTGATATCATTTGTAATATGTGTGTGTGTGTGTGTTATAACGATGCTTTTGAATTTCGAACTGTAGTTATTCTTATCACCTTCAAAACTACTTGATTGTGATATAGTTTCAAATGTGAGCTCATTCTTTTTTATTAGGGTTTTGGTTTAACTTTAATTTATCATGGCCGACAATAATAATGTTAATGTTTAAAGTTGTAAAAAAATATGCAACTTTTACATGCCAAATTAACGTAAATATATATATATATATATAATCTCTTTTCAAACTCATATAAACGATAAATTCATCCAAAAAGCCATCTAACACTTACTTTCAGTTGGGAATTTATTTGTAGGCTTTGTTCTTGGACCCTCCAAAAACTTCAGTAGACTTTAGAAATAATTTTTTATAAAATAAGGGTTGTTTGGCACGTTTAAAAAAGTAATTATTATTATTTTTTAATTTTCTTCACCAAATACAAAATTAATTTTTACCAATTAAAATATACTTATATAAAATTTTTTATTTGAAATGATAGGCCAACAAGTGTTTCGCATAATTTTGGATACTTTTCTTGGTGGAATTTATGAAGCATTACCTAATTCAAAAGGAGGAACTCAATCAATGGCTTCAATTAATAGCCAGAGAAGGCAAAAGGTTAAGAAAGCACTTCAATCCCAATTGTTCAATCTGCCATCCATCCTCATTATATATATCATTATTTGTATAAGGTGGGATAACTTGAATTTGCAGACCCAACAATTTTACTGTAGTAGTAAAAACGGAAATTGAATTATTGAAGCAAGAAGAGTAAGCATTGGATTGAAGCCTACAAAGACCTCTTTCCCAAATTTGTGAAAACAAAATAGCAATAAACAATATTGATTAAACAACAATTAGTCTGTACCTTAAGCATGCTAGCAAGGAAGTATATGCTTCCATTTTTACCTCCTCAAAGAAGTCTGATTTTAAGGAAACAATCACTAGCAGATCTCTCCTCTTGGGTAGAAACTGATTGAAGACATTGTATGGTGAATTTTTGTACATTGCCTAGATTTGTTGTGACTGCAATATTGATATTGAGTTTGTTATGTCATCAGTTGTTATTTGGTCATGCCAATGATTCGTCATTGATGTAATTTGTTGACTATTATTATTATTATGGCATTGATGTATTCCTTTTCTTTCCAGCTTTATTAATTTAAGTTAAAACTCCTATTTTATTATTGATTTGACAATTAGATCATCAAATTATTAATGATATGTAAAAAAATTACAGTTTAAGTTTGATGGTAAATAAAGGTTTTGAACCTTTTACATAGATAATAATCTTATTTTTTCTCTTGACTTTCATTTAGTTTTTAGAATATTTTAAATAATAATTCTATCTTATGTCAATATACTATATGACATACAATATATTTAAATGTCTGTGATGTGTTTGTATTCACACATTATTAAAATTATCTTTCGCATATTTTGAATATGATTCTTTGTGATTTCAATTGACTTTTTGGTCTATTATTTTCTAATTTCACTGTTACTTTTTGTTTATATCTACTAAAAATCATCCTTAGCATATTTTATATACTATAATATTTCTTGATTGTATTCTAGAATTAGTTTTGTTAAAACTTTTTTTATAACAAAAATAACATGAAAATTAAACTAAAAGTTTCCCTCCATATTCATTTTTTTTCTTTATCTTTCACTTGAGTCTTTGTATATCTCTCTTCATATTAAAAAAAAAAAAAAGAAAAAAAGAGGATAGGGATTCAAAATTTCTTCTCTTGTTCAAATTATGATACAAAAATGCAAAGAAAATTATTTGAAATTTATAAAATTAAAATTAATTAGATTTAAAATTTTTAATATATTAATGAATGCTTTTTGTTTAATTTTTTAATTTTCTTTTTATTTTCACTTCATTTTTCTTTTTCTATTTTTTTGCACCAAAATCTTGCTCCAAACATACCTTTTTATTTTTTCAAGTTTAAGATTTCTTTAAGAAACTCAAATATTTTTTATTAATTATTTTTCTCTTTCATTTCCTTTCTTTTATTTTATATTATCTAATATTCTTTTTACCTTAGTGTGTCTCTATATGTGGGATACTGATTTAAAATTTATTTTCTTGTTTGGGTTATGTTGAAAAATAAAAGGAAACATGTATGAAAGTTAAGAAATTAAACTTTAACAGGATTAAAAAACTAATATATTGATGAATGTTTTTAATTTTATTATTTTTTGTAAGTAGTTTTTATATCTTTTTTATTTTTTATTCAATATTTGTGAATTTTTTTTCTCACTCTCTCATGTCTCTCTCTTTATATGTTTTGCTTCCAATGCTATGCATTTTATTTTAATTGAAAATTAAATAAATTTATGTCTTTGCATATTTGATTTTATTTAGGATTTGAAGGATCATGTTATTAGATAAATTACAATCTTCTTTTGAGGGTGTTTTGGATATAATGAAGAAAAAAAATAATAGTTTTGTATTTTAAAATGTAAACAAGTTTTTTTTATAAATTTGTAATTTATCTGGACTCTTGAACTGTGAGAATTTAATATGATATAACTTCTAAGATATTGTTTAATACCATGTATTGAATGTCTCTTTATTATTGGCGCTTGTGCACAACACAATATCCATTATTTTCTTAACTATTAATTTGTTCAATTGTTTTTGATGTCACTCGTTGTTCACTAATCTAATTTGCCCTAACATATATGTGCTTTATTAGTTGTGACCTATTTAATCAGAAAATAGAACTTGATATGCTATTAATAGCTTGTAAATGGAGTGTTCTAGGATTGATTCGCAGCATTATTCATTCTCACTGATTTAAATCTATCTTATGAATCTTCTTCTTGCATTTACATTATGAATCATACATTTGTCTCCCTTTAAAGATTTAAGATATTGTTCTTATTACTTCATATATTTTAAACATTTGGTGAGGACTGCGATTGCTTCTAGATTTTTTAGTTTGTCTTGTTCTCTTGATTGAAGAGCTTTAGTGAAGGATGAGAAAACTAATTCTTTGTCCAAGTTAGGTAAGATTTGCTCCTATAATGAGATTTAGATTGATCAACTGTACATATGGAAACTTCATATAAAACAAAATGTTAATCTGTTATTTTTAGGAATGTTGGATATATCTTTTCCATTACATTGTACTCATTAGATTGTAATTTCAAATATTTATTTATTGTCTTATGTTAATTGAAAGTTTGAAACATCTGAAGTAATAAAAGATTTTTGATTGCAAACAAACCAAACAATGGACAAGTTTAAGCAGGTATGTATTTAAATCTAATCTAAGCAAGAAGATGGCTAAATGAAGGAAATGGACATTTCAATCGAATATATGAATAAAGTTACAATATAGCTCAATATGGAAAGGATATAAAGATTTTAATGTATGTTTTTTTTAAATAATATTTTTATTTTTTATTGTCAGTTTATTTTTTAAAATTTAGATGTATAAAAGAATAACAATTAATTTGCAACATAACTTAATATAGAAAAGATATAAAGATTTTAATATAAGTTTTTTTAAATAATATTTTTATTTTTTATTGTTAGTTTATTTTTTAAATTTAGATATATAAAAGAACAAACATACACGTGTGATACACGTGCATTTTTCTAGTCAAACAAAAAGGATAAAAAACAATGCCAGCTCCAAAACAACGCATTTTAGACTTTTAAATTATAATTTAACAGTTCTAACACATTTATATATTTTTGATTCAAAAAATATAAATATATTTAAACTATTAAATTTAATTAACAACCCAAGTTACTGTCATAGAATTGATGTAAGCCCCCAAATTCTTATAAAATTTGGATGACCCCTTGCAAAGCCAATGTAATGAATGCATCATATCACATGTAAATATAAGTGTTAATTGTCTTTCTATTCCCAGAAATTGTGAAAATTATCAGTACTTTTTAAATTTATATTTATGCTTACTATTTAAATTTTATATTTATATTCTTTGTTCTTAAAAACTAAATACTAAAGTAAAATTATGAACGTTTTGAATTTGAACTAAAAATATAAAAATATTCATTAACAATTAAATTGAATGAATATTATTTATTATTATTATTATTACTTTACAGAATATGAGAATGAAAATGAAAAGTATGGTAAATAATATGGTCAAAACTATTACCATACCTTCTAAAATATAATTATTTACTATAGATATTTATAAAAATAATAAAAAATATTAAGGGGGTGTTTGGTTGGCCAAAATCAATCAAAACTTACAAATTTTTACTAACTTTTTGTACTTTATTTCAATCAAAATTTATCACGTATTACTTTTACATTAAATTTTTGTACTTTTATTATACTTTTTAACTAAACTTTTGTCAATCAAACATCTCCTAAATAGAAAAAAAGAAAAAAATACATTTTATATAAATATTTTTGACACATATTACACTTCACATTAGGGTGAAATAATGTTTTGACTGATGGAGATATACCACCATTTATTTTTCTTCCCTCTCGTTCATTTGTTTCCAAATAAAAATTTGAGTAAAAATGGTTAAAATTTACTGTCGTAATATTTTATGTTTTTTTATTCTCACGCCACAAAGCCACTTTAAATTGTTAAAAATGAAAAAAGCAAAAGAAAAAGAAATTGTCAAATGGTGAAATAAAATAAAAAAGAACCAGGGCACGTTGAAAAAAAAAAAAAAAAAAAAAAAGACCAAGGGCACCTTAAAGTCCAATTCTTCTCCCAAACTGGGCGAAAGAGCTCTGGTTCGATTCGATCAAGTGTTACTCGCTTGTTCTATCGGTCCTTGCGACACTTTATTCCTCTTAGACGTATAAAAAAAGGTGGAGAATCTGAATTGTTTTGAGCGGTGTAGTTGAAACGAGGCTGAGTTGTTTTCAGAGGTGGTCTCCACGACGGAACGATGATTTTACTGTTTTTACTGGATGTTTTCTTGTATTTTCCTTGTATCCAAACAGGGAAAAATGATTGATGGATAAACTCCTCTTCTTCGATTACAGGTGAAATCCATTTGGAACCATGCCGGACGTGAATGCCCTTGTAAACGATTTCGTAAACAAGCTTAGAAAACGGTGATTTCATCGTTATCGTTATTTGGATTGTCAAATTAACATTTTGGGATTGGTCATTGGATTCAAATTATTTGCGTTTTTGGAATCCTTTGTGGTGGCAGTAAAATCGAGGGCTCAAAGGCGACGGCCAAGCTGACGGCGGAACTGCTTCGGTCGGTGATTTCGCAGCAGCGACTGCCCCACACGAACCAGGCTGGGGCTCTGATAGATGCTGTAAAAGCAGTTGGAGAGCAACTGATTGAGGCAAATCCTGTGGGTATGAACCCTGTTTTAGACCATTAGTCTTGTATATTTGTCATCTGATCAACTATTGATCAATGATTCAATGTTGTTACAACTTCATTTTCGCCTACTGCTCTGAATAATGTGTTTAGGGTCGCTTAATTTGGTGGGTAATGTTTATGATTAGTTACAATTTAGGGTTTATGATGATAGAGGAGATGCATGATACTTTATCAATCAGTTTGGGTTTATTCCGGATGATGTTTGATGGTTTGACAGTACTGTCTATCCATAACCATAAGTAGCTTCTTGGAATTCTTGGACAGCAGTAAAAAAGATTAGAAGGAGAAGAAGAATTAGAAGTAGAAAATTATGGAGAAGAATGCGTAAGGATTACTGGGTTTCATCTATAAAGATCCTATGAGCCTGCAAAAATTCTCTGAACTCTGGTTTGATCAGATAGATGTTTGTTTAGATACTTTATTAAACTTCATAGGCAATTGAAGAACTTTGTCGAGGAAAGGGAGAAGAATATGCAGACTAGGTGTGACTCAATTTGTTAGAAATGTAAATTTGATAATACGTAGTCTAGCACAATACAGTTTAAAGAGAATATAACTTAAACTACTTGGATATTCATGAAAGTTGTAATTGTTGTATAATCTCATTCGTCTAGGGACAACTACACCGTACTACTGTTATTCAGTTGATTTTTTTTAGTAAGCTACATTTGTTCTTGAACATGCAATACAAGTTTTTGTTTTGGAATCACTAGGATGACAATGCCTCATGATTATATTTTTGAGATCAGCTGTGCTGTAGACTACATTTTATATGTGGACGTAGGGTTTCAAGGTTAAATAATTTGGCCCAAAAGCTTAGTCAATACAATGGAACACTAAGTTCCCTCACTGTCACTAGCATTAAAAAGCAAAACTAGAACAAGCATACGTAGATAAATGTAATTAACGGGGAACAAATGAAACTGGAGTTGCTTTCTTATTTTAAAAATGGTAAAAGTAAATTAATGACTAGACAAAAGTAACAGAAAAAGTTAAAGTTTCAATTGATATGCCTGGATAACATTGTAAGCAATTATTTGCACAAAATATTATATCAAGTTTCTACACCCTTATATACAATCCCCTCTTATGCATAATGGGACTAACAAATAGAATGGAATGCAAACATGCATGTAGAATATGGCATATGTTGACAAATCTAAGGGTGCACAATACAAGCATAAAACTTAAAAACCAATGATCTGATAACATTTTCTGTATCATTTTTTTGAAAGCTTAGGCTGTTGAAAAATGGTAAAGCTACAGCTGTTGAAAATGGTTCAATCAATGTTACTCAAGTGATTATGCCTTTCGCAACGTATGTATTGCTCTATGCCTTTCCTACAACTTCCTCTAGATTGTGGAGAGATATACCAAGGAACAAACTGAGTGTAAAATGGGATATATATATATATATATATATAGAACAGAACCATAGATGTAGGCTAGGTTCTTGGAATCTAGTTGTTCCGTTATCAAAGCTTTTATTGTATGTCAGACACCTATTTCACCTAACAGTTTAAAAAACTGTTAGAACGGGCCAATTAAACGTGTTGTCATTTTATGAGAAGGTGCATTCTGCAAGTGTGTTAATAAATTGAATTTAGGGCATCCACATTAATTTCTCCTAATAGATTCTCCAAAATATTGTAAAAAGTAATATTTTTCTATTTTCCATGTTCTTTATTTAATAATACTCTGAATCAGATTCTCTAAAAAATTTTCGACAACATTTAAATATTGATTTTTCAATCATTCTTTATTTTTTTGTTTATTCTTTAACAGTTGGCGATAAATGTATTTTATAACGGCTATATTTTTGATGGTCATTCCTCCCCCCCCCCCCCAAAAAAAAAATAAAAACAAAAAAAATGTTTTCAACTACCATATTCTTGAAAAACAGTTAGATGGTCTGAAATGTTTTCTACAATATTTACTATTGATTTTTAATCACTCTTTATTTTTTATTTATTGTTTAACAGTTGGTAATAAACATATTTTATAACATCTATATTTACAACGACCATATTTCCCCCCCAAAAAAAATGTTTTAAACTTTCATATTCTTCAGAGGTGGTCATAGTTTCCAAATAAATAAATAAAAGGATAACTTACGATTGATCTTATCCCAAAACAGAAAAAAGAAAAATTATAAGATAACTTATGATTTTTTTTTTTGGGGGGGAGGGGCAAGTAAAAGGGTAAATTTTATCTATTTTGACCACGAGAAGATAACCCATGTTTCTTGTGGAAGATTATCATCTTGCCAATTTCCTTAGAAAAGAGACATCCAGGAATTTTTTATTATTAACATATGTATTGAGAGTGCAACAAGTAACGATGCCTTTCCACATTTGAAGAGTCATTGTAGCGTTTAGAGAACAGTAACACTCCATTTGGAAACATTCCTCTCTTAAAATTGATTTCATTTTCAAATAAAGAATTGATTTGATTTGATAAATAAAATTTTGTGTTTGGAATACATTTTGAATTTAAGAATTGAATTGATTTGATTTAAGAGAAATACCAAATTTGACCACGTTAATAAGAAATAAAAAATATGATAAATATGATATATGGGGATGAATTTGTCCACTTACTTAGATTGTTTAAGAAAATAATAAATTCTCATCAAATTCTATGGTTTTGGATTGGATTTCATATAATATAGAAATCTCAAAATTTAAGTTATGAAATGAAATCTAATCTATAATTCATAAAATTTTATTTTAGTTCCAAACATAGGAATTGGTAATAATTTTCATCAAATGAAATCAAATCCCATCAAATCTACCATTCCAAATGGAGTGTAAGAGATGCTGATGTAGGGGATTTTTAGCTCATCTCTCTATTTTAAGGATGAGGGGAGGTTTGGAGTATCTGATAATGCCCTTACTGTAGAGGACAAAGTAGGAACGCAAGTTTTTAGCCAACTATGCATTTCATTGGCCATAAATGAGTTGAGAGTTTCTATTTTATTACAGTTGAGTGAGATAACTACTTCCATGTGCATCAAAATCTTCTTGGCTGATGGTTATTGAAAAGAAAACAAAATGCTCCTGGGAGACAATATTTAAAAAATAAAGCACTGCTGCTTGTTATGTGTGGCCTTTGCAAGATGATGAAAATTCTTGTATTTCTGTCATATGATTGAGAGTTATGAAGATAGAGATGTTTCTTGGCTAATATACACTTTATTCTTTTATTTTTATTTTTTTTTAATATTGTACTGCAATGTTAGATAATTACCTGGAAAGTTTTATCTTCACCAAGATGCAGCCCCAGCAATAACATCGTTTAAGAATGAGATTGCCACTGCATCTAAAATGTAGACATGGCTGGGGATGAAGCTCTTAAGGTACAGAAGATGCCGAAAACTTTGTGGAACTTCTCATTTAAGCACTAAAGTTGACATTAGTGCTCAACATGAAACATGAAGTCTTTCATACAGTTGATGTGTAAACATTTGTGCAATGTTTCATTATGATTCCCCTCCCAAAGCTTTTGAAGAAAGAATTAGAGAGCTATCTCATATGGAGGAATGTGGTGACTGTACAGAAATATTGCAACAAGATAACTTATATTTGTTAGGTTATTTTATGCATACTTTTGTGCTTTTGCTTCTGGAAGCCATTTAAGGCAATATCCTGTGGTTGTTTTACATCATTGCATGTCCTGGATTGCAGAGCTTGCTGTTGGTAATATTGTGAGGCGTATTTTACATATCATTAGGGAGGAGGATGTCTCTCTTGCAACAGCTGCTATTGGTGGGCTGAGCCTATCTGCTGGAAGTGATGATGATGATGTTGATCAAGATGATCACCCAGTTTTGTCAGCTGCTGCTGTTGCTGCTGCTGCTGCTGCTAGAAGCACTCTAAGGCCACCTTCCTTGCAGACTCTACTTGAAGATGTGCGGCATGTGCCTCACTCATCGGCTGGTCCTCACACTTCTTCTTCTGGGGGTGAATCCGAAGGAAAAAGCAAATGTGAGTTCTTCTAGAAACTTGTACTATCAGTTCATCTGAGATATATAGTAAAGTTTTTCAAAGAGTTGATAGAAATAGAACTGTGTAATTCATACTCCTGTTTATAGCAGTCATTAAACACTGGTTATTCTTGATAGTTTGTTTGGTATAGCATCACAGAAAGAAGAGTTATTTTTTTGTTTTTTTTTGGGGGGGGGGAGGGAAGTATCATGGAAAGGAGTGTGTTTGTGATTGAATTATATTTAAGTCCATTATATTGATAGTCAAGGTTATATCTGATTTACAGCTGCTGATAAAAATTCAAATCGTCGGAAACTAAAGCATCATGTCATTGAGGCAGTTAATGAACTTATTCAAGATATTGCCACTTGCAATGAACAGATCGCTGAGCAGGCAGTTGAGCATATTCATCAAAAGTATCTCTCTTAAACCTTGACTAGTGTTCTATTTCATCTCTACAACTTGCTCGTGTGATTTCAAGCATATTCCTAAGATTATGATGAAAAATATTTTCAAAGTGATTTAAAGAGCTGCTTATATAGTTTTCTTAATGCAATTTTTCCATGTTATATTCGTAAGCAGTTTTATGTTGGCTGCAATTTCTGATTCAACCTCTTTTTTTCTTATTTTTTCATATGCATGTGCTATAAGTTATGCCATTTAAAAAAATTATGAGGATTTGCTGTTGGCCCTGTAAATCATTTTGATGGTCGTTTATGTCAGTTTCATTGGTTTAATCTTTTTAATTTTGTTTTTCTCCCTCTCCGCATTTGATTAGGATTTTAGATTGACTTCCTTTTGCTTCCAATGAAGTTATGAGATTTAAGTTATGGAGAGAGATGTGAATATTTAAAAATGAAAAATGAGTCACCCTTAGTTGCTTCTGTTGGGGGATTCTTGTGATCTCTACTTTCATTTTGAAAGAAAGATGAAGTTCTTGAGCTTGAAGGATTTATAAACTGCCATTTATATGGTTAGCTGTTCCCCCCCCCCCTGCGCGCGCGCGCGCGTGGGGGAATTGACTGGGTTAGACTCTAGAATTTATTCTGGAGTATGAATGATTCTGTGCAATTGAACAAAAGTTGTTGGCTTTTGTTGAGGGATTCAATTAATATCATTTCAAAACAGCCATAGAATAATTGCAAGATATTCATTAGCATGAAGTATAAAGAGATTAGAGATTTGCATTACCGTCAGACAGAAAAAGAAGACCTCTCCACCCTTACAGATGGGCTGACAAGTGACAAGGCCTGGGGCAAGTCTTTGTTAAGGAAAGAATCAACTGCACTAATTGCGACCAAAGCAGATATGCTGCATTAATCAATCTCCCATGATGAAATTTGGGTCTTCTGATACTATTATGTTTAACTGGCCTAGATTGAACTGAAACTCCAATATTAGTCCATTAGGCTTGATATTGGGTTCAGAGAAGAGTAGATTAGCTGTTCTAATCACAATTTGAATGTTCCCTTTGTGAATAACTGTAACCAGCCTGCTTATAATCAGTTCTGTGTGCTTAGGACCTTCCAATAGGATGAACTTTGTTTAATATTTTTAAGCCTAAAATAAAATTAAAATACGGAAATGTCATCTTTTATCTTTTTGGACTTCCTACATGGTGATAATGAAATACATTGAGTAGATACCATGTCCTAACTAAATCACAAGACAAGAACCTCCACTCATAACACAAGCTATGGATTTGATTGAGGATGAAAGGAAGCAATGTCGATTGAGATGGTTGGCTGTATCCAACTTAATTTACATGTTGGACTCTGGAGGACAGATTTGGTTTAAGTCGAAGAAGCCAAAAGGACACGAAGAATGCTGTAAAAAAAGTATGTTTGTTGTGATCTTAGAAGAAAGAATGCGACTTCCTTATACGTAGTTAGGGGTGGAAACGAATCAAGCTATTCGCGAGCTATTCGAGTTCGACTCGAACTCTTTTGTGACTAAAATGCGTTGGAATTGAGCTTGATTTGTGGCTTGTTTATATTCGAGCTCCAGCTTGAGTCTAGAAAAGTTCGGCTCGAAAGCTCGCAAGTAGGTTTGATAAACTAATATATATTTTTAATAATATTTTTTATAAACATTTTATTTATTATATTTTAAACTAAAACGACGTTATTTTGGTTTAATTGAACTATTCGCGAGCCGAGTTCGAGACTAAATTCTTCTTTATCGAGTCGAGCTCGAGTCTGTATAAAAGTTTGAATTGAGCTCGAGCTGGAGCTGGAGCTGGAGCCTGGTTTAAAGAGCTCGAGTTGGAGCTTGGTTTAAAAAGCTCGAGTTGAGCTCGAACAAGGTAAAGTTCGGCTCGTTTCCACCCCTATATATAGTTGAAGATGTGATTTTCAAAGAGCCAACTGAAATAATGACCCATGTTACGATATACCAAATAGTTTGATTTAAGGTGACACTTTAAATGCAGAATGTCCAAGGTGACACAAAATAGGTTGACTGTTTGTATAATGTACTTTTTCTGAGAGTGACCCCTGCTCTCTTTCCTACGTATATTTCTTCCACCTTGAAAGTTAACATCCAAACTTCTTAGCCTTGAAAGAAGAATCAGTGGAAGCTCCAAACACAAGGGTGGAAGAGAACCAACATTGCAGCCCAACTAAAGCCAAATTACCTCCTCTTTGGGCATTTACTTCTATTAGTGCAGATTTATTTTCAACCAAAAGAAATATGGCAAAAAATTCCTTTTTCTCCGTTTAGTCCCAAAATTCATCCTCTCTGTATAAGGTATGTTGAGAAAAAATAAATCAATGGAAATCATAAAGTTATCCCCTTCCTAGCAGCTTAAACTTTTAGGTAAGATGGTGTCTAACAGTTTAACATGGTATCAGTGTAGACAAAGATCTTTAGTCCAACAATCATTGTCACCCTAGAAAAGTTAGTAGTTGCATGTACAGGCGGACCCGACCTATAGGTTGTGGGGTCAGCTGCCCCCACTGAAATACTTTTATTTATTATAATATAACTATTTTTTGTACCCATCATATTTTGCTAATCTGTCCCCCTTGTCTATTTACAATCATCCTTTTGCGGCGCGACACATGTTTTCACCGTTGAAGTTAAAATAATTTGATTTCTTAAGAAATTATTATGTTACCATAATTATCCTAAAAAATGATTTTATTATGAAAATAACATATCTTTCTCTTTTTTTTTTTTTGAAAAAGATAAGTAAATTTTATTAAAAGGAATAAAAATCAAATAAGCATAGAAGAGATGCAAATACAATTAGCCCATTGAGAAAACAAATACAATCTGACCCATCAAACAGAATTCAACTAATATGATCGAGGAAGTTCAAGAAGGAAAATAGATCCATCTCCCTTCCATCTTTCACCCAACCATATGGACAGTTAAGAACTGTACTCTTCATTCTCAATAAAAGTCTACTTTTATCTTCAAAAATCCTTCGGTTCCTCTCTTTCCATATCAGCCAACACACACAATGGGACCAAATTCCATGTGTGCTTTTTGTGTTTTTCAAAGGGCTGCCCCCACCATGCCAAGAGAAACTCACGGAAATTTTTTGGGAAGCAAATATGAATTCCGAAGCATGAAAGAATCAAGTTTCACATCTCGGTAACCCACTGATAGTGTAATAAAAGATGAGCTATAGATTCCTCCTGGTTTAAACATAAAGTACATTGATTAACAATAGAATAACCTCTGAGTTTAAGATTATCCATAGTTAGGATTTCCCCCCTAGTAGCACACCAAAAGAAGAAAAGAACTCTTGTAGGGACAGCTTTTTTTAAAAGATTTAGCCATGGAAAATCATCCTTTGCATCTCCTTGCAGGAATTGGTGGAAGGTCTTGACAGTGAATACTTTATCTTTTGACACATTCCAAACCAGGGAGTCCTCTGTATCCTCCAAATAAACATTATTTAGTAGCTCCATAAGTAACAAATAACCATCTAATTCCCAATCATTCATATTCTTGCGAAGCCGTGCAAACCAGGTGCTATTCATACCCATTCCATTGCAATAATCTTTGACAAATGCTTCCTTATTCACAGCTAAAGCAAAAATCTCTAGAAATAGGGCTGATAGGCAGCCGACATTCAACCAGTCATGTTTCCAAAATAGAATCCTATCACCTCTGCCCAATTTCTAGGAGATACAGCTAGCAAAATTTATTCAGTTTTTCCTTATTCCTCTCCATAAGCTAGCACCAAAAGAGTTAGAGCAAGGGGCTGAACACCAGCCACCTAGATCTTCTCCATATTTGGTCACAATAACTCTCTTCTAAAGGTTGGATTTTTCCTGAGAATATCTCCAAAACCATTTACCCAAGAGAGCTTCATTATGCAGCAGTAGCTGCCTAATTCCAACACCTCCTGAGATTAATGGAGAACACACAGTCTTCCAATCCACCAAGCTGTGTTTGAAGACCCCATCACATTTGCCCCAAAGAAAAATTCTTTACAATCTTTCAATTTCTTTTATGACAGAAGTAGGAGCATTAAAGAGGGAGAGGAAGTATGTAGGAAGGCTGGACAATACACTTTTTATCAGTGTAACTCTAGCCCTTGTAGATAGATATTTCAACTTCCAAACAGTTAGCCTATTTCTGCATCTTTCCAAAACTGGTTCCCAAACTTTTTTGGATTTAAATTGAGCTCCTAGGGGCAGACCTAAATATGTAGATGGAAGAGTACCTATTTTGCATCCCAAAATGGCTACCAGCTCACTTAAAGAATCAGTATCTCCTACTGAAAGTTTCTCAGATTTACAAAAGTTTATTTTCAAACCTGTGACAGCCTCAAACCCCAATAGAGTGCAGCGAAGATGACCCACTTGCAGCATTTCTGCACCACAGAAAACAATAGAGTCATCAGCAAATAAAAAATGGGAAATGCTTATAGAATCTCTGACTCTATTCCTAATCGAGAAGCCTTTAATTAGCCCAACCTCTTCCACTTTCTGCAGCATTTTACTGAGAACTTCCATGATGATTATGAACAAGAAAGGGGAGAGAGGATCTCCTTGTCTTAATCCTCTAGACGATGGAAAGAAACCTTCTGGAGTACCATTAATTAAAACTGAAAATCTAACAGTAGAAATACACCATAGGATCCACTGACACCACCTACTTCCAAAACCCATTCTTCTCATCAAATATATCAAACAATTCCAATTAACATGGTCAAATGCTTTCTCAATATCCAATTTGTAGACAATACCAACGTCCCTTCATTTAATCTTTGAGTCAAGAGCTTCATTCGCAACAAAGACAACATCTAAAATCTGTCTACCACCCACAAAAGCATTTTGAGAGACAGAAATTATTGGATCCAATACTTTCCTCAACCTAGAAGCGAGGACTTTAGGTATTAGCTTGTAAACAGCTCCAACCAAACTAATAGGCCTGAAATCTTTGACTTCAACTGCACCGATCTTCTTTGGGATTAAAGTAATGAAAGTTGAATTCAAGCTTCTAACAAAACTGCAGCTGTGTGAAATTCAGAAAAAACCAGCATCAGCTCCCTTTTGAAAATATGCCAACATCTTTGAAAGAAAGCTATGGTCCAACCATCTGGACCGGGAGCTTTATCACCATTAAGGTCATTGAGAGCCTGAAAAACCTCAGATTCAGTGAATGATTGTTCCAAACCCTCAGCTTCCATTGTACTGATCTGTGAAAATTCCAGTCCATCTAGTTTGGGTCTCCAGCGTGCCTGCTCCTAGAACGGCTGCTCATAAAAGCTCAGAATACCTTGCTTTATTAGTCCTTGGTCTTCAATGATTGATCCATTAATACTTAGCCTATCAATCCAGTTTTTCCTCTTGATTGCTGAAGCTATTTTGTGAAAAAACTTGGTATTTCTATCGCTTTCTTTCAGCCATTTAATTTTAGATTTTTGTCTCCAGTTGGTCTCATCCATTTTAATCAGCTTATTGAATTCTTTAATCTTTAATCCTCTGCAGATCCTTTCCTGTTCTGTGAGACTTCTAGAGTCATCAATCGAATCTAGAGTCTGAATTTCCTTCTCAAGCTGCAGCTTCTGGTTCTCTAATCTCCCAAATACCTCCAAGTTCCACATTTTCAGGTCATTTTTAAGACACTTGAGCTTCTGTGTCAGAACATAGCTGGCACTTCCATTAAAATTGTAATTTTGCCACCAGGTAGCAATCATTTCTGTGAATCCTTCAACTTGCAGCCACATGTTCTCAAATCTAAAAGGTTTTGGCCCACTCGTTAAACCCCCTCCATCTAGCATCAATGGGAAGTGATCGGAGATCAATCGAAGCATAGATTTTTGAAATGCCTCAGGGAATAGGTCCTCCTAGTCACTGGACACTAAATATCTGTCAATTCTAAACTTACTTAAGCTATTGCTCCATGTGTATTTGCATCCATTCAAAGGGCAGGTTGATGCGGCCTAGATCATTTATAAAATCCGAGAAGTTTTGCATTTGCTTAGTTCTCCTTTTGCAGTTCCACTTGTCTTCGATGCACTTAACCATGTTGAAGTCTCCACCCGCACAGCAGGGAACCTGCCAATGAAATACAGCAGCTTCTATTTCCTCCAAAAAATCATCCTTCAAAGAACTGTCAATTGGGCCATAAACACCAGTAAAGGACCAAGAAATATCTTCTTCGACATGCTTAAACAGAGAAGATACTGAAAAAGTCCCAACTTCAAACTCTAACATGTTAATTTCCTACTATCCCACATCAACAAAGTTCCTCCAGAAGCTCCTACTACATCAAGGGCTCTCCATTTGTACCAAACTCTACCCCATAATGTTCTAATCACATTCTCATCAATCTCCCCAAGTTTTGTTTCTTGCAAACAAACAATATCAGGCTTCCATTTCCTGATGGAATTCTTAATTAACATTCTTTTTGGCAAACCACAACACTCTCTCACATTCCAACTTAGAATTTTAGGCTTCATTGGAAGCAAATGGGTATGATTCTTCAGATTTCTTGGCTCCATATGTCTGTCCTTGCCCCTTTTTGTCATAAGAAATTGTGCACTGTAGGTTTTTTAACTCCCTAGAACCTTTTCTACAAGATCCTGTTAGCTTCTTTCCTTTCTTCCCCAAATATATGCCTCATTTCTCTTCTATAGACTTAAGAAGATCCATAATTTTATCTTCAAACCCCTCGCCTGAAATCCCCAGAATCTTCTTAAAAGACTTCATACGATTAATAACCCATTTAGAAATTTTTTTTTGATCTGCTTCACAGTCACCAAGCAACAAAGTTCTATCAGTCAAATTCCAGTACTCAGGCCTATAAGCTGCTAAAGGTAGACAATCAATTACGTCATCTGTCTCATTGTCATAAGTATCCATAAGAATAGGAAGGTTCTCTGGCAGAGAAACAGTTTCAAAACTTCCTCCAAAAGGAATTTCAGCTTCAGTATCATCATCAGACTCAAAATTTATCCTCTCTCCTTTCATGATTTCTCCCAATATTTGATTTCTCCCAATATTTGATTTTCCATGAAAGAAACATCAGCAACTGGAAGATTGCCAGGGGAGATGTTTGAGTCTATTTGAGTAAAATATTCCCCATCGGGAGGTAGAACTATCTTTAATCTCCTCCACCCTTGCCAGCATTAAATTTGTTGATTCTTTATCAACTGAGACATTAAAATCTTGCTCCTTCGAGATCTCCACCTTTGATTCACCATTCAGAGAACTTAATGCTTCAAATTTATCAAATGAAGGCTGACCCTCATTAATAGAATTTGAATTGCAACTTTTCATCTGAGCTGTATTATTGTTACCCACCTTAATCCATCGAACTTTCCCATTTTTCCTATTATTGTAATTAATGCTTTTCTTTTGAGTCTCCAACCCATTGAATTTCCTGACTCTTTGGTTTCCAAAAGCAGGAAAATTTAATGAAGAGGTGGCAGCTTCACGCGCCACCCTCTTCCTCATCTTCGATGGCCGGCGATCACCAATTGATGTCCCAGGGTTAGGAGTCCAATCTACCCATGGACAGCGATCAACCTAGATAGTGCAATCATACAAAAAACTTCCAACTTTAATAATTACCGAAGCTGGAATATTCCTTTCGTGCCCCTTTATCCTTAATCTTGCCCACTTTAGATGAGACTGCCGAATGGTTTCTTCAGCAGTTTCCAGGGAACCTCCACAATAATCTCCTATACTTTCAAAAACTCCTTTATCCCAGAGAAACACAGGTAAGCCTATTACTCGAATCCAAGTGGATTTTTGGCTCTAGCCTCTTCTATTGCAGCAACTCCAACTGTGCCATCTATCCAAAAATAATGACATTCAATTGAAGAAGTGTTTTCCTATCTTTTCTTTAGCTGTTTCTCTAGATGGGAAGATAAAAAGAAATGTATCAATAGCTAATTCTTTAATTTCTACCCCTCCAGGAATTCTCCATCTTTTGTCAACACATTTTTTAACTTTTGCCAACACCTCCTTTCCCTGTAATGAACCTCCCAATCTGCCAACTAAACATCTGGACATTTGGAAGCTGCTCTACACAGCATCATCATAATCAACTAACACACATTTCTCCTTGCCTTCAATATACGAACTCCTAATTTCAGTAGAATTCCATTTCGGAAGACTTGCAGATATGACTTTTAATATTGAACAGATGCAGATTTTAATCTACACCTGTCCCTCTGCTGAAGATCCTCCGCCATTTTCGAAGAGGAATTCCACTGAAATGTAGGAAACAGTGTGGGCAGACTCATTTTCTCTCTCAGAACAAAGCTAGAGAGATGCACATCTGCCTTCTATTGTATGGAGCAAACAGACGAAGCTCCATCTTCTTAACAGTACCAATCTTGATCCTCTAACAAATCAAAGTTCTAAGACCACCCGAAGGCATCCCAATTGTTGATATCCACCAGAAGTCCTTCTTTCTTTCCAACACATCTTTTGCAGCCATAGAAGCTCTTTTTCGTAAAGAACTAATACCTTAACATAACCCCTGTCTCTTTCGATCAATCGTACTCCACCATTGCCTTTAATATCATCTTCTACATCGATCGTGACTTCTTTTGTATGGATAGAATGTCGTATTTTCCTATTGAAAGGATGTTTACTGTCTAGTCTCTTTCTCTCCTTCACTCCTGATTTGCTTTTCCAGTGCAAGTTAGCAGGGAATTCCCTACCATGCACTGAGAGCATCTCAAGAGACTCTTAACACATCTTTCTCTTGATCAATTAAGTGTAAATAATTGTTGCCCCACTGACTAAAAATGCTTGGTCTGTTGCTGATTACATATGTGCTCTTGAAAAAAAAAAAAAATAGCATGACCATACTTGAGGGGGCGTGTTAAGAGAAAATAAATCAATATAAATAATAAAATTTTCACTTCCTAACACTTAAGCTTTTAGGTGAGATGGTGACTAACAATTTAAAAAAATACATTAAAAAATTCAATTGACATGGTTATATGCTATTTCTATATCCAGTTTATGTATTTAGTCTTGGAATGCCACTTTTGAGTCTTGCATTTACAGCTTCATTTAGTGCAGATGGATTGGTTCGGTTTGGGTTTGTTTATACTCGACCCAGATTCAAACTGGCCTGGATCTGTTCTAAAAAAATAGACCCTAAGCTGAACAATCACACCTTTCCAATTGGATCAGGCTAAACCAAAAAATATAGTTCAGTTTAGTTATGAACTGACTTTAATAAATAAATAAGCAAGCCTCAATTTTAAGCAACCTAATTACTTTAAAAATTATGTATGGTATTCATCAATAAATGTTCTGTATGGGAAACAGTTCAAATTGCATTGGCCAATCGTAAATTAAACCCAGTTTGGTAACTTACAAAAGCAAAGCAAGGGTTTATGAAAGGGAGAAACAAATAAATATTTGTCAACGCGATGTCAGACAAGTATGGTTAAATGGCACTTTTGTGAAGCAACTCACTCACAACAAAGATGTACTCCACTTTACCACAACTCAAACTTATGGCACCTTTGTCAATAATGGTGGGTTTGGACTAAATTTTGAGGCGCTGTGTAGTGTTTTTTTTTTTTTTTGGGGGCGGGGGGCGTATGTACTCAGATTCAACAACCAAATGATGGGATTGAATTGGAGAAGTGATTGAGGCCTTGCAAGGTTGATAGTGGGTTTCCTAGATATATCTCCATTCACGAGTAGATTTATCCCCCCCCCCCCCCCCCAAAAAAAAAAAAAAAAAAAAAAACAAAAACGAAAGAAAAGGGAAAAAAAAAACTCCTCCATTCATGGGTATTTGAAAGCAAAAAAGATGAGAGATTGTAGAAAATAAATGATGAGAAGAAAATGTGAGTTTGTTATCTTCTCAAATCTTTTTGTTTTTTTGTTGGGAAGGTAATTGGCTTGAAAGTACAAAAGGCACCTAGTAGGGATGGGGGCAACGGGGTGGCTTAGGACGAAGTGAGTGCAATCCCATATCGCCTAGATAAAGTCAAGTCAACGTCTATATATATTATCTGAATTCTCACATGATGTAATTGTTGGGCCAGTGGAAGAGTTATAGATATAAAAATTTTGGTAACTTGGACCTTTGTTACATGGACTTGCCATTTTGGGGCAGGGTACCCATGTCAACATGACACGGCACAACGCTGACACAGATATGAGATCTTTGTTGGATATGGTGTTGTTAGATGTGACTTATTTTTGGAGAGATTAAAAGCTGGGTTGAAAGAATCTTATCTTATTGGAACTCTCCTCCCCCCCCCCCCCCAAAAAAAAAAGAGGAGAGAGAGGAATTAGAAAATGGAGTAAGCGAAAATCAACTCTGCAAGTGCTGTTTGATCAAATCATTACAGTTGCCGGTTGTTGCCTTTGTGTTTAATCTATGAAGCCCGGATACAGATACGGGAGCAGATACAGATACGGGATATAATAATTTTCTAAAAATGAGGATGCGGATATGGCAAAGATACGGCAAAAAAATAAAATAAAATATATATTTTATTTAAAATATTTTTGAAGATAACATCTATATACTATCAAACATTATATAAATAACAATTACATAGAATGAAAAATACCATTCAATCCATAAATTAAGTTATATTTGAATTATTTACTGTTTGACCCCTAATTAAATTTTAGCATATTCATTTTGCCCCTGAATAAAGTTTGAAATGTTATATTTGAACCCTTGTCGTATCTCAAAAGTATCCTTCTTGTATCCTTCTCGTATTCTAGTTGTATCCTATGCCAAAAAAAAAAAATCAAGACATGCCACGTACATATCCTGGTATATTCAAGGCGTATCCGTGTCCTCCAAGTATACGATACGAGTGCAGCAACTAATTTGAAGTATCCGTACTTCATAGTGTTCAATCATCTGCATATTAGGCGCCATATATACGTATATATATATTTTCGGGTCTTCCCTTGTCTTTAATTCAAGGAAATTGGTTAGCTATTTTCATCATAGTTTCCTATACATTTTTCTTTTGAGGACTGCTTGTCCTCATCTTGTATACATTTTTATTTTTTTTTAATAATATTTTGTTTATTTCCAATATATGTATAGAGAGAGAGAGAGAGGTGAACCCTAATCCCAACAGTAGTTCTCTTTAGACCTGATGCGCCATGCAAGGATTTAGGGCAATCGTCTTGGGCCAGTGGAGAAACATGGCTGATGGGCTTTGCGATGGGAAAATGTTTGACAAATGGTCTTCATGGGCCTACAGTTACCCAAGAACCAGATTATACAAAAACAATCTCTGTATGAAACAAAACAGATCATTCATTAAATTTATTATAAGAATAAATGTGCTAATTAACTAATTTATTAGTTTAATCTTCTTACCTTTAATTATAAATACATATTTTTTAAAATCATATCAGTTATTACCTTAAAAACATAATTATTCTTTGCATTTGATGTATCCTTGTACCAGTTTGCTAAGTTTAGACATTAGCCATGTCTTTGTGTTCAATAATTTTGCCATAGGCGAATCCAACCTGTAGACACGCACCCATGTCCGGTACCTGTACCCGAGCTTGTGTAACATAGACTTGGACTATAGGTTTGGTTTGGGTTTATTTGGTTCCCCCATTTCCTAGTGTTGGGTTTATTTGGTTCCAATGCAGAAGTGAACCGAAGATGGTTGGTTCTGCCCCTTAAATGCCCAGGACCGAGAAAAACTGAACCAAAATGAACTGTGAGGCTTGGGTTCAATTCTCAGGTCATGCAGGTCACTTGTGCACCCCCTAGCTTCATTGGCTGCCAAAATTGTCTCTAACTGTAAATATATTTAAGTTTTCTCCTGGTGTGCGGTTAGAGGAAGGATTTTGACAATGGACAATCTTAAGCGACGGAGTTATGTTATTGTAAATAGATGTACTCTATGTCTCAGACAGGAGGAATCTATTGATCATCTACTCATTCATTGTGCATGGATAACTGACATTTGGAATCTAATTCTTTCATCTTTTGGCATCCAAATGTGTTTTCCCAAAGGCTTAAAAAGTTTTTTTCTAGCTTGATGGGGACAACCTATGGAAAGGAGAAAGAGGAAGATTTGGAGCACAATCCCATATTGTCTTTTTTGGTTGACTTGGAAGGAACGCAATAGGAGATTATTCGAGAACTCAGAACGGTCAATATTGCATTCCAAAAGTATATTTCTTTCTTGTTTGTTTAGTTGGGTGGAGGGTGGAAAAGAGATTGATCTCTATTCTTTTCTGTTTTTCATAGGAAGCATGAAATAGAAAGGAATCGATGTAATATGTCGCTTTTGAGGCATCCTTTCGATGCAAATAATAAATCTTACTTATCTTTTCAAAAAAAAAAAAAAAAGATATGTTAGTTTTATCTTGGAAATAACTATCATTTTTTTTTTGTGTCCAGCGAGGTAATATTAACATTGGGCAATTCAAAGACAGTAATGGAATTTCTTTGTGCTGCAAAGGAGAAAAAAAGATCATTTCGGGTGTTTGTTGCAGAAGGTGCGCCAAGGTTAGTGCGATGGCAAGCAGTTTGTTGCAATGCGAAGTGCCTCTATATCAGCAGCTTGGATAATTTTGAATTTTTTTTGTTTGACCCATTTTATGACTGTTTTGTCATTACTTGGTGTTTCAATTAGATATCAAGGACATGTTCTCGCAAAAGAATTGGTGGCAAGAGGATTACAGACCACAGTGATTACAGATTCTGCAGTTTTTGCTATGATTTCCCGAGTGAACATGGTGACAACCTGGGCTTATATCTATATCCTATCTTGTTCACTGCCTTCTGGCTATGTATTTCATTGACTATTTTCTGCTTCATTTTAAATTTGCTAATCGAAGGTTATTGTTGGAGCTCATGCTGTCATGGCCAATGGAGGGGTTGTAGCACCTGTTGGGTTGAATATGGTTGCATTAGCAGCCAAAAGGCATGCTGTCCCTTTTGTGGTGCTTGCTGGAATTCACAAGGTATCTTTTCATATTGTTTCAGAAGAAAACAAGGAAACCTCCTTTTTTAACAGCTAACTGATGACATTAGTTCTGAAATTTGGTTCATTCGTTTGTGTCATAGTGGAGCAAAATTTTATGTTGCTACTATGATAGATTGTCAATTAAATGAAATAAAATAATATGCATGTTCAATGTTATTTCTGATTAAAACAGAGAAAAATATTATTTCTTATTAAAACAGAGATCTTAATCTTTTCTGCATGATGTGAAGTTCTGGTTTTGCAATTTTCCAAACTACTGAAGCCAAAAGCCTTTTGATTTAGTATTACGCTTACTGTTTCTTGAAAATTTAAACATTGTCCTGGAATATAATCATTCTTGGATTTAGATAACATATCCTCTTAGTTTAGAATTTGGCTGTCTTCCTTTATCTTAGTTTAGAAATTGGATTCATCTTCCTTGCATTATTTCAAGTGGGCCTTTGGAGCAAGGAGCAAAATATTGTTTATTTTCCATAAGACAGTAGAAAAGTTTCATTTATTAAGAGACTTTAGAAAAACACTAGTGGAATAATAAGGCTTATGGTTCTATTGAAAAATAATAAAACATATCAAAATGCAACATAAATACCAGATAATGACTTGTTTAATTAATTTAATATAAGTTTAATTATTTTCTGTTTTAGTTATTATTTGTTATATTATGCTGTATTGTGATGTGTTTTTCAGCTTGATAAGTATTATCCGGTCACATAAAATATGTGAGACACTTATCTATTTTAAACACCCAGTTTGGATTATGTGGATAGCATTGTCTTTAATCCCTCCATTTGCATGAATAATTGCCAAACTTAGTATTTTGTATACGCTAAAGTTTTGCACTTAAAATCAATGCTAATGTCTTGCTCTTGTTGGTCAAATCATTTTCTACTTTTAACTACCTATTTATTTATCTGATAAATTTAGTAATAGTGAACTCACAGAAAATTGTGAGCTTTTCAAAGTCCATTTGCATGTTTGGACCTGAGTAAAGAATCAGTTCTATGCAACTGTTAATCAACAGAAGTAGTCGTGGCAAGATTGATAAACCTATTTATCAAAAGAAAAAAAAGTATGAATATAGCCCGGCATTGCTGCTTGAATCACTTGAAATATATTCAGTGGAGAGAACAACTGTAAGTGGGTTTAAGTATCTCAAAATCTATTTCCTACCGTAAAGAAAAATGAAGGTAGCCATAAATTTGCAGCCTTTCTATTCGAATGTTTAGAAAAATTTAATGACTGACGATTCGTCTGCCCTTTTGCTTGTCATGTCTTCCATTGACAAGTGCTTTTCACATATTAGGTATTTGAAGGAAGATTTACAGTAAAAATTCACTTAATTGAAGAAGATTACAGCCCAGTATATATACACAAAACTACCCTAAAATCTGTACTTATCTTTATCCTAAAACAGTGAAACAAACTCCTAAAAATCAGCAACTAATTCCCTGGAAATCTGTAACTCTAACAGCTCCTATCCTATTCAACATTTAGCCATATCTGAGCCTCCTTAACAAATCTATAACCGAAAGATAGAAGCTTATCAACACTCTCCCTCAAGCTGGGAGTATATGTTAATCATTCCCAGCTTGCTTACTAGATTTTCGAATTTTGGTTTATGTAATCCTTTTGTCAGCATGTCCGCTGTTTGTTCCCGAGTAAGGATGTAGCCTAAACAGATGGTTTTATTGTCTGGTTTCTCCTTGATAAAATGTCGGTCAACCTCAACATGCTTAGTACGATCATGATGGACTGGATTTTGTGCTATGTTGATTGCTGCCTTGTTATTACAGTAGACTTTAATGGGAGTACAATTGGGCACCTTCAACTCCTTTAGTAGTCTCTCGAGCCAAATACCCTCACAAATTCCATGGGCCAAAGCCCTAAATTCAGCTTCTGCACTACTCCTTGCAACCACTGGTTGTTTTTTACTCTTCCAAGTTACTAAATTTCCCCATAGGTAGGTGCAATAGCCTGAGGTGGATCTTCTATCAATTGAGGAGCCTGTCTAGTCAGCATCCGTATAGATCTCCACCATTTTATGGCTTCCTTTCTTGAAAAACAGTCCCTTCCCAAGTGTAAACTTCAAATACTTCAAGATCCTAAACACTGCTTCGAGATGTTTCTTTGGAGAGTGCATGAATCGACTTACCATGCTAACAGCAAAGGTGATGTCTAGTCTAGTATGAGACAAATAAATTAGCTTACCCACCAGCTTCTAGTATCTTTCCTTGTTAACCTCTTCTCTCCCTTCAAGTTCCAGCTTAATGTTAGGATCAATTGGAGTCTCGGTTGGTTTGCAGCCCAGCATCTTTACTTCCTGAAGTAGATCCAACACATACTTCCTCTGACTGATGGAGATTCTTGCACTGTTGCGGCCAACTTCCATTCCCAAGAAATATCTCAATGCTCCTAAGTCTTTTAGCTCAAATTCCCCTGCCAGATATCTCTTCAAGGAGTTCAATTCCACCAGGTCACTTCCAGTGACAATAATGTCATCCACATATACAATCAGAACTGTGATCTTGTCCTCCCGAGAGTGTTTGTAAAACAGTGTATGATTAGTTTGAGCTTGAGTAAAGCCTTTCCTCTTAACTGCTCGAGTGAATTTATCAAACCACTCCCTTGGTGATTGTTTTAACCCATAGAGAGACTTCTTTAACCTACAAACCTTGTTACTGCTGCCTTCGAATCTTGGAGGTGCAGTCATGTAAACTTCTTCATGCAAGTCTCCATTTAAGAAGGCATTTTTTACATCTAATTGATGTAGGGGCCAATCCAGATTTGCAGCCGAGGATAGTAGAACTCTTATAGTGTTTAGCTTGGCTATTGGAGCAAAGGTTTCTTGATAATCAATCCCAAGTGTTTGGGTGAAACCTTTGGCCACTAACCTGGCCTTATATCTACTAATACTTCCATCTGTATTGTATTTAATAGAGAAGACCTACTTACAGCCAACTGGTTTCTTCCTATTAGGAAGATCCACCATATCCCATGTATTATTTTTCCGTAGTGCATTCGTTTCTTCCTGAACTGCAGCTCTCCAGTTTGGGTCAGCTAAGGCTGCTCTGATGCTATTTGGGACAGCAGTGTTTGACAGAGCAGTAGTGAAAGCATGGAATGCAGGAGAGAGCCTTGCATATGAGACATACTTAGATATGGGGTGCTGGGTGCAGGTCTTGGTCCCTTTTTGAAGTGCAATAGGCCAGTCTAGATCCTGCTCTGGAGTTTCAATCTGCTGCAGATTCTGATTAGTAACTCCTTCACTATTATGAGAACTGAGAGTCGAGTCAGATTGGCCTTGTTTGTTTTGATTGCGTCTTGAGTAAACCAGCAATTGGCCTCCTGACTGAGAGCCAATTCTGGTATTTTCTCCCCCTGACTGAGATGTACCTCATCTCAGATATTCCTCAGATGATATCAGGTTAGGCTCTATAGGTATAGGCAGGGATTGGTGGTTTGTAGGCTGAGGTGAGAATTGGTGTTTTGTGGGCAAGAGTGGATGTTCTGTGGGCTGAGGCAAAGCTTTTGTGGACTGAGAGTGTTGGTATTCTGCAGCGGAAGGTGTATGCCTTAACATTATTTCATCCCTATTGGAACTAAGAGAAGATACATTCCCAGTCATAGCAGTTTCTACAGAATCCTCTTCAATCTTGAGATAGTAGGGTCCATCTCTCACTCTAACATTGCCAATCATCATCCTCGAATCCAGTCCCTGAAATTCACAACCAGTAGCACAAAACTTAGCACAACAATTGAGAAGTTAACCCTCTAACAGAGCTGGCAGATATTTTGGGATGCAAATCAGGTTCTTTTCCTACTACCTACTTAGATTTGCCACTGGGTGCTCAATCCAAGTCCAAAATGGTTTGGGAGCCTGTCCTGGAAAGATGCAGGAATAGATTAGCTATCTGGAAGATGAGATATCTCTCCAAAGGAGCTAGAGTAACACTGATTAAAAGTGTGCTCTCTAGTCTACCTACATATTATCTCTCTCTCTTTAAAGCCCCTATTTCAGTCATCAAAGAAATTGAGAAAATGCAAAGGAATTTCCTATGGGGCAAAGGTGATGGGGTCTTCAAACATTGTCTGGTTAACTGGAAGGTAGTATGCACCCCAATTGTTTCTGGAGGTCTTGGCATTAGGCAGCTGCTGCTGCAAAATGAGGCTCAACTTGGAAAATGGCTCTGGAGATTTTCCCTGGATAACAACAGTCTTTGGAAGAAAGTAATAGCGACTAAATATGGGGAAGACAAGAGAGGCTGGTGTTCAGCTGAGGGTCCTAACTCTATAGGTGCAAGCGTATGGCGAGGTATAAGGAAAAACTGGATGAAGTTTGCTAGCTGCATTTCCTGGAAACTGGGCAGAGGCAACAGGATCTTATTCTGGAAACATGATTGGCTTAATGTGGGTCGCTTGTCTGATCTTTTCCCTGAGATTTTTGCTCTTGCTGTCAACAAGGATGCTTTTGTCAAAGATTACAACACTGGTGTGGGCAGATGTAGCACCTGGGTCGTGTTGTTACGGAGGGAATTGAATGACTGGGAATTTGAAGACTATTTGTCCCTTATGGAGCTGCTGAACAATGTACATCTTGAAGAGACAGAAGACTCTATGGTTTGGAAAGAGTCTAGAGAGCAATCATTTTCAGTCAAATCCTTTTACGTGTTCCTTCAAGGAGAGGCTAAGGACATTTTTCCTTGGCTAATGCTTTGGAAAAATGCAGTTCCTACTAGAGTCCTCTTTTTCTCATGGTGTGCTGCCAGAGAGAAAATCCTAACCATGGACAATCTTAAGCGTTGAGGTTATCACATTGTTAATCGCTGCAGCTTGTGTTTTAGTCGAGAGGAATCTATTGCTCACATTTTCCTGCACTGCCAATGGACAGCTGATTTGTGGGGGTTGATCCTTTCTTGTTTTGGAGTTCATCTATGCTTCCCAAAGGATATCCGTGATTTTCTTGTGGACTGGTGGGGCCAGCCTCTTAGAAAGCACAAAAAATCCATATGGAATTTGGTCCCATTCTGTATGTTCTGGCTGATTTGGAAGGAGAGGAATCGAAGAATATTTGAAGCCGAGAGTAGGACTAACTTGAGAATCAAGAGCAACTTTTTAGCTTGTTTATATGGCTGGGCAAAAGATGGAAGGGAGATCGATTTATTTTCTTTCTTAAATTTTCTTGAATGCTTAAGTTAATCTTGGGGTCGGAACAAATTGTACAATCTCTCCTCACTTGTTTTTGTATTTGCATCTCATCGATGCTTTGATAGCTTTTAAATAAAATTTACTTATCTTTTTCAAAAAAAAAAAAAACAATTGAGTTCCTGAGTGAGCTTACTGACTGAGATTAAGTTTCAGGCCAGGTTTGGAACACATAGAACAGAAGGAAGAGTAACAGAGTTTGAGAGGTGAATGGATCCTTTTCCAGCGATAGTAGAGTATGAGCCATTGGCTACTTTTACTCTAGAGCTTCCAGGACATGGGGTATATGAGTGGAATAGAGATAAATTACTTGTCATGTGATCAGAAGCTCCAGAATCTAGCATCCAAGAACATGTATTCTTGGTATGCAGGGTAGTACCTGATGCCATAGCAGAAGTCTTTGAGTTGCTTACTGTAGCTTGACTCAATAATTTCTGTAACTGTTCCAGTTGAGACTTGCTTAGGAAAAGTCCACTCTGTTCTGACTCTTTGAGGTGCTCAGCAGGTTTTTCCTCTATTTGTGCTTGGAAACTCTTTCCCTTATTTGATTCTCGAGGTTTCCAATTGGTTGATTTTCCATGGAGATCCCAGCAAGTATCTCGAGTGTGCCCTGGTTTATTGCAGTGGCTGCACCAAGGTCTCCCTCTTCTGTCCCCTTTTTGATGATTTCTTTGATCGTTTTTAACAAGAGCTGTTGTCTCACTAGATCTCTCACTTGCTGGGGTGATAGGTATCTCCTTATTGCCTCCAAGCATGACTCTTCTTCTACTTGTTTCCTTTCTCACATCAGCGAAGGCTTCATCAATGGATGGAAAAGGTTTACAGCCAAGAATCCTACCTCGCACCTCGTCAAGGTCTTGGTTCAATCTTATCAGGAATTCATACAACCTTTCCTTTTCCAGGTGTTTTTTGAACTTAGGTTGTCTTCCAAATCTCCCCAGTCGGCTTCATAGTGCAAGTCCAGCTCTTGCCACAAAATCTACAGTTCATTGTAGTACTAAGTGACCTCCAGTCTATTCTTGATCTCAAATACCTGAGAGGCATTTTTGAGATCTGAATAATTTATATTTACTGCCTGCCAGATAGCTTGAGCAGTTCGAAGAAAGAGGTATGTTCGACTTATATGATGTTTCAATTTATGATGTTCCATGGAATTGATCAATCACGCCATCACCATTGAGTTGTTCAACTCCCAGTTTTCATGCGATGGATCCTCCTTATCAGGCTGTTTAATATCTCCATTGAGGTAGCCCATTTTTCGTTGACCCCTAATAACCAGTAGAACTAATCGGGACCACTGAATGAAGTTTCTTCCATTCAGTCTATGATTGGTGATTTGTAGATTTGAGCCTTCTCCAAGAGTTGGAGAGGCCATAGGAGACTGAGGATAATCAAGAGACGTAGTAGCCTCCTTGCCAAAACTCATCCTTAAATATTTGAGGTGAGACGAAGGTACCAAGGAATTCTTAATCTGGCAGAAGGTTCAAGAAATGCTGAGGAGGACAAACCTCAGCAGGAAAGAATGGAACTTAGGAAGGGCTAAGGAGGACACACCTCAGCCGGAAAGAGATGAGAATTCTATAATGAGCACTAGCTCTGATACCATGAAGGAAGATTTACAGTAAAAATTCACTTCATTGAAGAAGATAACAACCCAGTATATATACACAAAACTACCCTAAAATCTGTACTTATCTTTATCCTAAAACAGTGAAACAAACTCCTAAAAATCAGCAACTAATTCCCTGGAAATCTGTAACTCTAACAGCTCCTATCCTATTCAACATTTAGCCTTATCTGATCCTCCTAAACAAATCTATAACCGAAAGACACAAGCTTATCAACAGTATTAGTAGATATACCCTACATTTTGATAAATTTTCTTCTTCGAATTGTGTGTAGTTAAATTTCTTTAATGGATCTGATTTATGCTATGGCAGTTTTCCCTTTTTCTTTTTCTTTTATTAATGCTGTTTGGCCTTCATGACAGTTGTGTCCCCTCTATCCCCACAACCCAGAGGTCTTACTGAATGAGCTCAAGTCTCCTTCTGACCTTCTGGACTTTGGAGAGTTCTCAGATTGCATTGACTTTGGATGTGGTGCTGGTTCCCTTCTTCATGTTGTCAATCCTGCATTTGATTATGTACCACCAAAGCTCGTTAGTTTATTTATTACTGATGCGTAAGTTCACTTTTTATTGTTATTATTTTCTAGGACTGCAAGGGATTTAGAGTTTTGGAAGTTTTACCCGTTATGTTCCTTGTCAGTTTGTGGAATACTGATTTTCTTGCTCTGTCAAAGAGACGCGAAATTCTTTTTTGAAAAAGATAAGTAAAAATTTTATTTCAAAAAAGCAGAGGTAAGCATCCGGAGGTACAACATATATAGGTGAACTATACAAATAGGCCCAGATCCTGAGAACAATTCAAAGAATCTAGGAAATACAAAAAAGGAGCATAGATCTAGGGCACTTCCCTCCCTTGTCCAACTGTATAAACAGCAGAGGAGGTTATTCTTTGTCTTCAAAACAGTCCTCGAATTATCTTCAAATATCCTCTTGTTGCGTTCTTTCCAAATTATCCAGAAAATACAGAATGGGACCATGTTCCAAATTTGTTTTTTCCTCTTAACCAAAGACTGTCCCCACCAAGTTAATAGAAAACTCCCAATGTCCTCCGGGAAGCACAAATATACTCCAAAACACTTAAGAATCAAACTCCATAATTCTGATGACCAGGAGCAGTGAAGAAGAAGATGAGCAATAGTTTTCTCTTGCCTTAAACACAGTGGGCATCTATTGGCCAAAGTATATCCACGGTGTTGTAGGTTGTCTAATGTCAAGATCTTGCCTTTTACAACACACCAGGAGAAGAATGCAGTTCTAGTTGGGGCTGCAGTTTTCCAGATTTTTGACCATGGAAAAACATCTTTATTACAGCCCTGCAAGAAGGAGTAGTAGGATTTCACTGAAATTTCCTTGTTTCTTGATTGCCTCCAACTAGCAGCATCTGCTGCCCCAGTTAACTGTACAGTGTGAAGTAATTCCATTAAAGACAAAAAGCTGTCGAACTCCCAGTCATTTATATTCCTGCGAAGCAACACAGTCCAACTGGATTGGGCTCCTACTCCCTTGCAATAATCAGAGACTCTAGCTTCTTTATCTGCAACAATTGCAAAGATATCTGGAAATCTGTCTGAAAGTTTAGCAACAAATAATTCTTCCATTATTGAAGAAATCATTTTGAATTTTTGGATTTTGTCGAGTCCTACAGAATTAGTACTGATATACCCAGCCTTAAAAGTTTATGCCTATATTTTTTTGGATTGCGGCAATTGCTTGGTAGTTTTATTGATTGTTCTTTACTTTGCAGAGGAGGGCATAACCCATCATACATGTATCGGCTCATTGCGGATTATTACTCTGCTGATGATTTGGTAGTGCAACGGAGAACTGCTTCTTAAAATTTTGCTTTGCTGCTTATCCTCAACACACAGAGTAAGTCATTAGAATCCTTGACTAGTTTGACAACCATATACTATGTTGGTGCAATGCTTTGGATATTTTGAAATTCATTGTTGAACAAGAACTAACGGATTCTTTGGCTAGACTCAAACTATTGGAGAAACACGCACAGACGTAATCAATTACTATGCCGGGGCATTTGTTGACCATGCTGAAGCAAATGTCTGATTTACAAGACATGCCACGTTGTCTTTGGCCTATTAATTACTGGTTTTCAAAAAATGGGGATACAATTTTGTCATTTAAATAAGAAATATAATATATAAGTAAAAAACACCTCAGATGTATCAACTCTAGCTTCCTCACCATTCTCATCTCTTTGCTGGAAGCGTGGGGGATGAGCCAAAACCAAAGGAGTTCAATATGTGAGAAAGTATAAGAATTATCTTAAAATTTATGAGATGATAGAAAGATGGAAATTGAAAGCAGCTATCGTCGACTAAAATCTTTTTGATAACATATAAGCTAAAATCGTTTGAATATGAAAAAGGTACAAAAAATAGTATATGGAAATTTTATGTGAAGGATGTATCTTGAGCTTCATGTCCTCCTTCAGGCATCAGGGTATGGGCCTTGATGAAATTCTTTTCATGTGCGCACACAATAACAAGAAAAAAGGGGAAAAGTATTGTAAGCAGGTTGGAGTGGGTTTCGACTGATCTGGGATATCCCGTTACATATATCTCGGTTGAATCCAAATTAAAATGTCTACTTTGGACTCAGCTAGGAATTCAAATTTGATCAATACTGAAAACATGCTTCATCCCCCCCTCCTCTCTTCTTTTTGTGTCTATTTATTGTAAAATGCCAATCTCTGAAGTAGTAGACAAATGCTCCAATGCATTCAAACATGGATGAAAAGTGCAAATTTGCAAAATATCCTTAAAAAATTTAGAAATTTACGTTGTTGACTTTTTAGGAAATATTCTCAAGCCTACTCATGAAAGAAGGGTGAATTGGCAATGTTCCAAATTTTGTCATTTTACTTTCTTAGGTGGACAACTATTTTCAAGCATTCTAAAAAGGAAACCGGTATAGGATGGATGTAATAGTGTGTTTACTCATTCAAAATTTAATTTGATTAAATCTTCTTAAGTTTATGTTATACTACTTTTACATCTCATAAAGTGGGTTCTAATGTGAAGCGACAAGGCATGAATTGCAATTTGGTTTCCATCGCATTTCAATCGATCACTAATTCTCCACTCATGGAAGCATTGACATTTTGAAAGAACATGCATTGTTTTTGAGTACTTAATAGAAGTAATTATTAATTTTGCTTGATATGTTGTGCCTTGGAGTGAGGACTCAATTATTTCCTAGAAAACTTAAATAGGACCTTTCTTTGATCATAAATGACAATTGCAATATGATAAGTTTTCACCCCCTCCACCCCCCCCCCCCCAAAAAAAAATAAATAAATAAAAAGAATGAAAAGAAAAAAATAAGGAAATATTGAAACATGTTCTTCCTATATAAATATGGTCTTAGTATTTGGGCATCATTATTTGAAGTAGTTAGCCTCTGAACTCAAAAAATTAAAATTAAATACCATTACTGTATTTGTTTCTGGGGTTTTTATTTTATTTTATTTTTTCACTAGCTTTTTGAAGACAAACGGGAGGCCATTAGTGGAAACTTCAAAAACATAAATGTCTGAAAGATTTGTTCATTATCGTGATTTCAAAGTTATTCCTTTGATGTTGGACACAAGCGATATTTGTTATGCAACAGTTGAATGTGGCAAGAATGGAATGAAGGTTGAAATGGAATGGAATGTCCATCCATTCCCTTGTACTGTTGAAAATGAAATAATGTGGGAACAAAATGACCAAAATGACCACCATCCTAGGATAATTTAAATATTGGAATATAAAAAAATTTAGAGCAGGATGGATCTTACTTTTCCCCTCCTCTTTTCCTTAGTTAACGTAAGGGGGTTGTGGGAGGCAGTGGAGGAGAGTGAGTGGATGGGGTTGACGTGATGGTGGATGGCAGTGAAGGTGGGTGGTGGGGTGGTGTTTCATGGTGGTGGTGGCAAATGACAATGGAAGTAGTGTTAAAGGGATAGCTGAGTTGTGGAAGTAGTGATGGGGAGCGGTGGTGGAGTATTGGAGGTTGTGGTTGGCAGGGAGTGGTGAATGAATGTGGTGCAAGGAGTTTGTTGTGGATAGTAATGGAGGTGATTAGTGGCAGGGTGGTGATGGTAGTAGACACGGCAGCGGCAAATGGTGATAAAGTGGTTGGTGGATCATCTTAGGAGAGGGAGTGGCAGCGAAGTTAATAGATGTGGTGGTGGGTAGCTATGCAGGGTGGTGAGCAAGGCTGGTGGTGGAGATAGTCATGGTAGTTGGTTTTGTTTATTTATTTATTTATTATTATTATTATTTTTTTTTTTTGGGGGGGGGGGGGGGTTAGGGCCATAAAGGAACAACTTGGGCTTTTGTCAGAAAGCTCATTTATGTTCGTTTATTTCATAAATGAACCTAATTTGAACAATAAAATTAGGCCTTTTAGTAAATGAGCTATGTTGGAACAAGTCCCGAGTTTGGATCATATAAGTTTGGTTTGATTCATTCACAAGAAATATATGTATAATAATTTTTATAAAAATCATATATAAAGTTTATAATATAGGTAAAATATTTGTATATAAACAATCTATAAAATATGATATTTATATCTATACTAGCCGAGTTGGAGCCTGAATTTGTGAATGTAAAGTGAACCTTAGTTTGAGTTCAACAATCGGTCTACCTTGAACAGTCAAAGGCTTTCTCAACTTGGATTGTTTGCGCCAATTGGTCCCATACCTATATTAGGTAGTTACATAAAGCAAAGGCACCGTGGCTCGGGCAGCTTTTTTGTGGCACCGTGGCAGTGACTCACTCTTACTGAATGTAGTAGATGTGCTTAATTCAATTAGAATATAGAATAATCTAGAATTAGCAATGGTGCCATTTATATTCAATAATTAAAATTTTTGGAGGTGATTACCCCATTTTGCAGTGATTACATTCTAGTTTTGCTTTTGCTCAATGTCTGTGGATGATTTTGTTTCTATATGCTTTTAAAGACAAGAACCCGTCTTCAATTTTGCTTATTGCATGCTTTGGATTTTTTCTTGATATATAAAACATAGTCCTTCATCACGGATTTGCAGCATAAAGATAGTGATCATCTTGTAGATCTCCAATTTTCAGGTCGGTTGCAAATCTTCTATTTTGTTACGAAACAGCAGGCAGGGAAAGCTGAAAACGAACATTTCAAAATGGTGATGTGCAGAATCATATACTTTATCATGGCTTGTGCGTGATGGAAACTTGCAGTGTTGAGAAAAGTGCAGATTTATGAGGTAAAACACATGGATATGGAACAAACATTCGTTAGAGAAGGCCGTGGAGGAGGTGTCCCCATTTTTTTTTTTTTTTCCAATTCTTCGTTTTTTTGGGTACTTGTCATGAGATATAAAAGGTGTAACGGGAGAAACAAACAGATGAAAGGCCAATTGCTGCAACTATTCTGAGGTCAATACTAGGTGTCTTATGTAGCAAACTCATATGGAGCTGCAACGGCACGTGAAATTGATAGCTGTTAGTGTTTTTGTGTCGTCGTTATATTTCACCATTTTACATTTTGGAGCTGATTTGGTTTTTGCTTATGAAAGCTTGCAGCAATTGTTTGTTATTGAAAGTTTAGTGCGGTTTTCTTTTTTTTTTTTGGGGGGGGGGGGGTGGGGGTGGGGGGTCTTAACCTCCCTTTTGTCATGAAAACAGTTCAATATACCGAATTTTGTTAGGTTTGGTTTTTATTTATTTATTTATTTAAATTATTACGGCATATCTCTTGGGTTTTTGAAATTACAAAGGCTTCCCATGGTGACTTAACGTCTATGTGGACTTTTTCCCCCTCGTTTATTGTCTATGTTGCAATATATGACTTAAATAATGAACTCATGGCTTTTGGCTTCTAATCGACACGTTAACATTTGGATTGCGCGATCAGCAGTTCGATGGGATGTGAATTTCAGATTTTGAAAAATTAGTGTTTTTTTTTTCTTTTTTTTTTTCCATCGGGGGTGTGGGGGCGGTGAATGGTGAAATGTGGAAGAGAATAAAATATATTGAAAGAGTGGTGGCGGCGGTGGTGCCCAGTATGGGGTAGAGTAGGGGAATGGAGAGCAAAAGAGGTGTGGAAGAGAATAAAATATATTGAAAGAGTGGTGGCGGCGGTGGTGCACGGTATGGGGTAGAGTAGGGGAATGGAGAGCAAAAGAGGCGTGTGAGTCGTGGGGGGTTGGGGTTGGAAATGGTAAGGGCCAAAGTGGGGGAGGAAGAAGATAAGGCGGTAGGATATCGAGTTGGGAGTAAGAATGGAAATTTTAACCTGTCTTGATATGTGCTTGCCCTAATTCGATAAGTGTGGATATTTTTAAATTTAACGGATAATGGGGTGAGTTATGGTGTAAAAATAAAATACATTATCGGGTACAGAGGGGAATGGTATGTGACGTGGATCCAAATTTATCATGATTATAGAACATTGGATGAATATTATTTGATTATTACCAAATTACTTACACCGATTATGAAATACGAATGCTTCGACTGTTCCTATTAATAATTACTTTGATCCCGAAGGTCAATTAATATGATCGAAAATTTATGATGTTATCTAATGTTAATGTATCCAGGCCGTAGAATTGCTTTGAGCACTCTAATTTTTTTAAGGTAACAGCGTCATAGGCACGACTTGGCCAATTAAGGTCAGGAGCGCATCGCTGGCAGAAGGGACAAGACAATTGGTGTACATTGTGCTTGTTTGCTATTGGTTTCTTGCTCATATTTAGCCTTGAATGGAATTAATCACCCGATTGGGGTTGCATTCCCAAACAACCTAACTCACCAATAGTGCCTTGTGGTACGATAAGGTCTAGGCATGGCGGGGCTCTCACCCTTTCCGGCATCCCCTTCCAGGGGACTTGGGCTCGGTCTGCCACTGAGGATGCTTATCTAGAGCAGCTTGAGCCAGTCGCCGCATGCCGGTTGGGGGACGGATTGGGAATGGCTCCTCACGGGGCTTTTCTTGAGCGTCGAATAGGCGACTCAGAACTTGTATGGATAAGGGAAATTTAATTAGTTAATTAAAATAAAGGATGTCATACGAATGTCGACATGGGTTATGTACAGGAAATCTCTTTTCTTTCTGATGGCATGTGGCCTTACAATACGTTTGTTTCTGATTTCTATTTTGTTTTTAACAAAGGGTCACATGACAAGCCTATGCAGCCACACCCTCATAGAAGAGAACATTTTTTTTTTTTTCCAACTTAGCAAAAAAGACCAGATGACGTAGAGTTGATGCCACGGGACGTTGGTAAGGCGTGGGGCTTGCCAAGCGCAAAGCCAAGGGGCATTCTTAGCCCTGTCGGTGTCCGAGAACAATGCAAATATATCTAAGAGTAATGCAAAAAGGTGTGCATGCCAAGTACACTCGTTGAGTGCAAAGGGCGCGGCATACAGTGCCAGCCTTGTTGAGAACACCCACCCATTTATATATGTATTTTGCCCAATAGATATAATTTGATTATCTGTCTAAAATGTCAATGCTCGATTTTATTATTTGATTAACCGCCTTTTTATTAAGGTTACGAGTACTTGATTATTCAACATGTTTATGATTACTCGATGAGTTAGGGAGGGTAGTTAGTTAAAAATATCTTTTTGGAACATTTAGGATGCCTTTGGAGTAATAAAAAGTGGTATAAAATGAGATAAAATCAAATAAATTGTAAATTTGTAATTTCTTTTAGTAAGATAAAAAGTGAATAAATTTTAAAAATTTTTAGTACTTTTATCATTTTTTAGAAATTTTGTCACTCCAAATGGAACCTTAGTATTACATTTAATAATAATTTAATTATGCATTTAACATTACATTTTATAATGATTTAAGTGTGTATTTTTTTTATGCCCTGAGTTTGGAAATAATGGGGGTTATACCCAAGCTCGACTCGTTGTCATCCCTAGTTTGGAGGGGGTTGTAGATTAACAAAAACAAACATAGAATACACTAAATGATAATTGGTGGTGGATGGCTTAGAAGTATAGATATTATAAATGGTAATTAATTCTACTTTATAAAAAAATTTTTGAAAGGCTAATGAGTTTTTCAATTTTCAATGATTTTATTATACTTTATAAAAAAGAATTTTATTTTGTCCCCTAATATTTACTCAAAATTTTACTATAAGACTTAATTTATTTATTTATTCATTTTTCTATAACAATAAAGGGTCTGACATTTTCATTAATTGTAATATTTTTTTTAGTGACTTTTTTACTCTATACTTTCATCGCATACTGTCCAACTGACATAAATTTCAAGAACAAAAAGTTTATTGAAGAGGGACATCGTAACTAAAGAAAAAAAGTCATAGAATAAGATTTTGAGAAAAACTGAGAGAGTTTTAACATCAGTAAATTTGATCACATATGGGGTAATTTTTAGTAGAATATATTCATCATAAGTTAATCCACATAAGATCTAAAATTTTTAATTTATTTGTAAAATAATTTTGGGATAATTATTTTTATACTCATACACTGCGTATTCTTGTAAAAATTTACTTTTACACTTCTTATATTTTAGTACTTAACAATTTTTGTATTATTGACTTTAAAAAACTTACATTCTTTTTATTTCAAATTCTTTGCACTTACATTATTGATTCAATATGACTTTAAGTAAATATTTTTGCCTTTCCATTCAAAAATTTAGCACCATCATCACTTCGTTATAACCTAGAATACGGAAGTATAAAGGTACTCTTTTAAAGTTCTAAGAGTATAATTTTCAGCTTAATACAGAATATAAAAACAATTAATCCAAATACTTTTTGAAGACAAATAAATATTAAAAGTTGTTTTTTTTTATGGATGCAAATATTCCAGCAATGTTGTCTTATTATTTCTTGAAATGTAATGCAATGTCGTGTCCCTATCATTTTTAATATGAAATCGCATAAGCAGTTGGTTTTTTTGGATGCATACAAAATATTCCTGCAAAATTGCTCTCTCTTTTGCCAGCCATGCATGTGCATACCAAACGCAAGATGCCCACACGGGCTTGCTCACCTCCTACCACAACCAAGGCAGATTTACAATTTTGGATCTGTCTGAACTGAATAAAGAGTTTGAAGATAGAATAAATTAGATTATAAAAATTTAGATTGAACAAAAAATTTAAAGATAGAGTGAACTGGGCAATAAAAATTTTTGGATGATTTAAATTGAAAAAAAAATACTTTTAAACTATATATATATATATATATTAGTTAGGTTATCCATGTTACAGCCCATAGTAGTCCTAAGATTGGTTTGCCCTGAGCATAGAGGTGGAGGTAGGGGTGGTTGAGTGGGGTCAATTGTTTCCACTTATTTTTTTTAAATAACTATATATATATTTTTAGTATCATCCTCATTAATTTTTATTTTTAACTCACTAGCGCTTTGTCTCTAGAAGATTAAAAGTCAAATCATATTTTTGAAAAAATTCTTTATCTTCTCCCATAATCTCTCCTCCTTCTAAGCAGAAACCTCTTTTTGTTCTTCTCAAAAGCTTCCTGTATTATTTTGGTGTTGGTTGCAACTTCTGGCTGGTTACATCGAATAGATAAATTACCATCGAATTAAAATACTTGTACTCTCTCATTTAAACTGCATTACTGCCCAAAACATTCATTCATACATATATATACATTCAAAGCTGAATTTCCCAACATTTTATTTACTTTTTAGAATTTAATCTTTTTACGCTATTTTAATTTGTCCCCACCCACTAAATATTTTATCTCTCTGCCACTGCCTGAACACACCATAGTCTAATGACAAGCTTAATTAACTTCACGTAAAGACTTAATTGCTCTAATTTTATGATCGAATGAGCAGACAATAATGAAGGACAACTCAATGCACAAGCGCTACTGCATTACAGAGTCCGAACAGAATCAGACGCCGGCATAGTATGATTAATGTCGAAGGTAAGAAAGAATGGAAAACACAGCTTGCACAAGGGTAAGAAGAAGCAAAACAAGGGCAGCAACGGAGGAAACGAACGACCACGGGCCGTTGAAATAATTCCTCCACAGGTTCGCCATCCACACGTTCGTACGGCGCCTGCATTAGCATGTAAAATCGGTAGCTGTTAGTGTTTTGGATAGTTTGTCATATTTCACCATTTTAGATATTGAAGCTGATTTGCTTTTGGCTTATGAAAACTTGCAGCAATTATTTGCTATTAGACGACTTTTTTTTCGGAGGGGGGGAGGGAGCATTTTGTTCCGAAAACAATCCAATATATGAAATTTTGTTAGTGTTGAGGGTTTTTGACAATTATGGGTTATCTATTGATTTTTTGAAATTGCAAAGGCTTCTGATGGGTGACTCCCCCCCCCCCCCTTTAGTGTCCATGTAGCAACATGTGACTTAAGTAATGGACCCGTGGTTTTTGGCTACGAATTGACATGTTAGCATTTGGATTGTGCGATCAGCAATTTGGGTGTGAATTTCAGAATTTGAAAAATTAGTTTTTTTTTTTTTTGTTTTTGGTATTTGACGGATATTATCTGATTATCGCCTTAAAATATTGGATGCTCAATTTTATTAGGGGTTACTTGTACTTCATTACTAGACAAGTATTTGATTGCTCAATAGGTTGGAGGGTGGTTATTAGTTAAAAATACTTAATTATAACATTTAACATTATATTTCATAATAACTTAGTTATGTATTTTTTTACCTGATAAGTTCGAGCATATTAGAAGTTATACTTTATTTCGATTCGACCCTTTTCCATTAGAGGAGGTGGTAGATGGCTAATAAAAATGAATATGGGATACAAAATGAATATGAGATACAATAAATGATAATTGGTGGAGGATGGATTAGAAGTATAGATATTATAAAGGGTAATTAGTTCTACTTGATATAAATTTTTTGAAAGGTTATTATTTTTCTAAGACAAATAAAAAAATGATAAATATATTTTTAGTATGAAAGCGCTTAAGCAGTTGCTTTTTTTTTTTTTTTTTTTAATGGGTATAAATTGTCCAGCAATGTTGTGTCCTATTATTTCTTTGAAAAGAAATGTATTGTCGGGTCCCTACCATTTTTAATATGAAATAGCATAAGCAGGCTTTATATATGTATATATATATATATATATATATATAATGGATAGTGATATTCCTGCAAAATTGGTCTCTTTTGCCTGCCATATATGTAAATACCAAACTCAAGATGCCCCCAAGTAGGGGTGTAAATCGGGTCGACCTGACTTGACCTGACTCGGGAATTCGGGCCGACCCGTCCCTGCCGCCCCAGCCGATCTTCGGGTCGGGTCAAGGGTCACGCCACCCGCCCTTGACCTGCCCCAACCGACCGGGTATTTTTTTATTTTTTTAAAGAAAATAAAAAAAATAAAACTCAAACAAACACATTAAAATCATTATTCATAAAAATTAAAGTTTATTACATAACAACCGATTACATAGTTAGCATTAAATTTAAAATTAAAATTTATAAATGTAGAATTATAAAAAAAAAAAATAAATGATAGAGTAATTAATAGGTACATCACTTCACATCTTATACATCCCAACAAGGTTGACACCTATAAGAGTGACTATCATTTGTAAATATTACACTATCTATACATAATTATTATTCATCACTAGATCCACTAGCGTATTCTTCTCTTTCACCTAAATACATTGCACAAAATCAAGGGCAAGTTGCTCTTTCTCGGCATCTTCCTGTTGTCTATTTTTTGCAAGATACCAATCTCGTAAACACATCAAGGCTACTATTGTTGGAGGGGCCAGTCGACTCCTGAATTGACTGATAACGCGTCCACTAGCACTAAATGCTTACTCGGATGTTACGGTAGAAACTGGAAATGCGAGTATATCACGAGCTAAAGCTGAAAGAGTTGGAAACTTTGATTGTTGTCCCTTCCACTAGTCTAAAAGACTGAAATCATCTTCATTTTCTATTGGAGGTGTACCGAGATAACGTTGGAAGTCGGATAAATTTGAACTTGCACTTGTTGATGCATCTGTCCGTCGGGATGTTATTCTTTTCTAAATGGACGTATTGCCACCAAAGTCACGGTAAAAATAGGACGTTGTGGCCATAGTTGGTTGGACAGTTGTACGATTGCTATCATACCGACCCAACAGAGTTTGCATTTCCTGTTTAATTTGATATAATTGTTCTTGGGCACTTTCATGCCTATATATCATCTCTAACAATTGAAAGAAAAGATGTTCTTTATACTTAGGGTCAAAAATAGTAGCAATACCAAAATGTATGGGAAGTGGGTTAAAATATTTATCAAAATTTTCCTTCATTACAACAACCAAAGAAGAATAATATTCTTGGGCACCATATTTGTTAAAAATTTCATCAATAACCCCTAATTGATAAATAACAGTAGAAGAAGTAGGATAATAAATTCCACAAAATATTTTAGTAGCAACATAAAAAACATGTAAAAAATCTTTATAGAAAATTGCATTTGCCCAATCAATTGGCTCAATACTATCTAATCCAACAGCATGATTACTTAAAATAAATAAATCAATTGCTTTTTGATATTTAATAACAACTTTTAACATTATATAGGTTGAATTCCATCTTATATTAATTTCCATTGGTAATTTTCTAGGTTTTAAACCAATTTGATTGCATATGCCAGCAAATATACTAATTCTTTTTGGAGAGCTCATGGCACAAACTACAGTTCTTTTTATTTTTACAATAGAAAATTTATAAATGTTCAATCCATCCTTTACAATTAAATTAAGCATATGGGCACAACAACGACCACGAAATAATGGACCATTTGCAGACAAAGCATTATTTAAATAATTCAAACAAACATCATTATATGAAGCATTGTCTAAAGTAATAGAAAACATTTTTGTACATAATTGCCACGATGCAAGTTCATGCAAACTAAGTTCCCCCACGCTGAATCCAGTGAATGGTTGTTCAACTAATTTAAATGAAATAATGCGTTTATTTATTTTCCAATTTTCATCAATATAATGTGCAGTTATACAAAGATATTCAGTATCTTGGCAAGATTTCCACATATCGGCAGTTAAGCAAACATTTCCTTCAAAATTAGTAAAATAAGTTTTTAATTCATCATTTTTTGATTCAAAATCTCGTAAAATTTTATTTTTTGAAGTATTTCTTGTAAAACCACGATATTGTGGTGCAAAACTTTCGCGAATAAATTCTTCAAAATGTCGATTTTCACTTATTGTAAAGGGTTGCTCATCTTTAACAATATATCTAACTAAATTATTTTGTGCTCTTGCAGGGTCATAAGAAAAAATATTTAAATTACCCCCTTCATTACCTAATTGAGTTTGTGTTGTACGTGAAAAATATTAATCAATTAAACTACTAATGTGAGGATCCTGTTGGTGCCTTATATTTAAATGTCTTTTTAAATGACTAGTTCCAGATATATTTCTACCATTTAATAAATCCCCACAAATAACGCATTTAGCCTTATGCATTCCATCATCACGTGGAATTCTAATAAAAAAATCTCATGCTTTTGAAGTGCCACGCTGGTGTTGGGTGTGACAGGAAGATGATGCACCAACATCATAAGCTGTGGTAGTAGGTGTTGGTATTTCTGAATCTTGTAGTAGTAGATGTGGTGATGTAAATTGTTCTATTTGTTCTTGAGGGGGAAAGGATATTGAGTCGCCACCCTCCAAATCAAAAAAATGAGTGTCCCGTGGATCCATTTAGAAAAAATAATTTAATTAAAAAAATTAAATTATGAAAATTAAAAAATGTATGTATGCAAATTAAAAAAATAATTAAAATAGTAACTTGAAATAATTTGAAACCTTAAATCACTTGATCTTGATTCTTGAATCTTGAAATCTTGACTTCAAATTTGACAAAATTGAATGCACTTTAGCACAACGGAAGGGCACACTTGAGTGTTGGAGAGCACAATTGAAGAGCACACTTGAGCACAATTGGAGAGAAATTTTGTTAATTTTTTGTGAGGGTGAGTGAATGTGAGTGTGGGGTATTTATAATGGAAGAGGGTGGGGAAATTTTGTAGAGTTTATTTGGAATTAAAAAATAAAAAAATGAGGAGGGAGGGAGACGTTCTACCGACTGCCAAGCAGAACGGTAAAAAAACGTTAAAGAAGAGGGGGTGCTGCTGGCTGCTGGGCATTGCCTAGTGCCTGGCAAACTAAAAAATATACATATATATATTAAGAGCCGTTCTGCCAAAGCAGAACGGTAAAAAAGAAAAAGAAATAAAGGAAGGAGGGGGGCAGGGCGGGTCGGGCTGGGGGGCGCGGGCCGGGGGCGGGGCGGAGGCGGGCCGGGTCGGGTCGGGGCTCGGGCCGGGTCAGGGATGACCCAAGCCCTAACCCGGAAGGGGAGGGGCGGGTCGGGCCGGGGCTGGTAGAGGGTTGCGGGCCAGGCTATTTTCGGGTCGAGTCGGGTCGGGTCTCGAGTTGACCCGACCCATTTACATCCCTACCCACAAGGGCTTGCTCACCTCCTAACACACCGGAAGGTTATCATGGAAATTGGGTCAGTACAAATCTTATTTTTGTTTGAAGTCTAATAACAAATTGGATTAACCTCATGTAATGACTTAATTACTCTAATCTAGAGCTGAAAACGAGTTCAGCCAAATCAAATTTTAATTTATTTAAGCTTGACTCATGTTATTTATAGTGAAATCGAGTTCAAATTTGGTTCAAACTTTTATATGAGTGGACTCGATAAAAAAATTTAGATTTAAGATTAACTCGTGAATAACTCAATTAAACCAAAACAATATTATCTTTGACTCTAATATAATAAATAATATATTTAAAATATAATAACAATAATATTTTTTAAATGGATAAAAATATTATAATATATGTATATATATTATTTTATTGAGCCAGCATGCGAGTTTTCGAGTCAAACTTTTTTAAACTTGAGTTCAAAATTAATTTTAAACGAGGCATAAATAAAATTTGATTTAAACTCGTTTCAATCATGAATTGAGTTCAAATTAAGCTAAAAAAAAAAAACTTAGTTCATTTTCACCGTAACTCTAGTCTTATGGTTGAATGAACAAATAATAATAAAAGGTAATTCAGTACTAAGACTCTAGCATTGTAGAGTTTGAACACAGTTAGACATAGGCATCTTCGATTTTGACCATCTTCGGGTAAAAAGGTCCGCGCTCGTATCCGGTTCGTAGTAGAATACGATGAGGGACACCACTTCTGTACTGCCCAGATGATGCCGGAGATGGGTCTGGAAGATTTTCGTCCACCAGAATTGAGACATCTCCATCAACCTTTTCCATCTTGGTCATTGTATATATATATATATATATACACAACTCGCTCCTGCAAATATATTTTCCCAATTGGCAACAAGAAGAACAAAAAATGCCCAAGAAGTAGAGATCAACGATCTGACCTGATATCAACAAAACTGCTGCTTCCTCGGGCTGTCTATGTGCTAATTCTCTCTGCAAGATGGGAGATGGAACTGGTTAAGCTCAAAAATAAGAGCCCAATCTTCAATCTGTAGATTCTGTACTAACCACAAGAGCATGTACAGATGGTGGGTGCACAAAGAAACAAGTTGGAATGAACTTTATTATCTTCTCCATTTGCATAAAAAGAATTCAATTTTATATAAATTAGTGTCGTAATTATATATATATATATATGTATGTATGTACTATTTTTTCCTACATTGACCCAGTAGGACTTTTTGTAATAAGTCACAATATAAAAACTGATGAGGTGGTTGTGAATTTATTATAAGCCAACTGATTCTCATTTATTATTTATTTATTTTTTAATATCAGGACTTTTTTAACTTCATTCCTAGTCTAAACCTAACCGCTTTAATTTTTTTCTTTTAAAACTAGGATTTAATATAGACAGTAGGGATAGACCATGATAAGGGTTATACCCAACTTCGAATCGCTGCCATCCCTAGTTTGGTGGGGGGTGGTAGATGGCTAACAAAAACAAATATAAGATGCACTAAATGATAATTGGTGGTGGATAGCTTAGAAGTATAGATATTATAAATAGTAATTATAATATAAAAAACTTGGTTCATTTTTATTCTAATTCTAGTCTTATGATCGGACAAGAAAATAATAATAAAAGATAGTTCAGTACACGAGAGTCTGACATTACAGAGTTTGAACACAGTCAGACATAGGCATAAATTAAAAGATTAGTTTGCTTAATAACGATAATAAGAAAGAACGGAGAATACAGTTTGCACAAGGGTAAGAAGAAGCAACACGAGAGCAGCAACGAAGGAAATGAACGTCCACGGGCTGTTGAAATAATTCCTCCACAGGTTCGCCATCCACACGTTCCTACGGTGCCTGCAGTGCTCGTTCACTTCTTTCAGAATCTTCGAGTAAGTGAAGCTGCACGAGAGCCCGGCTCCTCTGCCGAGCTTGTCGATCGCTCCAAAGATCACCTCGTCGTTGCCCATCCAATTCTCGATGATTCCACTGCGGCGGAGCACTTCCACGTCCTTGGGGGAATTCACGAGGATTTGCATGAATTTCGCGTAGTCGGAAACGTATCTCCGGAGAGAAATGGGGAATTCCTTCTCGTATTCGGTCAGGTTTTCGAGGAGAAAGAAAGTGCTCTCCGCGGCTTTCAATGGTGGGATTCTGATTTCACCGTCTCTGAACTTTATGTCGAACAAGTTGGTCGCTGCGTCAGCCTTCTTGAACTTGACTCCAGATTCTTGGAGCTCGTTTGCGTAGTTTATGAACTCGAATTCCAATTCCAATTTCTCTGTCCCGGGAATTACCCTCTCGGCGGAAGGAGGGAGCAAGCAATAATGTACGAGGCCGAGGAGGTGCACGATCTTATGAATTGGAATCGGCTCTTGAGATGGTGCTTTTAGATTGTTACCCACCATGTTTTTGAAGAAATTGACGGCCAAATTGACGAGGTTGTCTCGCGGGTCATCTTCAACCTTGGTCATGTCGAAGAGTTCGATTAGGACAAACAAGGGAAGTTGATTCACAATCGAAATCAAGTCACGTCGCAGGGTATATAGATATTCTCCGGTGCTGAAAATTGGGTCGTCCTTGTCCCTCAATTCCTCCATCCCATACTTGCGAAGCAACTCGATGACGAAAAAGCCGTCTAGATCCACGTTTGAAAGCGGAGAGCGTTTTCGTTCCTATTCCCTGTGCATTGAGCATAAGTTAATTAATTAGTCGCATCTCAAAAAAGTTAGTATAAAATGTATTTTGAATTATTTTTTAAATCACAAACTAAAAAAAGAAAAAAGAAAAAAATAGAGATATAGTTCTATTTGAATGAATTTTTGCCTATTCGAACGGATTTTGGTAGGCACTTTTTAACTTTTTATATTAAAATTTTTTAAAATTAGTAAAAATTTTATTAAAATTTTTAAAAATATTTAAATTTATAGAGATTTATAGAAATTCACGTAATTAGAGGTGAGAAAAGTTTTGTAAAGATTTGTAATAAATTGTAAAAATTTGTAGAAATTTTTAATATTTCTCTGAATTCCAAACGTGTCCCTAGTTTTATATTTGGTCAAAAACAGATTAGAGGCACATTAAAGATTGAACATATATAATAAAGATATGTGCAAAGATAATAAAGTTAAATAGTTAGTAAAAGTAAGTAGTGAGATAGAGAGTAAAATTAAGATGTTGCCCTATATATTTTCTACCCAATATAATATACAGGCAGCTTGGATAGAGAGGAAGATTATAACTCTAATAATCTAATTCTAATCTACTAGATTTAAAGATGGCACAATTACAAGCTGAAATAAGATAACGAGACAAACAGGTATATTTTTATATTCACATGTATGTAATATTTTTCACATGCTTACCATCCTGTAATTATATCCGGGTGGTACCGACGCAGCACTTCTCTAATGTCATCCTGTTTGTAACAACATAGCGCCCTCTTTTGCAAATTTTTCACGGCATCGTCGCCAAATTTATAGACTTTCTCCCATCTTCGTGCCATTAACGAACCGCGGTACGTTAATTTGTGCGACATCATGTCGTTTTCCCAAACCTCAGGTTCATGAATACCGATATTGACCATCTTTGGGGAAAAAGGTCCGCGCTCGTATCCCGTCCGCAATAGAGTACGATCAGGGACACCACTTCTGTACTGCCCAGATGATGCTGGAGATGAGTCTGGAAGATTTTCGTCCACCAGAATTGACGCATCTCCCTCAACCTTTTTCATCTCGGTCATTGTATGTATATATATATGTATGTATATACACAACTCGCTCCTGCAAATATATATTTTCCCAACTGGCAACAAGAAGAAGATCAAAATATGTGTGTGCAAGAAGTAGAGATCAACGATCTGACCTGATAAAAACAAAACTGCTGCTCCCTCGGACTGTCTCTGTGCTAATTCTTCCTGCAAGTGGGAGATGCAATTGGCTAAGCTCAAAAATAAGAGCCCAATCTTCAATCTGTATATTCTGTACTTATCACAAGACAATGTACAGAAGGTGGGTCTACGAAGAAACAAGTTGGAATGATCTTTATCATCTTCTCCATTTGCATAAAAAGAATTCAATTTTGAAAGGCTATTATTTTTCTAAGGCAAATAAAAAAAAAAAGATAAAATATATTTTTTCATTTTTCTTTTTATGGATACAAATTGTCCAGCGTTGTGTCTTGTTATGTTTTTGGAAAAGAAATGTCTTCTCGGGTTCCTACCATTTTAATTATGATAGATAGTGATATTCCTGCAGAATTGGTCTCTTTTGCCCGCCATATATGTACACAACAAACCCAAGATGCCCACTTGGGCTTGCTCACCTCCTAACACACTAGTAGCTCAACATGGAAATTGAGTCAACACAAGTCATAATCTTGTTTGAAGTCTAATAACAAACTGAGTTAACTTCACGTAATGACTTAATTACTCGTGTGAAAATGTGTCGAGTCGAATTTTAATTTATACGAATTTGACTTGTGTTCTTTATATTGGACTTAAATTTAAATTCGGTTCAAAGTTTTATATGGGTTGAGTCGATAAAAAAAAAATTATGTCTAAGATAAATTCACGAATAATTCGATTAAATTAAAATAATATTATTTTAATCCAAAATATGTTAAATAAGATATTAAAAATATAATAACAATAATTTTTTTAAATATAAAAAATATTATAATATATATATATATATATATATTATTTTATTGAATCATTTTACGAGTTTTGAGTCAAACTTTTTTAAACTCAAGTTTAATCTTAATTTTAAACGAATTACAAATCAAATCAAGTTTGATTTAAACTCATTTCAATCATGAATTAAGTTCAAACCAAGTTTAAAAAAAATCTCGGTTAAACAAATAATAAAAAAAGATAATTCAGTGCATAAGACTTTTGCATTGCAAAGTTGGAACAGAGTTGGACATAGGCGTAAATTAAAAGGTTCGTTTGCTTAATAACGATAATAAGAAAGAGCAAAAAATACAGCTTGCACAAGAGTAAGAAGAAGCAACATGAGAGCAGCAACGAAGGAAACGAACGACGCGGGCTGTTGAAATAATTCCTCCACAGGTTCGCCATCCACACGTTCGTACGGCGCCTGCAGTGCTCGTTCGCGTCTTCCAGAATCTTCGAGTAAGTGAAGCTGCACGAGAGCCCGGCTCCTCTGCCGAGCTTGTAGAGCGCTCCAAGGATCACCTCGTCGTTGCCCATCCAATTCTCGATGATTCCACTGCGGCGGAATTCACGAGGATTTGCATGAACTTCGCGTAGTTGGAAACGTATCTCCGGAGAGAAATGGGGAATTCCTTCTCGTATTCGATTAGGTTTTGGAGGAGATAGAAAGTTGCTCTCTGCGACTTTCAATGGTGGAATTCTGATTTCACCGTCTCTGAACTTTATGTCGAGCAAGTTGCTCGCTGCGTCGGCCTTCTTGAACTTGATTCCAGATTCTTGGAGCTCGTTTGCGTAGTTTATGAACTCGAAATCCAAATCCAATTCCACCGTCCCGGGAATTACCCTCTCAGCGGAAGGAGGGAGCAAGCAATAATGTACAAGGCCGAGGAGATGCTTGGTCTCATGGATTGGAATCTGCTCTTGAGATGGTGCTTTTAGATTGTTACCCACCATGTTTTTGAAGAAATTGACGGCCAAATCGACGAGGTTGTCTCGCGAGTCGTCTTCAACGTTGGTCATGTCGAAGAGTTCGATTGGGAGAAACAAGGGAAGTTGATTCACAATCGAAATCAAGTCACGTCGCAGGGGATATAGATATTCTCCGGTGCTGAAAATTGGGTCGTCCTTGACCCTCCGTTGCTTATCCCATACTTGCGAAGCAACTCCATGACGAAAAAGCTGTCTAGACCCATGTTTGAAAGCAGAGCGCGTTTTCGTTCCTTATCTCTGTGCATTGAGCATAAGTTAATTAATTTGTCGCATCTCAAAAAAAAGTTGGAATAAAATGTATTTTGAATTATTTTTTTATGTTTGGGGTGTAAATCACAAATTACAAAAAAAAAAAAAAGTAATAATAATTCTATTTGAACGAATTTTTATCTATTCGAACGGGTTTTGGTGAGCACATTTTACTTTTTATGTTAGAATTTTTTAAAATTTATAAAATTTTTATTAAAATTTGTAGATATTTATTGGAATTTGTAAAGATATATAAATTTATAGAGATTTACGTAGTTAAAGGTAGAAAAAGTTTTGTAAAGATTTGCAAAAAATTGTAGAGGTTTGTAGAGATTTTTAGTATTTCTCCAAGCTCCAAACGCTCTCTTAATTTTATTTTTGGTCAAAAATGAATTAAAGGCATATTAAAGATTGAACATGCATGATAAAGATTTATGTGTAAATAATAAAATTAGACGATTAATATAGGTAAGTTGTTAGGTAGGGAATAAAGTAAGATTTTACCTTATATATTTTCTATCCAATATACAGACGATAGCTTAGATAGAGGGGAAGATCGTAACTCTAATAATCTAATTCTAATCTCCTAGATTTAAAAGATGGGGCAAACCACAAACTGAAATTAGATAACGAGACAAACGGATATATTCCTACATTCACATGCATATAATATTTATCATATGCTTACATTTTTGCGCTTTTATCCTGTTTGTAACAACTCAGCGCCCGCTGACGCAAAATTTTCACGGCAGCGTCGTAAAATTCATCGCTTCTCTCGCATTTTCGTGCCATTAACGAATGGAATGGGGGTACCTTGATTTGTGCGAATGCATCATGTCGTTGACCCAAACCTCAGGTTCATGAACACCGATTTTGACCGTCTTTGGGTAAAAAGGTCCGCGCTTGTATCCCGTTCGTAACAGAATACGATCAGGGACACCACTTCTGTATTGCCCAGGTGATGCCGGAGATGGGTTTGGAAGATTTTCGTCCACCGGAATTGAGACATCTCCATCAACCTTTTTCATCTTAGTCATTGTATACATATATATATATATATATATGTATGTATGTATATACACAACTCGCTCCTGCAGAGATATTTTCCCAATTGGCAACAGCAAGAAGAACAAAAGATGTACAAGAAGTAGAGATCAACGGTCTGACCTGATACGAACAAAAGTGCTGCTCCCTCGGACTGTCTCTGTGCTAATTCTCTCTGCATGATGGGAGATGGAATTGGTTTAGCTCAAAAATGAGAGCCCAATGATTGAAGATTCTGTACTACCACGAGACCATGCACAGGTGGACCCACAAAGAAACAAGTTGGCAGGAACTTAATTTATTATCTTCTCCATTTGCGTAAAAAGAATTCAATTTTATATAAATTAGTATTGTAATTATATATATATACACACATATGTATGTACTATTTTTTCCTATTTAGGACCTTTTATAATAAGCCACAATATAAAAACTGATGAGGAGGTTGTGAATTTATAATAAGTCAACTGATTCTAATTTATATCATTTCTATTTTTATTTTTTTTATTTTTATTTTTTTTTAATATCAGGACTTTTTAATTTCATTCAAAGTCTAAACCTAACAGCTTTAATTTTTTTTTCTTTTAAAACTAGGATTTAATCTGGACAGCAGGGATAGGCCATGGAATAAAAATTTGCTTATTCTAAAAGTCAAAACTAATTCTTCTATTTATGATCAAAATTTAATTCTATTTTCTTCAATTCATTTTGAATATATGATTATGTTATAAGCATATCCCTTAAAATTATTTATCTATTTTTTATTTTTTTAACTTAGGGTATTCAGTTCAGTTTATGTGTACCTCAACTAGTCTCTGAAATTTTAAAATTAACGACTGGTAAATTTTTTTTTCTCAAAATGATATTCGAAATTCACTATTTCTTTTTTGTAGTTGTTTCTTATGTCATGATTAAGTTGAACTTTTCTCTCGGCATAAATTGATGAATGCATGCTTGGTTACGAAGCCACGAATGTTTTGTTGGGAAGAGTCAAATTTAAGCTTTTTTATGGGATTAAATTTAGTTGTTTATAATTTTAATGTTTTACTCAAGATAACGACATAATTTTGACTAATGGCCATTATTTCAAAGGGTTCAAGTGTTATTATAATTTGTTACATAATATTGTTATAGTAAATTTTAATTATTTAATATTCACTATATTATGTGATTATTACAGTTTGTTACATACCAAGATGGTTTTAGTTATTAGTATTACTATGTGAATTAAATGAATCATCATAATAATTTTAGTTAAAAACGTTATTAAATTGCATGCGAGTATAAATTTTAAATATTGAAGTTACTTACAATTAACAAAATAAAAAGGGGTAAGTATAACTTTTTTTTTTTTTTTGGTCATCTTTCATGTGTTATTTTCACTAATTTTGTTATTGTTTGGTAAATTTTAAGTATGTTATTTATATGCATAAGAAAATGACAAAACAAAAGCTTCCAAATAGAAAATGTACTAATGCATAAAAAAAAATAATAATAACAGACCAAAAAATTAGCCTTTTCTAATCAACACAAGGATTTTTTTTAATTTTTTTAATTTTTTTTATGATTGTAAATAACATATCTAAAAGATGAGAAAAAGCAGAAAGAAAAAAAAATTGATTCTTTTGGTTCCCAAACTTAACCTAATCCAACTTCGATGTTTGGTTGATTGTTTTATTTTCTTTTATGATTTTTTTTTTTATATTTCTTAAGCATTTGTTGCAGTACGATTATAGTTAACCTATTATCTAATGAACTGTAAAGGCAATATATCCGCAAAGCATCCCTAGTGGTAAAGTATATAAACCTCCAATTTCTTGGATGCTTATAACTGATTCAACAGGCTGAATATATATATATATATAGATATATGAAAACAAAAATTATAATAAAATAAAGTACAGAAATGTATAAAATGGGTAACACTACCGATTATTCTTAAATCTTTTTTTTTTTTAAATTAATCAAGTTGCTCACCAGACTCACCAGACTCTGAAATATATCTTAGAGTAATACTGTTTTCGATCGTGGCTTGTAACTCATGTGGTAGAGAGTTTTTTTTTTTTTTTTTAACTCGCTCACATCCCAAGTTCGAGTTCGTGAGAATTCTTTTCTTCCATCCCAATAATATTGTATGTTAGATGTTCTTAAAAAAAAAAAAAAAAAAAAACTATTCCCAAGATAATTAATGGAAAAAAGAATATGTAGATAAGGTGTATATTAACCTTAATTAAACAATAGACACAATAGAAAATGCAAGAGCCTAACATATAATATCACAAAATTGTCACAATGGGACAATCAAGACCACACTAAGTCATCCCCACAACAATACAAAAATTAATGATAAAATTAATAGTGGCAAAGTATATTTAGTAATAAAGTTATGATTTAATAATTAAATAAAATAATTTTTATAATAAAATACTTTTTATCGGACTTATTGTGATAAATATAAAATGACGCATTGTCGCTAAAAATACGATGAGTTCTACAATTTTTATTCTATCATTAATTTTTTTTATTTTTTTAATGACATAATAGAGATGGGAATCAAGACCAATTGCACAAATTATTTGTACACTTGAGATTGTTGGGTTAGCTAATCTTGAGATTGGCAGGGCATTGACCAAAATAAATTTTTGCTACTTACAGGTAGGAGGGAATGGAATCAAAATAAAAGTTGGAACAGAATCAAAGAAGAAATGAAATGAGTATTAAATTAAATAATTTTAAAATTAAATGGTCATTTTATTCTAATTTTGATTTTAATTGAAATAAAAATCTAAAAGATGGTGGTCTACGATAAAGTAAATAGTGTAGGATGAGCAACTGATTGTCAGTTTTTTAAGTAAATAATGAGTAATTAAGTGACCTTTAAACAAGTCAAAAAAACGTAAAAGTAATTAAGTGCTTAAAGAGGCATTAAGGAATACCCAAAAAAAAAAAAAATAATAATAAATAAATAAATATAAAGTTAAATTTACTTAATTAGATAATTACCCCATTTGAAGTAAGAAAAAATAAGATAAATAGAGATAAAATATGATTTGAAATTAATTTTGACACATTTTTTCTGAAAAGTAATAAACCGTGAGAACGGTTTTTTAAATCCGTTCTCACGAATTCAAAAAAATTCACAAAAAATAACAATAATCCTTTGAAAGCTTTCGACATGAATAATATGATTATATAAAAAATTCACACATTCGATTAATTTACTTTCAAATTTTTAATTTTTTTTATCAAATATTAAAATTTTTTAAAATTAGTGATGGCAAAAAAATTACAGGTACAAAAGTTGTTAGAAATTTATAATAATTTTTGAAATTTTTTAAGGATGCCTAACCGACCCAATATGTTACTTAAAAAATATTTTTAAACCCTGCGTAACTTATTATCAACCGTGAAAAGTTAAAGAATACTTAAAAGCGTTAAAAAAGACTCCACCAAATTTAAAACTTTATTAAATGCCTTTCTTTTTCTTATTATAATAATATAAATAATTTTTCTCTATATTAATACTGTGTTACCTTTTGACACACCTATAAAAAATTTCCAACATATCCAACGAGATTTATTTACTAGTTTGTCAGGGTAATTTTAAGTTAAATTACTTATTATAAATCCTTGTCCTGCCCACAAAAGCTGAAATATCTGAAGAAATTGACCCTTGGTATAAAGTCTCTTTTGCTGCCACTGAATCTATGCCTTCATCCAAGCAAACAATCCCATTAAGCATGTAAACTGAGCAAGGAAAAGAGAGAGAGAGAGAGAGAGAGAGATTAAGGGGGTGTTTAGCTTGCCAAAAAATACAATAAAAATATAATGATTTGATATAAAAATGACATATAGTGAAATTTAATTAGTAAAAAGTACAAAAAGTTGGTAAAAATTAGTGAATTTTAATTAATTTTAACCAACCAAACACTTCTTAAACTAAATGGAGAACCAATTGAAACAGAACAAAATACACAAAAATGAGGGCACTACCATAACAACAAAATTTAACTCTAGACCTCATGACACCAAGGCCCTGTTATTATTATGTTAAGTTACCAACTACCTCAAAAACTTATGCTGTTAAGAAATCCAACAATAAATATGAAGCTAACTTAAAACATAACTGAAATGAATAGGAATAGGAATAGCACACAAAGAAAAGGTCAAAGTAGCCTTATCCTTTCCATACACACGTACCAAAGTGATTATTAGAACCCACTTAACTGTCATCCGGAGTCAGTTTCAAAGGGTCTTTTGATGCAATCCACTTTTTGCAAAGATAATATCATACATAAACCGCGAATTATACACTCGCTTGCGCAGAGTTCTTTGAAAAACAGATGAAAACATTTAATAGTGGACTGATTTTTAAGTCCTCATGACAGATGCTCCATGAAAATCCAAGTAGCAGATGGTGAAACCTGGCCGGTCATCGTGATGTGCTTGAAGAAGATCCAGTTGGCTGACAATGAAAGAAAATCTCATCACCAAGTGAATCCATAATCAAGACCAAAGGATAGCTCAGTGGATAGAACTCATGCACCCACAGAGTTGGCTGTGGATTTGAGTCTCATTGGGTGGCGTGGAGCTTTGGGTTTATTATAAGAGATGTGTAATGTTGAATGTTCTCCCCAAAAAAAAAAAAAAAAAAAAAAAAAAAAAGGGTGAATCCATACATACTCCATGAAAGAAAGTAAAAATGAACAGAAGAGACAAGGGAAGGTATTACCCTCGTATAGCTTTTCAATCACCGAGACGCTTCTATCTCCATACCTTCTCCATCTGCCACTTCATTATTGTTTGATGCATTATCAGAAGTGTCTACGCACACGCTGTTTCTAGAGTGATCTCCTTCAGTGAATAAGTGAGGATTTTTTGATCCTTGGAGTGATGGGTTTTGTTTACTCTTGAAATGGTCAGGCAAGAATCCTTTTGGTGAGTTCAGTAAACCAGCATTGTTTCTTTCAAATGGAAGCTTAGTTGATGCTGGTGATTCTGGTGTCTCAGGATGTATTCCTGATAACTCCAAAGGTCTGTGAAAGAGCAGATGGGCAACAGTTCGATCTATTGGATTGGTCTGCGTCTCCACATCGGGTGTTCGAGCGAACCTGAAATATAATAGCATCACACGGTCTGCTAGTATCATATATCACATATATAGTCATTTAACTGCTCTACTAGACAATTTGCAACATTCAAATTGTGGCCTTGGCATAAAAGAGCTGTTAGTAGCAAGATCAATGAAATAACGCTACATACTTGTGGGGAAGATAACATGAAGTTTATTCTAATGCACTAATAGCTTATCATTGTTGGTAATGCGAAAGAAGAAAACAAATACAACAGTGTCAAATGATCTCAATTTTGACCAAGTAGATCTTTCCACAGTTTAAGAGCCACGAGTACATGGATCTGGGTAAAACAAGCAGAAGTTGCAAAGCTTAGTAGTGTCGAACATATGAGAATTCGTAAATTTCTGGTTGTTTCTTGGCTGGATCAGTAAAATATAGTACTACTGGCAACAAAGGCGTGCAGATGCAACACTTCTAACTAATGACATCTTTCTAGGGAAATTCTGTTGGTTGTTTCTCTTGACTTTGTGAGATGTCAACACAAGTAAAAGACAATAGTCCTTACTCATCAATTGCCTTCGTCTTAGCAGTAGAAAGGTAAATTTGGCAATTAGTGGTTACTCTCTTTGGAGGGAAAGGACATTGGATGTTCTAACATAGTATCGAGGGACCAAAAGTCATTAGGTGACTCATGCACAAGACTCCTGCATTGCGGAGTCTAAGGATGGTCAAATATAGGCGGCCTTTCTTCTGGAAGTAGAGAGGTTTGAGTGTAGGGTTTTAACATTTGACCCCCATGTTGTAATGTAACAACCTTATGCAACTCCAACGTATAATTTTGCTTAGATTTCATTCCCATGGGAAATGTCGCAGATTGAAGGGAACAGGTGGATAGGAAGAGATAAAACCTTCAATTTCCCTTTCGCAATAGTGTTGCCAACACTCAAATTGTATGTAGTGATGAACATGCTCAAGTACATTAAGCACTCTGATTTAACGATTCGGGTTTATTTTTCTTCATGACCACAAAAAAGGGTTCTAACCCAATCAAAACTAGGGATGGCAATGGGTTGTGTTCAGGGAAAGTTTGTCTTAATCCTACCTGACCCTAATAAGAAAAACCCTCCTTATAGCTGCCCCATAATAGTAACAGGAAGAGCTCATCCATCCCATACTGACTTCCACTAAACTAATCAGGTCAAGAGGGTTAAATCAACAAAGGCATTGAAAGCAAAATTAATTTTCATAAAAAACTAAAATAATGCAAATTAAATGAATGTAAAGAATAATATAAAAATACAATAATGGTATTCGTTTGTTACTTTATACTAATAAGCATTATCTGGAGATAATCATATTTTAAAAGGGATATTTCGTATATTTTTATTACATAATTGGGGTAGGTTCAGGTTAGAATGATCAAAACCTTAACTCTTTCCATACTCACTTCGGGTTTTTATTATCTGTCCAATACATGCTTCGAGTTTAATTATTCAAATCTCAAACCCCGTCCTATTAGGATCAGGGTGAGGTAGGTAATCGGGTACTAAGGTTAAATTGTCATCCCTATATCAAACCAACTCTATTGGCAATGAAATCACAACTATAAAGCGGCAAAAATAGGAAGGTTAAGCTGGGTTGTAGCAGTTCCATGTAATATTGATATAAGCACCTTGCCAGAACCTCAATGCATCTTGCCAAAAAGTTGACAGGTGTGTGAGTATATCACACGTAAAGTCATGGAACTAACCTATTAGACAATGTCCAATACTTCAAAGGCTGCGTTTGTTTGGCAGATGTAGGACTCTAGATTGGATTTGCTATATATGGGTCCCACAAATTCTTTGATTGATAACAACAGGGGGGAAGAGAGGGAGGGATTGCTATACCCTCAAAATGGGGATGTGGTACCATGGGGGGGGGGGGCCGACATATCCCCCACTCCCAGATTTGCTTTATGTCAAAATTCAAAAGTCCAAAATAATTTTTTGCCACGTCTCTTATCAAATCACATCTCATATCCCACTTTATATCCTACCAACCAAACACAAAATATATAATCCTACAAAAAATCAATGCCATGTTATATTTAATCTGATACGTTATCTCATAATATTATTCATCCTCCATTATCCAATCCCTCAAATCAAACGTAGCCATAATGTGGTCATCAAATAAAAGAACTGTGTAAAATTTTGAATGATGGAAAGCTACATAACGTGAAGTTAGCTTAATTCATTAATGGGCCATCTTTGTTGACAACACATAAGAAGAAAATAAATACAATAGCGGCAAATGTTTTTATAGTTTTTTGAGAAGAAAAATAATTCTCTTATTGCTTAATGATAAATGTACAACCTATAAATAATCGAAGAAGAGAAGTTCCTTTCACTATTCTAAGTAACAAGAAATTAATTACCACAAAATCAAGAACTACAAAATAGGAAACAAACTAGTAAAATGATCCCAATTGCTGCAACGGTATCCCTGAAAATCAGGAATCAGGTATTTCCACACTCCCCTCAATCTAGACGTAGATGTTAATCAAGCAAAACTTGGTACTCAGATCTTTAAATTTCTTCCTTGGTAGAGCTTTAGTGAGGATATATGCTATTTCTTAGCCTGTCAGTGTATAGTAGACTAACCGTCCATTTTCTATCTTCTCCTTTATGAAGTGGCGATCTATCTCCACATGTTTTATCCTGTCATGATGCGCCAGATTCTTTGCAATGTTAATAGCTAATTCATTGTCACAAAATGTTTTCATTGGTTCAGAAGTGATGATTCCTAATTCCTTCATTAGTTTTTTAAGCCATACTCCCTCACAAATTCTAAGTGTTATAGCTCTAAACTTCACTTCTATGTTGCTCTGAGATGCTTGTTTCTTACTTCACCGTGTTACAAGGTTTCCCCACACACACGTACAATAACCAGATGTTGACTTTCTATCAGTTACTGATCCGACCTAGTCAACATCAGCGAACACTTCAATATCTTTCCTTGTAGTTTTCCTGAAGTATAAGCCTTTTACTAGGTTTCATTTTGAGGTACCTCAATATCCAGTTCTTTAGTTGGATTATTCATGAATTGACCAACTACACAAACTGAGAACTCAATATCTGGTCTGGTGTGCGAGAGATAAATCAGCTCCCCAACAAGTCTTCGATATCTGCCTTTGTCCACTAGAACACTGTCCTTATTTGCTACAAGCTTAGTAGTTAAGTCCATGACATCTCAGACAGTTTGCACCCAAGCATTCTTGTCTTTTTAAGAAGATCTAGGACATAGTTCCATTGTGACACTAAAATTCCCTTTCTTGACCAGGCTACTTCCATTCTAAGAAAGTATTTTAGGCTCCCAAGATCCTTGGTTTCGAATTCTTTGGCGAGTAAGGTTTTGAGCTTGATCAGTTCACCTTCAAAATCACCTATTAAGATCATATCGTCTACATATACAATGAGAATTGCCAATTTTTCCTTCGAGTGAGTGTTTGATAAACAAAGTATGATATGCTTGACACTAGGAATACCCAAACTTCTTTACTGTTTTGTTGAACTTGTCAAACCAAACTCTTGGGGATTGCTTCAGACCATAAAGGGATTTCTTGGGCTTGCATACCTATAGTTGCTAGGCCATTGGCTTGGTCTCGTTTTCGATTTTTATCTTCCAAGCTGAGGACGTTTGATTTGTATGTTCTAGCTTGAGTGTCAGAATATGAGTTTGTCCAGTAGTGTAAAACACTTCTGGTATTTTGAGTTCTTTGGTCACTGGCTAACCCTACCCATTATATTATAAATAATCTGTGCTAATAGTCAAAGAGCAGACCCTTTAATCTTCTCCCTAATTCTCTCTCTCTCTCTTAAAGTCTCCTTCTCTATTACCAACTATCACCAACATAATTTTTGAGTGTACACGGAGTTAGTGCCTTGTTCACTTGATGTGGGCATCCCCTAAATAGTAAATCTTGAGAGTATCAACTTAAACTTCTATTCTTATTTCCAAAATTCAATTAAATTTCAATGCATAGCAATATAAAAGTTCAACTTACTGAAATAATATGAATCGCATTTTTGGCAACAAACCTGCCATGACTACTCGTTTCCTCTGTTGCGAGAGCTTCAAGCTCATCTTTGCAATTTTTATTTGTACTGCTTGTATCAGTAGCATAATGCCTTTGCATTGCACTTTGAGCCAGTCGAAATAAGCTATCTCGTATGCAAAGTCTTATTCGGATGTCCAACTGTGAGAATGTAGTTTTGGTAGTTAGATTATAACCTTGTTGATGTTATTCTACCAAAGAAAGATTGTGCTCACAAATATAACAATTTTTACCCTGTCAATAATATCTTGAAGCTGGTGAAGAATTGCATCCTCCACTGAATAATACTCATCAATTGCCATAGTGATTGTATTTGAGTCATCCTGTTCAATGGGTGAGTTTGGATCAACAGAGGGCAGACCGCTAACATTTTCTTCAACTTCTATATTCCCACCCGGAATCAGCTGAATTTTCTTTTCATTCACACACTTTTGGGCAATAGAATGATCAATACCGGAGACTTGATGGCTAAGTTGCTGCTGCTGCTCTTGAATAGCAAGCAGTGCCTGCATTTGCTGCCGACGCCTCAATTTTTCAATTTTTTCTTGTGGTGTCATTATGAGAGACTGGATGGAGACGCTGGGGGACCTGGTTGAAGGATTTGTATTACTTGTAGAAACTTCATAACCAGGGAGTGTTGCTTTATTATATCCTTTACCATTAATTTGCGGCAAACAAATCAGGGTAGAATATTGATTTTTGCTACTTTCATACTCTGAAGGGGCCGCAAATGGGTTGGGATAATGCTGATATTGTGAAGACGCAGGTCCCTGAAGCTGTGTTTGCTGACAGATGACAGGAGTACAATTTTGTGGAATTGATGGTGAAATTTGACCACCAAGTCGTTCGAATTGGTTTGCATGTGGAGACCAGGTACAACATGAATCCTGCAATTGTTCTTCACATCCTACTGACTTTTTCCTGCCTTTTAGACTTCTTTTCTGATTCTTCACCTGTGCATGTAAAATCAACCATTCAATTTGATGTTCAAGCACATATAAGAAAGAGAAAAAACAAAACAAAAGATACGATATTAAAAAATAAATAAGAAAAGTTGGATAGCAGCAGGGATTTTCTAAGAGCCGCACATGTTTAAATCAATATCTATTTGACAGGCCGCTAAGATCCTGTTTGGATTCTGTATTTTCCTTCTAATGAACTTTTAGCATATTATAAAAAAAGAATGAAGGTCCACAAAGTTTAATACTCTGGAACTGTAAGGTTTTCCCCCTTTTCTCTTTTCATAAATTCTTGGTAAATTGAATGACAGGTGGAGTGAATGTAGACATCAAATAGTATATTACGGCCTATGGTCCTAAAATTCATAGATTTTCTATCTATTCTATGTTATAAAAGCAAACACTGGTAATTTTAGTTCATGGACGTAGGATAATTGTAAATATCAAGCAACTTGCAGCTCCCTGAAGGATATTTGAAATATCAGAGCCTGAACTTGTGATCAAGTTTTTTATTGTTTTAGAATAACATTTAATGGTCAATTCACATAGAGAGTCTTGAGCAAGCCAAGTGGAGTAATGAATTGAGAAGTACTTGTCCATCAGATGCTGAACTACTGACATTTAGAGTCACAGTAAAATTTTCCCTCAACAGATTTATTTCAAATCTGGATCTGCAGCATCATACTATCGTCCAATATATAAGAAATAAACATAAACAAGCCAAGTCCAGTAAAAACAGCTAAAGGATTAGACTATTATAGGCTCTTGACTGGATTGTTTAAAGCCATAAAATCATAAAGGAGATAGCAATATTAGTGACACTGTCAGTGAACCATTTCCATATTATTGGCTTATCTTCAGACCCATGCTACATATCTAGCTTATAAATTGATAATGCCTTAAATGCTCAAAATATCTAAAACAGGGTAAGTTATCATTCATTTTAAATTGCGAGACAAAAGAGGTAGATTGAGGCTAAGAAGCACATATAAAGCCACGACTTGCAAATACATAACTTTCAAAAGGTATCAAGACACGATGCGACAAGGATACGTTAACAAATAAATATAATGTATATATAATTACTTATTCACTTCTATATTTAAAAATATATTTATCTTTAATTTATATCTGATTTACAAAATTTTGTTTACAAAAAAATTAGAAGTTTTTGGTCTTAAAATTTCTAAAACTAAAATCATATAGGAGTTGAAATTAAGAAAACCCTAACAGAGATTGAAAAGAAGTTCAAGAGGTGTATTTTGAAAACATAACTTAAAAGAACCAGCTTAGCAAGCATATCTTGAAACGAAGAGTGAGGCAAGGGCTTAGTGAGTATGTTCCCTAGTTGCAAATCAGACTGAACGTGAGGGGTACAAATATCCCCTTGCTGTAAAAAGTCGTGAATGAAGTGACAGTTCACCTCAATATGTTTGGTGCGCTCATGAACAACAAAATTGTTATTAATAAAGATAGCCAACTAAGTACCAGAATACATAGATGTCAAAATATTCTAGAACATGTTGTTGATTTAGCTTGATTGTCACTGATTTACTGAAGATTGTAATTTCCTTTTTTGGTTGTAAATACGATGATAGAGAGGGATGGGAAGTTAACTCTCCCAATTATTCTACTTTGATTTCTAACTTGGTATCAAAGCAGAGAATTCCACACATGCACCAAAAAAAAAAAAAAGTGATGACTGTTCATGCTGCCGATGTAACTCCGGTCATCAGCGTCAATTCTCGCCATCACCAAAGCATCATCTTCTTTTGGCAATCTCAACAACCAACAACTGAACTCTCCTGGTGATCAGATGCACCTTCACACGTTGATAAAACTCCTGTGAATAAATCTAACGTGCCTGAGTCTGTGCGTGTCAGGGCGTGAGCCCTACTCACACTTGGAGTGATCTTTGGCAGTGATTGCTTGATGTAAGAGGTTCTCTTATTGCCATGAATATATGCTTGTAGATTGATTTTGTTGCCTGGTTTTTCCAATTGTATGCTTTGTGTCATCGGTTGAGACTTGGTGTCCTTGCTCAATTGCTTGTTTGTCTCTTGATTGCTCATCGGTGACAGCTTGATTTCTCGATTGCATGCTTCGCACTAAAGATCTTGGAGGCCTTTGGTACTTTCTGGGACTTGAGATTGCATGCTCCTCCTAGGGGATTTCCATTTGTTAGCACAAGTATGTCTTGGATTTACTTTCTAAGACTGGTCTTATAGGTGCTTGTCCAGCTGATACTTCTATGGAACCTTCTACTAGATTGGATACTGCTTTGGTGAGCTCTTTTCTAATGTGAGCCGATATCGGCGCTTAGTGGGCAAACTCATTTATTTCACAGTCACTCATCTTGATATTACCTATACCATGAGTATTGTCAACCAATTTATGTATGCTCCTCATATTCCTCACTTTGAAGCTGTCTATTGCATTCTACAGTATTTGAAGCAATCCCCTGGTCGTGATTTTCTTTATCGCCCATCATCCTCCCTTACTGTGAATGGTCATAGTGATGCTGATTAGGTTAGGGGTCAGGATGATTGTCATTCGACATCAAGTCATTGTACCTTTGTGGGGAGTAACTTGGTTACTTGGCGCAGTAAGAAACAAATTGTCACTCATTCTAGTGTAGAATTTGAGTACCGTGTTATGACTCATATTGATTCCGAGATGCTCCAGGTTAACTCTCTCCTACGCGACTTTGGTATTGATGGTCCTATACCTATGGCTATGCACTGTGATAATAAGGCCACGATCTTCATTACAAATAATCCAGTGTTTAATGAGCGCACTAAGCATATCAAGGTTGATTATCACTTCATCCATAATTTGTTGCTTCGCAAACAATTGAGTACTCCTTTTGTTCGATCTTCGTCTCAATTGAGTGATCTTCTTACTAAGCCAATGTTTCGTCCTGCCTTTCAGATTCTATCTTCCAAGCTAGGCATTTTTGACTTGTATACTCCATCTTGAGGGCGCGTGTTAGAGCATATATTGTGATGGCTGATTATGTGGGATTGTAATGGATGGTTTTTGTTGAAAATGAAAGATTCGGTAATAATATTACCGAATATTAGAAGATTTGATAGCTGTGAATATTTGCTGTAAATAGAACATTAGGGACTTAATTAGACCAACTAGCTATTGTAATCTTCTTCTAATTTTGTGATTGTATTCTCCTATAAAAAGAACCTGTGTAGGTATGAGTAAATACAAAAAAAGTTCATTTTATATTTTTTCATCTCTTGACATGGTATCAGAGCAGGTTGTAATTCGTTGATTTTTTTTTTCAATTTGAATTGAACGTCAGTTCATTTCTTTTTTTTTTTTTCCCTTCGGTTGTTTTTTTTTTTTTTTTTTCCCATCGTAGTTAGCAGTGATTGAAGCCGTAGCCTTTGCTGTCTTCATCGTCAATATCGCGAAGACTCTTCGTCGTTGACATTGTGAAACCCTAGTTCTGCTTCGTATATAGCAACCGCAATCGATTGACGACTTCTCTGCGTCGGTCATCGTTCCTTTCAATAGCATTGTTAGCTATGTTCTTCATCGGCTTTGTCCCTTTTCTATTTAGTGATTATGAATGGAAATCCACTGAAAATGCCAATCATAGCAAAAAGACCATGGAGGCTTATTGAATTTATAAATTCCTTGCTAGACTCAATGTGGAATTTGATGAAGTATGAGGACGGATCATTGGGAGGACAACACTTCCTCCAATTGGTGAGGTGTTTGTTGAGGTTCGAAGAGAAGAGCCACAAACATGTAATGTTGGGGAAGAAGAATACTAGTGGAGCTGTTGAGAGTTCTACTCTTAGTGTTGCTAAGGCTTCTGCTAATAAAGTAGCAAATATTTAGTGGAAACTTAAAAGAAAATCCATGAGTTTGGTGCGACCACTACAATAAACCGCGCCACACATGAGAGACCTGCTAAAAAATTCATGGAAAACCAGCAAATTGGAAGAGTAGCAAGCCAGCTGACATAAACAATCGTACAATGCCCACTGCCAATAACGCCGAGAGAAGTTCCCTCAACAAAGAACAGATGGATTATCTTCTAAAGTTGCTGAAATCTAATTCCTCATCTGGTATTCCTAGCATTTCTCATACACAAACAGGTGATGCACTTAATGCCCTTTCTTGTTGTTTAAATTATACTCCATGGATTATTGATTTTGGAGCCTCTGATCATATGATCAGTTGTCCCAATAATTTTCACACTTATTCACCCATTGCAGGAAAGGTCTAAAAAATTATCCGAAAATATAGACCTTAAAACTGTTCTCTACGTCCCTAAACTAAACAGTAATCTTTTGTCTGTGAACAAACTAACCAAAGAATCTACTTGTCCTGTAATTTTTTCTGATTCCTACTGTGAATTTCAAGAACTCGGGGAGGAAGATTGACAGTGCTAAGATTATAGATGGATTTACTACTTTGATGATAACTTTTCCAATAATAAAAAGGCTTAGGGCCTTAGTAGTGTTGGTTCTAATTCTATTTATGAAAAAATAATGCATTGGCACTTAACACTAGGATGTCCTAATTTTCCATATCTTAAACATTTGTTTCCTATTTTATTTAAGGGTTTGGATTGTTCATTGTTCTATTGTGAAGGTTGTTGCTTACTTAAGAGTCATCGTACTACTTATTTGCCAAAACCTTGTACTTCTTCAAAACTATTGTTAAGTTACGAATTGTCCCAAAAGCTTAAACTCTTAGGAAATGCGCCCAACAATGTATATCAAGCTGTTTTAATACTCTCCCTAAAGTGCAACTCTCTATTTGCACTTGGAGCAGAGACAAGCAAACCAAATCGAACAAAGTACACCAATACAAGTAAATAAAGTTCACAATAATAAATAAGAAATAATAAGATTCGAACCTAAGATTTTTTGAAACCCAACTCTGACATCATGTTAAGTCATCAATTGTCCCAACAACTTAAACTGTTAGGAAATAAGCCCAATAATGCATATCAAACTATTTCAACAACCATTTTATTTAATACATAGTGAAATCTGGGGATCCTCAAGAGTCACTAGCTTCTCTAAGAAAAAATGGTTTGTTGCCTTTATAGATGATCATACTCGTTTATGTTGGGTTTATTTGATGCATGACAAATTTGGGGCTGAAAAAACTTTTTAAGGAATTTTACATGATGGTTGACATCAATCAAAAATTAGTATTCTTCACATCGATAATGGAACAGAGTATTTTAATAAATTTTTGGGAAGTTTTTTGAAGGAAAAAGGTATATATCACCAGTCTACTTGTGTGCATACCCCTCAACAAAACAGAATTACTGAATGGAAAATTAAACATTTACTTTAAGTATCTCGTGCTATAATGTTTTCAATGAATGTTCCAAAATATCGTTGGAGAGAAGTTCTTTTAACAACCACTTATCTGATTAGCAGAATGCCTACACGTGTTTTAAAGGTTTTACCTCTAAAGGTTTTTGGCTGCATTGCTTTTGTTCATATACCCAATAATACTTGTTCCAAACTTGATCTTCGGGGTTGAAAAATGTGTTTTTATAAGGTATTCTTCTAATAAAAAATAACATAAGTGCTATAATCACAAAACCAGAAAAATTTATGCGAGTATGGATGTATCTTTTTCTTGAAGATAAATCCTACTTTAGCAAAAATTCTCTTCAAGGGGAGAATGAAGAGAGAAAATTTTTGGGATTTATCTCCTACTCCTTTACCAAATATGATTTTGACTAGTTTACCTCCTCTTCCTTCTATTATTTCTAAAATTCAAAGTCAGGAACAATGTGATAAAAAAAATGAAAACAATGAAGGGAATCCCAGTCATATAGTGCCAAGCATTACTGTATCTGAGATAGGGAGAATCACAACAACTGGGTCCAAAAAAACCCAATACTAAACCTTTGGTTTATACTTGGAAAAAACCTCATCATAAGAGTCAAAGTCAGTCTATTCCTCTTGGAAATGATCAATCACGACCCTTGGGAACTGCACTCCCAGATATCACAGTTAATTCTATCCCTAACTCATCCTCAATTCTTATTACTTCTCTTATCCAAAAACTATCGAATCTTGATATTCTTACAGCTGTTCGGAAAGAAACCCGGACTTGTACCAAACATCCCATTGCTAAATACCTTTCTTATGAAAAACTTTCCTATACTTACAGGGCTTTTACCTCTAAAATCTCACACTTGTTTGCCTCAATAAACACTAGGGAAGCTCTTGATCATCCAAATTGGAAATTAAAAATGATGAAAGAGACAAATGCTCTTAGAAAAAGTGGTACTTGGGAGATAGTTGATTTGCCTAAGGAAAGAAGAACAATAGGTTGCAAGTGGGTTTTTACTGTGAAATGTAAAGCTGATGGTAGCGTAGAGAGGCACAAGGCAAGACTAGTAGCAAAAAGGTTCACAAAGACCTATGGGATTGATTATCAAGAAACCTTTGCTCCTGTGGCTAAAATAAATTCAATTAGAATCTTACTATCTTTAGTAATAAATTTTGGCTGGCCATTACACCAATTTGATGCAAAAAATGCTTTCTTAAAGTTTGAGAGATTTGGAAGAGCTATGACAAGTTGTGGCTACTATCAAAATCAAGCAAACCATACCTTGTTCTTCAGACACGGTAAAGAAGATAGGGTTGCAATATTAATTGTCTATGTGGACGATATAGTCTTGACAGGTGATGACAATGAAGAATTGGAAAGATTGAAAAAGAGACTTATTTATAAATTTGAGATCAAGGACTTGGGTGCATTGAAATACCTTCTCGAAATGGAGTTTGCTAGATCCCAAGAAAGTCTATTTTTGAATCAACGTAAATACATTCTTGATTTACTTGATGAGATGGGTGTGCTAGGATGTAAACCAGTCGAGACACCCATTAAGACTAATCTTATACTTCAGCTTTCTAAAGATAGAAAGCAGTATCAGAGACTTGTTGGAACACTGATCTACTTGTCACATATACATCCAGAAATAGCATTTACAGTTAGCATGGTTAGCCAGTTCATGCATGCACCTAGAAAAGACTCTTTGATATAGTTTATAAAATTCTCATATACCGAAAGGAAACCCCTGGAAGAGGTCTGCTATTCGAAAAAAACGGGGACACTTACAAGTTGAAGCTTATATTGATGTGGTTCGGTTGGAAGTGCTATTGATAGAAGATCAACTTATGGCTACTGTACGTTTGTTGGCAAGAACCTTGTCAAGAGTAAAAAGTAGAATGTGATAACTAGAAACAGCGCAGAGGCCGAATTTAGATTAGTTGCTCATGGAATTTGTGAAGTGTTGTGGATTAAGAGATTATTGAAAGAGTTGAAGACCTCTAATCTGTTGCCCATGAAAGTGTAATGTGACAACAAATCTACTATCTCAATTACTCACAATTCAGTGCTTCATGATAAAACAAAACATGTGGAGGTAGATAAACACTTCATCAAGGAAAAACTTGAAACTAGATTGATCTGTATGCTGTACATTCCTACCACCGAGCAAGTTGCGAATATGCTTACAAGGGGACTTCCTACAAGACAGTTTAATAAAGTAATTAGCAAGCTATGGAAGATATCTTCAAACCAACTTGAGGGAAGGTAATAATACTACCGACTACTAAAAGATTTGACAGCTGTGAATATTTGCTATAAATAGAATATTAGGGAATTAATTAGGCCAGCTAGCCATTGTAGTCTTTTTCCTGATTTCGTGCTTGTATTCTCTCCTATAAAGAGAACCTGTGTAAACCTGTGTAGGTTGAGCTAAGACAAAAAAAATTCATTTTATATGTTTTCATCTATCTTGACAGTTTCCTTCCTTGTATTAACAACCCTCGATCAACTGTCTTTCCTATTTTGATTGTAATTTTCTAGTATAAATATAATAAGGGAAAATTTATCCTTCTCTAATTCCTTGTTTTTGATATTCTTACAGTAAGTAAATTTGCAAGTTGATCTTCTGAATTAACATAAACAATCTTGATAATGTTCTGAAGTATCTTCTCTAATGAAGTGACAATCTAAATTTGCAAGTTGATCTTCTGAATTAACATAAACAATCTTGATAATGTTCTGTAATATCTTCTCTCTAATGAAGTGACAATCTACTTTAATGTGCTTGGTTCTCTCATGGAATACCGGATTAAAAGCGATATGAACCGCAACCTGATTATCCCATAATAGTTCCACAGGTTGTGAATAATAAATCCCAATTCTTTTAACATTTGTTGTATCCAAATTAATTTGCATGAAGTATGAGCCATAGTTCTATACTCTGATTTTGCGCTAGACCTAGAAGCTATAGTTTGCTTTTTACTTTTCCATGACAAGATTTCCTCCAACAAAAACGCACTATCCAGTAGTAGAGTGTTTGTCCAATGGTGATCTTGCCTAATCTGCATCTGTACAATCTTGAATAGAAGTGTGACCATGATTCTAATACAACAGATCATTCTCTAGATCACCTTTTAGATACCTCAAAGCTCTGATTACTGCGTCCCAGTGAGTAGAATAGTTAACAGGTTATATGTAACCATTAACATAGCACGTATATATATTATTGGATGCCAATTGGCTATCTATATAGTGCCAAGAATAATGGATTCTAATTGACAGCTAGATAATGCAAATATAGAAACAAGTTTCCTATTCTAATAGACACCATGGATGACTTTGTCTACCATTATGGTTACTCTGATAATCAATGCGTTCACTTGGCCAAATGACAATTCATGGGTTCTGTCAAGACATATTAGCTAAATATTAAGAGAGACTTTAAGCGAGTAGGTGAGCAACTTGTCACCTTATGGATTGAGATGAGGCAAATATTGAGTGATAAATTTGTTCTTAAAATTTATAGGGATAATTTCTTCTCCCAATTGACCTCTCTGAAATATGGTAACTCTTCTATTACTGACTATTTTGATCAATTCAGGACCCTTACGAGATGGTTTGGGTTGAGAAATGAGTATTATACAATTGACATTTTCATCTATGGATTGACACTTGGTATCCTGAAAAAGATGAAATCACACACACTTATTCATACTGTGGAAATATAGGAGAATTAGGAAATTAAATCTGTAAATATTCCCTCAGTGATTGTAGCATCCATCATAGGGAAACTTACCATTTCTTTGTAATATTCCCTCAGTAATTCTAGGATTCATCATAGGGAAATTTACCATGTATAGATTGTGGAGTAGGCAATAAATAGGAGGATCTCTGTAAAGTTTTTATTCATTCAGAAATCAAAGAAGTCATTTTTTTTGTTATTGTCTTCATGGTATCAGAGCCAAGTTCTCAAAAAACCTAGCCCCAATGTCCACTAAACCTACCGGCAGTCAGGAGATTTCCTCCTCAATCACTCACGAAGGAGCAATAGAGTAGCAATCATCCATTACCACCATGGCAGGTGCAGACATCTCATCAATCCAGATCACCGTTGACAAATTCAACAGACAAAATTTCCGTGAATGGGCACAGTCAATCAAGCTTGTGATTGACGGCAAAGGGAAAACTGGCTACCTGACCGGCGCAACCAAAAGACCAGACGAAGGAGACACAGTGGCTCTCCAGCGATGGCAATCGGAGAATGCCGTGGTAACCTCCTTGCTCGTCAATTCGATGGTCCCATCGATCAAGAAGACCTACCTGTGGCTGCCGACGGCAAAGGATGTTTGGAATGCCATACACGAGACGTACTCCAACGAAGAGAACTTCGCTCAGATCTTCGATCTGAAAACTCGATTGTGGCAGATGAAGCAAGGAGACAAAGATTTCATAGAATACTACTTGGAGATGACGTCGATCTGACAAGAACTCGACCAGAGCATCGACGATAGCTGGGAATGTACCGGCGACAATGTACGATTCAAGAAGAGGGTCGAAAACGAAAGAGTTTTTGAATTCCTGGCTGGTCTGAACAAAACCCTCGACGACGTACGTGGCCGGATCCTTGGCCGGCGTCCCTTACCGTCAATCAGAGAAGTCTTCGCCGAGGTGCGAAGAGAAGAAGCTCGAAGGGCTTCGATGCTGGGCAAGGAGTCTGTTGAACGAGACTACTCAGCCCTAATAACCCAAAGCAAGGGTCTCGGGTCAGGTCACTTCACCCTGGAAGGATCCGGAACAAAGACCCATGGTGCTGATGGGTACAGGTATTTGACCCGAGGTCCAGTAAATGAAATGGGTCCAAAATCAATTAAAGGGAGGCCATTTTGTGATCATTGCAAGAAAATTGGCCACTCCAAAGACACATGTTGGGAAATTCATGGAAAACCTGCGAACTGGAAACCCAGACAGAATAAAAATAAGGGTTACCAAGCTGCAATTGAAAGTTTCTCTGGAGGAAGAGGTTCACAAACAAGTCAAAACAGTCCATTCAGCCTTGAACAACTTGCAAAGCTCTATGAGTTATTTTCCACATTTCAGAATTCTGGTCAATCCTCCACCAATGTTCCATCTGGATCAGTAGCCCAAAAAGGTAACTTTTCACAAGCTTTGGCTACGTCCAGTACCAAAATTCCATGGGTCATAGATTCAGGTGCCTCTGACCACATGACTGGATCTTACGACCTATTCTCTTCATATATGCCTTGTGCTGGGAATTTGAAAGTCAGAACTGCAAACGGATCTCTCTCATCTGTAGTAGGGAAAGAGAGTATCCCCCTATCAAATACACTGTCCTTAAAATCTGTCCTCCATGTCCCAAATCTCTCTTGTAACTTACTATCTATTAGTAAATTAACTAGAGATTCAAACTGCTCAGCTAACTTCACTTCCTCTCTTTGTACTTTTCAGGGTCTGTCATCGGTGAAGATGATTGGCAGTGCTAAGGAATGTGAAGGACTCTACTACTTTGATGAGGAAGCTATGAGTAATAATGTTAGTCAGGTTTTTAATTCTGTATCTATGTCTCAAGATAGTGAAATTCTATTGTGGCATTCTAGAATGGGCCACCCTAGTTTCTTTTATTTAAAACATTTATTTCCAGCCCTATTCTCAAATAAAAAATCCATTAAATTCCAATGTGAGACATGTGAGTTTGCTAAACATCATCATGCTTCATTTCAATTATCTACTTATAAACCCTCTACTCCTTTTGCTATGATTCATAGTGATCTATGGGGACCATCTCGAACCGCCAATAGAACACACACTAAATGGTTCATAACCTTCATTGATGATCATACTCGTGTGTGCTGGGTATATCTTTTACATGACAAAACTGAAGTTCGCTCAGTCTTTATTGAGTTTCACACCATGATACAAAATCAATTTCATACCAACATCCAAACTCTAAGGACTGATAATGGGACTGAATATTTTAACCAATTTTTGGGCCCTTATCTTTGTGAAAATGGCATTATTCACCAAAGCTCATACATTGATACCCCACAACAAAATGGGGTGGCTGAGAGGAAAAACAGACATATTCTTGAGGTGGCACGAGCATTATTGTTCACAATGCACATGCCAAAATATTTCTAGGGAGATGCTATCCTAACAGCCATCTACCTAATAAATCGTATGCCCAGTCGAGTTTTATCCTTTACTACACCTCTTCAAAAATTACATGAGTTCTTTCCAACCTCAAGAGTTCACTCCACCATACCCCTCAGAGTATTTGGATGTACAGCATTTGTTCATATCCATGCTCATCAACGTAGCAAACTTGATCCTCGAGCTCGCAAATGTGTTTTTCTGGGCTATTCTCCTACCCAACGAGATTACAAGTGTTATGATCCTATAGCTCATAAACTCTTTGTCAGTATGGACGTAACCTTCTTTGAAACCACACCCTATTACACCTAGTCCTTTCTTCAGAGGGAGATACCAAATGAAGTTCGAACTAACTTGGGTCTTTCCATCTATGAGTCTCTTCCATATACTTCGCCTTCAATAGAAGGACACTCATCCTTTGAGAAAGATCCAGAAATTAAACCTAAAGAAACATTAGTTTATTCACGGAGGCCAAAGTCAAAGGAGCCAAAGTCTCTCACACTTCCAGCATCAAAAAAGCTAGAACCGATGACAGTTCCCGACCATGAGTTCTCATATAATCCCGAGCAGGTAACTACATTCCCTAATGTCTCTAATAATGATGATTTGCCCATTGCTCTTCAGAAAAAACCAAGATCATGTACTCTCCATCCCATATCACACTTTGTGTCTTATAATGCCCTATCCACTCAATACCGCAGCTTTATTTCTAACCTTGATCGTATTACAACTCCAAAGAATATCCAGGAAGCTCTTAATATCCCTGAATGGAGAAAGGCAGTCATGGAAGAGATGAAGGCACTTGAGAAGAATGGAACTTGAGAACTGATAGAGTTACTAAAAGGGAAAAACCCAGTAGGCTGCAAGTGGGTTTTTACTGTGAAGTTCAGAACTGGTGGAACAATTGAACGATACAAGGAACGGCTAGTTGCAAAGGGTTTTACCCAGACATATGGAATTGACTACTCAGAGACATTTGCACCCGTGGCAAAGCTAAATACTATAAGAGTGCTCCTATCTTTAGCAGCAAATCTGGACTGGCCACTCCAACAACTGGATATCAAGAATGCTTTCTTGAATGGAGACCTAGAAGAGGAGGTATTCATGAAGCTACCACCTGGATTCTGCAGGGAAGAAGATAGTAGAGTTTGTAAACTAAAGAAGTCCTTATATGGACTTAAACAGTCTCCCAGAGCCTGGTTCGATAGATTTACAAAGGTGATCAAAAGGCAGGAATACAAACAAGGGCAGGCAGATCATACTATGTTTATTCGGATTACTGAAAACGGAAAAAGGACTATTCTCATAGTTTATGTTGATGATATCATCTTGACAGGTGATGATCCAGTAGAGATAGAAAGGTTGAAGAAAGTCCTAGCAAATGAATTTGAAGTAAAAGATCTTGTACAATTATGTTACTTCCTGGGAATGGAAGTGGCCAGATCACAAAAAGGAATCACTATATCCCAGAGAAAATACATACTTGATCTTCTTTCTGAAATAGGGATGCTAGGTTGTAAGCCTAGTGAGACTCCAATAGAACCAAAGAAAAAGACAGAAGAAGCAGGACGCCCTGTTGACAGAGACAGATATCAGAGACTGGTAGGGAAACTAATCTATCTCTCACATACCAGACCAGATATTGCATTTGCGGTAAGTACCGTGAGCCAACATATGCACTCACCAAAGGAGGCACATCAAGAAGTAGTATATAGGATTCTGAGATACCTCAAAGGTTCACCAGGAAGGGGTCTACTATTCAAGAAAGGTGAAACCAAAGGAGTTGAAATCTTTACTGATGCAAACTGGGCAGGATCAATAGAAGACAGGATATCCACCATAGGATATTGCACCTTTGTATGGGGCAACTTGGTAACTTGGAGAAGTAAGAAGCAAAATGTAGTAGCTAGAAACAGTGTTGAAGCAGAATACAGAGCCATTGCCCAAGGGATATGTGAAGGATTGTGGCTGAAGAGACTCCTTGAAAAATTACATGTTACAGTAAAGTTTCCTATTAATCTATACTATGATAATAAGGCTGCCATTGATATATCTCTTAATCCAGTTCAACATGATCTAACCAAGCATGTGGAAGTAGAAAGGCATTTTATCAAGGAGAAGATTGAAGGAGGAATTATTTGCATAGTCTATATACCATCACAGAAACAAGTAGCAGACGTTTTTACTAAAGGAGTTCTCAAACCAGTATTTGAGGAATTAATAAGCAAGTTGGATTTAATCAACATTTATGATCCAACTTGAGGGGGAGTGTGGAAATATACGAGAATTAGGAAATTAAATCTGTAATATTCCCTCAGTGATTGTAGCATCCATCATAGGGAAACTTACCATTTCTTTGTAATATTCCCTCAGTAATTCTAGGATTCATCATAGGGTAATTTACCATGTATAGATTGTGGAGTAGGCTATAAATAGGAGGATCTCTGTAAAGTTTTTATTCATTCAGAAATCAAAGAAGTCATTTTATTTCTTATTGTCTTCACATACCAAATTGAGGTCTACCATGAAAATTTTTGCAGATATCTTGAATCATGCACTAGGTTGCCCCTTTTTATGTATATATAATGCTAAATGTATTATATACTACTCTCATTGAAAAAGAAAACTCATAATTATGAACTATGTTTCAATAAGCTAGATCACTGTTTGGCCCATACATTTCGTTTCTTTTAGGTTTCTGCTTTTGTTGGACAAGATCCCTATGACATCTATTAGTGGGACTTACCATAACATCCTTCACAGATATTATGTGAAAATGCAAATGATGTTGCACTAGAAAGGTACATTTGCAGGAAGCGTGTTTCAATTTGAGAATGAAAAGAAAAATAATTACCTTGTCTGTGAATTCATTCGGAGTTGTGATATTTTCAGCAGCTAGGTGAGAGTTGAATGCCAAGGTCTTTCCAAGCATTTCAACATCAGACTGCAAAATCCAACAAAAAATTGAAAATGTCATTGAATCATTTAAAAATAATAATAATAAGATTAGATTCTGTAGAACAAAGATACAGAAAATATGACCTATAAAAACTTCGAAATAAAAAAACTATGTGGCTTTGACCATGTATTGACTGTTTATACCTTCACGTTCTCTACAGGCTTAGTTTTACCCCCAGAATTATCTACCCATTCAGCACTAGCATGAAGATTTTGCGGAGCATGGGAAGTTAGATAGCTCATTTTTGTAGAGTCATGGGTGGAAGACTGGTCCTGATCTTGAACATATTCTGTTTTAACATCAAAATGCACAGACGTATTCTTCAACGCTCCAAAACCCACATTTGGAGAGTCAATAGATAATGAAAAATTTTTTTCTGGACTACTCGTTACATCTTTGGAAGATGACCATAGCTCATCCGTATTACCAACACTTGCATGTCCAAATATTGCATCGCCATTGCTGCAAGATATCACTTGTGAGGATATACTGTCAGAATGACGAATTTCAGGAACATTTAAGGAAAAAATATCTAATGACAAAATTGGAATAAAAAAACTGAAATCAAAATCTAGGAGTATTGTATCTATGCCACAATCAACATAGTACAATGCAATCTGTTCCTAGATCCAATTAAATTTGAATGGAAAGGGGTGTCACAATACATGAAGTCATAGTGTTTTATAACACAACATTATCAGAATACGTAATATAGGGTTTTATGGCATGATTTAGTGTTTTCATTATCATAATACATGATTTCAGGACATCAAGATAATGATTTTTCATTTATATCAAACCTGGTGTGTTACCTGAAAAACCTATCAAGATCATCAAAGCTTCCAACATTGGCCCAATCATAGTCAACAAAATCACTTTGCTCCATATCTTCATGTTGATTGTGGAAAACCTCAGAATCATTAACAAGTTGAGATGTCTCATCTGTTGAAAAATTGAATCTTATTATGACTTAATATATAATGGTTAGCTCTCCTTCATTTCCTCATCATCAAAAATAACATACTTACCGCCCCTAGAGGAATCAAAGTTGGTGATTTCACTTAAATTGTTGGATACTTCAGTTCCGATGAGATTCTGATCAGTTTTGAGAGCATTTGTTAATGGTAAACCAGGCCATGGATCCATGCCATGTCCTGTAGAAGAAATTCCCTTGGTTGTGTCACGCTGCGAAGGACCTTCTTGTTTACCCCCACTGTATTCAGTTTTAGCAACGGCTTTCTTCTGCTCAGCTGGCTTAGCATTTGTAGCTTCTTGATTTGGTTCCTTTTTGATGCAATCTCCATGTATGCCTGGAGTTTTCTCTTCACTTCTCTCGGGATAAGGCACAATGTGGTCATCACTCACTCCTGCCTCACCCCATATTATATTTGCAAGCTGAAAAAACAAAACGAAAGAAATTATGACAGGGAAAACTGTCCCGACCAAGTGGCAATGCATCATACTTAAGTTCCTAAAATAATAAATAAGAATTAGGCGAACAATATCAGTGACATGCCTTTGTGTGTGTATGCATGTGGAGAGAGAAAATGAGGTGCTGCACAGGGGCATGCTATGTTCATAAATTAATAATGAACAATAGAAGTGAAACCATCACAGACCATGCACACTGATGACATACTATTTGCAGCCACACTCTGTCTATCATCATACTTCTTCGTGTTAGAATTCTTTTGTCTCTGCCTTGTCTTTGTTAATGTATATTAATGTGTCAATGTATTTAGCTTAGGGGTAATTTAGTCTGTACAAATTTTATGTATTCATTATAAATACAAAGGTGGACTACCCAATTGGTATCCAAGCACACAGCCAATATCTAATTTCTTAATATGGTGGCAGAGAATCGATATTAGGATAATTATAAAAAAATACACCTAGCAGTTGTCGTTGTCGGCATCAGCATGTGCTCAATCAGTCACCGAAGTTGATCCCTCATGAAGTCGACTCGATTCCAGTCCATTGCTCTTGAAGTCGACTCGATTCCACTTGATTTCTCTCAGTTGTCAATTCCCTCAGTTGTCGTCATGCTTCGAAGTCGACAAAGAGCCCTTGAAGTCGATGAAGCCCTCAAAGTCGACGAAGTCAGTCGCCCTCAAAGAAGTCGATTGCTGTAAGATCAGACTCAACGTTGACAAAGTTAAAGTTGAAGTTGAACTCTCGCTCATGACCATCACAACCAGTTGAGCTTTGCGCCCACCGCAACTTGAACTCTTCTTTGACGAGTGCCACAGTCGCCGTCTTTTTCAGTTCAGCCCAGTCGCCATCAATTGTGTTCTCTCACCGGTAAACAACAGAAATTTTTTGGCTGTATTTGAGATACGAGGGAACCTAAATCAACCAATACAACCACTGTTGTTCCACCTTGCGCCACAATTGGCTCAACTGCTATTCCTCAAATTACTACCTGAAAGTTGAATGGAACTAATTATATTCAACGGTGTAAAAGTTATTAGAATTGCTTTTACTGGTTATGGCAAATAGATATACCCTGATTCATCTCTAGCTTTGACTGATCCTACCTATGATACTTGAATTCAAACAAATGCACATATTATGAGTTTACTCTAGAATTTTATGGAAAATCAAGTGGTAGACGTGTGTAATCATTTGGATACTTGTAAGGAAATCTAGAAGTAAGTTTGTTTGCTATTTTCTAGTGACTTGACTCACATATATGATCTATCTCGTGAGTTCTTTCAGCTACAATAATTTGGTAAGTCAGTCACCAATTACTTTGCACCCCTAAAGCGAGTCTATGAAGAGTTAAGCTTTATTCAAACATTGTCATTGGATATTAATGAGGTGCAAAAGCAGCATAAACAAATGGTGGTTCTTTGGTTTCCTGCTAGTCTTGATCCTGAGTTTAAACCAGTGAGAGCTCAAATATTTAGTGGAGCTTCCCTTCCTTCATTTGCTGAGATTTGTTCCTGGATTATGAGGACTATATCTCGAGAATTCTTTTTCAGTTAGTTCAAATCTCTCTCGCTCTGCTCTTGCTAGTCAAATACCACCATCTCCTTTGGACAATCATGATAATCGTGGTACTTGTGGTGGTGTTCGTGGTGGACGAGGTGATGGCAGAGGATCACAACTAAAATATACAAATTCTGAAAAACGGGAGCATGTTCATAAGAAGTGTTGGGATTTATTTGGAAAACCTCCACATATGGCACATATCGTCTCTTCTAACCATCCTGCAGAAGTCTCCACTACTAGTGAGCATCCTCAAACAGTAACTCTTTCAGGAGAAGAGTATTCAAGGCTCCTGCAATACCAGATAGCTCATCAGGTGTCTCTTCCAACTATCTCCATTGCTACTGCTCCTCAAGGTATCTTGCATGTCTCTCTACTCATTCTTCTACTTCCTGTATTATCGACTCGGGTACTTCTAATCATATGTCCGAAGAATCCACATTGTTCTTTAATATTCAGTATTCTAATTCTTCTCCAACAATTAATGTAGCCAATGGCTCCACTACTTCCGTTAGTGGTGTTCATACAATAATTCCTTCTCATTCTCTTTCTTTATCCTCAGTATTACATGTTCTTTCTTTCCTAATATTATGCCATTCTCTTCGATACATCAGTTCTAAACAGCTATAAACAGCTATATTGCTGCATGATTCTTAAAATGTCAAGCAATATCTTGCAAGGAGCCACTCAGACATAACAAATTAAAACTTAACGTTAAAAAAAAAAAAAACAAATATTTAGTTTTGTTGAATATCAAGCCCGTGTCACCACATGTATGCCACATGCCTGTGCATGTTTCTCTCCATATAGCATCATCTATTGAACTTCCTAAATTAGTGTAATGTACAGCCTTATTGTAATTGATTTAGGAGTAAATTTAGGATAAATTTCATTAGCTAGTAATTTCCCTTAATAGTACAATTGGTTGTATGATGACCTAATTCATGCAAGAAAGTTATTCACTTTCCATGTAAGAGAAATTCCATCCAGTGATCGTGCCCCATTCTAGAATTGTCTCACCTTTGTAATCTATTTATTGCTACTTTTTTTTCATTATTCTAATGAAAACAAAAAAAATTACAGAATTAGTTGAGTATGTGTTACTCCATATTTTCAATCTTCAATTTCTTCATGGTATCAGAGTAGGTTTAATCTTGTCTCGTTGTCTTCATCTTTGGTCAGTATTCGAGTTTTGTTTTTGTTTTTTTCGTTTTTTTTTTTTTCTCCTACTCAATTCTCTTCTTCTATTTCATGCCTAAATATAGTCCAGCCTTTTGAATGGTGACCAACTCATCCTCCTTTTCTTCTGATATCATCATCTCATCATCTTCATCCTCTCATCAGATGAAAACCTCCCATCTTCTGATCACCGCCCATAAATTGAATGGACAAAATTATTTGCAATGGTCTCAATCCATATTAATGTTTTTACAAGGAAAGGAGAAAGATGACTGCATCATTGGAGCTTTAGCAGCACCAGAAATCACAGCACCAACCTACAAAAGGTGGATAGTTTTCTAATATAATCCTGTCCTAGCTCGTCAATTCTCTGACCACTGATAGTGACGAAAATTTTCTATCATTTGACACTGCGGGATTAAGTGATTCTTATAGATAGTTATTTCCTTAGTTTCCTAGTTTATTAGGATTCCGAGTCTTCTGGGAGAGATTGGCTCACTGATTTGAAGTTACCTCCCTTATACATATTTGTATTGTGTTTGATTATGATATATAGGAAAAAAAAAATATTCTCTTCTTCTTCCATGAAATTTCTCATGGTATCAGAGCGTATCTCTTGCTGATTTGTCTTAGTTCAATAAATCATCAATGTCAATTCAGTTCCCTCACAATCATTAATTGCAGTCATCATCGTCGCAATGACCTACTACAATCATCATCGCAAGTCGATTGCTTATTGATCCTTGATTCATCTCAGTCGTCAATTGTTGCTATCATAATGGTCGATCCACCACAATCACTGCCATCCCACTCGTCAAATCCTCGAATCATCGTCGTCGATTGAAACCCTAGCCATCGATCACTATCGCTCGCACTTCATCACTAGCTTTTGGTGTCACTGTCAACCCACCCTGGCACTGTCGATCTAAACCCTAGTTGCCGACTATGCTGCTCGAACCCCAGACTGGAATTGGGTGTAGGTGTGGATCTAGGTGTCGGATAATGCACGTCTAGAGAATAGAGGATACACAGATATGGATCCGAATTTGGACATGAGTACTGGGATACACCATGTAATTTTTAATTATTTTATAAATTAATATTATAAGTATATATTTTTAATTATTTGTCGTTTGCCTTTCATCTACTGACTCTCTCTCTCCATATACATAATACACAAAATGGAAGAGAAAAGTCTATCTACACAAATGGAAGAGCAAAAGTCTCACATAGGAAATGTTTCTATCAGTGTAATTAACGTTAATGTAATTAATAGCTTGCTTGGGACATGTGACTTCTATGTAATATACATAAAGGTTGTGAAACTTAATTATCTTTGTGTAATCAACACAAAGAAGACAAAAGGTTGAAGCCATCCAAGCCATCCAAAGAACCCTTTGGATGGATAACACCATGGCCGGAGAATGCCATTGCCAGAGAAGTCCAAAATGGATGATTCCGTCATCCAATCATCACAACAGTATCCGGATTAAAAGTGCCGTACTCGCACCCGCACCTGCACTCGAGTGGGTACTCCACAATTTCGGGGAGTCCACACAACTTATTTAACCCGTGGTTCTAGTACGCTCGTTGATTGTTGATCGTTGTTATTCTTTGATCGTTGCCGATTGCTCCATTTGACTACGTTGCCCAGTTCGCTGATCATTGCCAATTGCTCCTTTTGACTACATTGCTGTTCGTTCTTCCACTTGTATTACTCTCAGTTGTTGTTTTGATTTCTTTCACGGTCAAATACTAGACGGCCTCAAATCAAAGCACTATCTCTGATGCCACCTCTTGCAGTAGCCATGGCGCCTCAAACAGCCTTACCCTTTCCATTACTGGACATAAATTGAATGGCAATATCTACATTCAATGGGCTAAGTCTGTATTGATGTTTATTACTGGAAAGGGCAAAGATGATTATATCACTCGTGCTGCCAAACAACTTTCGAAGAAAGATCCCTCCTTTCAAACATGAAGCTCAAAAAATAACATGGCAATGTCGTGGCTAATCAACACCATGGAGAACAAAATTGGACAAAATTTCATGTTCTTTGGTTCCGTGAAATAAATTTGGGATGCTGCCAAGGAAACCTATTCAGATAATGACAACACTACTGTGTTGCTGGAGATTAAGAGCAGCCTTCACGATTCGCGCCAAGGTGATTCATCTGTTACCTAATATTATATGTCCTAGCCTGTTTGTGGCAACAATTAGATGTCCTTTGAAGAGATAAATTGGAATTGTTCTAGAAATGCTATAAAATATCAAAAAATTGTTGAAAGGACAGAGTGCCAAAGTTCCTCCTTGGCCTAGACAAAAATCTAGATAAAGGCCCTGGAAGAATATTTGAAATGAGGCCTTTGCCTTCCATTAGAGAAGCTTTTCAGAAGTACGAAGAGAAGAGGGTAGGAAAAAACTCATGATGGGAAATTCTAACGCTTCCAAGATCCCTACCAATGCAGAGAGCTCAACACTTGCTACTTGACGAGTACCCACCCAAGCCTGTCAATAGGTTGGTTTTTGACCAGATCCGACCCAGACTAGATCCAATAATATTAGACCAAATCCGTCCAATTAAATACAAGACCCAATGGATCTAAATCCGTTAGGTTTAAGAACTAATGGATTTGGATCCAAACGATCTGCCAGATTCATTATTTTTCAAAATAAAATATCTAAAAATAAAAAATAAAAATTTTAAAAATATTTAAAAAATAAAAATAGACACACACATAAATAATTTATATACATATATATATATATATATTTATTTATTTATTTTTCCCTTAATTAAAAAACAAATATATACATATATATAGATCTGTTGTCTTAAGTTCTCTAGTATAAATATGTATATATATTAGGTGCTGCTGTTGTAACAAGTCTTAATGGTGAAAAAGACAGTTCATGCATTGTACTCAGAAAGAGAGAGAGAGAGAGAGAGAGAGAGAGTATTCTTTGCATAAAGAAGCTTTGCCTGTGTACCCCACCACTAAATACTGTAGAAAATAACACCCGTACATCAATTTTGAGTCTTTTATACTGAATTTAAACTGAATCAGATCTTAAAACACTGCATTTTCTTCTCCATTGATCAGGACCTCTTGACTTGTTCATGATTCTATACCTTGCTTTTCCTGGACTGCAACTTGCTCCACTTGGACTTCCACAATTATTATTTATTTTTATATATATGTTTTTTTCATATTGATTCTCATTTCTCTTCATGTTCGACATCTGAAAATAGTTTCTGAAAAATTTTTTTTGCTTCTTATACTTATATAATATATATATATTGAATACAATATTTTTTTATTTTTATAAAATGATAACCAAATTAAACCAAACCAAACTAAGCTTTTTCCCATTAGGTGGGATCAGCTATATGGATTTGACGACGCCAATCAAATCTGTTTAGGGTCATGTCCTCCATTAAATCTAGGTAAGCAAGGTCGTGTTTAATAGTTTCTTTCTAACATCTCTTGGATCTTCCTCTTCCTCTCCCTCTCCTACTCCTTGTAATCTCCATGCTTTCACACCTTCTAATAGGTGCCTCTATTGGACGCATTCTAACATGGCCGAACATCTTAATCGATTTTGTCTCATTTTATCTTCAATCGGTGATATTCTTACTTTGTCCCTAATCTCCTCATTCTTAATCCTATCTCTCCTTATAATCCTACACATCCATCTTACCATTTTCATCTCCGCAACTGCCATCTTCTGAACATGATTATACTTTACTGCCCAACACTCTGATCCATATAGCAACGCTGGTCTTACTGTCACCTTATAATACTTTCTTTCCACCTTGGGGGGATTTTTTCGATCGCACAAGACCCCTGAAGCACTCCTCCATTTGGTCCACCCGGCCTGAATCCTGTGACTTCCATCAGTATCAACCCCTCCATCTTGTTGCACCATAGATCCAAGGTACCTAAAGTTTTCTTTTTCTACAATCTTTTGTGTGCCTAAACTTATTTCTACGCTACTAGTTACTCTATTTTGACTAAACTTGCATTCCATATATTCTGTTTTGCATCGACTTAGCCTAAACCCTTTTGTCTCTAGCATTTCCTGCCACAATTCTAGCTTAGCATTCACTCCTTCTCTCATCTCATCTACTAAAATAATATCATCTGCAAATAGCATACACCATGGCACCTCATCCTGAATATGTCTTGTAATCTCATCCATAACTAGAGCAAACAAGTACGGGCCTAACGCTAAGCCTTGGTATAAACCAATCGTGATATAAAACTCTTTATGAAATCATGATTTAAAAAAATTATTTTTTAAAATGGGTCAGTCCGTGGATATATGGATTTGGTCTGGATCTTACAAATTGGATCCAATTACTTTTCGATCTGGATCAAATCCATTATAATTGGATCTGGATCTGATAGATCTGGTCTAGATCAGATCCAGATCCGCCCCATTGACAAGCCTATACCCACCACAAGTGGGAATCGTACTCGTAAGGGGAGACCTTGGTGTGACCACTGTTGCAAACCTGGTCACACCAAAGAAGCCTGTTGAAAGATTCATGGGAAGCTAGTAGATTGGAAGCCCAACAAATCAACCCAAGACAGAGTCTCGTGGTCTTACTACAATTTCAAAGGAAAAATAGAACCCAAAAAATACCCCATTCAGCAAAGAGAAGATTGAAATGTTGCAGAAAATGTTTAGCAGTCTCCAATCAACTTCTTCCACTGTAAGCATTGATTCAATTACCCAAAAAGGTAACTTTCTAAGTGCTCTAAAAATCAAAACTCAGTCACAACAACCTAGATTGTTGACTCTGTAACCTTTGACCACATGACAGGAAATGCATCTTTATTCCATCAATATAACTCTTGTTCAGAAGATCATAAAGTTAAAATAGCTGATGGCACAATATCCACTGTGGCTGGTACTGGGTTAATTAACATTTCCAGGGCTATCACATTAAAATCTGTGTTGTTTGTCCCTGATATAACCTATAACCTACTTACCAAAAAAAAATATAACCTTTAACCTCTTGTCTATTAGCAAGCTTACTCAAGATATGAATTGTGTAGCTAAATTTTTCCCCAGCTGTTGTGAATTTCAGGATTTGACTTTAGGGAGGACGATTGGCAATGCAAAGGAAAGAGAAAGGCTCTATCTTCTCAAGGGTGCTAAACAATTTCCTAGTATCCACTGTGTAACTAGTTCAACTGTTGATGATAGTACCATTATGTTATGGCACCGTAGATTAGGCCATCTGCATTTCGTGTATCTTGGAAAATTATTTCCCAATTTATTCATCAATAAAGATCCTAAATCTTTTCAGTGTGAAACTTGCCAATTGTCTTCAGATACTCGAAATACATATCCAATTCAACCTTACAAACCATCTCATCCTTTTTCCATGATACATAGTGACGTTTGGGGACCTTCTCAAGTAGACAACATCTCTGGCGCTAGGCGTTCGTTACTTTTATTGATGATCACTCTAGAATCACTTGGATTTTTCTTATAAAAGAAAAAACTGATGTTGGACCAATATTCAAAAATTTCCACTCAATGATACAAACCCAATGTCAAACCAACCTTCAAATCCTTAGAACTGATAATGGGAAAGAGTATTTCCCCTCTATCCTTGGAAACTAACTCCTTAACCAAGGGATTGTCCGTCAAACTTCTTGCATAAACACTCCTCAGCAAAATGGGATAGCTGAGACAAAAAACCATCATCTCCTTGAAGTAGCCTGTTCTATTATGCTCACTAGTAATGTACCCAAATCCTTCTGGGGAGAAGGTATTTTTACTGCTGCCTATCTAATAAGCAGAATGCCATCAAAAGTTCTAAAGTTCCAAACACCTCACCATACCCTTAATCAGCTTTTCCCTCAATCTAAACTCATGTCAACCTTGCCTTTAAAGGTGTTTGGTTGTACATCATTTGTACACATACCACCTCATCAAAGAAGCAAACTAGATCTCAAAGCTATCAAATGCATTTTCCTTGGCTATTCATCTCACCAAAAGGGCTATAAGTGTTATTCTCCATCTACTCGAAAATTTGACAACACCATGGATGTCACCTTCTACACCAAGCTTGATATTCAGGGGGAGACTCATCTTGCTATTCAAATAGAATATCAAGCTTGGTAGACTCTACACTCAAGTAACAACACTCAACCCGTTATACCCATCCTGCCCGAGACTCAGATATAAACAACCTTGATCCAAACAACACTCAACCCATGCCTTAAGAGGAACCAGAAGGGAAATTCAAAGGGATTGCACATTCAAGGAAACCATTGTTGTTAAAATCGCGATTTAAATCGTAAAATTGTACGATTTTACAGTTCAAGACCTTGTTAAATCGCATCAAAATCGTTTTTTTGGGTAAAATAGGTAAAAAAGTGATTTTAGGGGGTAAAATTGATAAAATTGCAATTTTACTTACGATTTTAACGATTTTACAAAAGTTGGGATTTTTTTGGTAATTATCAAAAACTAAAGGGGAGAAACCACAATAAAAAGGCTTAAAAGCCTCCCACGGGTCTCACACTCAGGTGTTTGACTAAAAATTAAACAGGAAAGCCAAGCGAACAGCAAACCGAAGCTGCGAACAGATCTGCAAGCCAGCAACGGTGTGAAGGAAGCTACGACCCACGTTGCCGACGCGAAGATCAGTTGCCACATTATTTTATAATTTCTTAGTGAAGACAGTGAGTGAACCCAACACCCAAAGTAGCCGAACCGTCTGAAAGCCAAGTCAGCTGGACGATGACTGGCAGGATTGACTTGAAAACCTCCACCGACAACAAGTTCCACCACTGTGTCATGAACCGGGGAGCCGTCTTGAACTCGGACTCAATGTAATCGGAGACGGCTTCAATAAAACCGATGCCCTGGGCTCGACACACCACCTCAAGTCCTGAGCCGTCGAGTCGAGCCCTCACTCGGCCGGTCAAAGGGTAGTAGGGGATCGAGGCTCGAGCTAGCGCAGCCTTGACACGAGCCACGGTTGCACCTTTGTCCAAACTGTGGCAAGACCTGTAGACCAGAAAATATTCGATGGTGAAGCGAAGAAAGAGCTGGGAATCGAGAGCAGAGAGGAAGAGAACCTGAGATGGGGTGGGCTCAGAAGGAGTGATCAGGACTGGCTTCTTTACTCGCACAAAGCTTCCCATGATCTTGTTTTGTTAGTCGATTGTTATTTTTGGTTTTGAATGAATATGAGGTGGTGGCGGCGGCCATGGTGGATGGAGGATGTGGGGGCTGTGGTGTATGAGTCTGGGCTTGGAGGTAATATTGTATATATAACAGGAAGGGAGGTGTATTATGTTTTATATTTTCTTAGTGAATTAATTACTAGAAAGATCATGGTGAGCTTCAAACCCACATTACTAGCCATAAAGTGAGTGTCTTTCCATTTAGATGACATGATTATATCAAATTGAAAGCTCTAAATATTAAAATATCGTGTTATACAGACTGTAGTTTCATAGGGTAAGCTGTAGGTAATATTATAAAATCTTACGATTCGATTTTACGATTCGATTTTATGAACCCTTCATCAATTTTAGGTAAAATCCCGATTTTAACAACATTGAAGGAAACATAAGCCCACAAAGGAGATAGATCACTTCACAAACCCTCAGCAAAACTGAGAGTCACTCTCAAAGTCAGATTCAACTTCTCAAGGTAACACTAATCATTTTTTTTGGAGTTGATCTTGATTTACCTATTGCTAAAAAGAAAGGTGTTAGGTCTTGTACCCGATATCCTATTAATAATTTTGTGACAGATGAGAAGTTGTCACCTTCCTACAAGGCTTTTACCTCTAGCTTGACAAACATTGCTATCCCTCAATGCATACAAGAGGCTCTGACACATCCTGATTGGAAGAAAGCAATCCAGGAAGAAAGCAATCCAAGGAGAAATTTGGGCTGTTGAGAAGAATGGAACCTGGGTACTTATAGAACTTCTTGATGGAAAGCGACCCATGGGATGTGAATGGATCTTTAATGTCAAGTACACAACAGATGGAAATATTGATAGATATAAGGCCAAACTTGTGGCAAAAGGGTTCAATCAGACTTATGGGATTGACTACTGAGAAACTTTTGCCCTGGTTGCAAAGCTAAACACTATCGGAATTCTCCTATCCTTGGGTGCGAACTTAGATTGATCTCTCTACCAACTTGACATCAAGAATGCCTTCCTCAATGGTGACTCAAAAGATGAGGTATACATGGAAATCCCTCCTGGCCTTGAAAACTCTAGCAATAGTAAGTATGTGTGCAGATTAAAGAAATCTTTGTATGGTCTTAAGCAATCTCCTAGGACCTAGTTTGAAAGGTTCACCATAGTAGTCAAGAAGTTTGGGTACACTCAAGGGCAATCAGATCATAAGAAATATGTTGAAGATAAAATTGCTATACTTATTGTCTATGTGGGTGATATTATTTTAACTAGGATAATGAGGAAGAGAAATTATTTAAAGAATACTCTAGCAAGGGAATTTGAGACCAAGGACTAAGGTGCTCTAAAGTACTGCCTTGGAATGGAAATAGCTAGATCCTGAATTGGCATCTCTATATCCCAAAGGAAATACACACTTGATCTCCTAAAAGAAATAGGCATACTTGGCTACAAACCTATTGACACTCCTATAGATTCTTCCAATAAACTTGATATGAAGAAAGGAGCCACACCTATTTATAACAGAAGATATCAACAACTGGTGGGAAAATTAATTTATTTGTCACACACAAGACCAAATATTAGCTTCCCTGTAAGTGTTGTAAGTCAGTTCATGAATGATCCAACCACTAAGCATCTCAAAGCTGTTTACAGAATACTAAGATACCTAAAAAAGGATCCTGGAAAAGGACTATTTTTCAAAAAGGGAGATGACCGAGATATAGAAGTCTACTCAGATGCTGATTGGCAGGATCTTTGACTAACATCTTGTAGGGAAACTCATCTATCTTTCTCATACAATGCCTAATATTGGCTTCTCTGTTAGTATGGTAAGTCAATTCATAAATAATCCAACCGAAAAACACATGACCATTGTAACCAGAATATTGAGGTACCTCAAAATGACACCAAGAAAGGGTTTCTTCTTCCAAAAGAACAACAAAGAGAGAGATTGAGATTTTTCTAGATGCAGATTGGGCAGGTTCAGTGATTAATCGGAGATCAACTTCTAGCTATTGTTCGTTTGTCTGGGGGAACTTGGTTACATGACAAAGTAAGAAACTGTTAGTGGTAGCCCGTAGCAGTGCTGAGGCAAAACTCCGTACAATGGCACAACGTACCTGGGAGGGAATCTGGTTGAATAGGCTGTTAGAAGAATTACAGGTTCCATTGGAGCATCCTATGGTGTTATACTATGACAACCAAGTTGCCATTAGTATCGATAAGAATTCGGTTCATGTGGAGATAGATCGACATTTTGTCAGGGAGAAGATTGAAGAAGGAGTTTTCAAAGTTAGCTACAATAGCAAATTGTCAAACGACTAATATTCCTATGAAAGCTCATGCTCGAATTAACTTCGAAGATCTGATGAAAAATCTTGAAATGATCAACATTTACAACACGGCTTGAGGGGGAGTGTTGAATATCAAGCCCACGTCACTACATGTATGCCACATGCCCGTGCATGTTTGTCTCCATATAGCATCCTCTATTGACCTTCCTAAATCAGTGTAATGTACAGCCTTATTGTAATTGATTTAGGAGTAATTTTAGGATAAATTTCATTAGCTGGTAATTTCCTTTAACAGCAGAATTGGTTGTATGATTGTCCAATTCCTGAAAGGCAGTTATTCAATTTTCATGTAAGAGAAATTTCATCCGGTGATCGTGCCTCATTCCAAAATTGTCTCACTTCTGTAATCTATTTATTGCTACTTTCTTTCATTATTCTAATGAAAAAAAAAAAAATCATAGGATGAATTGAGTCTGTGTTACTCCATATTTTCAGTCTTCAGTTTCTTCAAGTTCAGATCTTCATGATCTATTTCTTCCACGTAATAGCATTTAGCTTCAACCAAATCACAAAAAACTACAAAAACTAGCACTCTATTTCAATACCAAGAATAATTTAAGGCTTCGTTTGGAAAGTAAAAAAAAAAAAATTAACTTTTTAATCGTATACTAAATAGCTAGCTTTTTTTTTTTAATCTGGGAAAAGAAAAAAAAAATTAACTTTTAATAATTACTTTTTTTATTTTTTATTAATTTGACATTTTTAACTTTGAAGGTTTAAAAAAAATTAAAACGTAAGAGAATAAATTTAATTATTTAAAAAAAAAGTACAAAAGCTAGCAGCTAGTAACTCTCAGCTACCAGCTTCTTCTCAAACGAAGCGTAAAAAGTAGAAGGAAGTTCAATCGAGGATATCAACTTATTGAACTCTGTACGGTTGCTGAACAGGAGAAAGTCAAACAAGAAAAGTATTTTGCACTTACGTTAACTTTCATACTCCTAAAGACAAAACAACACAACCCAATAGTCACAAATTATAGTTTCGGAACCCCGTGAAACTTATCCCTGTTTGGTTGCTGAGAAAACAGAAGAAAACCAAAGAAAACAAGACATAATCCAATCATGCAATCCTTTCACTTCTTCCACGCATAAAAACAACAAAACCCTCAAGAGCCAAATTTTCATTACCATTTCGTTTCTTTTATTCCCCTCAATTTTCTCCGCAACCAAACAGAAAGTATAAAAAAACACAAAAGAAAAGGGGGGGGAGTGGATATACCTCTTCGTCGTTCCAATCAAACATAGCTGAAGAAACTGCAACAGATCTTCACACCAAAGCCCAATTGAACCACGAGATCAAGAACTGACCTGACCATCGCCAAATTCTCACAGAAGGCTTATCTGAACCTCGCAGCCCAGAAATAACAGCATCGATGCACCGAAAAAGAAGAAAAAATAATAAACGACCCAATTCAACAGATCTTTGCTCTTCTTCTTCTACTTCTCAGTTTCGCCAGAAAACAAACTATAGCTCTACCAAGTTTTCCAGGGCGGGGGAGAAAGAGAGGAGAGAGAGAGAGAGGCAGAGAAAGAGAGGAGGCGGGATGTGTGGGGCCTGCATTCCACTTGGCAGAACGGAATGCAAGCGAGCCATCCAAAGTAGTGGTCGAGAAGGCACGATCTAATTCCGGAAGGTGATTGGTTTTGAATGCGTTTGAATTTTCATTTGGACTTCATTTGGGTTTCATTTGGACTCGAGAGATTTCTTGGCCTTTGGAGGTAGTGGTTTAGTCGGTAGTCACTTTCAATCACCAAATTTATCTCCCCGGTCGGGTGTCCGTTTTACAACCCATCAATTTTCTCATCTTTCGACTTTTTTTTTTTAATTTTTTTAACTTTATTTGTAACTAAAAATTATTTATTTTATTAAATGTATAAAAAATTACTGTACACACAAAATCATCAATTTTTAATTTTTTTTAATTTTTTTTGTAACTTTTAAATTTTTTAACCAAACATGTAAAAGTACGAAATGAAAATTAGAATTTTAAATAAAAGAGAGAACTAATCTTTATAAGCATTGAGAATTAAAACATCACATATTACAGGTGCACTTAGAAGTGATGAGAAGTTAGTAAAAATTGATAAAAGTTACAATCTCATAATTTGTGTAATAGGAGAACAAGTTCAAATATTTTGAAAATTTTTAGAATTTTTTTTTTTTGGTGAAATATGGTGCTCCAAATGCACTATAACCAAGGTATAATATCATTGAAATAACTAAAATATCACACGTTACATAATCGAAACATAATGTTATCGGAATAATTAAGACATTATAAATTACATAACCAATGCATAATGTCATTCCAAAAAAAAAAAGTCATAAGTTACATAACTATAGATAGAAATCCATAAAAAAAAAAAAACTAAAACTAAGACACTATTAGTTACATAACTAACCCCAAAAACTCTTGCAAGACTATTCCTCTTAGTATGACTTTTTACATGACAAATCTCACATTACACTTTATAAGTTTTGTCACTCTTATTAATCTCATTTGAAATAAATGTCGATGTAGGCCTTTGCTCTTGTCATTTTCGATTTGCATTTGGAATAAATGTCAAAAAATTTAGTGCCTCATTATACTTGGGATCACGTAACAGTTCAAATCGAGAGTATAAGTACTCACATCGACATTAATTGAGTATTTGGTTGAAATCATCGCTATTTAGTTGTAATGGCACTAGTATTTAATTAAAATTATCGTTATTTAGGGCGTGTTTGGTAGACAAAAAGTGAAGATAAAAGTACAATAAAAGTGAAAAGATGTTACATAAAAGTGATAGGTGAAAATTTTTGATTGAAGGAAAGTACAAAAATTAGTTAAAATTTGTGAGTTTTGATAAAATTTAGTGTGGTCAAACAGGACCTTAGTCGTAAGGGCACTACTTACATACGGAGATGACATGCGAGCATAAAATTGAGGGATCACTCCACTTATCACATGTGCATTTATGTTTTATTAAACTATCATTTCCTCTCTCAATTCTCTCTCTCTCTCTCTCTCTCTCTCTCTCTCTCTCTCTCTCTCTCTCTCTCTCTCTCTCTCTCTCAGCTGGTGGCGACTGTCAAATAAATGTTAAAAAGAAAAATTAAGGAAGAGAAGAAAATTGAGGAAGGAGGAAAGAAAGATAAAAAAAAAAAGGTGGAACTCATTAGCCCACTCCCAAGCATAGTAACAAATTTGGCATTTAGAAATTATTTGATAGGGACAAAAATTTCATAATTTGGGAATTATTTACAATAGTTAGGCAAAAAAGTATAAAAAATCTCTACATGATACTTAAATTCATTAAAAAATTTGGAATAATTTGACAAAATATATATCATTATTTTGCTATACTTGTAACAATTTTTTATCAAGTAATAATTTTTCTTAGTTATATCTGTAATTGTAATTACATAAATAAAAAATTGTTTAATTATATGAAAAAATAATGAGCTAAAAAAATAATTAAGTACAATTTTATAGGATGAGATACTTAGTTCGGTGGTTGAGTTCCATTCTTTGCTCACTCACTACCTAGATTCGAATCTGGGGCCTTCCTCCCCCGCTTACATATCAAAAAAAAAAAGTACAATTCTATATTCATTAAGGTTTGGTAATGTTAAAATTATATATATTCATTAATGTTTTGTTGTTTTAAAATTATATTAATTAATGATTAAATTATATTCATTAGTGTTTTGTGTGCGATTCTAACCGGCAGAAGTCCCGAGTGTTCCAAATTTATTACGAAATTTGCGGTAAACGGTAAATTTTCACGATATTTGTATTATTTCGCAATATAATTGGATTTATTATTATTGATGAAATATTATGATTACGAATTTTTCTCACTCTAAGCTACTAAATAAAAATAATTTTTTTGGATCATGATTAATCATAAAATTAAATATTCAAATTAAATATACAAAGTTGTTAGGTAAATAAAAAATTCTCAATCTAAATACACAAAGCAGAGTACAAAAAATAAAGTTCAAATATACATAGTAAGATTCAAACATACATAAAATAGTAAATAGAAGGCAAGGCTATGTTTGGTTTACTAAAAATAAAAAAAAATCTCGAAAAATTTCTAAAAGTTATTCACTTTTTATCTCACTAGACGAATTACAAACTCACAACTTATCTCATTTTATCTTACTTTTTGTTGCTCAAAATATCTCCTCAAAGAACCCACAAACGATTTTACAGAGCACGGCCCTTACTCTTGAGCCTCAACTTTGGTTTAATATATAATATATATAATCAAATTTTTATAGTTGCAATCTATAATTTATTTTTTGTTGCATAATTCATATATGCTCAGAAAAATAGTTCAATCAAAACTTTATTACATATGCGATTACACAATTAAAAGGATGTCAACAATCTCAAACAAACTCACTATAATTGAAGTGGCACACACACACACACAGAGAGAGAGACACACACACATATCGAGAGAGAGAGAGAGAAAGAAATAGTGCAAGAGCACTATCTACCTGATTAAAAAAGTAAAAATATTATGAAGGATTGTTTAGTGACGAAAGTATATAATCACAATTTTTGTCTTGATTTTTTTTTTTAGGTTTTTAGGCCTAATAATTTATTTTTTATTTTTAAAATGTATTTAAATTATGAATTAGATATTAAATTGAGTTATACATAATTATAAAATGTTATATACATTACTACTAAAAAAAACTTTTGAACCAAATTTTTACCCACCCCATAACCTACCCTAGCCCTTTTGCACTTTCGCCCATGCAAGGCCCACACATGACTTTGAATCCAACTCGATCAAGAAAAACAAAGGGAACACCACCACTCGGACCCAATTTCAATTAAGTCTAATAACTTAGATGGTCTAAAATTTTGGATAATGGCCAAAATAATTTTGAATATTACGGGTGTATTTGATGCACAAAATTTGGTGAAATTTTCTAAAAATCTCTATTACATTTTTATACATTCTTACCTTCTCAAAGTTTAAAAAAAAAAGTTTAATACCTTTCAAAAAAAAATCGATAATTAGAATTCGATTAATCAAATAACAAAATTTTTTTTATTATTCTCACCATGGACTTCTAACCTACTGAATGACACTCACTTTGACTATTTTTCTTTTTTGGATTTTCTTGAAATCATTCTAACAGATTGTACAAACTGTGCCGACAGATTCGCACAATTAATTGCTGTGCAAACGGATTGTAGAAACTGTTTTGACGAATTGCAGTGTAAAAAGTCATGACTGATACAAAATTTTGAATCCGTCTAAATGAAAATCCAGTCCATTAGAATAGGAGTATTACTATTCATCTCCAAAAAATGTGGTTTAAATTGAATGCACCAAATACAAAAAATTTTTGAAACTATATTTTTTCTCACTTTTATCACTCCAAACACACCTTTCATTTGCATTTAATACGAACTTTAGCTAGGAGCCAAAAGAATTTAAGTTATTTAACTATTAAATCAAAGAATATTCCTTTTATATTATTATATTCATTCTCCGTCGTGCTAAACTTTTGAGTAGTTCAACTAACTAGTTAAACCTTTTGAGAGAATAACATAATACTGCTTCGTGCATTTATTTTGAATTAATTAATATACTATACTTTTATTGTCACGCCCCAAAATCCACAATCAGGGACGTGAGAACAAAACTCAAAAATATATATCAAATCATGAAAAATGAACCATATCAGAGCGGAAGCTAATTAAAGTAAATATTATTCAATCTCTTGAATATCCAAAATACCTTTAAAATACCCTAAGAATGGGATACAAAACCATGCCACAAATATGGGCCCAAATCAAAACTCCATTTTAACTCAAAAAAATATGAAATTTTTATTGAATACTATTTTGGATATGTACTCCAATATATAAAAATATTGAAAATTAATTTAACCTCTATGTATGAATTTAATATAAAAACAGTGTTCTGATCCAGGTACAGAAATCCCAATCAATCAGTCAAGTTTGACTATTTTTAATAAATTCATTTAAATTCCAAAAATTATGAAATTTTTTACAGGAAACTCGTCCACATGTATAATTTAACATATAAAATTTTCATGAATTAAATCGATCTCTAAGCATGATTTTTATGGGAAAACAGTGTGAAAGTTCCAGAATTTTACATAATCAAGAATCAATTCATAAATCATGTTTTTTTTTTTTCATATCTTGCACACCCACATATATATACATGACATGATAAGAAAAATTATATCAAATAAACACAATCCCACCTACCTTACTACACACGTAGACGATCGGCGTGTAAAGTAATCAACACCAACTCAAATTGGCCTTAAACACGATCCGGTAATCGTTTTTGAAACGGCAATTATGCATTTTCTCGAAAATCTTTCTACGATCTTTATAAACGTACAACCGATAGCATGATCTCTATCTCCCACTCTCTCTTAAATTTGAAAGGCCAAACTAAAAAAATACAGAATTTTTTTTCTTAGTGGAATACCATAAATGGTGAAGGTTTTAAACAACTCAAGAGTCCCCCTCTCTCTCTTTCAGATGCATATACTCATAAAACCTCCTTAATTCTTCCTTTAACTCCCACACAACTTGCCAACTCTTAGCCTCCCTATAAATTAATAAACAAATATCAACGCCTCCCTTTTCTACTAATGAGTTATTAATATATAATTATATGCATAGGCACACATTAATGCATGCAACATAAAAATAAATTAACACAAGATCACATAAAATATAAATGGTGGTCCAAAATATCAGAATTTTAAATATTATAAATTTAAAATAAAAATAAAATAAAAAGCCAAAAATTTTGGGTCTTTACATTTACGGGTGGTATGTATCCAATCATTCGCTTTCCTCTTGATAGACCAAATTGAATTGAATGTTCATTTGTGTATGTTACCTAAAATGACCTTGAGTCATTAATTCTGCAGAATTTTTAAGTTCAAACTTTTTAATTTTAATTCTAAGTTTAGCTAAATGTTGAAAAGCAAAACTAAAAACAAAAATAATTATGAAACGCAACACTAATATTCATTTCAATGGCATAATATTTTCAAATTTAATTCCAACAGTTAATCAAATACATGAGACAATTACCCAAAAAAAAAAATACATGAGACAAAAACTATATTTTACACCTCAATCCATTACTTTGAGAACTAAAAAGTCCAAAACCCAAAATCTAGAATTTTTAATGGTAAAAACATCAAAAGCAAAATCATTTTTCCTTAAAAAAAAGTTAAAAACAAAAACTTGTTTCTTCCTCAAAAATTTATAAGGGATCATCTAATTACATACAAATGATTAAAAAATAATGGATGAGTAAAATATTAGATAAATTACACTCAGTACTCGTGTAGGCTTGTACTTTACTGTTCGGCAGCAAAAATTACCGCCGAAACTGCTGACCACGCCAACCGGAAATGGAATCGACGACATGCCGAACAAAGACAAAAGAAAGGTTACAGCCGGAGTGGAGGTCTCTGGCCGGAAAACCCTCCGATGCTTAAGTCAGCAAGTCACTCAAAGAAGAAAACTTTTCAGAGAAGAAATGAGTAGTAGCTTAAGTTAGCAATAGTCAGCTTACCTTAATTGTTCAGTGGAATGTCCTACTTATAGTAATATGAACAGTAATAAAATATACATGTGATCTGACATCATTCAGCTTCCGTGCACCTCTTTTCCTTCTCTTCCTTAAATGCCTTCCACCGCTCATTTAATGCATCATATCTTTCATTAAATACTCCATACATTTCATTTAATGCTTCTGGTAGTTAAACACAGCAATATAGCCAGAATTTCGTGGTCAAATTGTCTACCTGTCACATCCGTCAACTACTCATAACGAAGTGAACTGAGCTAGTTACTCCCTCAGAGATAAATACCTAGTTCAGTTATAACTACGGTGCATTTATGGTTATGATCCCTCATTATGACTGTGGGTCCCAGGCATAACATTTACTCACCGCCAATCGCTGGGCCGAACAAATTAGCTATTGAGGTCTTCGGCTACAGCCACGTAACAACACATTATCCATAGATATGAGAATCAGAGTATCCCTTGGAATATTAACCCAAAGACACGTGCCCGCGTATAACGCTCACGTGGAACTCTCGTGTCATCAATAAACTGTTCGGCGGAACGCCACGTGTCACACTTCAACATGCTCGGTGAATGACTACGTGGCTCACAGAGATATGCTCGGCACTGGGCCACGTGGCGCATTGACTATACTTGTTCGGCACTCCGTACGTCGAGGTATTATTTTGCCCAACATTTTGCCCCCACTCTGGTTGAAAAAAGATATTTTTCGAGCAGAGTAGCAGAGCAGAAAAGCCTTACCTTACAAATTCGTTCCATCTTCCTCATGCGATTTGTCGTTTAGTGTCCTTCTGACGCGCTTCTAATCTGATTAGACCCTTCTCTCTCCTGGTAATGACACGTGTAGTGCCCTTTCAGCTTTTCATCTGTCGCGCCGCTTACACAGATCCCCAAATATGGAGTGTTAAAATGTGAGTGGCCAAAAATTCGAATATTGGGGCGGTAATAAATGTAATTTTTGCCGCTCGCTGCCTTTTCATTGGTGACGCTTCGATTGTCTCCCACAGATACACACACATATACATATATACTTGGTTCGTCTTCTTTGCTTCCTTTCCGCTACTCGATCCATCAAATCTCTTTTACTTTTTTTCTCTGAGTTTTGATCTTTTCGAGCTTTCATCCCTCCTGTAGATCTCCGTCCCTGGTGAGTCAATCCTTCTCATTTCAAATCTTCCATTATGGGTAAACTTGCAAATGAGCTCAACTCTGAGGAAAAAATTAGGGTTTTCAAGGAGAAATACCAAATTTCTCAGAATGTGGAAATCAGGCTCGCCCAAGAGGGCGAGCGCGCACTAGGGGAATTTCCCATAGTTACCATTACTGAAGGTGGCCTTAGGTTCCCCTTACACCATTTTCTTCGCTCTATGATGAGCATCTTAGACCTTTGCCCTAGGAATCTTACCCACAATTTTTATAGGATAGTCAATGGGGTAATAGAAATAAATAGACGATACGGATTCCACATATCCGAGTGGGATCTACTTTACTGTTACTCTATCCAAAAGGTGAAGAAGGATGAGAACAGGTGGTATTTGAAATCCCGACCAGAAAAAGCCTTGGTCCATATGCTGCCTGATACGATTAAGTCAGAAAGTGACCTGTGCGTCGTCACGGGTCACTGGACACACGATCCAGATGAAGATCGTTATCCAATCGTCCCTATGGTTTCTTTGGGCCCAGGTTGGTTGATTTCGAATATTACCAACTCTTACTCTTATTCGACTATCTATTTTTTGGAAGCACACTAACTGTTTGATTTGATTTCTATGCAGCCGACCAAGCAAAGAAGTTCTGGGCTACTGGTATTCGTGCTGACAAGGATCATCTCACCCAGGTGTTCAAATTCCTTGGGGGTCCTGATCTTTATCCCTTCGCCCGAGCGATCCCGATTTTGTTCAACTTCACCCCTACTCACCAAATGTTCATTGCTCCCCCTCAAGGTTTCGCCACCTCAGAAGCTATCAGGCGTCTCCAGTGGTGGTTCAGGGCTTCTGCTGAAGATAAAGAGAACTTCTATGCCTTGAAGCACCCAGAGTGGGTTTGTCCACCTCCGTTTGCTCTCCCGTTGGTTGCCGAGCACGCTCCTGCCTCGGAAGCAGTGATTCCTGATCCTGCCGAACAACCAAGGAGGCGGAGACTTATACTTTTGGAGGAGGAGGAGGAAGAGGAAGAAGAAGTTAAACCACCTCCTACTTTCGAATACTTCTCCAATCCGAAAGAAGAAGAGGGAAGAGATATGGCTCCCAAAGTTGACTATAAGAAACTTGCTCTGGCAAAAGCCAAGGAGCAAAAAACTGAGGAGGCGAAGAAGAAGAAGGCCGAAGAGCAAAAGGCTGCTGGGAAGAGAAAGTTTGATGAGGGGAAGGCCCCTGCTCCTACAACCGCCGAACAAATCCTCAAAGTAAAAATGGAAAAGGGGAAGGAGCAGGAGGCTCTTCGGCAAAAACCCTCTAGTCCCCCTGAGCCGAAGAAGGCCAAGACGCTACAAACCGAAGCGGTTCAGGTCGCCAAGCAACCAAAGCTGCTGAAGGGGGCTACTGGAAAGGTAGCAGCAACTTCTAAGGATGTGGCACCTAACAAGGATGCACCGCCCAAGTCCACCGAGCCATTGCCTTCTCAGCCGATTGGGCCTGTGCCTCTTGCCATTGAATTCCCAGCCAATCCGGTTCGAGACTCTTCTCCCTTCGTACCACAAATCCTCATCCCCAGCCTTGAGTTTCCTCAGGGCCAACCATTCACCATCCAAGATATAGCCTTCAATCACGCCGAAGAATATCTCAAAGGTGTCCTCCCTCCTCGGGATGTCCATGCTACGAGAAAAAATAAAATGGAGGACATCCACAAGATCCTGATGAAGAACGCCATTTCTGTAAGTGTAATGATGTTCTTTTATGCACATCCTTTTGCCATTATCTTTCTAACTCTCTGTTCTATCTACAGACTTCACTCTATACAATGGAGCTGATTGCTCGAAGCCAAGCCTCCAATGCCAGAGCCGAGCAGGATAGATCCGACATAAGGGATCTAAAATCAAGTGTAAGAACTTTGGAGAAGGAGAAGAAGAATCTCCAATCCAGCAATGACGCTCTGGCAAAAGAGATGAGCCAGCTTAGAGATAAGAAAAAAAAGCTCGAGCAGCAGCTTAATGATGCCCTTGGCCAAGTAGCAGGAAGCAAAGCTCATGTGGAGTCCATGGATAAAATCCTGCTACGGAAAGACGAAGAGTTACTGGAGGTCAAGGGCAAACTCTCCAAAGCTGAGATCGAACTATCCTCTTCGAAAGCCGAGCAAAAGATACTTTCAAAGGAGTTGGAGGCTTCCAAGGTTGAGCAAGTCAAATCGAAGCAGGAGCTTGCTAGCCTCCGAGCAGAGCTTGCACTTAAAACTCGGGCTCTGGAAGAAAAAGACACCGCCCTCCGAAGAGCCGAGAAAAAAGCTAAGGCTAATGTTGAGGCCCAAATTAATGACTGCGTGGAACAGATGAGGGACGCTCACAACGATTTCTTCCTTGAGGGTTGGGAGGCTACAATGAAGAAGAACAACATCGATCACACCAACCCCATATACACAGAGGTCCCTTATTCTGATCCACAGCGTCCAGCTCCTCAGTTCAGCTTCGAACGTCCACCTCAAACTCCTTCAATTCAAACTGCTGAAAAAACCATTGACGAAGGGAAGGTTAAGGTGGATAGTTCCCAAAAGGATACCTCCCAAGCACCTAAACAAATTGATCTTGTCGTGAAGAGTGATCCCACGAAGAAGGGAGAGAAGTGAGCCTTTTTTTTTTCAGATGTAAAAACGTGATGAACTATGTAAAACTTCTGACTTTGAATGAATGAGAATACTCCAGTCTTTTCTAATCTTGCTTTGTTTTTCATGTCTTTGCTTATTTAGAACTGTTGATGAACTGATTGGAGAATACCTTGACTTGGTTGCTGATGAGGTTATAGGAGGTGCAGCCGAAGAGTACCTTGATGTATTTTCATACGAGATAGCTACAAACCCTTATAATAAATGTTAATGCCTTGTCTTAAATTTAGAATAGTCTCTTCAATTGACAGCTATGTAAAGTATAGTGTAATTGTACTCTGAAATACATAATACAAGCTTTTGAATTGTCCTCATGTATGCTTTCTCCTATTGGGAGTCTACTTTTCTTCTATTCATATGTTTTGTGCTTGTGTCGAAGTATGTACTTTGAATGAATTTGTACCAATAATCAAGCAATCATAAAATTTAACAAGTTCAAGTAATAGTTTGTTTTTCATCAAGTAACTTCAAGCTTTTGCTAAAGAGGCATAACTTTAATAAATCTCACATACCTCAATGAGCTTGGTTGTCCTCCAGCTTTCATGTAATAACGGAGGAATCTACCTTTTGACAAAATTTCGCTTTTCAATTCCATGCCGAGCATCGGAGAAGTGAATCTTTATGATATGGGGGTTTTTGCACATCAAGGCCGAACTTCTTTGAAATGATTCTTTGTGTTGTGAGAGTTTTTGCTTCCATTGTACCAACGCTAAGCAAACTGAGCGTGGCTTCTATCCTTTTTAATCAATAAACCAAGGAATCGAATCTTGGCTTAGAGAGCGTGTCTGGTCAATGAATAAATCAGGATTGGGCCAACATCAGAAGTGATGTGGATTCTCTCTGTACCAACGGCCGGCAAGCTAAGCGTGGCTCCTTTTGATAATCATTTTCAGAAAACTGGGGCATTGAATCCCAGTTTAAAGAGAATACCTGGTCAGTCAATAAACCAGGGTTGAACTTGCACCCAAAGGGTGCGGTTCCCTTTTTGATAATCCTTTTCAATAAGCCGAGGAACCGAATCTCAGCTTAAAGAGAAACCCGGTCAGTCAATAAACCGGGGCCGAACCGACACCCCGAAGGGATGTGGCTCCATTTTTTATAATCCTTTTCAATAAGCCGAGGAACCGAATCTCAGCTTAAAGAGAAACCCGGTCAGTCAATAAACCGGGGCCGAACCGACACCCCGAAGGGATGTGGCCCCTTTTTAATAATCCTTTTCAATAAGCCGAGGAACCGAATCTCAGCTTAAAGAGAAACCCAGTCAATCAATAAACCAGGGCCGAACCGACACCCCGAAGGGATGTGGCTCCCTTTCTGTACCAACGTTCGACAAGTCGAGCGTGGCTCCTTTTTGATAATCCTTTTCAGAAAATCGGGGAATTGAATCCCAGTTTAAAGAGAGCCCCTGGTCGATAAATAAACCAGGGTTAAACCAACATCCAAAGGGATGTGGCATCTTTCTGTACCAATGCTCGGCAAGCCAAGCATAGCTCCTTTCCGAACCACTACCCAAAGGGATGTGGCATCTTTCTATTGAACAAGTAATTGTCTCAAGCTTTTGCTTTATTTGCTTTCATAAAAGAAGAGCTTTTCAGTGAATGTACACAGTCTTTAACAATGAATGTACAACAATATTAATGGTAATAGAGCTTCAAGTGGGCTATATTCCACGGTATTTTGATTGGCTTTCCTTCCATGTCAGTCAACTTGTAAGCTCCATTGCCGAGCACTTCTAAGACGAGGAATGGTCCCTCCCAATTGGCTCCAAGCTTTCCTTCGGTCTGATCCTTTCTGCTTCCCATCAATTTTCTTAACACCGAGTCACCAGCACTGAATTCTCTATGTCTGACCCCTTTGTTAAATTTCCTCTTTGTCTCTCGCTGGTAGTTGGCTAACCTTAATGTGGCCAGTTTCCTTCTTTCATCAATCAGATCTAGACTCATCGCCATGACTTTATCATTCTCCCCTTTATCAAAGGCTAGAGTCCTGATACTCGGTAGGCCAACTTCCAATGGGATGACGGCTTCAACTCCGTAAGCCAGAGAGAATGGGGATTTTCCAGTTGATCTTCTAGGGGTTGTTCGGTATGTCCACAGCACTGATGGCAATTCATCCACCCATTTCCCTTTTGCCGCTTCCAATCCTTTCTTGATCCCATTGAGAATGACCTTGTTTGTAGCTTCGGCTTGACCATTGCTCTGGGGGTAAGCTGGTGTTGAGTAAATATTTTTGATTCTATATCTAGAACAATACTCCCTGAATGGGATACTGTCAAACTGCGTCCCATTGTCGGAAATAAGTGTCTTAGGGATGCCATACCTGGTAATGATGTTCTTCCAAATAAATCGAATGGTATCAGTATATCTGATGTGGGCCAAAGGTTCTGCTTCCACCCATTTAGTGAAGTAGTCAGTGCCGACCACTAAAAACTTTCTATTTCCCGAAGCAGTAGGCAGGGGTCCCACAATGTCGAGCCCCCATTGAGCGAACGGCCAAGGACTGGTCAGCGGACTGAGTTCCTGGGCTGGCTGGTGAGGAATGGGAGTAAACTTTTGGTATTTCTTGCACTTCCGAACATAGGCTTGAGCATCATACCCCATCTTCGGCCACCAATACCCTTGTGTGATCGCTCGGTGCGCCAGTGATCTGCCCCAATTATGTGCTCCACAGACCCCTTCATGTAGCTCATAGAGGAAGTCTTGCACTTTGTCAGGATGAACACAAAGAAAATAGGGACCTGTGAAGGACTTCTTGTATAGCTTATGGTCAGGAGAGAGCCAAAACCTGGTGGCCTTTATTCTCAGCTTTTTCGCTTCTGTTTTGTCCTCAGGGAGAGTCCCATCCTTCAGGTAAACAATGATTGGATCCATCCAAGATGGGGCTAAGTCAGCACACATTACCTCCTCATCTTTTGTTATGCTCGGCCTCTTTAGAACTTCCAAGAAAACCTGATCAATTAGCTTTATTCGAGAAGAGGCAGCCAGCGTTGCAAGTGCGTCAGCATGAGCATTATGATCTCTCCCAATGGGCTCCACGCTAGCTTTATTAAAGCCTTCAATTTTCTTCTTTGCCAATTGTAAATACTCTGCCATCTTCTCACTTCTAGCCATATACTCACCCTTCAGCTGGTTGGCAACCAACTGAGAGTCAGTCTTTATTACAACATCGTTTGCCATTAATCGCCGAGCAATGTTTAGCTCGGCTAAGAGAGCTTCATACTCTGCTTCATTATTAGTAACCTCAAATTCGAGCTTTATTGCATATTCAATATCGACGCCTTCCGGCGTAGTGAAAACAATGCCTACCCCACCGCCCTTCCTAGACGAAGACCCATCGACCTCAATTTACCAAGGTTGTTCGTCCTCTCCATGTTCGGCTGGGGCAGACCTTATTTCCACTCGCCATACTCCTTCTGCCGGGCCAGGAGCTGGGGTGGTAAATTCCGCTACAAAATCGGTCAACACTTGAGCCTTTATTGCAGTTCTTGGAATGAATTTGATGTCAAATGCACCGAGGTAAACGACCCATTTTGCCATCCTACCAGATACATTAGCCATTTTTAAAACATAGCCAATTGGCTGATCGGTGACCACCTGAATGGTATGAGCATGGAAGTAATGAGCTAATTTTCTGGAAGCCATCACCAACGCCAAGGTCAACTTTTCCAGGGGAAGGTATCTGGTCTCTGCCCCTTGCATTGTCTTGCTGACATAGTAAATAGGATGCTGCTTCCCTTGTTCCTCCCTTAGCAGGACGGCACCGACTGCATGTTTTGAAACTGTCAGATATAGTTACAAAATATCCCCCGGCTACGGTGTTGACAATATCGGGACAATTGTCAGGTATTCTTTAAGTTTCTCCAGTGCTGCGTCTGCCTCAGCATCCCATTGCATCTTATTTGCACCCTTTAGCAATCTAAAGAATGGTCGGCATTTGTTAGATGATCTACTGATGAACCGATTGAGTGCCGCCACCATCCCTATGAGCTTCTGGACTTCCTTCTTAGTGCACGGAGGAGAAATAGATAGGATGGCTTGTATTTGATCAGGATCGGCTTCAATTCCCCTTCTGCTCACCAAGTGGCCCAAAAATTTACCCGAGCTTACTCCGAAGGCACACTTGGCAGCATTTAGTTTTAACCCATACCGATCAAGGGTAGAAAAAACATGCTGGAGATGTTGAAGATCAGTGTCCGGCTCCTTACTCTTTACCACCATATCATCAATGTAAACCTCCATCATCTGTCCGAGGTCTTCTTTGAATATTTTCGTGACTAACCGTTAATAGGTGGCTCCAGCATTCTTCAATCCAAATGGCATAACCCCGTAACAGTATATACCTCGAGGGGTTATGAAAGAAGTCTTCGCCTCATCAGGGCCGAACATGGGGATCTGGTGATATCCCCTATAAGCGTCTAAGAACGACATCCTGGAACATCCAGTCGTAGAGTCAACGAGTTGGTCGATCTTTGGCAAGGGAAATGGATCCTTTGGGCAGGCTTTATTCAGGTCTGTATAATCTACGCAAACTCTCCATTTTCCATTCTTCTTCTTGACTACGACTGTGTTGGCCAACCACTCCGGATATGAAACCTCCCGAATGGCTTCAGCCTCTAACAATCGGCCGACCTCCTCTATGACAGCCTCCGCACGCTGGAGAGCTGACCTCCTCGCCTTTTGTACCACAAGTTTTATCCCTGGATTCACGTTTAGCTTATGAGCCATTACTTCAGGGGAAATACCTGGCATTTCATGCGGAGTCTAGGCGAATGTTCCAATATTCTTCAAGAGCATCTCTGTTAATTTCAGTTTCTCCTTGGCACTCAGATTTGTGCCGATCAAGAAGAATTTGTCATCCTCAACAGGGCCAATCTGATACTTCTCCAAGCCTTCAATGGCTTCTTCTGTGGATCACCGCCAACATCATCAATCTTCGGGGCGTCCTCGGGCAGCTTGGTCAATTGGACTTGCTCGGGAATGGTCTTGGATTTGAGGGCTGCAGTGAAGCACTTTTGGGAGATGTTTTGGTCCCCCACAATAGAAATCACTTCCTCCCCATATGGAAACTTCAGCACCTGATGGTAAGTTGAGGGGACCGCCTTCAAGGCGTGAATCCACGATCTTCCTACTATAGCATTGTAGGAAGAATGGGAATCCACAACAGTGAACTCAACCTCTTGCTCCACCAGGCCAACACGGACAAGAATAACAACTCTGCCCAGAGGCCAGACAGGGGCAGAATTGAATCCTATGAGGGGGCATTCTGCTGGTTCCAAATCCTAATCAGTCAATTCGAACTTCTTAAACAAGCTCAGGAACATGACCTCTGTTGAACTTCCTGTATCAACCAAGATTCTCTTTACCTCGGAATCAAACATGCCCAAAGTTATTACCAGAGCATCATTGTGCGGTGACTGAACACCAGAGTGCTCGTCTTCACGAAAGGTGATTCCTTCCGTGGTAGCTTTTCTCAGGCGCTTGCTCGGCTAACTTGCAACACCCAAGATCTCTTGACTTTGTGAATCAGAGGCATGGTTGATGACGCTCCGGGGCCGCTACTCCATATGGATTATATGGATGACTGCAGGTCTGGGAACATCTCTACGTGGCCTGGCTCTCGGTGGGGGTTGCACCTCCTCGGTAGTCTCATCCTCGCCTATCTCTTCTCGTTGTCTCCTGGGCTCTCTCTCTTGCGGGGCTGCTTCCCCAGTCCGGCCTTCATCCACGTACTCTTTAAGATGGCCCTTCCGTACCAAGTCCTTGAGATGGTGCTGCAATGATCGGCAAGCTCCAGTGCAGTGCCCCTTATCTTGGTGGTGCGCATAATAATCTTTGGAATTCTTCTTTCCAGGGAAATCTGACAATTTCCTGGGCCATCTGAAATATGGCTTATTTTTGATTTGAGGGAGGATCCTGAAGATTGGCATCTTAAACACCGTATTGATCGCCTCGAAGACGGACTTTTCTTCATCTAGGAATCGGGGGCCTTTTCCCTGGCCTTTATTTCCTCTTTGGCCTTGGGATCTTCTTTCTTTCTATTCGACTGGCTGTGTCTCATCCTCCACTTTGGCATATTTCTCAATCCGGCACATGAGGTCTGACATGTTGGCCGCGGGCTTTTTGGTCAAGGAAAGCCACAGCCTATCCTCCTTCCGCAACCCCAACTTGAATGAAGTTACGACCAGTTGCTCTGAACATTCCCCCACCTCATTGTAGAGCTCCAAGTACCGGCGGGAATAGTCTCTCAATGACTCTCTAGCTTTTCTCTTCATCGTGAGGAGAACGTCAGCGATTTTTGGCTCTTTCGTGTTAGCCAAAAATCGGGTGACGAATTTCTCTGCCAGCTGCTGCCAGCTTCGAATACTGCCATGGGGCAATTTATGGAACCATTGGAGTGCCGTATCCCCCAAACTGGAAGGGAATACTCTGCACATGAGATGATCATTACTGCTCCATAGCGTCATGGCTTGCATGTAATGGCGATAATGGGCCAGGGGGTCAGTCTTTCCATCATAGAGATTCAGCCTTGGAGTTTGGAACTTCTCCGGAGGCTCTGCGTCAGTAATTTCATCAATGAACGGAGAGGCTGAGATCCTCCCCAAAGCTTTCATTGCCATCATGCATGTGCTCTGGCCCTGAGCACCCCACTCCTCTTCATGCCCCCAATCTTCTACTTTTGTTTTTCCCGCCCTCATATGTCTCAAAGTTACCTCTTTTTGCTCAGAGCTATCCGCATCTTCTGAGTGCGCCTCCGGAATCTTTTTGGATGAACTCTTTTTAAGGTGCACTCTGGTGGGCGGGCCAACATCAGATCTCGCGCCACGTTTGCCAATAGCTTTAACATGGCGCGAGCCCTTCTTGGAAGGAGTGACATCACGTCGCGAACGAGAGCGCACCTCCTCTTGTTCATGAGTGTCCCCTTCATCTTCCTCAGTAGGGTCCTCATAAAGAGCATCATAACTTTTGTCAGATTCTGAGTCAGGTTGATCCGAATCAACTGCGTGGCCCGCGGCAGACTTTCCCTTTTCCTTACTTAATTCCAGCAGAATATCCTCCAATTCTGCTTGCTTCTCGCTGGCCTTAGCCATCAACTCCTCTCTCCATTTTAGGGCCTCTTGGTCCTCCGTTTTCCTTCTCCTGGCATGTTCCAGACCCGGAGTCTGGATAACTAACGCGCTCCATTTGGTCTTGGCAGGGGTAGAACTGTCCCCTACCCGTGGAGATGCTGGCGGAGTAGTGTTTCCTCCTGAAGTCATTGTGTGAATAAGTGCTAGAAACTCGATAAAGAACGGAGAAAAAAAGTGGGATGAACAACAAGACTGGGCTAAACAACGAGCCCCACGGTGGGCGCCAAATGTTCGGCAGCAAAAATTACTGCCGGAACTGCTGACCACGCCAACTGAAAATGCAATCGACGACCTGCCGAACAAAGACAAAAGAAAGGTTACATCCGGAGTGGAGGTCTCTGGCCGGAAAACCCTCCGATGCTTAAGTCAGCAAGTCACTCAAAGAAAAAAGCTTTTCAGATAAGAAATGAGTAGTAGCTTAAGTTGGCAATAGTCAGTTTACCTTAATTGTTCAGTGGAATGCCCTACTTATAGTAATATGAACAGTAATAAAATATACCTGTGATCTGACATCATTCAGCTTCCTACACCTCTTTTCCTTCTCTTCCTTAAATGCCTTCCACCGCTCATTTAATGCATCATATCTTTCATTAAATACTCCATACCTTTTATTTAATGCTTCTAGTAGTTAAACACGGCAATATAGCCAGAATTTCGTGGTCAAACTGTCTACCTGTCACATCCGTCAACTACTCATAACGAAGTGAACTGAGCTAGTTACTCCCTCAGAGATAAATACCTAGTTCAGTCATAACTACAGTGCATTTATGGTTATGATCCCTCATTATGACTGTGAGTCCCAGGCATAACATTTACTCGCCACCAATCGCTGGGCCGAACAAATTAGCTATTGAGGTCTTCAGCTACAGCCACGTAGCAACACATTATCCATAGATATGAGAATCAAAGTATCCATTGGAATATTAACCCAAAGACACGTGCCCACGTATAACGCTCACGTGGAACTCTCGTGTCATCAATAAACTGTTCGGCGGAACGCCACGTGTCACACTTCAACATGCTCGGTGAATGACTACGTGGCTCACAGAAATATGCTCGGCACTGGGCCACGTGGCGCATTGACTATACTTGTTCGGCACTCCGTACGTCGAGGTATTATTTTGCCCAACATTTACCTTTAATATCACTGTGGCTATTATACTTTAAAAAATCCTACTTTGCTCATTGTATTTTTAAGTTGTCTTGCTTGTCTTTTTTAAATTTATTTATTGAAAATTCCACTTGTCAATTATGAGTGATGGATACGTCACATTTTTTGCAAAATGTTTTGAAGGATAATTAACAGAAGGGCAAAATAAAACAATTGAAAAGTATAGGGGACAAAATAGGACAATTTAAAGTATAAGTTTTGAAGAGAAATTTACGATAAAGTATAGGGGTGTTAAATGTAATTTACCTTAAAATATTTAATAATACTTTGTTTGGAAAACATTTTACTATTAGAATTGTTTTCATTTTAAAATAAAAATTTGATTTGATTTGATTTGGTAAATAAAATTTTATATTTGAAACATATTTTGAATTTAAAAATTAAATTGATTTGGTTTAAGTAAAATACCAAGTTTGACCATGTGAATAGAAAGTAAAAATATGATAAATATGATATAAGAGGATAAATTTATCCAGTTACTTAATTGCTTAAAAAAGTAATGAATTCTCATCAAATTCTATTATTTTGAATTGGATTTTAAATTTTACAAAAATTTCAAAATTTAAATTATGAAATGAAATCAAATGCAACTCATAAAATTTTATTTTATTTCCAAACATAAAAATTAATGAGAATTCTTATCAAATGAAATCAAATCCTATCAAATTCACCATTTCAAATGGAGTGTAAATGTATTGGTAAGGTTGTAGCTCATGGTCATTTTATTTACCTCTTGAGGTATATCTACATTAGTTCATTGGCGCGGAGGAGTTGTATAGAATTGGTGCTCGATGAGAAATTACTAGGAGCTGGTTGGAAAATGCATAAAGACGTACATGCCAAATTGAACTCGTTGAATGACTTGCTAGAAATTGCTAGGATTTACAGAGGCTACACAATTTCGCAAGAATACTCGTTGGGGAGTTCGTCTCAATGTGCAGCTGGATTTCATATTTTGTAGGGTCTTTCTGAGTTCGTTTCGGACTAATTTTTTTTATCCTGTACATAAGGGCGCATTATACACATTTTAAGTTCAAATTAGATTTTTTAAGGTTTGTATTAAGAAATAAATGAAGGGCAAAGTTAGAATGGCTTTTTCCAAGAGTTTTTTTAAAATTTTTTCTTTTATTTTTGTAATTCTTGCTCCATTGTCGGAGGTATGTTAGTGAAAACTTAATAAACTATAATTGTAGACATAAACATTCTTGAGATTTTTTTATATTATTCGTTTGTTTGTGTATATATTTGACTATATATTGTTGGGGCTAATTTGGATTCTGCAAAATAAGTCACTAATGGCAGGCGCTGCAATTGGAATAATTAACTTTCACCTTTTGGGGGGATTGGAATAACTTTCATTTTTAGGGAAAAAAAGAAAAAAAGAAAAACTTTTTGTCTAAAAATTATTGAGTCAATAACTCCCATTGAAGAATTAGACTTGGTTTAATTCTTCAATGAGAGTTCTTGACTCGATATTTTTGGGTCGTTAGTGAGATGTTTACTTGATTAATTCTTCAATGAGTTCTTGACTCAATAATTTTTAGACAAAAGTTTTTCTTTTTTTTTTTTCCCTAAAGATGAAAGTTATTCCAATTCCCCCTCCTAGCTAGCTAAATTTATGTTTGGGAAGGGAAAAAAAGTGTCTTTTTTGAAGTGACTAACTTATTTTTATTAATTTGACATTTTTACCATTGAAAGTTTAAAAGCTAGCTAAATTTGTGTTTGGGAAGAAAAAAGTGATTTTTTTTATGTAACTAACTTGTTTTTGTTAATTTAACATTTTTACCCTTGAAAATTTAAAAAAAAATAAAATGTAAGAGAGTAAATTTAACCAATTACTGTTGAAATAGTCACTAGCTTGGGTAATAACTACCGATACCAAACGGAACCTTAATTACAGGGAGTAAAAATGTGCTAGCATTGATATAATAAAATAATCTAAAGTTGTAATCAAGGTAGCCATCTTTCCTCTCGTTCATGCCACAACATAAATGATGCCAAAACCTAACCCCATAAATTAATGTACAACGAAGTGTGAAATCTGGCATCAACATATGCTGGTTGGCGCCCTCTCCAAAGCTAACTTTCAAAAGAAACGTAGCCAGTTGGCGATAATTTCAACCTAAAATATTTGTCGTGACTTGCAATAGGGACCTTTAGCATTATAAATAGACAACAACAATGCAAAGAAACCAGACAACCAATATCTGATATAAACTAGTCTCTAAGAAGAAGACCCGTTGCTCAACAATGGCCACCCTCATTATTCCTGACAACCCTTCTCCTGATGCAGATGTAGAGGCCATCAGAAAGGCTGTTAAAGGTCATTTATCTCCTTCTATATTCTTCTCTTGCTTTGTTTTTGTTTAATTAATTCCACAATTTGGAAAAAAAAAAAGGGTTAAACAAGTGTTGTAATATATATATATATATATATATATATATATATATATATATATATATATATATATATATATTCAGGGTTTGGGACAGATGAGAAGGTGATAATTTCAATTATTGGTCATAGAAATGCATTTCAAAGGAAGCTAATCAGGCAAGCCTACCAGGAGATTCATCATGAAGATCTAATCCGACGCTTTGAAAAAGAGCTCAATGGCGACTTTGAGGTTATTATTTATTTGGATATTTCACTTTTTCTCTTTTAACTTTGCATAAAAATTACCCAAAAAAAAACTTTGCATACAATTTTATCCTAGGCTTAACTTTATTATTATTATTATTATTATTATTAAAAGTATGATTTTTTATTAACTTTAATGTCTCTTATCCAGTTATTTCTTACCTCTGCATTTTAATCATTAACTGAACGTCAAGCTAACATAAATTTTAGTGACAATAAAAATCATTGAGGGGGCATTGCAGTAAATAAAAAATTCAATCTTTTAATTATTAAAAGAAACTCAATTTCTAGAGTGAGATTATGGATAAAATTTATAGATAAAGTAAAATTACTCTATATATTTTAATCCTTGAATTGATAAATTTTACATTGTGATAATCTATTTATACCATTATAAAAGAAACACTAAACGCATTGTGAAGGTAAAATATTTATGAAGTTTAAATTTCGGTGAAACTTCTTAATTTCTCAAGTATTTTTTAACTTCACATTAAACCTAAAATTTAAATCAAATAACTTCTAAAAATTATCTGCAGTTAAGTTATTTTATAAATTTAAAATTTTTAGCCACCATGTTATTTTACTTTTATGTCTCTAATTAAATTATACAAACAAAAAAATAACCACATACATATATACTCATTCATGGATGACATTATAGTAGGACTCGATAACATGAAGGCGAAATTAATGAGAAAAAAACTTGAACACGCATAAATGCATTAATTGGAAACTTTTAGTTTAATATTCGTTGAATTCTAAGCTATTTTAGAATAACTACTAACAGATTATCCCAAGATGACACGTAAATTCTATTGAATCCGTAGTATCTTGATCTACTGTTTTTTATTAAAATTTAATTTTTTAAATATATTTATAAATTTTAATTTAAAAATATATAAAAATGTTTCAACCATTAAATTTTAATACAACTATTCAAATCATATTATCCACGTCGAAATTGTTACCCCCGCTTCAATTCAAATTGTCACCCGAACACGGCATTGCTTGTGTCCGATATCAATTTTTATAGAACTCGTCTGAATTATTATTATTATTTTTTTTGGACTATATATGTGTGTGTGTATACATATATATATATATATATATAGAAAGCAGTGTACAGGTGGATGTTGGAACCAGAAGATCGAGATGCAGTGTTGGTTCACGTGGCTATGAAGCATTCACCTCCTGATTATCGGACGATCGTGGAACTCTCGTGCATCTACTCTCCTGAAGAGCTATTAGCGGTGAAGCGGGCATACCAGGCTCGTTACAAGCTTTCCATGGAAGAAGACCTCGCCACCCATATCCATGGTGATCTCGGAAAGGCATGCAATTATTTCATTTAATTCATTTGCTGGCAACTTTAGTTTCTATGACTACGGAAGTTAATTTAGGAAGGAAAATGCCACTCCATCAGAAGTTTTAATTAATAATAAAATCTTACTTTAATGGGTAATTATTATTATTATTATTATTTTAAAGTAATTTACGCGCAATTCATCACACGTTATTGTGGAGAATATTTTTGGTTCCAAATTTTAGTTGTATGGTATTGTCGGTTAATTAATTAAGCAAAAACTACAAAACGAATAGAAAAACATATCAAAAATTAAAATTTAATAGAAATTGCTGTTTGATCAAAAATATACTAAAAAATTAAATTAAAATGATGCGCGGTGGTAGTTATAATTAGAATAAACTTATATGAGGCTGTGTTTATGTCAAAATTTTGTCAAATAAAAATGATAAAAATAAGGATTCAAAATTAGGTTTAGTTTGGCAACCAAAATAGTTGGCTTTTTTTGTGTTTGGGAAGCCAAGTTAACTACTTTTTTTTGTCCTAACTTTTCTAATGAATTTATATATTGATCTTCATAGCCTTGATACTTCACGCTATTTTTTAAAACTACCTTTGAATATACAAATGTCCTAAATCCTCACATGCTCACTGTCAAAAGGAGTCGATCCCACCAAAAAAATGAGTCGACCTTATTATTGATTTAAAGATTCATATGCCTACTGTTAAAAGGGATTGACTTATTTTCCTGAATAAGTCGACTCTATTTATTTGATTTAAGGATTCATATGCGTATTGCCAAATTGGGTTGACCCATTTTCTAATTGGGGTCGACCCCATTTATTGATTTAAAGATTCACATGTTTACAATGTCTAAAAAAAAAAGTAATTTTGTAATTTAGAAATAACCCAATATATTTTCCTAAATAGTTTAGCTCCATTTGTTTGATTTAAAGATTCATATGCATATTGCCAAATTGGGTTGATCTATTTTCTAATCGGGTCAACCTTATTTATTGATTTAAACATTCACATGTTTACAGTGCCTGAGAAAAAAAGTAATTTTGTAATTTAAAAATAACTCAATAATTAACTGTTATAGTAGTAAGCTGGTAGTTGTTAGTTGACAACTACTAGTTGGGGTTACCTAACCAAGCCTTAGTTAATGGTTAATGTTAATAGTTAACTGGCAATGATCAATGCCAATGATTGCTGGTAATGTCGCCGGTGGTTGAACCGGTGGCAGTAACAGTTTGGCCAATGCGGCTCAGCTTAGTTGAGAGTAACTCAAGTTGAGTTTTGAATCTACGTACTCTTGACTCAACTTTAATTAAAGAACTAATAATTAATTAATATTTTTGTTTATTTTATATATTTTTAATTCATTCAAATAACGACATGTATTTAGATTTTTATGTTTTATTTTTTCTCCATATTTTTCTTTTATTTTGTACTTTTATTTTCTTTTCTCTTATCAAATTCTTAATCCAATTATACTGTTAATTAAGTCTGTGTAAATTTTTTTTTTTCTTATCAAATTCTCATTCCAAACATATTCTTAATTAAGCTTGTGTTAGATTTTATGTCTCGACGACTGTCAAAACAATAAATTAAACACAAACACAAGGTGATTTACGTACATATTTGGCAATATTAGAGAAATGCATTATATTTTGAACAATTATGGAGGAGTACAACGCTCGCTCTCTCATGCACCCACTCTTCACCAACGTTATTTCTCTCTCTATCTCCCACAACCAAACCTAGCCCCTCCTTTTTTTGCCTTTGCTCTGCCTCACAGGCATACTTTCCCACGGTACCCCACTTCTATTTGTACAAGTGGAGCCAATGAATAGGAACAATTAGCTAAGGCATAAATACAACCCCAAATTGGATGAAACTGATGCACCAATGTTGAATGGTTAAGCATTGGGAGATTTTGATTACAGCTTGTAATCAAAGACAAAGGCGGACCTACCCTATGACAACATAAGGGCTGATGCCCCCCTCAAAATATTGGAAAAAATATCTATATATATATGGTATAAGTATATTTAAAATGGTAAAAGGAGGTCAGCCTCGCAGTGAATGGTTTGCCTTTATATTCTTGTGTGTTACTGGCAATTTCCAAATTTGACTCCTCTCCTTCTATTCTAACGACACCCATGCTATTAAATTTCTTGCATTGTAGTTCAATTGTTTTACTTTTGAAAAAAAAAAGTATTTATGAATATATACTTCTTTTTTTTAAATGGACATCCCAGCCCAAAATATATAAATAAATATATATTTTTTTAAATGGTCACCTCAACCTTTTTATTTTAAACTTATAATATATGAGACTTAATTCTTAAATTTGGTCATTAACAAGATATTTGACTTGATTCTTGAATTGAACTATTAATAATTTAACTTAATTAATTCAATAGTTTTTAAGTAAGTCTATGAATGAACTTTATCTATTTGTTTTATTTTTTAAGTTTATGACCCTCAAATAAACTGTTTAATTCTGAGATTATATTTTTGAGGTTGAGGGAAAAATATTAAAATTTATAATAATTATCTCCCCTACTCAAGTTGCTAGTTCCGTCCTTGATCAAGGATGCCACTTGGGTGGATACAGATAGCTAGCCACTGTAAGAGTCAATGACATTATCACAACAATGAAATACTAGCTACTTGAAAAAGATAATGCTCTCCTTCTAAAACTGTTTCTGCTACAGTTATTGGTCGCCTTAGTGGGGATTTATAGGTACGATGGGGCCGAAATAAATGGGTGGTTGGCAAAATCAGAGGCTACCGTTCTCCACGATGCCATCAAAGACAAGGCTTATAATCACGAGGAGATTGTGAGAATTGTGAGTACGAGGAGCAAGGCACAGCTCATGGCAACTTTCAACCGCTACAAAGATGACCATGACACTTCCATCACTAAGGTAAAGTTTGAATTTCGACACAACCACAAATTGCAATCACTCGTTTGATTTATAAAGGTTTTTCATCAAACCTTCTTTTTATAGGAATGCAAAAAAATAATAATAATAATAATAAATGAATAAATAAAAATAAAAAATAAAATAATAATAATAATTATTATAAACTAATGGAAGGAAAAGCGTTAAACCCAAAATATATATATATATATATATACAAGAAAATAGAAACAGAATGATATATCGAAAATAATATTGTAATTAACAAATAATTTTGTGAATTTATTGTTTTTAATTGATATTCCACCGTACAAGTGTTTTGCACCATTGCAGTTCAACGTCTTGGTAGATTTTTCTTTCTTTTTTTTTTTTTCCTAATGATTCCATAGCATTATATATATCAATCAATATATCTCCATATATATATATATATATATGCATATATATTTTGACAAACATCCATGGTAATCTCTTACCTTTTTTTTTTTTTTTTTCCGTAGCATATGAGAGATTCAGAAAATTTGTACTTAGCTGCAGTGAGGACAGCCATTAAATGCATCAACGACCCACAAAAGTACTATGGAAAGGTGAAAATTCCCCCCCCCCCCCAACACACACAAAATATATATATATGTGGAGTTTGAAATTTTCAGCACAACCACATCCTCAGTGGACTCTAATTCTAAGTTGCTTTGGCTAAACGTGCTTTAGGTATTGAGAAATGCACTCCAGAAGCATGAGCGAGATGAAGATGCACTCACACGGGTGATCGTCACGAGAGCTGAGAAGGACTTGAAGGATATCAAAGAGCTTTACTACAAGAGACATAGTGTGTCTCTTGATCACACAGTTGCCAAGGAAACCTCTGGGGATTACAGGGCCTTCCTCCTCACTTTGCTTGGCAATGAGCATTAGTTTCAAATTAAGTTGCTCTTATATGTTATCGTGTTAAATTTTCAAGCTTTTTATGACTTTGTTTTTGGTCTTATCACATTTCGGTTTGTTTTGTTTTGTTTTTTTGAATGCATTACCTGCATGTGTGTATTAAAAAAGATCCTATGTATTTTTACAATGATATGTATTAAATTATATCACAACGAAAAAGGTCTAGTGGTACTTGTATTCCAAATTATTTATCTAAGGTGCTCGAGTGTATAGGTTCAATCATAGGAAAGTCCATTACGTTTGAATACTTGACCAAGATTTAGTTAAGGCATGAGATCGCTGGATGCTTGTGCTCCTGCTGGCGATCGATGGATTGAATTTTAGAAAATTCAATCTTTAGAATCCCTATTTCACATAGAGATGGTTCGTGCCTATATATGAAGCATTCCCCTAAGATTTTTGGACGAGGAAAAGATTATTAAACACATATTAAATCTTTAACGATTATTGCTCCTTTGTCACACTCTTCTGTTAGTCACAACAAATTGTTTTAATAAACACTTTGAGTGTGGTGTGTTTGAAAACATGTGCGTGCAATTTATCATGTGTTGGTGAGAATGTTAGTGAAGGTGTTTGCTACGATCATTGTGTTTGATGAAGATTAGATTGTGTATATCACAATAGTCCTACTTGTAACTGAGTTTGCGCATATGAAAAATTTTGATTTTTGTGATTCGAGATTTTTCACCCTTTTATTGTCAAGGGTTTTTCCGAATAAAATTATTATGTTCAATCTTTTTAATTATTTTTTTACAATGGTTAGATTGATTATTTCTTGTTTAATTAATTTGTGATCCAGACTAGCAAGGGCAAAATTTCATTGGCATTAGAGCTTCACCAAGGTGAAATTCTTTGTTATTAGCTCAACGGATTCCCAATGGAAGAATGTTTGAGTATGTGACCATGTTTTAATGTGACCAATTATTCCTATTGGAAGGTGAACATAACGACGCATCTTGTTTCTATACATTACAATGTATGGCTAGCTTGCAATAGAGCAGGGATGGAGCCACATGATTCACGCGTTGGATGATGTTGATGCTCTCAAGCCCATATATTAGTCAATGGTTAAAGACAGAACAAGAGACGGCGGAATGAAATTTCAAATCAATTGGTTCCATCTTCTCTACCGTGTGTGCGAATGAATTTGGAAGAATCTCAACTTACCAAAAACGATAGGGATGCTCGGAAAACCTTAGAATCAACTCCTGAATGAATCCTCTTGTGAAGAAGTCAAAGTTAAAGGCTTACAACAGTGTTTTAGGGCCTAGGGAGTGACAAAAGTTAAAGATTTGATGACTTCTATTCCAAATTAAGTGGTGTTGTCAACTCAAGTTTCAATTTAATAGAGCCAATTCCTTAATCGATGATGGCCAGAAAACCCTGCGCTTTATTCATTTTACTTTGTGATAAAATAATAATATAAAACTTATATTATTTGACATTTAGCTAAGTTGTCCAAGTATATAGGTTAGATGATATTATAGCATCAACATAGAGTAAAATCTGAACTTAAATTGGAATTAGCTGGATGGGTAACTGGCTGTCACTGGATAAACCATAATGTTGTTTTGACAAGCAGTCCAAAATTTGGACAAATGTAGAGCTCACCGGATACTTGTTAGAAAGTGCAGCATTTTTTTTTTGTTTTTTTTTTGGAAGATTGGACCAAAGTTTAGTTAAGACATGAGCTAATTGAATGTTCACTTTAGCGAGTGGCAAACAAAATTTTAGATAATCCTATTTTCAAAAGCCCTGCTTTGCATAAGAATTGTCCATGCCTATATAAGAATCTTCTCCTAAGAGTTTTGGACAAATAGGAGTATTGTCCTCTCTCTCCCTCTTTTTTTTTCTTGGCCACGATAGAATTATTCAATCAAATATTGAATGTAGCACATTCAAATGTGTGCGCGCTCTTCATCATATATTGGTGAAGGAATACTTTCTTCATCGTATATTACTAAAGGTATCCATTATAATCTGTGTTCAATTAATGAAAAATAGACTCTGTACGATACTGTTGCACATAATAAAAGTTTTGGTATTCATGGTTTAAGATTTATCACCCTTAGCTGTAAAATATTTTTGTCATACAATTATTTGTTCAGTCTCTATTTTTTTGCACTTCTGAAATCGATTGTTGCTTGCTTGGTTAATTTGTGACTCATACTAACAAATTCAAAATTTTGTTTTTTTAGACACATTATCAATAATAAAATGAAGCCTTAAAAGTTTTGTTTATTCAACTTTTGTATCGATCTTTAGTGATACAGAGGGTGTTTAATTAGATTCCTAAATTTTACCAAAAATTTTACTTTTAACTAATTTTTTTCACTTTCTCCAATCGAAATACGTTGCATGTCACTTTTATACCAATATTTGATCTTTTATTATTATTATTTTTTTTGCATAATTGAGAATCTCCATAATAGGCAATCTCAAACTTTCTCAGTCGCAAAAGGTTGTATTAATGATAACCGATATTTTCTTTTTTTTTTTTAGCCAAGAAAAAGGAAAAAGAAAAAAGAAAACCTAAGGAGAAAATGTAAAAATATTAAATTTTGATATATTATCAATTTAAATATTATTTACACAAGTGGGTGTCAACATACGACAAGTATTTCTATGTTAAATTATCAACTAACAACATATATTGTTATAATGTGCCGTTTGTGTAAAAAATCATTACATTGATAATGTATTGAAATTAAACTCAACATCAAATTCTTCTTACTTTTTTCAGTTAAAAAATATAAGAAAACAAAAGATATTTTTCAATAAATTAATTTTCTAATTTTACTTCTTTCTCTTTTTTTTTTTCTCTTATTCCATTTTCCCCCAGTTTCTATCACAACCAAAATCAGAAGGATAATTTTAAATCTTATTCACCTTACACATAGATATTCAACAAATGAGGAATCCAACACAGCATAAAAGAAAGATACAAGCACTTGAAGGGATACACTAAACAAAGTAGATGGTAATTCAAAAGGACAATAAACAAGTTTCGACTAACAGAATGACTAAAAAAGGACTAATCAAACGCAAGTCCAATTATTCTTCTCTGAATGCAAGCAAATTAGCACTTATTAGATCCCAATTCATAAGGTTCATTATATATATATATATATAATACGTTAATACTTATACCGGCCAAGTAAATTTGGGGTTTATTTTATTCAATTAGTTCCCGCCCTTGCAAGCAAGGTGATCAAGAAATCCTTGAAGGTTCCATTAGCAGTGCTTTCAATCTTCTCAGTCAGTTTAATTCCATTCTTCTTTTGGTACTCTTCTTTGATCTCCTTCATGTCTACATCTGCTCGGGTTACCGTTACCCGAGTCAGACCCTCTTTGGTGTTCTCATCTGCACCCCGATTCATTGCTGCATCCAGAACCTAAAATGGGTAGAAGCACATGTCAATATTAAAAGCTTAATTAAAGTGCATCTTAATAGTTTTTTTAATTCTAGGGAGTGTTTGGTTGGTCAAAACCAATCAAAACTCACCAACTTTCATGAACTTAATTTTTTTGTACTTTCTTCCAATTAAATTTCGTCTCATATCACTTTTACATTAAGTTTTTATATTTTTACTGTACTTTTTGACCAATTTTTTTTTAACCAAACACTCCCTAAGTAATTCTTATCTTTTTTAGTAATTTTTTCTGACGGTCTTTTTTTTTTTTGGGGAGGGTTAGTAAAACATTACCGAAACATTTTACATTGAAATAGGCGAAGGCTTAATCCTTAATGATTAAGAAAAGCATAATTAATCGGTCTCTCACCTTGATGAAATAAGCCGGAGGAGTAGATAGGCATTGCACAGTGTCCTTTAAGCTGGAGTCGACAAGAAGATCCTGAAAATTACATAAAAATGGTGTGCATGAAAGAAGTTTTAAATAATCATGTGGAAGGAGATTAATCCCCCCACTAATTTAAATATTCACATATTGTGTTCATATTTGCTATAAACGCCTCGTTAGTCGTGGTCAAATTTTGAATTAATATTAAGGGTGAGTTTGGAGTAAGATAAAGTGAGATAAATTGAGAGTTTGTAATACGTGCAGTGCAAGAAAAAAGTTGATGTGATATAAAATTAATAGAGATTTATAGAGATTTTTGGAACTTGTTTGCAAACCAAACTCACCGTAAGTGTCATTTTCGTTACCTGTTTTGATGCCATTTTCTATTTTGTATTTTTGAAAATAAAGAAAACAGTTTGAAACGCATTTGGTCACTTGTATTTTCAAATTCTGTTTTAGAAAATAAAAAATGAGTTTACATATGAAATGCAAAATAACAGAAAATCATTTTGAGGGTTCAACCAAAAATAAAAAAAAAAATCTCAAAACACAAAAAATAAAAAATGCTAAACTAAATGAGTTTTCTGTTTTTCTTATTTTGGGATTTTCATAACATAAGACACATAAACAGAAAATAAAAAATAAAAACGAAAAATGGAAATACAAATCAAATGACACCTAAAAAACTGAAATATTCATCTTTTCAAATTTGTGGAATTGTAAGTTTCAAGTTATGGTATTTAACGATCCCGCAAATAATTTTTTTTTTTTATAAGATGTAAATTAACAAAATTGTTCTTATTTATCAAAAGTGTTTTCAAAAGAAAAATGTAATTAATTTAGTTTTGAACTCATATTCTCATTCTATTCCTCACTGTATTCATATAAACACTAGTAAAAAAAGACTCTTAATTATTCTAATTATTTGATGTACCAAACATTGAAATTTTTTTACCACTCTCATTCTTATTTCTATTCTCGTTCTAGTTGACATCCAAACACACCATAAATATTTCGTAAAATTTTGAGTTAGCACCTCATCAATGTTCTTGCCAGAGATCTCCCTGTAGTGTTTGAACACTGCCTTGAGGTGGGGCTTGCTTCTTGTTGAAAGAATCCTCACTACCTCTGCATCCTCCACGGGGACCTTCTTACCAGCACTTTTAATCGAGTTACAAAGGATATTGGCCTCGGACTTCGCAATTTCTTCACTAAACCGAGGACCTTCATATCGATAGGAACTGACAAGTGCTACCAAGAGCTGTTCAACAATTGCACAATTACTTCATATGCATGAGATGCTAGCTCTTATATGCCAGGTATACTTCATCAACAAATTGATATTTTGATCAAGATATATATATATGTATATGTATATATCTGTGTGTATATATGAAATTATTACGTTGCATTATACACAAATCTGAAGACTGAAGTAGAACAGCAGAAAACGAATTTTTAGTAGAATGGTCATGATATAAAGTTACCTTTGTATTTGTGCATTTTAAGTATAGATTTGATACTAATTATTTAAGAAGATTTACTCAAATATAAATTTATTCCCAACTTAATTAAAGATTTGTGTAATTTTAACGTGATAGATTACAATAGTTTTAAAATTACTAAAAACAAAAATTATTTAAAATCTTTTATAATAGTAGTTCTACCAGTTTGGGAAGTAACAGCATTCTTAATCTGATATTAATTATTAAAAAAATATTTATGTGTATTATTAGATCAATTAACTCTTTTACTTAGGCTGCGTTTGGCAACAAAAAAAAATTCTGAAAATCTCTATAAATCTCTAACAACTCTTTTATCTTTAATTTTCCCGCCATCACTAATTTCAAAAAATTCCAATATTTCGTTAAAAAAAAAATCTGGAAGTAGGTTATCTGAATGTATAAATTTTTTATACAATCATATTCTTTGTGTCGAGAGCTTTCAAACGAGTACCATTGTCGCTATTTTTTGTGAATTTTTTTGAATCCGTGGGAACGGATTTGGTAAACCGTTCCCACGGTTTACGAATTTTCAGAAAAAAGTGGCGCCAAAATTAACTCCAAATCACATTTTATCTCAATTTATCTTGCTTTTTCTTACGCCAAACGGAGCCTTAGATTTTAATAGAATTTAATTATAAACACATTGATTTGAAATTTCTAATTATTCAAATGGAGCCTAAATAACTGCGCTTAATATTTCAGTCCCATGTAAAATACTATAAATAATGATTTTTTTAATCTTATTAAGCTCTAGAGTAATATTATTCTATTTGAATTTTTTTTTTCAAAAAAAAATAATTATAATAATAATGTAACAGAGTTGTAAACTTATTGATTAAAAATTGAAAAATAACATAAAAATCAAGTAAGATGTCTCTTAATTTTGAGATTTCGAGTACAATATCATATCAACTAAAGTCCCTACAAAAAAAAAAAATTATAAGTTTTAACTAAAATCTTACTTTAGTGTTTTCTTATAACAATAAAAGCATGAGTTTTTCATTAATTAGAACGTGTCCTTCTCAATTACTTTTTCATTTCTACTTAAAGTGGTCACTAATACTCTGATTTGTGACTGTACTAGACAGTCGCTCAAGTTTTAGTCACGCCAATACCTCTAATTCTAGTAGTGAAAGCAGGACAATTCAAGTAATTAAAATTTTATGCCCATAATCGTTACTAAAAAATATTAAGTAAATTTTCAAATAAAGTGAAATTTATCTCCCCCCCAAAAAAAACCCATAGAATATGATTTTTCCAAAGCAGTCGTGTTGGTAACTTTCTTCACACATTTAGACCCAATATTTACATTTGGACCAATTGTGTCACCAAATGTACGAAATGACTTAGGCCCCAGATGATGAGCCTATATAGTTGTAAAAATAGTACAATTTTATATTTGAATTTTACAATTTCAGGTGACTTGCCATATAATCATAGAATTTTTAGATTTTAATTTGATATAGTTGAAATTTGTCCACACTTTTTCGTATTATAAGGAGTTAGTTTTCTTAAATTTTTATATTTTTTAAATTTAAGTTTTTCAATAAATATCATATTTGTCCCATTACTGTAGCCATAAAATTAAATTATTTTCATTTAAATGTTATGATTGTATTAAATTATTAATTTTTAAACACAATAATAATTATTTTTCATATATATATTTTTAATATATAAATATAATTTTTTTATCATCTTTTGAATTTATAATGAACCTTATGACTTACAATTCCCATATCTAAAATTTTCACTCACAAAAATATCGATTTAACATCTATCTATAGGTAAGATGAGGCCTCAAAGACCAAAAGCATCAAATGTTAGGGGCAATTCGTCATCATTACTGTGGACTATACCAGAAAATGTTAAGGTGACGTTTGGAGTAAAAAAAAATTTTATTTTTTTATTTAAAAATTTAGTCTTCAACTTAATAAAAATTGAGAAAATTAATAAAAATTAATAAAAATTAATTTTTTAAAATTTTTTGAGACCTCCAAACGCACTCAAGATTGGACAAAAATGCAAACTGAAATTGTATTCATTCAAAAGTGAAATTAAGAAAATTCCATACAAATTAGTAATTCTAACCTTTCTTTCGGGGCCTTTCACATGGGAAGCAACTTCTTCTTCGATGGAGTGGTCAAAGAGGGAGTGGTAGGCTTTTCTAGCTCCAAGCAGCTGGTCCGATGACCGAGTACAGGCGATCTCCACGATCACGTTAAATGATTTTGGTCCGTCCATCAAAGCGTCCTGTATCAGACGAGCGTCTCTTTCCCAAGGGTGCATGGTCCACAGTACCATCGCACACTATATTATTTTTACCCCCCATATATATATATATACACACACAGAAAATAACACAAGTTAAATGAGTTGTTCCGTACGATTCTTATATAGGGCAAGAAAGAACGTGGGAAATATTAAGTCTCCGTTTGGTAAGCCTTTCGTTTCTTATTATTCTATTTATATATTTAAAATTTTATAAATTAATAAAAAAAACATATTTGTTAAACGTATTTATATTTTTTATTTACAAAAAACGTAAAAAAAAAGTACTTTTACTCTATTTTTCTATTACAAATATTTTGTCAATTATAACACTTTGTCTATTTTTGTTGCAACATATTAAAATAAATTATTTTATATGAATATTTTATTAAACTAAAATTATTTTTAAAAAATTATATAAATTAATTTAAGTATCTAAATTAATATATAATATATATTATGAATTTATTTTTAACAAATAATATATTCAAATTAATTAATTAAATTAATATGAAATATATTTTATTAATTTTTAGTAAATAATAAAATAAAATAAAATTAATTATTTAATTTAATTAATATAAATATATTTGATTAATTATTTTTAATATATTATAATTAAATTACATAAATTATTATTAAATATATTTTATATTTACTGAATTAAATGATATGATAATTATATTTTATTAAATTATTTTTAATAAACAATAAAACTAAATTATAATTAATATGATCTATAATTAATTAATATAATTATATTTTATTTAATTTTTATTAATAAATAATATAATTAAATTATAACATAATATATTTTATATTAATTGAATTAAATTATTTTAATAAATAATTAAATGAAATTGAATCAAATTGATTAATTTAATTAATTATTTAATATAAAATATATTTTACTAAATTTAATTATTTTTTGAAAAATCTCATAAAATTAAGTATCTTATTAAAATAAAAAAAATTAATAATTTTAAATAGAATTACATTTTCAAACGCAGTTTCAATTTTTATTTCTAAAAAAAAGACAACAGAAAATTAAAAAAAATAGAAAACATAAATAGATAAACAAAAACAGAAAAACGACAGCGTTACCAAATGACCCCTAATTATTTAATTTTTTGACTTTTTTCAAAGATATCAAATTTATCTTCTTACATTTAAAATTTTTTTAAATTATGAATGACAAAACTATCAAATTAATAAAAATTAAAAATTAGCTATGAAAAAGATAAAGTGGCATTTGACTAGTATTTAAATTTTTTGTTTTTGTTTTTGTTTTTATTTTTATTTTCTGTTTTATATATTTTATGTTTTGAAAATCTCAAAATAAGAAAAATAAAAAACGCATTTGATTTGACATTTTCTATTTTTTATGTTTTGTAATTTTTTTTGTTTTGAATTGAAAATACTCAAAATAACTTTTTGTCATTTTGCATGTTATGTATAAACCTATTTTTTGATTCTAAAACAGATTTTAAAAATACAAATGAGCAAATACATTTCGAAGTGTTTTTTTCTTATTTTCAAAAAATAAAAAATCAAAAATAGACCCAAAACAAGCATACCAAGTGGCACCTAAATTTTTTCCTTTTCAAACACAAAAAAAAAAAAAATTAATTTTAGTAGTTCATTATTAATAAAAAAAAACTAATTTTTTTACCCCCAAAAGTCACATAAAAGTAGTGTGCATGGTGCGATGGCAAAAAGACTACAGAGGGCCGTTTAGTGGAAATTAATTTTTTAACAGTTTTTGTATTTTATTTTTAATTTTTAGTTTTAATGAAATTTTATTTATAATAATTAAATATATCTCAATAAGATTTATTTTTTAAATAAATTATATTTATAGAGATCATAATTTAAAAACAAATTATTACTTATTTAAAATCAAATTAATATAATAAAATATTGAAATATAATAAATAATTTCAATAATATTATATATTAAAGAAAAATTTTAATTTATTTATTTAATTAAATTTAATCATAGATTATTATTTTAATAGTAAATAATTTTTAGTTTCAATAAAATAAATTATTTTAATATGTAATAAATATTTACTAAAAATAATTTTAAATAAATCATTTCAACCATTGACTATTATACTCATAGTAATTAATTTAATGGTGATAAAATAAATCATTGCAATAATATATTATTCATTAAAAAATAATTTTGATTTAATAAAATATTTTAATAAAATAAATCATTCCAACAGCATACAAAAATGATTGTCGGAATAAAAAAATGAAAAAGCGTTTATAGAAGGAGAAAAAAAAGAAATATGTTTTTTTATTTTTATTTTGGACTTAAATTTATAAATAAGTTTTTCAAATTTATCAAATATATTATTGATATCAAGTGTTAAAATTTTATAAATATAAAAAAAAAATTAATAATAATAATAATAATATTATTATTATTATTATGAAACGGGCAAAATTACTAAGGTAGCTGATCCATGGGTTGCATAATAAATTTAATATATCTTAAAAATATGCATAAATATATTTATTATTATATTACCTTAAAACGTGAAAATTCATGCCTGAGTTTTGCCACTTGTCGCTCGTCCCACCTCTCAAAATGGCGAGCATCTTCTATGAAGAAGTCGGGCTTCGCTTTCCTAAAGGATTTCCTCTGCTCCGGGTTCCACTTCCCCACCATTGATATCATTGACTTCTCATCCACGCCCATGCCTATCCAAGTAACCCGTTTGGTTAGGTTAAAATTTATCAAAAATTACAAAAAGTCACGAATGCTTATTTACTTTTACCAATTTTTATTATTTTTACTTTTCATATGTTTATTTTTAAAATTTAAATTGTATGAACTTTAACAAAAAAAATTACAAAAAATTACTTATTTTTTTTAACATTTGTCAATTTTTTATATTATTTTTAACCAAAACTATTAGAACAGCTTACTTTTCACCTTATAACGAATTACTTTAGTAAATTTTGGTTAATTTTCTAAATATCAAAAAGTAACTAACATTCTTCACTTTTTTAACTTTTGATCACTTTTGATTATCTAAACGGCCTCTAATTAAATAAAAAAGTACATAAAATATAAATTAAAAAAATAAAAACACCAAATCAAAGTTAAAAATTAATTAAAAGCGTATCATGAAAATACACTTTTTGTAAAAGTATTTACTCTAAAGAGTAAAATTCTAAATTAAATTTTATAAAAAAGAAAATAAAAAGTAGGTTGAAAAATCTATTTAAAAGCATTAAAAATTTAGAATTTAAATATATATATATATATATATATGAAACTTTTATTATTGTATTTCAGTTGCAACTACACCCATTTATAATTAGATTAGAAGTTTATACAATAAATTTGAAAGTTTCGTTTCATTACAGAGGATTTTTTCGTCCAAAACTTTATTCTTTCAAAATTTTCCTGCAAAAGGTAATGAATTTAAAATTTTAGATTTCAAAGTTCACAAAATTGACCTCATGAAAGTAAAATATCTTAATTAAAAGTTTGTTTTTATGTAATTTTTCAAAAGCATGATCATGATGGTTAAAAGATGGAAAGTCTGTAATCAACAATGGCCTAAGTGTGTGTGTGCGTGTGTTTGTAACTATATATATATATATATAGAGAGAGAGAGAGAGAGAGAGAGAGAAGAATTGCTAAGGAGTATAATGAACAAGAAAAATGTGAATGCGGTGAAGGAAGAGTAGAATTGCTAAGGAATATAATGAACAAGAAAAAAGTGAACGTGATGACGCACAACCGTTCAACTTTCTAACGGAAAATGAAACAAAAGAGAGAACCTGAGAAGATATTGCCGAGAGTTTCAATTCCATTTGGGAGAGCTGCCATTTCCACTGTTTGGAGTTTTATCAGAAGCAAGCAAGGTTGCAGAGAGCTCCCTGGCATGTCGTATTTATAGCGTCCCGATGGTATTTTGGTCATTTCATAATTTTTTCCTCCTAAGTAGTTAAAGACTACAAATATGGGTGTGCATGAATTGATTCACTTCAGGTTCATATTTAATCCAAAATTAAAACAATTTTTTTTTTTTTTGGTTTTTGAAAATTAGACTTAAAGCTGAGCGAATTTCAATTAAAATCGAACCAAAATAAATTTAAAATATCAGATTGAGTCGGTTCGATTTTTTAAGTTGGGACAAATTATTTTATTTTTTTTGGTTCATAAATATTCAAATAAATAATATATTATATATTAATATGATATTATAAGTATTATAATTTTTGAATTATCTATTATATAATATATTATAGCTTTTGAATTAGTTTGAATTGAATTTTTTACTTTAATATCTATTCGGTTCAAATTTTTTTTTTTATAAATTCTAAAATTAAACTGAAAATAATAAATTATTAATTTTTTTTATCGAAACAAATCTGAACTAACCTAAACTAAAGTAATTGAACTGATTCCATGTTGAGTTGTTAGTTGGGCCAGATCCAAGATTTTCTATAAGGTGGCATCGAACACTTAAGAAAAGAATAATGAGTAACTTTAGGGTTAAGAGTAGAAGAAAAATAATATTACTTTTAGGGAGAGTTAGAATTATTTATAAATATTAAATCAGTGCATATATTTTCCATACTATAATGGTTTAACTGGTCCTTTTAGAGGCATCTGAGATTTAATAGAAATGTCTCTTGTTACCAAAAAAATATAATTATTATTAAGTTTTATTATTTGTAAAATTTATTATATTATATATGATATTTTTTTATATTATGCGCAAAAATATTCAATAGTGTAGAGAATAATGTATTTTATTTCAAAAAATACTTAGGTTTAATTCCTATAAACTTCTTTTATATCAAAAAAATTTGAGTTAATCTTAATTTTTTAATAAGACCTATGCTCTAATTTTGAATTAATATAATTTTTTAATAAAACTAAAAAATTAAATATATTTTACTAATTTTATGTTTAAAATTAAAATGGTCACTTTTACCTGCCTTAGGGGTTGTTTGGAGTAAGAAAAAGTGAGATAATTGAGATAAATTGTAGTTTGGAGAGAGTTCGTAATACGTGCAGTGAGAGAAAAAGTTGATGTGATATAAAGTTAACAGAGATTTATAAAATTTTTTAAAAAAATTCAACAAACCAAACGACCCCTTAATGTAGCTCCGTCCTTCTTGTTGGATTCTTTTTAATGCAATCCAAGCTTTAAAGACTGTATTCAGGGGCATACAAAATAGTAATGACATGTTGGTCCCGCATATAAATTTTATACCCTCAACGCTTTCCCACTCATGAACGGGTAACCCCTCAAAACGCGCATGCGGTTCACGTGGTATATTCGATGGAGATTGTTATCAACAGCTTTTATTATTATTATTATTATTATTGCTGCTGTCGTCATTATTATTTTCTTTTTATGTGTTTATAAATGAAAATTTTATCTTTTATTTTTAGAAAAATTTTAAAAAATAAATATTTGGACAAAAAAAATCATTTAAATAAAATAAAAACTTAAAATTTTAAATACATTAATTTTTATTCCACCCCAATTGCAGCTATTAAGAAACCAGTTTGCACCAAATATAGAACCCAATTGTAACTGGATTAAAAATTTTCCATTTTAAAATTTTAAAATTTTAATTTATAAAAATAAAATTTTCAGTCTAAGGATTTATTTTCCTTAAATTTTTACCTTTTTCTTTTATGGAAGTCTACTTCAAGTATTTTAATTTTCTTTTTATTGAAAGAAAAATGAATAAGAAGCTAGTTAAATTAAACCCAAAAAAATAAGTAAATTCAAATGCAAATCACGAGAAAAGGAAAAAAAAAAAAAAAAGAGCTACACAGAGAATTAAAAAAAATAAAATTCGAAAAGAGACAATATTAATAAAAAAAAAACTAGCTAACATGCCTCAAAAATTCACTCATATTAGCACTTATTTAACGCAAGGGAGTTTTCAAAACTATTTGGCTATTTGCTTGTTGTTTCATTTATTATAGAATAGATTTCCTTACAATTTCATACGTATACTTTGTGTATTCTAATTATTTTTTGAACATTTACGGTATTAATTATATTTGTCTCCTCAGTAATAAAAGTTTACTTTTAACTTGTAAAATATTTATCGTGTTTGATACAAGAAACAAATTGAATAATTTGGGAAATCTAAAATACGAATATGAGTCGAACCCAGCTTAAAGACAAAATATTTAATTTTTTTTGAAATTTTATTATGTCAAAATTTACTTAACTAATGGAAAATATGTTGAGAAATATTTACCCACCTTTGGAAAAGACTATAATGTAGAATTGGGCAAATAAAACAAGTTTAAGGTTAAAATGGTCAATTTTTTGTCAAATTTTAAATTAGATCAAAATTTTTTGTAACTGATAAGAAAACATATCGGCCAACATATCTAAGATTTTTGGAAAGTTTAAAATACAAATATGAGAAAAAAATGGGCTCGATGTAAAACAATAATTTTTTTGCTCAAGTTTGAATAGAGCCAAAATTTGCTTAATTGATAACTGATAAGAAATATGTTTAAGAATACATTTAGGCAAAAATGGGATTAGGGGTTAAATAGTTATTTTTTTTAACTTAAGTTCAGATCGGATTGAAATTTACTTAATTGATAATAAATATATCTAATTATATTTTTCATCCTTTTAAAAAAAAATCTAAATTTGAGCCGAAAATAGGTCCTAGGGTTTGACAATAATTTTTTTTTTTTTTTTTTTGACCTGAATTCGGAGTGGAATGGAATTTGCTTAGTTGATGTACACTGAGATTTTTTTGGTGACTTAATATAAACAGGGACAGAAAATAAGTCAATGCATAAAATTGTAATTTTTTAGCCTGTTTGGAAACGGATCAAAATTTGCGTATTTAAAAAATTTATAATGATGAATAATTTTTAATATATTATGAAACCCAAAATTTGAATTTGGGTAATAGAAATCAAGACGAGGTGCTAAAAAATTGGAGTCGAAGGTTGATATTGTTAAGTTGTTAATTCAGTGATAACCGAGCATGTTTTTGAATTTTAATTCAATAATCGACAATTTAGGACCTGTTTGGTCATACCAAATTTCATCAAAACTCAACAATTTTAATTAATTTTTGTACTTTTCTTCAATCAAAATTTTTTACTTATCACTTTTGTGTCACATCTTTCCACTTTTATTGTACTTTTTCTTTCACTTTTAGTTTACCAAACACTCCCTTAATTATTATGGAACTGACATACTTAGGTCCCGTTTGGTTTGCAATAATTTGATGAAAATCTTCAAAAATCTCTATAAATCTCTGTTAACTTTATATCACATTAACTTTTTTTCTCACTGCACGCATTACGAACTCTCCTCAAACTACAATTTATCTCAATTTATCTCATTTTTTTTTTACTCCAAATAACCCCTTACTATGTCAACCTTTCATTTTTCAAAAAAAAATTTGAATTTGTTTATGTGAGCTCCAGGGCCACATGTTGGGTTGTTAGGTGGGAATCCGAGCAGTCAGGTAGGGGCACAAAGAGACAGCTAAACCTTCGTTTCACCCTTATCTCTTCAAGAGCCCTCCCACGTCCCTTGGAAAACATTATTGCTCCGTTTGTTGTTTTCTAAAATAAAATAAAATTTTATAAATTTTTATAAATACGAATTATGAGACAGTAAAATTTAAATTTTTCACTCATTATACGAATTACGAGACATTTATTTTTATAATTTTATTTTATTTTATACACTTTTAGACAACTTTAAACATACCCACGTGCATTCACTTTCTCATACCACATCAACGGCAGGGGAACCATCCACAACAATTGGAATAAAAAAAAATGTTAAGCTTTACAAGTTTTAATAAAAAAATCAAAATGGGTCCATAATATGAGATGTCACAATTATACGACAGCTAAAGTCGTTGTCTTTTGTCCACAGCCACGTGATTTTTGAATTATATTAATGCGAGGGGGTTCACACGTTGAAAGCGAGAGATATCCGTGATTTTCTTTCCACACGGAAAGATCGATGCTGCATTTTCTACTCTTCCTCTGGGAATAGTTAATTTTATGGTCAAAGTCCACCCATTCATACTACTTATTTATGTAAACTTTCGTTGAAATGAGAAAATGTTATTTTTTTTTAAATAAAAAAAAAGTTATATTTTTTATACTAACCCATCTAAACATAACAAGATATATAAATATATATATATATATATATATTATTTTAGAAGTTTTAACCCTTCAAATTTTGACAAAATGGTGATGTTTAGAATTTAATTGAAAGTGTAAAGTGTTAAAGTTGCGTTTGATTAGGAGAGAATTTTATAAATTATTGGAGTAAATTTTTATATAAAAGTATATGTATCGTGTTTGTTAGTCTAGAATAAAAAATGAGATAATACTATGGATAATCTAATTACACAAGAGAAATACATTTTGGTAGATATAAAACTCGAGCGACCGCTTTTGGCGATCACTAATAACCCGCCAAGACAGTGGTCACAAATAGTATACGGCTCTTGTATTCGCGATGAACAAACTCGGACGACCGCTTAAACAGTAGCAAAAGGGTTATTAGCGACCACCAAAAAGCGGTTGCTAAGATGACCACTAATACTTCACTTAAAACTCTGCACACAACCCTCTTCCCCCCTTTCTCCCTCTCTTTTCTTCTCCCTCATTCTCTTTTCCCTCCCCGCGCTCTACTAATATTTGGTCTTTTCCTTTTTTTTTTTTTTTTCCGGTTTTGAGTTTGGCATTTGGGGTTGAGTGGATCTTCTCTTTGCTCAGTCTTCCCTTTCTCCTCTCTTCCAGGTATGTTTTACCCCATTTTTTTTGGTGATATTACTGTTGTTGTTGTTTTTTTTTTTTTTAATATGTTTGCTGTTATGTTAACTCCGCCTATGTTTTTTTCATAGCCGGTCTCAAGCCCGGATAAAGGAAGATGGTTGTGTTAGATAGTCGACAGCCAACGTAAAACTTTGTCGAATCGTTTTCATGGATTTTTCGACACCTGATGAGATTTCGTGGGGGCATTCCCTACTTAGCGACGCGCTGTATGGTCCGAGTACAGTATTAAATGAGTAAGGACCGCTGCATCGGCGACCGGGTGTAATGTTAAATAGGCAAGGGTCCTCACACTTTCCTGGACGGGTGGGGGGGTAAGGAAGCTAATCCAAAATAGAAGACTGAGATTAGGTAATTGGAATATTGGGAGCTTAACTGGGAAGCTTATGGAAGTGGTGGATACAATGGAAATGAGAAGAATCACAATTGCTTGCTTGTAAGAGACGAAGTGGGTGGGACAGAAAACTAAAGAGATTGAGAGGACTGGGTATAAGTTATGGTATACGAGACTTAATGGATCGAGAAATGGAGTCGACATAGTAGTAAGTAAGAACCTAAAGGAAGATATAGTTAATGTAAAACGCTGTGGAGATAGGATTATTGCAATTAAGTTAGTGTTAGAAGAAGAGATAGTAAACGTAATTAGTGCTTATACACCCCAGGTGGGCTTAGGAGATGTACATAAGGAGAGGTTTTGGGAAGACTTGGAAGAAGTGCTATTAGAGATACCTCAAGAAGAGATGGTCTTCATAGGAGGAGATTTGAACAGTCATATAGGACGCGACGTAGATGGATACATAAGAGTACATGGGGGATATGGTTATAGTAATAGAAATGAAGAAGGAAAGGATATTTTGGAGTTTGCAGTGGCTTATGATCTCATGGTGACGAACACCTTTTTTAGGAAGAGAGATGAACATTTGGTAACTTATAAGAGTGGCTCCTCAAGGACACAGATTGACTTCTTCTTAACTAGGAAAAGAGACCACGTAGCTTGTAAAGATTATAAAGTTATACTGGGGGAGAGCTTGACTGCCCAACATAGGTTGTTGGTCATAGATGTGAAGCTTCAAAGGTGGACTAGAAAAAAGAATATGTATAGATGCTCAAAAACTAAATGGTGGAACTTGAAAGGTGATAAGCAACCAGCATTCAGGGAAAAAGTACTAGAGGAAGACGTTTGGATGGTAAATAAGAGTGCAAATATTATGTGGGATAAGGTAGTAAAGTGTATTAAGAAGGTAGGGAAAAAAGTCTTAGGAGAATCCAAAGGGAGTGCTCCGGCACAAAAAGAGGCATGGTGGTGGAACGAGGCCGTACAAGACAAGATAAAAATTAAAAGAGAGTGTTTTAAATCTTGGCAAAATGACCAAAATGAAGCGAACTTGGAGAGGTATAGAGAGGCGAAAAGAGAAACCAAAAAGGCAGTTAGTGAGGCTAAGGCAAGAACATTTGAGGATTTATATAGGCGGCTTGACACTTAAGAGGGCGAGAGAAAGTTATTCAAGCTTGCTAAATCCAGAGATAGACGGACCAAGGATTTAAAACAAGTTCAATGCATTAAGGATGAGGATGAAAAGGTATTAGTAAAGGAAGATAAAATAAAGGAGCGTTGGAAGAGCTACTTCTACAAGTTATTTAACGAAAGCAGTAGTAGTGACATACAGTTGGAGCAGTTTACCACTTTTATGGAAAAATTAAATCTTATATTCTATAGGTAAATCAATAGGAAAAAAGTAAAAGAAGTATTAAAAATAATGAAAATGGGAAAGCGGTTGGGCCAGATGGTATACCTATTGAGGTTTGGAGGTGCTTAGGAGAGGATGGCATAAGTTGGTTGACAAAACTTTTTAATGTAGTGCTAAAGAGTAAGAAGATGCCTAATGCATGGAGGAAAAGTATCCTTATACCCATATACAAGAACAAATGAGATATTCAGAATTGTGCGAACTACCGCGGGATTAAATTGATTAGCCATACAATGAAACTATGGGAGAGAGTTATTGAGCCATCAATTTGGTTTCATGCCTGGAAGATCAACTATGGAGGCTATCTTTCTCTTGAGGAGGTTAATGGAACAGTATAGAGAAGGTCAAAAAGATTTACATATGGTGTTCATTGATTTAGAGAAGGCATATGACCAAGTTCTTAGGGAGATTCTATGGAGAGTATTGGAAAAGAAAGGAGCGTGTCTCGCATATATTGAGGTGATAAATGACATGTATGATAGAGCCATGACATCTATACGGACGACGGGTGGTGAGACTAACAAGTTCCCTATCACGATTGGTTTACATCAAGGCTTAGCGTTAAGCCCATACTTGTTTGCTTTAGTTATAGATGAGATTACAAGACATATTCAGGATGAGGTGCCGTGGTGTATACTATTTACAGATGATATTGTTTTAGTAGATGAGACGAGAGAATGAGTGAAAGTTAAGCTAGAATTGTGGCGGGAAACGTTAGAGACAAAAGGTTTTAGGCTAAGCCGATGCAAGACGGAATATATGAAATGTAAGTTTAGTCAAAGTAGGATAACGGGTAGTATAGAAGTAAGTTTAGACACACAAAAGATTGTAGAGAAAGATATATTTAGGTACCTTGGATCTATGATGCAACAAGATGGGGGGATTGATACTGATGTAAGTCACAGGATTCAAGCTGGGTGGACCAAATGGAGGAGTGTTTCGGGGGTCTTGTGCGACCGAAAAGTCCCTATCAAGGTGAAAGGAAAGTATTATAAGATGGCGGTTAGACCAGCGCTGCTATATGGATCAGAGTGCTGGGCAGTAAAGCATAATCATGATCAAAAGATGGCAGTTGCGGAGATGAGGATGTTAAGGTGGATGTGCGGGATTACAAGGAAATATAGGATTAGGAATAAGAAAATTAAGGACAAAGTAGGAATAACACCGATTGAAGATAAAATGAGAAAAAATCGATTAAGATAGTTTTGCTATGTTAGACGGCGTCCAGCGGAGGCACCTGTTAGAAAGTGTGAAAGTACGGAGATTACTAGGAGTAGGAGAGGTAGAGGAAGACCCAAGAGAAGTTGGGAATAGATTATTAAACATGATCTTGCCTACCTAGATCTATCGGAGGATATAGCCCTAAACAGATCTAATTGGCGTCGACAAATCCATATAGCTAACCCCACCTAGTGGGAAAAGGCTTGGTTTGGTTTGGTTATGTTTGCTGTTATGTTGGATCCTTGGGCTGCAGAGTGGCTGTTTTTTTCTTTGTTTAATTTTTTTTATGTTACCTATTTTTTGCATGTTTGCTGTTGAAATATTTTGGTTATGTTCGCTGTTGAAATATTTTGATTATGTAATGTGTTGTTTTTTTTGTTGACTATTATATACCTATTTTTGCCTGATGAAACTGGCTGTTATATACTATTGTGGCTGTTGGAATTTTTTTTTTTTTTGGTCATTCTAATTTGGTTTATTGTTTTTTTTTTTTATTTTTATATACTGTTAGATTTTTGTTGGATTTTGGTTAACGTTGAATGGTTAAATATATTGTTGTTGTTGTTAAGTTTCTAACATAGAATACTATTATGTTTGTTAGAGATTTAATTAAATTGCCAATTCTAAAATTTTAAATAATTGTAATAGTAATAATAAAAGTAATAATTATAATAATATTATTAATTAAATAGTAGTAAATTCGTTAATAATAATAAAGTAATTAATATTATAATAGTAATATTAAATCATAATATTAGTAATATAATTAAATTAATTAAATATTATAATATTTAATTATAATATTAAATTAATTATATTAAAATATAATATTAAAATACAATATTGTAATGTTAAATTATAACCTTATATTATAATCCTAAATTAATAATATTATAATTTAACTTATACTATTAAATTATAATAATATTATTATATTATTAGTTAAATTTAATTAATATTAAATTATAATATTAAATAATAAATTAAATTAGGTAATTTAATATTGTAATGCCAATAATAAAATATTAATTTAGTTAAATCAATAATATTATTATAATATTATAATTAGTTAATTAATAATAATTAATTAATAATATTTAATTAGTTAAATTAATAACTAATACTCAAAGCTCTAATGATTGGACGCAATCTAATATCTTACTTGGACCCAATCTAATCTAATATTAATAATATAAGAAAATTAGATAAAATTAATATTACAATTACATAATTAATAATAATTAATTAACAATATTTAATTAGCTAAATTAGTAATTAATACACAAACCTCTAATCTTACTTAGACACAATCTAATATCTTACTTGGGCTCAATCTAATCCAATATTAATAATATAAGAAAATTAGGTAAAATAATAATATTATAATATTATAATTACATAATTAATAATAGTTAATAATATTTAATTAATTAAATTAATAACTAATACACAAACCTCTAATCTTACTTCGGTCCAATTTAATATCTTACCCGGGCCCAATCTAATTCAATATTAATAATATAAGAAAATTAGGTAAAATAATAATATTATAATATTATAATTACTTAATTAATAGTAGCATATTATGGCCAATTAGCATATGAATTTTCCATTATATAATCTACAAACCCTTATTTTTATGTTATTTTTTCCTCTAACGTAGAATCAGTTTGAGACTCGTGATGCAGTCTGAAGATTATGACAATATTGTATTGAGGAAGTTTCCTACTTGGTTATATATTCGTCAAAAAAATTATATTTAGATATAAATTTTATTTATGATTAGTTTGAAAATATTTTCTTATATTTCTAAATATATTCTTAGAATATATTATTTAGTTTACTGCTAAAATTAGGAACTTTTTAAAGTTAGTATTATTTTGTTTCCTTATTTACATTATTCTATTTTCTAACTTTGGTTATATTTATTAGGGTTTTTCTCTATTTAAACTTTCTAAGCCCATAGGGTTGGGAGGTGATTTGCGATTAATAAAATTATTATTAGAGAATTATTCTCTAAACGAAATCTGTGTGCTATTTTCTAAGTATTTTTAGACTAAACAAAAAAACTACAATCCATCGGCTCAACCTTTCATCTTTGTTTGCTTTTTGCCTTGCATCAGTTGGTATCGGAGCTCATGGCACCACGAGATACTGAGAAGGGTCGTGATAACGGTCCGCGAGTTGCCGCTATTGAACAAGTTCCTAAACACAATGAAGTTGCATGGGAGATGTAATGGGAGGAGCGTTTCCAACAGTTGGAAGATGGATCCTTGGCCGAGCAATTGATCACCTTAGCTATTAGAAATCAATCTCGCAACCTATCCTTAAATCAATCTTCGGAGCACGAAGATTATTCAGAATATGAATCTGTGCTCAGTCCTTTTAATCATTCTTCTAGAGAAGAAAAACACTCGAAAGAAGAGTTTCCTAAAGAAGAGTTCCCATTCACATCAGTAATTATTCCAGATCAAATTGTTGATTGGAGTAAACCGCTCATTTTCGATTAAGAACCAAATATTGTTAAAGAAGACACAAATGAAATCTTGTCAACAATATTTTTCTACAATGATCCATTCTCAAATGGATTTTCTGAAGATTTGTCGATGATGTAATTAAAGAATTTTTTGAAAATTTAGGTCGATATTTTGGTTGGAAATTATTTTCCCATGTTGTTTGATGATATCTCCATGCTAAAAAATAAATGGAGTTTGAAGACCCGAATTCGAGGATGAATTCTTCCCAACATGGGAGGAATAATGCAGTCTAAAGATTGTAATAATATTGTATTAAGGAAGTTTCCTACTTGGTTAGATATTCATAAAAAAAAATTATATTTAGATATAGATTCAGGATTAATTTTAAAATATTTACTTATATTTCTAAATATGTTCTTAGAATATATTATTTAGTTTAATACTTAAATTAAGAAGTTTTTAGAATTAGTATTGTTTTGTTTCCTTATTTTACATTATTTTATTTTCTAATTTTGGTTATATTTTATTAGGGTTTTTTTTCTCTATTTAAACTTAGTATGCCTACAAGGTTAGGAAGTGATTTGTGATTAATAAAATTATTATTAGAGAATTATTCTCTAAACAAAATCTATGTGCTATTTTCTGGGTATTCTTAGACTGAACAGAAAAATCACAATCCATCTGCTCAACCTTACACCTTCGTCTATTTTCACCTTGCATTAGCTTGTTTGGTTGAGTTGCTGACAGATTAAAGAGAGTTCAAGGGAAGGAAGATATTCACTCCATCGTCGATCAGGATGGCCACGAATGCACACTCACACGAGGAACGAGCATTCCACACTTATCCATCACACGAGTTAAGATATCCAAAGCCAGCTCATCCAAGGCCAGACGGGGTGATGACGACCTACTCCAGACGTTCCGAGCTGAGATGGATGATAGGGAAGCGGCGATATGGACAGAGATGATGATTGAGATGGAGAGGCGATTATCTCAGAGTCAGACCTATTATCTCGTTCCTTAGGTTATAAATATTAATTTTGGTTAATTTAATTAATCAAAATTTTCTAAATTTATTTATGTTTCATTATTTTTAATCATTCACTTATTGATTCATTATAAGACCTAGACAATGGTGGCTTTCCCCCCTAGATTGGACTGGGTTGATCATTGGAGCCGATCCCCGACCTACTGACCGGCCGATCTCTATCTGACTTATTTGTTTTTTGTTAATCGTTTGTTTTTCTTTTGTGTTACACTTGTATATATGTAATTAAATTTTCGTACTATTTTTGTATACCTGAATGAAGATTTTTGTTTTATTTATTTTATAACATTATTAATATTTCAATTACAAAAAATTTCTAGTAAATACAGGTGCAATTAAAATTACAATAAAACAATAAATAATTTTGAAATAAAATTTTGAAATAAATAATATTATATAATATAAAATAAATAATATTTAACAATATAAAATAAGTGAATAAAAATTAATAACAACTTTTTAAAAAATAAAAATATTTTATTGCGACTGCCATAAGTAGTCGCTAATAAATTTTATTTTTAATAATTAAAAAAATTAATTAGAAAAATAATAATAAATATTTGCAACCGCTATTGTCAGTTGATACAATTAAAAGGTGGTCGCTAATAGTTTCCCTTCAAATGGCGAGGAACTAGCGCTAACATCGGCGTCATATGACTGGAAGACATTAGCGACCGCTTTTTAACTTTAGCAACTACCAATAGAGACCGCAAAAAGTCCCCCAATTAAATTCTCTAGCAGTCGCCAATGCGGTCACTAATACCTTTTAACGACGCCACATTTGCAACCTAGGTTTGGCGGTCGCCATGCGGTCGCTAATGACGTTTGGCGACCACGTGGCCACGTTTAGCAACCACTTTTGGCGGCTGCTAATGTGACTATTTCCAATAGTGTTAATTGATTAAGAATATATACTTATATTAAAGAATAAAAATTAAGATAACTTATATTTTATACTCTTACACCTTACACTAAATCTTACCGTATTCATCATAGTTCCAATTATAACATTTAATCCCTTAAACTTGCTATCAAGTTTCAATTTGACCATTCTATTAATAACTGTTAAAAAAAATGTTATTAAACACATCATGTGTTCATCGTCCGTGATAAAAAGATCAAAGTGAAATTTGGTTATAAGTGCAGCACATTGCCAATTAATTATACGCCCTCGTATTTCATACATTTCAAATGCGGGGTAAATGGAGCCTTTATATTTCTTGCACTATTGATAATGCCCTCATATTTCATACATTTCAAACGTGGGGTAAATCGAGCCTTTATATTTTGTACACTATTCATAATGCCTTCATATTTCAAACATTTTAAACATGACATGAGGTAAATGAAGTCTCTATATTTTATACATTATTTACAAATTAATTCAAAATTTAAATTCTTTTTTATTGAACCAAACTCAACTCGAAAACGAGTTCATATAAACTAAAATTCAACACGAGTTAGATCAAATCATCTTTTTTTTTTTTTTTTTTTTCAATCCACGTTACTTTAAACACTAATAATGGTAGATAACACTCCTTTTTTCTTTAAATATTATACGCTAGTGTAACCAACGTCTATTGGCACCAACTGGTCGACATTAGTTACGAATGTTCTCTGCCCCCTCCCTCCCCCTCTCATCAAGCCTCCTTTCTTTCTGCGTGTTGGAGTTTGGGAAGCCTTTCAATAATTAATTAATTGATTCAATAATTAATTAATTGAGGGGTAAAAATATAAATTAATTAAGGAATCATAAAATTGAAATTATGTTATTTGATTAAATTAGTAAACATATATTGGCTTCGGGTGAACGTGGAACTTCATTCATGCATGGTCCCAAAGTTTCTATCAAACTATTATATCCCCATATTATCACCTCATTCTGGTCAAGGGCGGATTTTTGTGAGAGCAATCCACTGATTTAAAAGTTTATACAAATATACAATTGTTTTTATCCACGTTTATTTAAAAATTTCATTTTTACTTCCACTATATTAATACTTTTACCTTATTAATTTTTTTTTATTTTTACTCATATTCAGTTAAAATAAATTATATATTTGCATTCCCACTGACTACAAATTTTAAATTCTTTCTCTCATTATCACACCTTTTTTTTTGGTAACTTTATTTTTTAGCTCATTCAGCATATTCGAACCAATTTGTTAACATCTCGAATAATTTTTAAAGATCTTCAAGTTAATGACCGATTAAATCGTTTAGCGACCTTAAGAAAATTCGAACTAATGACCACTGAGAAGTAAACTTAAGGTATTACCAATTGAGCAAATCTAAAATCTTACCACTGGTTAGCTGCATTTGGTTGCACAAAGAAAGTCTATTTTTTAGGAAATTTTTTGTAATTTTTGGTGCATTTATAAAAATTTTAAATTTTTTTGGAAAATTTAAGTAACTTTTCGTTGTTTGGTAAAAAATTAAAAAAATTTTCAGTAACTTCCAATTACTTTTAGTTGTTTGGTAAAAAATTTCAAAAATTTTTAATAATCTCTAATGGTGTTGCAAAAAAAAAAACAAAAAATATTGTCAAAAATCCTTACTTTCTGGCAAACAAAGGAATATTGTTGAGATATAAAAGCATGTTTGTACCAAAACTTCCAAAATGAGAGTTGGACAGTCTCATTTTGGATGAACACAAGACATCATCATGATCTTTAAACACGAGATTCACTTCGTCATTTAAAAATTTAAAGTTAGCACCAATTTAAAAATATATATATATATATATGTATGTAAATATATATCTTTACAAATTTTCATGTTTTAATGATTATTTTTTATTTGTCTAATTTCATAAACTTTTTTAAAAAAATGTATTTTAGTTAACAATATATGAACACAAAATCAAATTCCTAACAAAGGTATTCCGGATATATATAATTAAGGAATTCTTTGGCCGAATTTTTATGAATAGCTTTTTCTGTTTTTCCTCTCTTTGTGATTTATTTTCAACATTTTTTTCTTTTCTATATTTTTGGTATATTATTTTTTAATTAAAAATGATAAAAAAAAAGCTTCACAAAAATAAAAAAAACTATTTTTATATCTAATTAAGTTTTTTTTTTAAACTTTTATATATTTTTATTTTTTAATTAAATTTAGAAAACACTTGAATGAGTTGAGTTGAGTTGCAAAAACAAATAAAATACCTGAAATATTTATCTAAAAAAGAGAAATTGAATATGAGTAATAACTTGACAAATATATATACATACATCTATATGTATATTAAGAAAAGCATGGCTTTGTAATGAATAGAGATAATGGCTGCGTTTGGGATAAAAAAAACACTGAAAATCTCTATAAATCTCTAATAACTCTTTTATCTTTATTTTTTTCGTCGTCACTAATTTCAAAAAATTTTAATATTTCGTTAAAAAAATAAAAAATTTGGAAGTAGGTTATCCGAATGTGTAAATTTTTTATACAATCATATTCTTCGTATCGAGACTTTCAAATAAGTATCATTGTCGCTATTTTTTGTGAATTTTTTTGAATCCGTGGGAACGAATTTAGTAAATTGTTTCCACGGTTTGCGACTTTTCAAAAAAAAAATGACCCCAAAATTAATCCCAAATCATATTTTATCTCAATTTTTTTTTTTTTTTTACGTTAAATGGAGCCAATGTTTATTTCAATATAAATGATGCTGATTTGAAAAACCTCCCGACTTAATAATTTATTCTTGTTGTTTTATAATAATATTTGATCGACAACTGGTTCGACTAGTCATTATATTATTTAGGAAAAAAAAACTCAGATGAAGTAGGTACCAAAGTTTGCTCGCCGAATCACGAGGTGGGGACGAGGACAGTTGTGATCTGGAATAAATAAATAATAATAAATAATTGCGTCAGCCGCATTTATTTATTTACAGGCTCTTGTCCTCGTCTCTGTTTTAGTACCGCCTCGGGACTCATGTTATGGAGGGTAATTAAAAGTAATTGCCTCAGCCGCATTTATTTATTTACAGGCTCATGTCCTCGCCACTGTTTTAGTACTGCCTCCGGACTCATGTTATGGAAGGTAATTATGCGGCTGTTGGGAGCTTCAATTAAATTTAAAAAAAATTTTAAAAATTAAAAAATTTTTAATTTTTTTTAATTCTAAAATATTTTAATTTTTTAAAAAAATTTGTCAAAATCCTATAGAATTAATTATAATAGTTCGTTCTAGTGAGTTTTGGTAGATTTTTGAAAAAGTTGAATTAATATTTGTACCAAAAAATTTTACAGAACATAAAAAATTTTCAAGATTCTCCATTAAAATTTTGTTACGTGTCATTTTATATAATTTTTAATAATTTTATATCGAATTAAATATGAGCATCCCGTAAGATTTGATCTGTATATAAATTTAAGAACATCAAAATCATACATTCAATGATGCGGAAGCGTACCTGTTTGTTCCATGATCGTTGGATGCATGCAGAAAATATCTTTAAGTTCAAGATAAACTTTAACGGCTATAGATCTTCCTTTCCATGCCCTAAGTCTGTAAGACAGATTTTTTTATGGGGCGTATTCTGTCTATCTAAGGTAGAGAAGGGACCTACCCATATATTTATATGGTAAACTCTAACCTTACTAGGCCCTCCCATAAAAGGCTTACAGTGGACTCTTAGGTCAACACTAACTGTCTAATCTCATTATTTATATTTGGTGCACATAAGCCCAATAATATAAATCACAATAAAATAGGCCTTATTATGTACGTTTTCATCTTTAACTTGGCTCCAACCCGTTTTTAATAAAATATAAAAATTAATTAATGTATGCTTAATATACAGAAAATTTCGACATTCTTCCACTCGAGCAAACATTAATTATTTTTTAATTTTGGAAAGATTTCAAAAAATGACTCTGGGGTTAGAGACTATATGTGGCTACATTTTAAAACCAAGTAAAAATGAGAAATAACACCTAAAATAATCTCGTCTAACAAGATAATCAATATCGAACCAAGACAGACATTACACTTATAATTCATGTAATACCACTCATGATTACAAATATCAACGACCTTATCGACATGGATCAAATGAGATATTGTGGTGAAAATTAGCACTCAATAGGTGATCTTATAAACGTGCTAATTCCTTATTAGTCTAATTCTCTTTAGATTTACTCATCAAACAAACAAGAGAATTTATCTAATTCTCTTTAGATATGCTTATCAAATAAGTAAAAGAATTCTAATGTTTCAAATAGAAACCAATATATCTTACACAAATATTACGAAAGTAAGGCAAGACACATCTCAAAATTATTTATCAAATAATTTTCTTTCAATATACTTATTAAACAACCAAGAAAATTTTAAAATTATAAATAGAAACAAATGTGCCTTACACAAATATCATAAAAGTAAGGTAAGACACATCTTAAAATCATGCTTAAGTAACAACAAACTTAAGACTTGCAAAATATATAAATCATGAATATATTCATACATCAGTGTTATCAAAAAAACATAAATGATAACTTTCAATTGATTTATAACAAAGAGAAACTAAATGTCTCAATATGAATAAAAATATCTGTTATATAATGTAAAGAAAATAATTCTCACTAACCAAGTACGTCAAAAGATCCAATAACACCCATGTTAAAAAACATGCTTATTAAAAATAATAGGTCTACGTCTCTTGGTTAAGGAGTCGGCCATCATCAATTATCAATATGATAATGTCACATTTCTTTATTAAATCTTTAACAGATAAATATTTGATATCTATATACTTAAATTCACTTGAAGATTTATTATTCTTTGAAAAAGAAAATAATCACAATATTGTCATAGAAAAATTTTTTAGTGATCTAACTATAAAATCAATCATCTTATGTTATGAAATAAAGTTTCACAACCAAATAGCATAAATTGTAGCCCCAAAATAGGCTAAAAACTCAACATGTATGATAAAAGACACTATAAGAGCTTGCTTAACACTTTTTTATAAAACAGCTCCCCAAGCTAACATAAATATGTATCATAAAGTAAAACCCATGTCATTACATATTCAACAAAATCTGAATAGCTAATAACTTCATAATCACCAATTTTTCTATAAATATGCATTTGATCTTTGGTTATTTGCAAATATCACATAAATTTTTTTGTAACTACTCAATGATCATTCCAGAATTCGAGAGAAACCTCCTAAGAACACTCACAAATATATATATATATATATATATCCAGCCGAGTACATACTTGTGCATACATGAAACTAAAAACTGGACTAGCAAAATGTATGTCTTACATGGATTTCACTTCAAATTCATTATTGGGACTATGGCTCTTACTAAATTTGTCACCCTTAATAACAGGAACATCACTAGGTCTACATTTCTGTATATTGAACCTCTCAAATATATAGTTCATATACCCGTTCTGAGAAAACCCAGCATATGATGAGATCTATTACGAGTGATCCTAATGCTAAGCGAACAAGGTTTCTTTGAGATCTTTCATATTAATAGTATTGGACAATAGTGGCTTACTATCTTTCAAGAGACCTAAATTAGTACTAGCAAGAAGGGTATCATCAATATAAAGAACAATGAAAAATAAATTTTCTCCCACTGACCTAGGGGTATATACACTGGTCAACTTTATTCTGAAATCTCCAAGTTACACCATTCCATTCAAGACTCTCAAGCATAGTCAATTGTGCAACAGTCTCATATTTTTATAAGTATTTGACAAATGATCCTATATGCTATCCTATAACATCATGTCTATCATAATACTCACCCCACAGTCACACTTCAAAATTATGATCACTTTGGTCAATTATCATAAATACAGGCAACATAAGTGTCTGAGTTTTCAAAATTAAGAAATATTAAAATATCATCATATATATATTTTTGAATTCTCTCTTTAGAAATATGACCTAATCTTTAATGCTATAAAAAAAAATTATCTTAAACTTTTGATCTCTTGGATATACCATTATCATCAACAAAAAAAAATATATATATATATATACTCAAAATTTGCACTAACTTTATCTAAAGTAGACCATTATGTAAAACACCACACTTAATAATTTAAAGATTTTTAAAATAATAATTAGCAATTAAATACAAAATATGCTTTAAACTTAATCAAGTATAAAACATAAGGGATGACTCGATGCATCATCGCTATCTCCCATTTGGACAGAGAGTGCAATATGCTATAAGATCCTTCCAATAAACCATCAATGAGAATACGCATATTTGAAAAGTCAATCTCCTTTAAGCAGAAATATCTTTTTCGCCCAAATATTCTCTGACCAGTCACTTAATTTTAATTACGTCATTAATACATATAACAACCCCTTTTAAGCAGATTATTATATGTACTAATGCAATGGCTCGTCATGTATAATTATGTAAGAAAAATCAAGAATCAACGAGTGTACCACTTTAGGCAGTAACGCTAATAGCAACTTAATATCTTCACCATGACATACTTATACTTAAGTTGTCCATGATTGTAATTATTACTTCATGTCCTAAAAAATTATGCTTAAAAAAAATGTGTGAAAAAAATATAAATAAGCACTTTGGGACCGTTTAATAACTCAATTAAAAAGTTCAATATTATACAATTAAAATCAGTGATAGTATATATTATCATTGGATCTAGAATATAAAAAAAAGGTTACTAAAAAAAAATTTGCCCCCACTTTTTAAAATTGGAATCATTTAGTAGGATGATAATTATATTACTATTAATAATTGCAAAAAAATTATTTGGCAACAAGTTGACAATATGTTGACAAAATGGAGGGCAACAATTAACTATGAATATAAATAATAGATATTCATCGGTGCATCATTACCATCTCCCCTTTAGATAGAGACTGTAACATGCTATAAGATCTCTTTCAACTAACCACCATACGAGAATGCCAAAACTTTTGAAAAATAGTCTCCTTTAAATAGACTAACATTTAAAGAAAAATTAGGCACTTTCGAATCAGTTGTCGAATAATATCTTTGTCATTACTGTACACAGTACTCCATTTGGGCAGGTATTTACATGCAATAACACAATGGACATAGTCATGTACCGTATACAAGAAAATTGGATCTTAATGAATGTACCATTTGGACAGTAACACCCATTTCAACCCAAAATCTTGTCACGACATTATTTTACATAAATTGCCCTATGTCACATCCAACATACTAATATGCTAGTAATCATATCTTTATGAGCGCCTAACAAAATGCATCTCGTGACCTCAACTATATTGTTAAAATCATGCCAAAAAATATTACAATGTCCAACATAAAATAATAATCTTAGGCTCCTAAAATAACTAGTAGATGAGAGTATAATTTTTATTTTTTTTTAGGAGTATAATTGGGGAGAACACACATCGCCAACAGATTTAAAGGGTCAAAAATTAGTTACCAGTAAAATTTCACCCAAAAAGATGTACAGTTTTCAAAAAAAATAATAAAATTAAGTACAAAATAGGTTTAAATAAATACCAAACAATGTCCAAAAATTATATATAATATTTTTTTTTGAAGTTTGGAAATATAAAAAATAATAAAACTTTTGAAATACAAAAAGTCTCCCATACTCTCACACGCCTCTAAAAAATCAAACTTGAATTACGGTGTTGGAATTTATTTATTTATTTATTATCCATTATTTTAATCTTTTGCCAAACTTGTAGGAATTCCCTACATTCAAACGATATAAAAAAAATCACATATATATATATATATGTGTGTGTGTGTGTGTGTGTGTGTGTCCAGACAATTATATACGTGTGTTTGGAATTATATAAAAGTATATAAAATAAAATAAAATTGTAAAAGTAAATATTTCATAATTCGTGTCGTGAGTGAAGAATTTAAATTTTATTATCTCGTAATTCATATTTGTAGAGATTTGTAAGATTTTATTTTATTTTGTGTAGCTCCAAGTGGAGCCTATATGTACCTATTGCAATAAAATATATATGTATATATATATATAACTACTGTGTGTGGTAAAATAGAATCAAGACATAAAAAAAAAAAAAAAAAAAGTTGGAGTGGATTAAAAAATTACGCAATCAAGAGAGTCTCCTATAGGACGAGTCTCTAGCGTGGGATTTTTTTTTTTTTAAATACCAAACCAAACCTCAATGGAGGAGATTCTTCAATGGTGGTCAATCTTTATGCAGAAGTGGTATTAATTTTGCAATGAATGCTATACAGACCGTTGTGTGCACTGTTTGTTTCATGGTGTTCACAATATTAAAAAATATGCTGCCCATAAAAAATAATAATTAATGTTGGGCAAAATAATACTAAGCTGTACTTGTGCCGAACAAGTGTAGTCTGGTGACACGTGGCCCAGTGCCGAGCATACTCGTGTGAGCCACGTAGTCATTTGCCGAGCACGTTCCGTTGTGACACGTGGCGTCCTGCCGAACAATTGATTAATAGCACGAGAGTTCCACGTGAGTGTTATACGTGAACACATGATTCAGAGTTAGTGTTCCAAAGAGTACCCTGAACCTCAGCATCAATGAACAGTGTATTGCCACGTGGCTATAGCCAAGGATCTTGGTAGCTAGTTTGCTCGGCCTATCCGTTGGCGGCTAGTAAATGTTGAACCTGGGACCCACAGCCTTTAAAGAGGGCTCGTGACCATAAATGCACCATAGTTAAGACTGAACTGGATATTTGTCTCTGAGGAAGTAACTAAATCGGTCTATCTCGTCACGAGTTGTTGGCTGATGTGATAAGAAGACAGTCTGACCCTGAAATTCTAGTTGTAATGCCGTGTTAAGTCGCCAGAAGCATTAAATGAGAGGCATGGTGTATTAAATGAGGGATTTGAGGCATTAAATGAAGGGGAAGAGTATTTAAAGCAAGGATGGAAAAGAGGGACATGGCAGTGTGCGTAACGTCAAGTCGCAGGTATGCTTTAATCATTACTCGGACTACTATAAATAGGATATTCTACTCAACTATAGGGGTAAGCTGACTATTGCCAACTTAAGCTTTTACTCATTTGTTCCCCAAAAGTTTCCTTCTTTAAGCGACTTGCTGACTTAACCATCGGATGGTTTTCCGGCAAGAGACCTCCTCTCCGGCCGTCACCTTTCTTTCTGTCTTTGTTCGGCAGGTCGGCGATTGCATTTCCGGTTGGCGTGGTCAGTAGTTCCGGCGGTAATTTTTGCTGCCGAACATTTGGCGCTCACCGTGGGGCTCGTTGTTTAGCCCAGCATTGTTGTTCACCAGCTTTTTTTTTGTTTCTTTGTCAAGTCTCTAGTACTTGTCCACATAATGACTTCGGGAGGAAACACTACTCCACCACCATCTCCACGGGTAGGGGACGGTTCCACTCCTGCCAAAACTAAAGGGAGTGCGCTGGTTATCCGGACTCCAGGTTTGGAGCATGCCCGGAGAAGAAAAATGGAGGATCCCGAGGTACTGAAACGGAGAGAGGAGCTGATGGCTAAGGCCAGTGAAAAGCAGGCAGAGCTGGAGGAGATTCTACTGGAATTAAGTAAGGAAAAGGGAAAGTCCACTGCTAGCCATGCAGCTGATTCTGATCGATCTGACTCAGAATCTGATGAAAGTTACGATACTCTTTACGAGGACCCCACTGATGAGGATGACGGCGACACCCATGAACAAAAGGAGGTACGTTCTCGCTCGCGATGTGATGTCTCTCTTTCTAGAAAGGACTCGCGCTGTGCTAAATCCGTTGCGAAACGTGACGCGAGATCTGATGCTGACGTACCCATCAAAGCACATCACCAAAGGAGTTCCTCGAAAAAGGTGCTGGAGGCACACTCAGAAGAAGCGGATAGCTCGGACTAAGAAGAGCTAACTTTGAAACGTAAGAAAGCGGGAAAGGCAAAGATGGAGGAGTGGGGGCAAGCAGAGAAATGGGGTGCTCAGGGCCAGAGCACACGCATAATGGCAAGGAAAGCCCTGGGGCGGATCTCTGCCTCCCCATTCGTCGATGAAATAATCGATGCGGAGCCTCCGGAGAAATTCCAAACTCCGAGGCTTAATCTCTATGATGGGAGAACTGACCCCCTGGCCCACTACCGTCATTACATGCAGGCCATGACATTATGGAACAGCAACGACCACCTTATGTGCAAAGTATTCCCTTCCAGTTTGGGAGATACAGCGCTTCAGTGGTTTCATAAACTGCCCCCTGGCAGTATCCAATGTTGGCAGCAACTGGCAGAGGAGTTCGTCACCCGATTTTTGGCTAACACAAAACAGCCCAAAACCGCTGACGTTCTCCTCACGATGAAAAGAAAGTCCCGGGAATCATTGAGAGATTATTCCCGTCGCTACATGGAGCTGTACAATGAGGTAGGAGAATGCTCGGAGCAATTGGCCGTTACCTCGTTTAAACTGGGGTTGTGGAAGGAGGATAGGCTGTGGCTCTCCTTGACCAAAAAGCCCACCGCCAACATGTCAGATCTTATGTGCCGGATCGAGAAGTACGCCAAGGTGGAGGACGAGACACAGCCGGCCGAGCAAAAAGAAAGGAGATCCCAGGGCCAGACAAGAGATAAAAGACGGGAAGATGGCCGCCGATTCATTGATGAGGGGAAGTCCATCTTTGAAGCGGTCAATACGGTGTTCAAGGAGCCAATCTTCAAGATCCTCCCTCAGATAAAAAATAGGCCATATTTCAGATGGCCCGGAAAGTTGCCGGACTTCCCTGGAAAGGAGAATTCCAAGAATTACTGCGCGTATCATCAAGACAAAGGGCATCGCACCGGAGCCTGCCGATCGTTGCGGCATCATCTGGAAGAATTGGTGCGCAAAGGCCACCTTAAAGAGTTCGTAGATGAGGGCAGAACTAGAGAAACAGCCCCACAGGACAGAGAGCCAAGGAGGCAACGAGAAGAGACTGCTGGGGAAGAGGCTGCCGAAGAGGTTCAACCCCCACCAAGGGCCAGGGCACGTAGAGATATCCCAAGACCTGCAGTCATCCACGTGATCCATATGGAGCGGCGGCCCCAGAGTGTCGTCAATCATGCCCCTAATCCACCAAGTAAAGAAATCTTGGGCGTTGCGGGTCAGCCGAACAAGCGCCCGAGGAAAGCCGCCATGGAGGAAATCACTTTTCATGAAGACGAGCATCCTGGTGTTCAACTGCCGCACAATGATGCCCTGGTGGTCACTCTGGGCATGTTCGATTCAGAAGTAAGAAGAATTCTGGTAGATGCAGGAAGCTCAACAGAAGTCATGTTCCTGAGCTTATTTAAGAAGCTCGGATTAACTGAAGAAGATCTGGAACCAGCAGAATGCCCGCTCATAGGATTCAATTCTGCTCCTGTCTGGCCTCTGGGCAGAGTCGTCATTCCTGTCTGCGTGGGTCCGGTAGAGCAAGAGGTTGAGTTAACTGTTGTGGATTCTCCCTCTTCCTACAACGCCATAGTAGGAAGGTCGTGGATTCATGCTTTGAAGGCGGTCCCCTCAACCTACCACCAGGTGCTGAAGTTCCCCTATTGCGGGGAAGTGATTTCTATTTTTGGGGATCAAAATACTTCCCAAAAGTGCTTCTCTGCAGCCCTAAAATCCAAGACTATCCCCGAACAAGTCCAATTGGCGGAATTACCCGAGGACGCGCCAAAGATCGATGATGTCGGTGGTGATCCGCAGATGAAAGCCACAGAGGGTTTGGAGAAATATCAGATTAGCCCGGCTAAGGATGATAAATTCTTTCTGATCGGCACCAACCTGAGCGCCGAGGAGAAACTGGAGTTAACGGAGATGCTCTTGAAGAATATTGGAACGTTCGCCTGGACTCCACACGAAATGCCAGGTATTTCCCCCGAAATCATGACTCATAAATTGAATGTGAATCCGGGGGTAAAAGCTGTGGTACAAAAAGTAAGGCGATCAGCTCTCCAACACGCAGAGGCGGTCATAGAGGAGGTCGGCCGACTGTTAGAGGCGGAGGCCATTCGGGAAGTCTCATACCCGGAGTGGTTGGCCAATACAGTCGTGGTCAAAAAGAAGAATGGGAAGTGGAGAGTCTGCGTAGACTACACAGACCTGAACAAGGCTTGCCCTAAGGATCCATTCCCCCTGCCAAAGATCGACCAACTCGTTGACTCAACCGCTGGATGTTCCAGGATGTCGTTCCTGGACGCTTATAGGGGATATCACCAGATCCCCATGTTCGGCCCTGATGAGGAGAAAACTTCTTTCATAACCCCTCGAGGCATATACTGTTACAGAGTTATGCCATTCGGACTGAAGAACGCTGGAGCCACCTATCAACGGCTAGTTACGAAAATATTCAAAGAAGACATCGGACAGACGATGGAGGTCTACATCGATGATATGGTGGTGAAGAGCAAGGAGCCGAACACTCATCTCCAACATCTCCAGCATGTTTTCTCTACCCTTGATTGGTATGGGTTAAAATTAAATGCTGCCAAGTGCGCCTTTGGAGTTGGCTCGGGTAAATTTTTAGGCCACTTGGTGAGCAGAAGGGGAATTGAGGCTGATCCCGATCAAATACGTGCCATCCAATCTGTTTCTCCTCCACGCACTAAAAAAGAGATCCAGAAACTCACAGGGATGGTGGCGGCACTCAATCGGTTTATTAGTAGGTCATCCGACAAGTGCCGACCATTCTTTAGATTGCTCAAAAGGGCCAATAAGATGCAATGGGATGCTGAGGCGGACGCGGCACTGGAAAAGCTTAAAGAATACCTGACAACTGTCCCGATATTATCAACACCGCAACTGGGGGATATTTTGCAACTATATCTGGCAGTCTCAGAGCACGCAGTCAGTGCCGTCTTGCTGAGAGAGGAACAGGGGAAGCAGCATCCTATTTACTACGTGAGCAAAACAATGCAAGGAGCGGAGACCAAATACCTTCCCCTAGAGAAGCTGACCTTGGCATTAATAATGGCATCCAGGAAGTTAGCCCATTATTTCCATGCACACACCAATCAAGTAGTCACCGATCAGCCAATTGGCCATGTTTTAAAGAGGGCTGATGTGTCGGGCCGGGTGGCAAAATGGGCAGTTTCTCTTGGTGCATTCGACATAAAATTCATCCCAAAAATCGTAATAAAGGCTCAAGTCCTGGCCGATTTTGTAGCGAAATTTTCCATACCAGCCTGTGGTCAAACAAAAGAAGTATGGCATGTTGAAATAAAGTCTGCCCCGGCCGAACATAATGAGGCCGAACAACCTTGGCAAATCGAGGTTGACGGATCCTCGACTAGAAAAAGAGGCGGTGTGGGCATAGTTCTGACTACACCAGAAGGGGTCTCGATAGAATATGCAATAAAACTCGAGTTCGAGGTTACTAATAATGAGGCAGAATTTGAAGCTCTCCTGGCCGGACAGGACATTGCTCGGCGATTGATGGCAGATGATGTTGTAATAAAGACTGACTCTCAGTTAGTTGCTAACCGGCTGAAGGGTGAGTATATGGCTAGAAGTGAGAAGATGGCGGAGTATTTAGAAGTGGTAAAGAAGAAAATTGAAGGCTTTAATAAAGCTAGCGTAGAGCTCATTGGCAGGGATCATAATGCTCACGCTGACGCACTTGCAACGCTGGCCGCCTCTTCTCGAATAAGGCTAACTGATCAGGTTTTTATGGAAGTATGGAAGTCCTAAAGAAACCGAGCATAACGAAAGACGAGGAGGTAATGTGTGCTGACCTAGCCCCATCTTGGATGGATCCAATCATCGCTTACCTGAAGGACGGAACACTTCCCGAAGACAAGACAGCAGCAAAGAAGCTAAAAATAAAAGTCGCCAGGTTTTGGCTCTCTCCTGACCAGAAGTTATACAAAAAGTCATTCACAGGCCCCTATCTTCTTTGTGTTCATCCTGACAAAGTGTAAGACTTTCTTTACGAGCTTCATGAAGGGGTCTGTGGAGCACATACTGGGGGCAGATCATTGGCGCACCGAGCAATCACTCAAGGGTATTGGTGGCCGAAGATGGGGTATGACGCTCAGGCCTATGTTCGGAGGTGCAAGAAATGTCAAACGTTCGCTCCCATTCCTCACCAGCCAGCCCAGGAACTCAGCCCGCTTACTAGCCCTTGGCCGTTCGCTCAATGGGGACTCGACATTGTGGGGCCCCTGCCTACTGCTTCGGGAAATAGAAAGTTTTTAGTGGTCGGCACCGACTACTTTACTAAGTAGGTGGAAGCAGAACCCCTAGCTCACATTAGGGATGCAGATACCATTCGATTTATTTGGAAGAACATCATTACCAGGTATGGCATCCCTAGGACACTTATTTCCGACAATGGGACGCAATTTGACAGTGCCCCATTTAGGGAATATTGTTCTAGATATGGAATCAAGAATATTTACTCTACACCAGCTTACCCCCAGAATAATGGTCAAGCCGAAGCTACGAACAAAGTCATTCTCAATGGGATTAAGAAAAGACTGGAAGCGGCAAAAGGGAGATGGGTGGATGAATTGCCATCAGTACTGTGGACCTACCGAACAACCCCTAGAAGATCAACCGGAGAATCTCCCTTCTCTCTGGCTTGCGGTGTTGAAGCCGTCATAACCTTGGAAGTTGGCCTCCCGAGCATCAGAACTCTATCATTTGACAGAGGGGAGAATGATCAAGCTATGGGAATAAGCCTGGATCTAATCAATGAAAGAAGGGAACTGGCAACACTAAGGTTAGCCAACTACCAGCAAGAGACAAGGAAGAAATTTAATAAAGGGGTCAGACATAGAGAATTCAGCACTGGCGATTGGGTGTTGAGAAAATTGATGGGAAGCAGGAAAGATCAGACCAAATGAAAGCTTGGAGCTAATTGGGAAGGACCATTCCTCGTCTCGGAGGTGCTCGGCAATGACGCTTACAAGTTAATTGACATGGAGGGAAAGCCAATCAAAAAACCGTGGAATATAGCCCATCTAAAGTTGTACTATCATTGATTTTTTCTGAACATTTGTTGATTAAAGACTTTGTACATTTATTGAAAAGCGATTCTTTTGCAAGTAAAAGTAATTTCAAAAGCTTAAGATCACTCCATGCTTAACAAAAAGACGCCACGTCTCTTTAAGTGGTGGCATGGAAAAGAGCCATGCTCGGTTTGCCGAGCATTGGTACGAAAGGATGCCACATCTCCTTCGATGTTGGTACATTCCTGGTGTATTTACTGACCAGGAAATTCTCTTTAGATTGAGATTCAATTCCTCAGTCTTCTGAAAAGAATTATCAAAAGAAGCCACGCTCGGCTTGCCCAGCGTTGGTACAATCCTGGTTTATTTACTGACCAGGAAATTCTCTTTAGACCGAGATTCAATTCCTCAGTCTTCTGAAAAGAATTATCAAAAGAAGCCACACTCGACTTGCCCAGCGTTGGTACAATCCTGGTTTATTTACTGACCAGGAAATTCTCTTTAGACCGAGATTCAATTCCTCAGTCTTCTGAAAAGAATCGTCAAAAGAAGCTACGCTCGGCTTGCCCAGCGTTGGTACAACCCTGGTTTATTTACTGACTAGGAAATTCTCTTTAGATTGAGATTCAATTTCTCAGTTTTCTGAAAAGAATTATCACAAGAAAGCCATGCTCGGTTCGCTGACCATTGGTACAGAAAGAATCCACATCATTTCTGATGTTGGCCCAATCCTGGTTTATTCATTGACCAGACACGCTTTTTCAAGCCAAAATTCAATTCCTTGGTTTATTAATTGGAAAGAAAAGAAAGCCACGCTCAGTTTTCTTAGCGTTGGTACAATAGAAGCAAAATTTCTAACAACACAGAGAAACATTTCGAAGAAGCTCGGCCATGGTGTGCAAAAACCCTGTATCATAAAGATTCACTTCTCCGATACTCGGTATGAGATTAAAAAGTGAAGTTTTGTCAGAAGGTAGCTACCTCCGTTATTAAATGAAAGCTGGAGGACAGCCGAACTTATTTAGGTATGTGAGATTTATTAAAGTTATGCCTCTTTAGCAAAAGCTTGAAGTCATTTGATGAAAAGTAAACTACTACATGAGCTTGTTACCCTTGAAAGACTTAATGTTTAAAGTGTTTCTGTTAAGAGTTATGGTTGCTCGGCAAATCGATACAAATCCATTCACAATACATACTTCAATATAAAGCATAAAACATATAAACGGAAAGACAGACTACCAATAGGAGACAATTCAAAAGCTTTTATTACATGTTTCAGAGTACAGTTACAATACATTTTTACATAACTATCAACCGAAGAGGCTATCCTAAATCTAAGATTGGGCATTAGCATTTGTTGTAAGGGTTTGTAGCTATCTCATGGGAAAAAACGTCAAGGTACTCCTCGGCTGCATTCCTTATAATTTCGTCAGCAAGCCAGTTAAAGCATTCTCCAATTAATTCATCAGCAATTCTAAAGAAACAAAGACATAGAAAAATAAAGCAAGATTAGAGAAAAACCAAAGTACTTTCATTCATTTAGAGCCAAAAGTTTTATATTGTTACATCCGAATAAAAAAAAAAATACAAGAAGGCTCACTTCTCTCCCCCTTTAGTGGGATCACTCTCCATTATCAGATCAATCTGTTCAGGCGCCTGGGAGGTGTCCTTCTGGGCACTATCCACCTCAACCTCTCCCTCGTCAATTGTTTCTTCGGCAGTATGAATTGAAGGAGTTTGAGGTGGACGTTCAAAGCTGAACTGGGGGATTGGGCGCTCTGGATCAGGATAAGGGACCTCCTTGTATATGGGGTTGGTGTGATCGATATTGTTCCTCTTCATTGCGGCCTCCCAACCCTCAAGGAAGAAGTCGTTGTGAGCATCCCTCATCTGATCCACTCAGTCGTTGATCTGGGCCTCCACTTCAGCCTTGGCCTTCTCTTTGGCTTCTCGGAGAGCAGCTTCTTTCTCTTCCAGGGCCCGAGTCTTCAGCGCAAGCTCTGCCCGAAGGTTGGCAAGCTCTTGCTTCGATTTCCCTTGCTCGGCCCTGGAAGCCTCCAACTCCTTGAGGAGTAATTCTTGTCCAGTCTTTGTGGAGGACAATTCAATCTCAGCCCTTGAGAGTTTGCCCTTGACCTCTAACAGCTCATCGTCTTTACGAGTTAAGATTTTATCCATAGATTGCACACGAGCTATGCTTCCTGCAACTTGGCCAAGGGCAGTGTTAAGTTGATGCTCGATCTCCTTATTATCATCTCGAAGCTGACTTCTCTCTTTTGCCAGAGCGTCATTGCTGGATTGGAGACTCTTGTTCTCCTTCTCCAAGGTCCTCACATTCGCTTTCAACTCCTTTATGTCCGACCTATCCTGCTCGGCTCTGGCTTCGGAGGCTTGGCTCCGAGCAATCAATTCCATTGTGTAGAGAGAAGTCTGTAGAAAAAATAGAAAGTTAGAAAAATCGTAATAGCGAAAGGATGCACATAAAGGAATATCATTGTACTTACAGAGATGATGTTCTTCATTAGAGTCTTGTGGATGTCCACCGTTCTATTCTTCCTTGTGTTATGAACATCCTGAGGAGGGAAGATACCCTTGAGATACTCCTCGGCGTGGTTGAGGGCTGTATCTTGGACAGTGAAGGGTCGGCCTTTAGGGTGTTCGAGGCTGGGAATAAGGATTTGTGGAACAAATGGAGGGGAGTCTCAAACCGGATTGGCCGGATACTCGATAGCAAGAGGCACGGGCCCAAATCGGTTGAGTAGGTAGTGGCTCGGAGGTTTATGGTGGTGCGTCTTTGGTGGGTGGCACGACCTTGGAAGGTGCTGGCCCCCTCGCAGCGTCCTCCTTCGGCAGTTTTGACTACTCGGCCGTTTGAGTTGTGTCTACAGATTGTGTCTTGGCCCTCTTCTGCTCAGGAGGACCAGAAGGTTTCTTTTGAGCTGCCTCCTGCTCCTTCCCCTTCTCTATTTTTACTTTCATTATCTGGTCAGCAGTTGAAGGAGCAGGGGCTCTCCCCTCATCGAGCTTTCTCTTTCCAGCAACTTTTTGCTCGTCGGCCTTCTTTTTCTGGGCCTCTTCGGCCCTTTGCCCCTTTGCCTTTGCCATGGCGAGTTTCTTATAGTCAATCTTCGGGGCCATGTCTCCTTCCTCTTCCCCTTCTAAATCTGAAAAGTAGTCAAAAGCAGGGGGTATCTCAACTTCTTCTTCTTCTTCCTCCTCCTCCTAGTCTAAAAGAACGAATCTTCGCTTCCTCGGCTGCTCAGCAGGCTCAGGAATCGCTACTTGTGGGGCATGAACTTGCTCAGCAACTAATGGAATAGCAAACGGAGGGGGGCGAGTCCACCCTGGATGCCTTAAGGCGTAGTAATTTTCTTTTTCTTCAGCAGAAGCCCGGAACCACCACTTAAGAAGCCTAATAGCTTCCGAGATTGCGAAACCTTGAGGAGGGGCGATAAACGTCTAGTGAGAAGGGATGAAGTTGAATAGAATTGGGACCGCTCTGGCGAATGGATAGAGATCTGGACCTCCAAGGAATTTGAACACCTCCTTGAGATGATCCTTGTCAGCACGAAGACCAGTAGCCCAGACCTTCTTTGATTGGACGTCTGCACAGATATTAAATCAAACAGTTAGCATGCTTAAAAGTGAAGATAAAATGCTGAAGAAGAATAAGAACTGGTAGCATTTGAAATCAACCAACCTGGGCCCAAAGAAACCCGAGGGACGATTGGATAACGATCTTCGTCTGGATCGTGTGTCCAGTGACCTGTGACGACGCACAGGTCACTTTCTGACTTAATCGTATCAGGCAGCATGTGGACCAAGGCCTTTTCTGGTTGGGATTTCAGGTACCACCTGTTCTCATTCTTCCTCACCTTCTGGATAGAGTAACAGTAAAGAAGATCCCACTCGGATATGTGGAATCCGTATCGCCTGTTTATTTCTATTACCCCATTAACAATTCTATAAAAGTTGTGGGTGAGGTTCCTAGGGCCAAGGTCTAGAATGCTCATCATAGAGCGAAGAAAATGGTGCAGGGGGAACCTAAGACCACCTTCGGTGATTACCACTATGGGGAATTCCCCTGTTTCGCGCTCGCCTTGTTCGGCGAGCCTAATACCTACGTTCTGAGGAATTTGGTATTTCTCCTTGAAAATCCTAATTTTTTCCTCAGAGCTTAGCTCGTTTGCGAGTCTACCCATAACGGAAGATTTGAAATAAAAAGGGATTAACTCACCAGGAACGAAGAACGACGGGAAGGATGAAGGCTCGTGAAGATGAAAACTCAGAGGGAAAGAAGCAAGGGAAATCTGATGGCTCGAATCGCGGAAAGGAAGTAAAAGAAGATGAACCAGGTATATATGTATATGTGTATGTATCTGTGGAGGTAATTGAAGCGTTTCCAATGAAAAGGCAACGGGCGGCAAAAATGGCATTTATTACCGCCCCAATTTTTAAATTCCTGACCATTCACGTTTTAACACCCCGAATCTGGGAATCCGCGTAAGCGGCGCGGCAGATGAAAAGCTGAAAGGGTACTACGCGTGTCGTCACGAGGAGAGAGAAGAGTCCAATCAAATTTGATGCGCGTCAGGGAGATACTAAACGACAAACTGTGTAGGGAGATTGAAGGTTCAGTAAGGTAAGGTTATTCTGTTCTGCTACTCTGCTCGAAAAATATCTTTTTCCAACAAGAGTGGGGGCAAAATGTTGGGCAAAATAATACTAAGCTGTACTTGTGCCGAACAAGTGTAGTCTGGCGACACGTGGCCCAGTGCCGAGCACACTCGTGTGAGCCACGTAGTCATTTGCCGAGCACGTTCCGTTATGACACGTGGCGTCCTGCCGAACAACTGATTAATGGCACGAGAGTTCCACGTGAGTGTTATACATGAACACATGATTCAGAGTTAGTGTTCCAAAGAGTACCCTGAACCTCAGCATCAATTAACAGTGTATTGCCACGTGGCTATAGCCAAGGATCTTGGTAGCTAGTTTGCTCGGCCTATCCGTTGGCGGCTAGTAAATGTTGAACCTGGGACCCACAGCCTTTAAAGAGGGCTCGTGACCATAAATGCACTATAGTTAAGACTGAACTGGGTATTTGTCTATGAGGAAGTAACTAAATCGGTCTATCTCGTCACGAGTTGTTGGCTGATGTGACAGGAAGACAGTCTGACCCTGAAATTCTGGTTGTAATGCCGTGTTAAGTTGCCAGAAGCATTAAATGAAAGGCATGGTGTATTAAATGAGGGATTTGAGGCATTAAATGAAGGGGAAGAGTATTTAAAGCAAGGATGGAAAAGAGGGACACAGCAGTGTGCGTAACGTCAAGTCGCAGGTATGCTTTAATCATTACTCGGACTACTATAAATAGGATATTCTACTCAACCACGAGGGTAAGCTGACTATTGCCAACTTAAACTTTTACTCATTTGTTCCCCAAAAGTTTCCTTTTTTAAGCGACTTGCTGACTTAACCATCGGAGGGTTTTCCGGCCAGAGACCTCCTCTCCGGCCGTCACCTTTCTTTTTATCTTTGTTCGGCAGGTTGGCGATTGCATTTTCGGTTGTCGTGGTCAGCAGTTTCGGCGGTAATTTTTGCTGTCGAACAATTAAAATTGTGCACGATTTTTAAAAAGATATGCACAATATCCAAAATCATTAAAAAGTTAAAGAGTAAATTCCTCTAACCTCTCCCGAGGTTTCTGAAATAATACTGCCCTTTCTTTTTTTATTAGGTAAATTTCACTAACTTCCCCTGATCTATTTTTTTTCGTAAAAGTTCCGTTTGGAGTAAGAAAAATCAAAGAAATTGAGATAAAATGTAGCTTGGGGTTGATTTTGGTATCTTTTTTTCTGAAAAGTAGCAAACTGTGAGAACGATTTTTCAAATCCGTTCTCACGGATTCAAAAAAATTCACAAAAAATAGCGATAATGATACTCGTTTGAAAGCTTTCAATACAAAGAATATGATTGTACAAAAAAATTACACATTCAGAAACCTCAGAGGAGATTAGTGAAATTTACTTGATAAAGGAAGGGAAGTCAGTGTCATTTCAGAAACCTCAGGAGAGGTTAGTGAAATTTACTCAAAGTTAAAATATGTAAATTTTTATTAAAAAATATCAAATAATACCTAAAACTATAAAAAAATATTTTTGGAATTCTCGTCTCGAGATGATCGAAATTTTTTTAAAACCACAGAGAGTGTCGTACGCCCCTCACGTGCTGGGCACGCGTGACAGACATGGCTTATGTAACACCCAAAAAAAAAAAAAAAAAAATCGTGCATCTTGTGCAGGTGATAAAGTCAAGTCTATATCTATAGGCGGTAGCTGCTGGCATTGGTCAGTTGTTGGGTTGTGTGTTTGTGGGGCGGGATATAGGATAATGTGATGTTTCTGATGCAATTAGAGGGTTCCTAATTGGGAATTGAAAAAGCTAAGGAATGTCTGGTGGTGCAGATACACTTCTTTTGGTTTTTTTTGTTTTTTTACGTATTCTCCGTACATATATATACATAATAAATATATAGGAGTGTTTGATAGATCAAAAGTGAAGGAAAATGTACAATAAAAATAAAAAAATTTGACATAAAAGTGATAAGTAAAAAATTTTGATTAAAAAAAGTATAAAATTTAATTAAAATTGATAAATTTTAATGAAATTTAATGTAACCAAACATGCTCATAATAGCAAGAAGAGCAAAACCGAGCGAGCCTGGTGTTCTTATACACCCACAGCCGAAATACACACACACACACACACACAGACAATTCTCAAGCACTTACATTTAAATCACAAACCGCGGATGCTAACAGGGAAAAAAAAATTCTAACAGACGTAGAAACGCAATCACACGAGAAAGAGAGATTTTTTTTATTTTTTTGGCACAAAACTTTAAATCAATATATTTGATCTAATTTCGAGAGGGACAAAATCCTTTATATGTCTTCAAAAAAAAATATTACTTTTCCAGATTAAATCATTCAATTTTTAAATTTAAATTTGAAAATTAAGAATATAAATAAGTTGATGATTTTGAGTCCCTAATTTATATACAGTGGGGTCTGATACCACATATAAAATTTAAGATAGATCTGTATATAAATTTAGGAACATCAAAATCATAAATTCAATGATGCGAAAGCGTACCTTTTTGTTCCATGATTATTGGATGTGTTATAATAAAAGAAAGAAGAAAAGAATTATGTATTAATATTGATGATTGTGTGTATGTGAGAATGTAAAGTTACAAGGTCCCTTATATAAGAGGACAATAATCCTAATCCTGATAGGAGAAAGTAATCCTAATTATGATAGGATATACAAAATAAGAAATACGATAGTAATCCTAATTATGATAGGATATACAAAATTAGGAATGCATAAATTAAGGAATACTAATTATATATATTACTAAATCTAACAGGATGCATGCAGAAAATATCTTTAAGTTCAAGATGAACTTTAGCGGCTATAGATCTTACTCTCTATGCCCTAGATATGTAAGATAGATTTTTTATGGGGTGTATTTTGTCTGTCTAGGGTAGAGAGGGGATCTAATCATATATTTATATAATAAACTCTAACTTCACTGGGCTCTCCCATAAAAGGCCTACAGTGGGTTCCTTAGGCCCACACTAACGGTCTAACCTCATTATTCCTATGAGGTGCACATAAGCTCAACAATATAGATCACAATAAAATAGACCTTATCATGTACGTTCCCATTTTTAACTTGGATCCAACTTGTTTTTAATAAAAAATAAAAATTAATTAATGTATGCTCAATATACAAAAAATTTTGACATTTGTACCAAAAAGTTTGAAAAAGTTAAACTGACATTTGTACCAAAAAATTTCACAAAACTCCAAAAATTTTTAAGATTCTCTATTAGAATTTTGTTACGTGTCATTTTATATAATTTTTAATAATTTTATATCGAATTAAATACGAACATCCTACTATCACTTCAAAATAATTTTTTACACTTCAAACTCTTAAAGGTTTCACTTTGGTTAACTATTATTTTTTTTTTCTTTTTCACACTCCAAACGGCTTCTAAATTTCATTATATTCATGTATTTTATTTAAAAATTTGTGATTCATTTTTTATTTTAACAATTAGTTAGAGATTTTTTTAATTAGTTACAGTATCTCTCTTGTATGAGTATTTTTACCGTTGAAAGTTGACCGGATAATAGGAGTATAGGAGCAAAATATTAACTGAGAAAATAAATTATAAGTAATTAAAAGTTTAAATTCTTAATTAAAAGAAACAGAAATTCTAAAGTAAAATTTGGGATAAAGCATAGGAAAATAGTAAAATTTTTTCTATTATAAATTTACTCTAAGAAATATTAATCATGCTTGACTAAAATTATGTTATAAATTAAATGAATGGTTATTGTTTTTCTGTGTCCTATACTAAAAGTGAAGGTTACAAATATCTTTTAAATTTTAAAAATTCACTTTTATGCCATTTGTATTCTAAAATAAAGTAAAATGTTAAAAAATATCAAAGTTAGTAATTTTAATTCTTAATAACTTTAAAAAAATACATTTACACATATATATTTCGTATTTTCTACGCTTACACCCCGATTCTATTTGATGTTATATGGATATTTTTGTCTTCTCATTTGATAATTTAACTATATTTACAGCTTCATTTTAATTTTAATTACAAGAGATATAAAAGTAAGTATTTTTAAACTCTAAAATTGTTTGATTTAGGTTCCAAAAGTAGTTTTTTTTTTTTTTTGGTAAATTATTTTTGTCTTATATGTATTTTTTTTTTACTAGAAATTAATTTTGTATTTGCAAGTTGTAGTTTTTAGGATGTTAGTCGCACTTGCAAAAAAAAAAAAAAAAAAAAAATGGCTAAAAATTGAAAATTTTGTCTATTTTTAAAAAGCCAACCAAAATGCTGGTTTTTCAATTTTTTAAAACAGGGGTAAATTTTTTATATTTTTTATATATTTTCCTAAAATAAGATTAACACACCTAAAAATTATAATTTCTAAAATTTTGATGAACAAAAAATCATATAAGATAAAAATAAATTACAAAAAATCAAAAATTACTTTTGGTACCCAAACGGAACGTTAGAAGTGTTTACTGTTAACACAAAGATATAAAGACCATTAATCTTATAGCAAAACATTTTCTCCAACTTATTCAATAGAACATTAACCACGAAATCGAATCACGCCAACAAACAAACCTAAAATCCACTCCTTGCAGAATAAGGAGGTTTTTACATCAGCATCGTATTTAGAATTTCTATCATATTTAGGATTTTTATACACCTCTGATCTATTTTTCATATGTGCCCATTCCCCACACTTCTCAAACTCTCCGAAACTTTTGCAAGTTTAAACTTATTTGTTGGTCACACGCAAAAAAAAAAAAAGAAAAAAAAAATCACAAGACAAATATTGAGGGTCAATTGGTAACGTAGTTCATTATTAGTGAGGGTCAATTTGTGATAATTGAAAGCCACAAAGGTGAACAATTTTTTATTTTTTTTGGGGATAAATTTTGCTTGTCCTTGTCCGATTTGTGATTTGTGAGTGCTCAGTTGTGATAAGTCAATGCCAATTTACGGTAAGGGCTAATTAGTAGTAATTAGTTGTCAAAAATACAATCAATATCATAATAATAAATACACTAACACACACAATAAAATTTAGACACATAATAATGAACTTGTACTCTTAATACACATTGAGGCACCCCTAAAGATCCGTAAAATATTGAAACACACACCATCAAGACCAAACCAACCGCTAAACAATAATTTGACATATCTTATAACACACTTGGAACATTTGGTCACACCTCAAGATCACTCACTTAAAAGAGTTAAAAAAAACATGTTAAGATATCACAAGACCGATGTACATATTAAGATACAACAGGACTAATGTGTGGTACCAATACACCTCCAATAATATTTAGACATACTTAAAACTAGTTTTACATACGTGGGATTGATGTGAGGCCCCCAATACTCCAACGCAGCCTCGAGACGAAATCACCTTTAGAAACAAACTTTGACACACCTAATGACACTTCTGGAACGTTTGGCAATAAAGCAACACCTCAAGAACACTTGAAAGGGTTTAAAAATACATCAAAATATCTTAGGACCAATGTGAGGCACCCAACGCACAATCAAAAACACTTTGGGACTCCTAAAAGTAATTTGACACATCTAATGACGCTCCCAAAACACTTGGTCACACCTCAAAACACACTTGATCGAGATAAATAAATGCATTAGTTAAAGAGGATAAAATGGAGTTCAAGTCCCTTATTATTAATTTTTCCTAGCAAATCCAAAAACCAAATAAAGATAAGTTTCTATCCTAATTGTTATTATTAGTTTGAATGTCAAATAAATAATATTGTGGTATCAAATGTTGGATCAAGTTAATGTGTTGGTTCATAATGTGGATAAAAGTGAAAGGTTAAATAACACTATGCCATCAAATGTTGGATCAAGTTAATGCTTGTGTGGCTCACAACGTGGATAAAAGTGAAAAGGAGTTAATTTATATAAATCACTATTAAAAATTATTTTTTTCGTACAATAATTGAGATCATTTTTATATTTTTAACTTCCTGCTTAATTCTTGTTTTACAAGATTCATTATCATCTATCTCACAAATCAATTTGAACATTTTAAATTTTACCATGTTTCAAGGATGGAGATCATATACAAATCACAATTAACTTAAATTCTGCCAAATTATGATTTCTAATAAGTTGAATTTTTCAAATTAAAACACTATAATTTGTGTTTTCTTTCATGGTGCTTATCAAAAATTAATTAAAGAGAGACTAAAATACATGTAATAACTGGTAGGGGCTAAAGTTAAAAAAAAAAATCACATAGATTATTATAATTTTTTCGATTTGAACTTTTTGTCCAAAGTTTCAACTATATAAAAAATTTAATACTAATTTTGTTCAGAGTGTGTAAGCACAGATTATTGTTAATCAATTAACAAATAAGGAACATCCAAAAGGTATAAGCTATTTCCTTCGATCTATAAGTTCTCATCATCAAGAATTCATTGTTATAATGTTATTGATTAAGAAACAAGTAGTACAGGGAAATCTTTAAGAAGTACGCAGAGTAAATGTTATTAGCAATTAAGCAGGGTTCATGTAAAATTAAGAAATTTACAGTTGCTTTCTTGATGTGAAAAAAGAAAAAATAGGATCGGAAAAAATAATTTTTCTGCACCTACGTGATTTAATTGCACTTTTTATAAAATGTCACAACTAATAAACATTCCCTAATAAAGTGTTGATAAATATTTTAATTTTTTTTTTTTGGGGTAGTCTAGTGACGTTTTTGAGAATGTCACAACTGTTGGATAAATAATGATATTTACTAATACAGTGCCGTTAAAACAATATTGCCATTCATTCGAAAAATGACACAATTATTGAATGAATGATGATATTTTTTTAATAAAGTGTCATTAAATAATTACAATTTACTTATAGTTTAATAATACATTTTAAAAAATTTAATCAAAACAGATAATCATGTCATGTTTTGCAAAACATTATTAAGGTCCCGTTTGGAGTAAGAAAAAATAAGATAAATTGAGATAAAATGTGGTTGGGGTTGATTTTTGCGTCTTCTTTTTATAAAAAGTTTGAAACCTTGGGAACGGTTTTTCAAATCCGTTCCCACGGATTTAAAAAAATTCACAAAAAATAGCGACAATGATACTCATTTGAAAACTTTCGACACGAAAAATATGATTGTATAAAAAATTTACATATTCGGTTAACCTATTTCCAGATTTTTTATTTTTTTAACGAAATATTGAAATTTTTTGAAATTCGTAATGGCGGAAAAATTAAAGGTATAAGAGTTATTGGAAATTTATAAAGATTTATAGAGGTTGTTCATTTAGCCAAACAGGGCCTAAATTAATGTCGCTAAATCTCATTTTTATGGTAGTGCCGGTGACCCATTGCACACCCAGCAGTGATGGATTTATTTGAGGATTATGAAGGCTTTTGATCCTACAATTACTTGAATTATTATAAACATCTTATATTTTGTAGTTAAAAAAATTAAAATAAAAAAGCATTTAATTCTCCTTTGCTAAAATTAATCGTACTTGCTCTATTATTAGTAAATTTTATATTTTTGCCCCCTATCCAACACTCTTGATTTCATTCCTACAACCCAGCTCCCCCTAAACCACCCCAGCCATCTCTCTAAAATGCCCAAAACAGATCCCAACCAAGCCCCAGTGCAGGCCCGACAAAACTTAGTGCAGTATCTTTTTCTAGGCTAAAGCCCTCAAAAACTACATACATGTTGAAGTATAAATTTTTTTACGAACTTTTTATTTGAAAAATTTTCATTAATTGGATATATAATTATTTTTTATAATTAAATTTACATTTATTAAAACAGAGAATAAGAGTATTCCACTCAATTACAAAATCAAATGGCGACTGCAAAACTAAGACAATCAAATCCTAGACCCAAAAAAAAAAATATATATATATATATATATATATATATATATATATAAATATTGTGCACATCCTAATTCTTTCCCATTGAGATCCGTTTATATGAAGTATATTATATGGAAATTCGTTTCAGTTTATACAACAAAAATTTAGCAATTCTTGTGTCCCCAAGTTAACTAAAATAAATAAAAAAAGGTAAGGCTACAGACAAGATAAACTGAACTAAGTATTTTGGGTATTCAAACATGTTTGTTAAGATTTTTGGTGAACTTAAAACTCAAGTTAAACTTTTATTGAATTTGAAATGTTGTGTTTAAATTTATATGTTAAGGTTTTGGTGAGCTCAAACTCATGCAGAACTTTTATTGAGCTTGGATCATCAGTTTATTAGAAGCATGAGCTTAGGTCAATCAAGCGAGCTTGCTCGCGAACTTTTAATTTGCCAACTTATGCAAGGGCGGAGATAATGATGGTTGAGTGGAGTCAACTACATCCACTTATTTTGTTAAAAAATTAATTATATATATATATTTTTCAGTATTGTCCTCATTATTTTTTTTTAACTCTACTATCCCAATTTATCTTTAAAATATTAGAAGTCAAATCATTTTTAGACAAAATTCTCCACTTTCTCCCATCATCTCTCCCTTCCTTGTTAGCAAAAACCTTCTTTATTCTTCTCAATGACTTCTTATACTATTCTACCGTAGGCCACACTTTTTGTTTAGTTACATTAAATGAATTATCATTAAACTAAAGTACCCTCACATTCTGAGCACATTGTTGACTAATACAAGTATATATATGAGCTATTGAGTTTTAATGAGATATTACTATATTTTAATAAGATTATTGTTGTATATATATTAATATATATATATATATATCCAAAGATAAATTTTTTAACAATTTATTTACTTTTCAAAATTAAAGCCTATTATGTCTTTTTAGTTTGCCCTCACCCATAATATTTTCCATCTCCACCACCGTGCTTATGTGCTTTTTATCGAGCCCGTTTGCAGGATTTTTGCTGAGTTTACCTATTAATAAAGAAGGTTAACAAACAAACTAGTTTTTTAAATTAACAAACAAGGTAGTTTTTTAAATTAATAAACAAGTTTAAAATTAATTTATTTAATTTTTAATATTTTTTGAATAATAAATAAAAGTTTTCATGAACTTGTTCATGGATGTATAAAATGAGACTGTTTATATATTATAAATAAATTTTATTCAAAAATATTTAATTGAGATTATTTTCGAGCAATAGACAAAATTGTTTACAAACATTTAGGATTGCTTGGTAATATTTATTTATTTTTATTTATGTTTAACTGTTTTTTTCTTAATTTTTTGTTTTTAGTTGTCATTTTTTGTGTCAAAATAAAAACGTAAAACATGTTTGATAATGAAATTTTATTTGTAATAATTAATTTATATTTTAATAAAATATTTACTTTTATTAAATAATTTTATAAAGTTAATTTAACTAATTAACTAATAAATTAATTATTAAATTAAATAATTTTAATAATAAGTTATTATTTTAAAAGTAATTTTAATTTTAATAAAATAAATTATTTTAATATGTAATTATTATTTCTTAAAAATAATTTTAATCAAATAAAGTAAATTATTTTAATAATAAATTATTTTTAATTATAATTAATTTAATTTTATAGATATTTCACTAAAAGAAAAAATATTTTTGGCAGCCACTTTCCCCGACTAAATACAAATTTGATCATTAATTAGTGACTTTCTCTTACCAAATTTGGTTTGGCCGCTAATAGTAAATTTTTTCCCAACAAATAAAAGTTGGTTGCAAATGGTGACTTTTCCAAACAAAATGTTAAAAAGTGATAAAATCTAGAAATTAAAATAATAAAAATTTTATAATTTTTTTGACTAATTGATTGGTAAATGTGTCACTTTTAATTATCAATTAGTTGGTAAAAGTGATAAAAATTTATTCATATATATTGATAAATAATAGTTTGGCCTACTAGTCAATCACACCTACTTCCAAAAAAGTGTCGCAACCAATTAATTGGTCACTAAAACCTTCTACAACCAACCAGCGACCAAATCATGTTTGGTCGGTAATACTATCAATTAGTTGGCAAAAGTCATAAAAATTTATTCGTATATATTGATAAATAATGGTTTGGCCTACTAGTCAACCACACCTACTTTCAAAAAAGTGTCGCAATCAATTAATTGGTCACTAAAACCTTCTATAACCAACCGGCGACCAAATCGTGTTTGGTTGGTAATACTTTTAACAACCAAAAAGTGGTCGTATGTTAAAAGTGTGATTGTTGTAGTATTTTAATATGTAATTATTATTTATTAAAAATATTTTTAGTTTAATAAAATAAATTATTTTAATAATAATTTATAATTAAATTAATTTTAATAAAATAAATATTTTTATTTGTAATTATTATATATTAAAAATAATTATACTTGCTCGTTTGCAGCCCTATAAAAAAAGGCAACAACTTTCTAAGGTTTTCACCTTTTAGAAATCCAACAGGCTAACCAAGCGCGCAAAAAAAAAAAAAAAAAAAAAAAAAAAAAAATTGTTTTGCACTTTTAGACCCGTTTGGTAAGATTTACGTTTATTTTTTTCTTTTTGTTTATTTTTATAAATTTTTAGAAAATGACAACAAAAACGTATTTGTTAAATTTGTTTTTATTTTTGTATTTCCAAAAAATTGAAAATTTAAATAGAAAAACATAAAAAAAAAGATATTTTCACTCTATTTTTTCTGTTATAAATATTTTGTCAATTTTAACACTTTATTCATTTTTGCTACATCATATTAATATAAATTATTTTATTCAGATACTTTATTAAACTAAAATTATTTTTAATAAATAATATAACTAAATTAAATTAATTTAATTATTTAAATTAATATGCAATATATTTTACTAATTTTTAATAAATAATATAACTAACTAATTAATTTTTTGTTAAATTATATTAATTAATTTAATTAGTTAATTTAATTTATATGAAGTATATTTGATATTAATTTAATTGGCGCGATTCTTGAAAAGTGTAAAAATAAATTGAGAAAGTTGGTAAAAATTAATAAAATTTGGAAAATGTTAAAAAAATAAGAGATTTTTTTTTGTGTAGAAAGAATTGGAAAAGATTAAAAAAATTCGAGAAAGTTAGAGATTTTAACCAAATTTAGTTTTCTAAATGCGCACGTAATACTTGAGAATGATTTTCAGTATTTAATATGTAGGTGAGGTGAAAAAATTACAAATAATAAAAAATGTAAATCAACGGACCTTAAAGTACTTAGCTTTTTTTTTTATTAAAATTACATCAAATTTGTAAAAAAAATTCGGAAATTTGGTGGGTAAAGTGAAAATATTCCCTGAGCTTTGAGATTTTTTTTTTTTTTTTGAAGCTGAGCTTTGAGAAATTAATTTACTGTTAGTGAAAAGAGATGCCACGAATTTTATAACAGAAGAAATATCGTAATAATTATACATTCGAGACATAATTTATTTCTAAATTAATGAAATTAACGTCTATAAAAGGCGTTGCAGCCTTAAAAAGGTTAAGAATTAGTGAATTTTTTACATTGATGATGCTTTAATTTTAGGCTTCTTCCGTTATTTTATTTTATTAGTTCTTTTGGAGAAAATAAAAAAAATAAATAAAACATTTGTTTTGGGAAAACATTCCATTTTAAGAAATAATTTCAGATAAATATGAATTTTTTTCAAAATTGTTTTTTATATAAAAGCTAAAAACATTAGTATTTCGAAATCCCCCATGGATCTTTGTTTCTAAAAATCCAATTAAAGAATAAAAAAGAAGAAAAAATAAGTTTTTAAAATTTAAATTCAAAACTAAAAATCCATAAAAATAATAAATTGAATATCAATTAAAGTATATAATATTTAAAACAAAAATTTTTTAAAAATAATTTATTTTCTTTTACAACCCTTTTGTGATTTTAATTTTGTGTACCTAAATCTCACAAGTTTTATAAATATATAATTAGATTCCCTAAAATTTTTATTATATTTAGTCAACTATTTTCTATTATATTTTTTTTATTTAAAAAGTAATGGTTAACAAATTCAATACTATAAAATTATAATTATACATTTAGTATTAATAAATAAATATTTATGATGTGGGGGATATTCCACACTATTAAAAGTAGCGTATTGAAAGAGGACTCTCACTTAGCATTTTCTTGATCAAGGGCACTAATGTGTCTAAATAAAGACATTTCCGATCGAGAGTTGGTTCACTCAACTAGTCCTTGGTCAGATAACCAGATCGAGATATCCAATGAAATAGGTTACGTCACGTGCTACACGTACAACCATCTTCTAATACATTTTGAGAAAGTTACTTACAAGAATATTGTTATATCCAACTATCCGCTAATGGTTTAGCTAACCAATTGAGGAATCAATCTTGGGATCTACAATATAGATGGCATATTTAGATTAGAAGGAAAGACATGATTATATGCACCTTATACGCACATATTTTACTTAAGAATTCGTATATATACATTCACTTCACAAGTACATAGGTACGACACTTTATTTATATTGAAAACTTTGCTTGAGCATTTTTCTTGAAACTTCATAGTTAACTTAAGTATTGGAGGGTTTTAGGTAGGCATCATACCGATGTACTTAGCTATTTCTAGACTTAAATTGGACCTTTCGGAAGAAATGAATTTACTAATTTATCAATTTATAATATGATATGGTATATTTTTTATTGTGAAAACTATATTATAATTAATTTATTAAATTTTTTGTGAACCTTTTTTATATTATTAATTACTCTTTAAATTATTGTACTTCACGTTAATATTTTTTAAATTTGTACTTTATATATATATAAATTAATGATTATATATATAACATTTTTGTATTAGTAACTATTTTTAAAATTATATAAATATCATATAAATTACAATGAATTTATTTTTTTCTTCCACTTTCTCTCCATTGGTATCAAATAATAACCAATGAACCATATTCTTGATTTCGTTATGTATTTTTTTTTATTAATACAAAGGCATAAAAGTAATTTTAAAATATTGAATTGGTCAATCGTTATTTTCTGGATTGCAAATCTAGTAGAGGATATTTAAGTGAATGTAACAAAAACCTCATGGCTCTAAATGTACATTTACATTGCGTTTGAAATTGTGAATTTGATAGGATTTGATTTCATTTGATCAGAATTCGCATCAACTCTTATATTTAGAATTAAAATAAAATTATATGAGTTGGAGTTGATTTAATTACATAATTTAAATTTTAGAATTTTTATATAATTTGAAACTCAATCTAAAATAATAGAATTGGATAATACAATTTGATAAAAATTCATTATTTTCTTAATCCATATGAGTAAGTGAACAAATTTATTTTCGTATATTATATTTGTCATATTTTCTATTTCTTATTAATATAATTAAATTTAGTATTTTTATCAAATCAATTTAATTTAATTCTTAAATTTAAAATTTGTTCCATTACGAAATTTTATTTACAAAATCAAATCAAATTAAATTAAATCAATTGTTCATTTCAAAATCAAATTAAATGTAGGAGAAGAATATTTTTAAACCAAGTGTTATAAAAAGAGCCTAAATGCACAAAATTAAAACTACAAGTAATGTTGGTGAAAAACCCTTAAAAATATATAAACACGTTGGTCGAATTTATCAAAAATAGCAAACACAAACTTGTGTCGTCGTCGAGTTACGACGTAGCACTGAGCAAATTCCTGAAGAAAAAAATTCAGAAGCAAGTAATGGGCACCCTGAGAGTCCCTGGCATTGTTCCAACCGCATCTGAAGACTGTGATAGACTCAAGAAGGCTTTCCAGGGTCTCTATCTTTCTCCCTGCACTCCTTTTGTTTGTTTACTTTCTGGGTTTCCTTGATTTTCTCTCTGCAATGATTTCATTTGGTTGGAATGGGAATGTCACGAGCTTTATCGAATCTTATGTCAATTTTCTTCCCCGTTGTTTAATTATTATGCATTTTCTGGATACAGGTCATCAATGGATATGTGAATATGTACGTATATATATATGTATATCTATATGTATGTCTATTGATAATTGTTGGGTTAATGGCTAGGATTGGGAACCGAGGAGGATTCAATCATATGGGTGTTGGGTCATAGGAACGCAACACAAAGGAAGCAAATTAGAGAAAAATATCAGGAGCTTTACAATGAACCACTCATTGATCACCTTCAGTCTGAACTCTCAGGTGATTTCAGGGTACGCGCTCTTTGTTGTCTTTACCCCTTTAATTTTGTTGGAATATTATCGCGCGTTAATAAATCTCAAACCAATGGCATTTGGTTTGTATTTTTAATTTTTTTTTCTGTTTTCTGTTTTTTTTTTTATTATTTTCTGTTTTTTGAATTGAGTTTTATATTTTAAGAATATTGAGAATGCCATTTTCTCTTATCGCTTCTTGAAATTTTTCTCGTTTTTGGTTAAAAATGCTCAAAATAATTTTTAACCATTTTGTTGTATTTTATGTGTAAACTCATTTTTTATTTTTGAAAATAGATTTTAAAAACACGAGTGGACAAATGAGTTTTGAGTTTTTTTTCTTATTTAAAAAAAATAAACAAAATAGAAAATGGGCTAGGTACACCAAAAGGCTAATAAGTTTTCCAAACTTTTAGAAAATTTTAATAAATCTCTGCACTCCGAGGCAATTAGTTCTGAGTAGGATGTTTTAACAAATTTTATTCTAATTCAACATACATGTCCCAGTTTTTAGTTCAACTTATGTCAGTTTTTTAACTTCTTTTGATTTTAGAGGGCTCGGTCTATTTATTTTCCCCTTTGACCCTTTCTTGGTTTTGCTTTATTAATTAAGCATTACCCACCAAAGACAAGTCCATGAGAGATATTGAATTAACGATCGGACCAGTGATAGAGTAGTTTACACGGTGTACACAAGAGACAAGACTCCTAATGTCTATAGAGGGAGCGCCAAATTATGATGCTTCCTGCTACAGACACGTGATGGACTCAACTGTCCTATTTGAAATTATTCGAATCCCATTTTTCTCTGAAATATCACATTCAAGACCAGCTTGGAAAAACAACTTTGAAAACTTTATTTTCTTACTGTGAAAAGTGAGAGGTAGGTGGCATATTGACTAGACTAGAAGGGCTGTGAAAGAATGTCCGTGTTAAGGAATTTAGAGAACGGAGGGAAAATTCCCATGTTTAGAAGCAAGTGGTTTTATTTTTAGTAAAATGGTCTTCCTTTTCCCAACTCTACTGGTATACTAGAATTAACATAAAAATATTTTATCATTTGGAGATGTATTTTGTATAGGTATATCGGGTGTGTTTGGAGTTGCATAAAAGTGTATAAAATAAAATAAAATTGTAAAAATAATATCTCGTAATTCGTGCAGTAAGTGAAAAATTTTAATTTTGTTATCTAGTAATTCGTGTTTGTAGAATTTTGTAGAATTTTATTTTATTTGATAGAGCTCCAAACAGAGCCATCATAGGAAGTATGGACACAAGTTTGTGCACTGGACGCTAGTGTGATGTGATGTGACAATTTTTGAAAAGCTTAGAACATGACAAATAAGAAATTTATATTGTTAATGTTGTATACATAATAGAAAAAAATTATTTTTCTACATTCTAAATATTGAAAAAGTAGTATGAATACAAAGTCCTAATATTTATATTAGAAACTCTATATGCAAATAAATTGAGAGTTTTGCCATTTTAGAATTTTTAAAAAGTTATAAGGAGGAAAGATTAATAGATATAAATTTACATTTATCAATTTGTGATATGTTTCATATGTGTCTGGTAAGGATTCGGATATTTTGAAGCATCCAAAGTGTGTCCCATTCTAGAAAAAAATTGTTAAAATAATATAATATATACAAATGACTGTTCAAGGAGTGTTAGAAAGAGGCAATTCTACACGACTAGAAAAATTTTCGAGAAGATATTACCAGAATGATGTGGCTAAGTGTGGAGCGGGCCTACCATTTTAAAACAAAAAGTTCGTTGAGATGCAATTTATTTATCCAAGTACCATTGTGATGTCCGGATAGCTTTCCTTGTAAGTCTTTCTAGTACGATAGAATTTTCCGTTGGGAAAAAGTAATTAAAAAATGAAAAGAACCAAACTCAATTCAGATTACTATCTATCTTTCTTGCTCGTTCTAGCCAATTTTATGCTCATGAATTGATCACAGTCTTGAGTTCATATATAATTTCTTTGGCCCATGTTAATAAAATGTTGTACCGTAAATGTTGATGAGTAACAGAAAGCCATAACCTTGTGGATATATGATCCTCCTGAAAGGGACGCAAGATTGGTAAATGAGGCTCTAAGGCGATGGCAGAAGGGCATCACTCAGCTTCAAGTAATAGTTGAAATCGCATGTGCAACATCTCCCCAGCATCTGATGGAAGTGAGGAAGACCTACTGTTCTCTCTTTGATTGCTCACTTGAAGAAGACATCATATCGAATGTTCCCTTACCGGTTAGAAAGGTAAAATCATTTGCCACTAATGTAGGAAACTCTACTGTTTTATTCGGAGCATCTTTGCTTCAGATAGTCTAAACTTTTACGATTTGGACATCTAAGTTTGTTTGTTTAAATGGAAAAATAAGTAGCTTTGGTTGAAGTTCAATTTTTTATTGAGTTGCTGGTTCTCGGGTTTACTGACTTAGTTCAATGCCCGGCAGGTTATAGACAGTAGGTTTTAAAATGTGACAGCCTGACAAATTTTAGAACTTGTAGATGTAAGAGGTTGAGCCACTTGAGCTTTTCCTCAAAAATAAACTGCTACTAAACTCAACTTAGCATTTTTCCAACAAATTGTGGTCATCTACATTTATTTTCCCATGTTGATAATGGTGCAGACCACGTTTTACCAAACGCTACCTAACGTCCCTCCTTTATCTGGGCTTGGGACCAACTGCATTAAACAAATAAATATTAAGCGCACGGAGGTGGAGCCTAAAAAATAAATTCTTACTTCGAATTTGCACAACTTTTGAACTAAATCTTGCTTGTGAATTGGTTCAACCTTCAAAATTATGAAATTTGACATAATTGTGAAACAAATGTAACGGAGTTTTTGAGAACTATCAATTCATCTCTGAGGGCGCAAAACTTGTATTTGACTTGTAATGTGAATATTGCACAGATTCTAGTGAGCTTGGTGAGTTCCTTCAGATATGAGAAAGAAGTTGTGGATTTGGATTTAGCGAACTCCGAGGCAGCTAAGCTTCATGAAGCCATTGAAGGGAAGCAGCTAGATCATGATGATGTTGTATGGATACTTAGCACTAGGAATGCTTTTCAGCTCAAAGCAACTTTTAAGTGCTACCTGCAGAAATATGGAAATTCCATCTACCAGGTTCAATGTTTACACAAAATTAATCAGCTCTAATTTTTTTTTTCTTGTTTCTTAAGTTTTTCTTGATTTATTTAGACAATTACTTTGGCAGGACATTAAGAGTTGCGGAAATGGCATTCTGGAATCTGTATTGAGAGTCATAATTTGGTGCATAGACTCCCCAGAGAAGCACTTCGCTGAGGTAATTGGATAAATCTTACTCCTTCAATTTCCTAAATATGACATAGTTTTTCGTTTATGTTATCATCTAAGGGAATGTTTTTTACTTTATTAGACATCATCCAGCTTGTTTTTTCAAACACTTCTCTTGCTTTTGAAAGAAAAAATCAAGGTGATTATGGTTTCCGAGCTGGAAAAGTATTGCAGGAGGAAAAAATGATGTTGAACTTTGAGATAGTTGTTTTTGCTTGATGTACTTGGTGGCACTCCTGTTTAACATCCTTCCTGGAGAAATTGAGACTCCTCACTTTGTCGACAAAGCAAAAGATGGCAATTTTCCCATTTGAAGCCATGTCACTTTGTTTTCTACTTACTTGCCCTGAAATTTACATTGAGGACATGCTATATGAAGTCACTTTGGCCTACGATTCGAAGATATGTCTATCAGTATCTTCTTCAAATACATATGGTTCCTAGAATTGCAAGACCATTACGACTATGCATAAGGGCATAGCTATACTTCCGGATAAACAATCTTATCCTGGATGCTTAGGAGAACCATAGAAAATAGATGATCGATGAAAGTAATCATATAGGATATTTCTAGGCAAGAATGTGTAACAGCCTATTGTTTTGGCAAATAAGGTGGGCTTTCAGTTAGTGTCTGATACAGGGTTGGAATCTGGTGTTGTTTCTACTAGTATACACGCTAATCTGTTGGTATTAATACCGCCCAGTTGGGGTCAGTTCAACTTTTGGAGTGACGAAGCACAAACACTTCAAAATAGGTATTGTATTGTTGTTTAAAACATATTGGACACATATATACTTGGATACTGCGAGATACTATTGAACATATCAAGTGGCATGTCTAATTATTTTATTATTATTCATTCAAATATATGATTGAGACAAATCTAAATTTAAGTAGTCGAAACCCCAGAAAGTTATAAAATATTCTATCTTAAATTTTATTATGTGTTGTATATTGACTTATTGAATAAGTATTCGCTACAGATATTATATTCATATATAGAGATATATATATAATTAATAAAAAGGGTAATTGCCTTTTTACCCCTGTACTCGAGGTGAAAATTAATTATATCCCTTAAATTTTAAAAACTTACTTTTGTATTTCTTGTACTTTAGACTAAAGTGAAGTTGTAAATGACATTAAATTTTAAAGTGAAAAGACAAAAATACTCATTAGAAACTAAATACAATCAGGGGGTGTAAGCGTAGGTAATATAAAGTACAAGGGTATAAATACAAATTTTAAACTTACTTAGAGTTAAAACCGTTATGTTTGACTAATTTTTTAACTTTCCATTTTAATCCAAAGTACAAGTGATATGAACGTAGGTTTTAAAGTTTAGGGGTTGTAAGTGATTTTCACCTTAAGAACAGAGGTTAAAAAAGTAAATACTCCTTAATAAAAATACATAAAAATATATATAACTAATAAGAATATATAAAAAATTTATTTTTTGCTTTATTCCCGCTGTATCCGTGTTCTCGTTTTGTGTCCATGTGCTGCTCAAACATTGTAGGGTGGGAAGTTAATTTGGTGAATAAGTAAACAAGAAATCTCTGGAATATTTTCTTGTCGAAAGTTAAATTGATGAAGGATCTGGTAAAGATGCAACTATGCTCCAAACGAAATGACCCCCCTGAATTCCTTTTGGTTGTGAGACACATTAAAATATCCCCAAAATGCAAATAAAGAAACCAAAAAAAAAAAAAAGTTAGAGGGGATCAAACTTTTTAAATGAAAAAAAAAATAAATAAAATAGTTGGAATCACCCTGAAGAGAGTCTCTGGCCTACTACTACACAAATAGAATCCAGGTATATATATATATATATATTATACGTGTGGACATATTGCATATCAAGAATGAAAAAAATGTGGAAGATGGTACATCTTTCCTTCTCCTGATAGTTTACCCCTGATTGCACACACATTGCCTTGCCAAAATTAATTCCGTGTGAATTGGATATAATAGCTCACATGAGATCACCAGCTACTTTGTCAGTTTGTCTTCATTTGCCAATATTTTTGGCAGCTGCTTTCTTTGAATATTGCTTCGGTAGTAAAATTACTTAAATCCATCTAAATATAAGTTTGCTAGAAGTTTTCTTTTCTGAAAGTAGTTTTTTTGGTCTGACCTTTTTCCCTGACATGGTGAAAATTTCCCCTTGTTGATTGAAACATCACCAGGTTGTTAGAGCCTCAATTCTCGGTCTCGGAACTGATGAAGATTCACTAACAAGAGCTATTATAACTCGAGCTGAAATCGACATGACAAAGATCAGAGCAGAGTATCTCAAGGCGAACAAAACTAGCCTCGAGGATGCGGTCATTGGTGACACTTCAGGAGATTACCAGAACTTCTTGATGACTTTGCTTGGAGCAAGAATGTGAAAGTGTACGACCTCGATCCCCCCTCCTTTAGGCAATTTTCTTTTTCTTCTTTTCATTTATGAATTTTCACCTCCATTGGTCTCTGAAATAAAGTTATTTGTAGCTGGCGGATAGCAGAATATTTGGAACTTGAAACATGACCTTTCTCATGGAAATTTATCGAACTTCCAAACTTTTGCCTTCTCTGATTTTTAAGGCATCTTGACAAGATTTTGCAAGCTAGGACAATCCTCCATGCTCCAAATGCTCTCAGAAATTCTTGCTCCCATTGTACCATTAGTTGTATATGCATCAGGATGGATTCCTATGGCTTCAATAATTCTAGGAAAGAAAATGCATTGAGCTTCTCTTCTTAATTTGAATGATTACCTGATCTAATGCTTCTTTGCCATTCAAGAATGAAACGGAAATAAAAGTAGGAATTGAGTTAAGGTAGCAATGGGAATGGTCATTATTCTCTTATTTGGCTATTAAATTTTATAATCTAATAATATAATCACTATTTTTATTTTAATATTATTTTAAAATAAAATAAATATAAATGGTGAAAGATAAGTAAATAATTATGGTAACTAGTTGTGAAGATAGTGGCCACTAAAGAGCTAGTATGGCAGTGTGACGGTAGTTATGGTGGAAGATTAGTTTGTGCCGGTAGAGTTGTGATAAGTAGTGATAGTTGGTGGTATAAAGTAGTAAAAATGGTGATAGTGGAAAATGGTAGAAGTGGCAAAAGTAACGATGGTGAAGGGTGGTATGATAACAGTAACGGAAGATGAAAGAATTTGTAGAAAATCGTAATGGTTATGGTGGTGGTGGAGGTGGAGGAAGTGAATGGCTAGTTATAGTTGGTGGCATAAGGTGATGTTGGAGGTAGCAGTATGGGAGGCTATGTATTTTTTAACCAAACTCTAATTGCATAGAGTATAATTTCTAATGTGATAAGTATAAGCCTAAACAATATAAATTATATAAATATACTAATATTCAACTGTTTTATATTTCTACGAAAATCAAAACCTGTGATAACCCTAACTTTTTAATTTTTAATAATTTTGTAATATTTAATTTTTAAAATTTTAATATATATATTACAATAGATTTCTTTTTTTTTTAATATAGAACCACGCGGTCAAACGAGACCTTGCTACCAAGCCAGGAGGATCTCCTATGACATTAGGTTTGACGAGTGTGCGCAAGCCACAACACATGGCTTGATTTTCTCACTGGTGCCTTCCAGGTGGGCAATGGATGCAACATTGGGGAACGCAAAAAAACCCAAGATCACAAGTGTAGTATATATCAATAATACATATATATATATATATATATATATATATATATATATATATATTATCGATCTGATTTACAAGAATAAAATCATACTTTCGAAATTCCTCTAGTTTAATCTCGATGAAACAGTGCTCTAAAAATCTGACGATTTTGAATCAACTGCTTGATCATAGTCTTCAACCTTTTACTTGTATTTTAAAAATACTATCTTATTTCACCTGTATTTCAAAAATATTACCTTATTTCACCAAATTTTGGAATCTCCAGCAACTTTTAGGGTTTTTTCTTTAGGATCAGAATAAATTTTTACTCAGAAAAACATTAACTCTAATTGCCAATAGAGAAAGTATTTATAGGGTTACAATAGGGACTAACAAGGAAATAAGAAAAAGTTTCCTACGTAATTAAATCTCTTAATTTCACCCGAATTAAAATTTAATTACATAAATTATAATTCATTCCATTAAAGATTTATAATTACATTCTTAATCATATTTGAAATTATATTTTAAAGTTTTAATATTAAATACTTATTATCTACCGACGTTAAGATTATAGATATCCACCAATTCAATGACAATTTAATTTAATTGGTTTCTTATTTTCCTTAAAACTTTTCCATTTAACTTATTTGACATATCGAATTCAAAATTCACTTATAAGATTTAATACAGTCAAAATTTATAAACTTTCTTAAGGGATAACATCAATCCAACTTCATGTTTGCATATTTTATTTGCTTCTACATCATCTTTGCTTCTACATTATGTTTTCCACTTAACTTATTTGACGTGTCATATTCAAAATTCATTTGTAAAATTTGATACGGCCCTTCTACATCATGTTTGCTTTATTCTCCTTTTATAAAAACTCTAGATTTGAACAATGTTAGGAATCCATCCAAATGGGGCGTGTCAAGCAAGCGGATTTGTAAAATTGCACTTTTGCCCCTTAATGAGTCTAAAATTTTCACTTAAGCCCCACTTATGGTTTCTCAATTTCTTTTTTTTTTTTTTTGTTTGAGGGGTAAGAGTTGGGATTAATTTCTCTTTCACAGTAGGGCAAACATCGTGGGATTCCGATTTCAAGTGTGCCTACAGAATTCATTGGTTAGCTTCAAATTTCGAGTTTAAAGCATCGTTTGGCAACTTAATTTTTAGTGAAAAATTATCAAATTTTGTTTCTTAAGTATTTGACAAAGTATTAATTTTTATTACTTTTTTATTCAGTTATAATAACTTTTTCAACTTAAAAGTTACCAAAAGTTGTTAAAAATTATTGAAAGTTGCTAAAAATTTTATCAAACAATCTAAAATTGTAAAAAATTACTAAAAATTATAACTTGTATCATCAAACATATCAAAAATTGTAACTAATAGCTTTTAACAAAAAATACCAGAAGTTACTAAATTTTGAAATTTCAAAAGATACCTGAGGAAATGATTTTGAAGTTTTTTGTCAATCACTCAAATCAACCAGGTAATTTTTAAATGGTCATTAAACTTGACATGTAATTTAATAGATATGAATGAGTTACGTGGAATTTTGAATCTAAATATGTTTGTTAAATTCATGTTTTGACTTAATGGAAAGCCTAAATATGTTTTTTAATTTATTTTTTAATAATTATAATTTCAAGTTTTTTTTTTTGAAACCTATAATTTCAAGGTTAATAATCATTAGATATATGTGTCATTTTTGAGATTTGATGTGCCGAGATCTACAATTTCTAAAGGCCATGAACATTTTTCAGTTTTCTTTTTCTTATTTTATTTGTATTTGAAATTCAAATATAGAACTTTTAGTCTTAATATGTTTTGATTCCTATTAGAATTTCGTAAATTAATTAATTAATATTTTCTTTTCAACGAAAACTGTATTTGAATGGATATCCTTCCGTATTGAATACAAGAACCAAAAAAAAAAAAAAAAAAGAAAGAAAAAATTATAAATTTACATTTTAAATATTTTTAACTATTTTTAAAAAGATACCATCAACAACGCTAACAATTCAACCACCATGTGTTCTTTCTCCTTTTTTTATTTTATTTTATTTTTTTATTTTTCCTTTTACAAATTTCATTCTCCTTTTTCTAATATTGCCACCCGGCAAAAGCATGCGGGATGGAAAAGCTACTTATTCACACTCCTAGGGCACGGATAAACAATGTCAGCCTCCATTCATCAATTGTAAGCCGTTGGATTAAATTAGATAAACCGTTGGATTCAATTGGACAGGTCAGTTTTAAAAGCTCACGTGATCGTAAAATGAAAGGCAGTGCCGGCGGGCCTTTTTGGTGGGGTTTAGTTGAAATTAAATGTGATGTGCTGCAATGCTCGAACGGGTTGCAATGCTGAAACTTTCCAAATATTGATGAATGCTAAAATTTTGAAAGCTTGAGTTAGGTGAAGAATTGTTTTAACACTAGAATCAGGTATTTTAATTAGATATTTAAATTTAATTTTAATGTTGAGAAAGTAATTTAATGAAAAAATTACGAAAAATAAAGAAACCACATTAATTGTTATAGTTGTTTTTTTTTTTTTTTTTTTAAATGCATGGGAAGCACTTGCATAAAAAAAATAACATTTTTCCTTTCTTATGGTAGGAGTTTTATTCTTTTGCCTTTTTACAATGGAAAAAAACACACTAATTTTTTGGACCAGTCTCTCTCTTTCCCCCCTCTCTCTCTCTCTCTCTCTCATTTTTTTATACATCTATTTAAAAATATTTGATAGAATATAGAATCAGATATTTTAATTAGGTATTCAATTTTAATTTGATTGATAGAAAAGTAACTTAACCAAAAAAATCACAAAAAAATAATTAAAAAACAAAAAATCCACATTAATTGTTACAATTATCCTTTTTTTTTCCTTTGGTATACAACTGTATAAAAAATAAGTTTTTTTTTTCCTTTCCTACAGCTGATATTTATTTTTTTTATAATGGAAAAAACACATTAATTTTTTCAGCCAGCTTCTCTCTCTCTCTCTCTCTCTCTCTCTATACATCTATATAAAACATTTGTTAGAATATAGAATCAGTTAATTTAATTGGGTATTCAATTTTAATTTAAATGTTAAAAAAGATATTTAACGAAAAAATCATGAAAAATAATGAAAAAATAAAAAAATCACATTAATTGTTACAATTGTCTTTTTTTTTTCAGCATATATCTGTATAAAAAAATAAATGTTTTCCTTTCCCATAACAGAAGTTTTATTTTTTTTCTTTTTTTTTAAATGACAAAAGCACATTGATTGTTTTGGGTCAATTTCTCTCTTTTTCTATTTATTTATTTATTTTTTGTATACATCTATATAAAAAATTAGCTAAAATATTAAATTCTTCCTCTCAATTATATATTGGCTCGTTACATAGGGCTACAATGATGAATATGGACTGTGGAGATAATGAAATTGAATTATAGAAATTGACCTTCAAAAATCTACTGGAGGTAACGAGCTATTGTAAGTTGGGTTTTCTTCTAAAGTTACAAGTGATAAGGTGGTTGAGTTAGTTTGCAAGCCATTTGTGGGGATAGAGTTCAATACAGTTGAATTAAGTTATGCATTTTGGCAAAAATATGAATGTAATATTGGATTTGGTGATCGAATTAGAAGAACAAACAAAAGAAATGATAGAATGATGACATTTAGGACGTATGTATGTTTTAGGCAGGGCAAAAAGTCTGAAGATCTGTGGCACATGCATTCCAAACATTGTGTAGAAATAAGATGTGATTTTGGTGTTCTTATAAGCAGTTCTTTGAGCAAAGAAAAAGGAAAATAGTATGTGACATCCTTCATAGAAAAGCATAATCATGAGTTAGAAGGTAAACAAATCACTTATTAGCTTAGAGCACATCAAGACGTTAATGAAGTCCAAGCATGTGCTATTGCTATCACATAAGAAACGAGCCTTGGTTGAAAACGACATACAGGTATATGAGCATAGAAGCAAGGGGCTCAAAAAATATAGGCTTCACTAGGGAGGATGTGAAATAATACCTACGCACTAAATACCTAAAACATATGGAACTAGGAGAAGCTACTATCATTTTAGAGTACTTTCAAGAACAGTCCAAGAAAAGTCTTTTCTTTCATGAGTTCCAACTTGATTGTACAGGAAAAATAACCAATATGTTTTGGGTCAATTCAAAGATGCTAGTTGACCATCAAGCCTTCGGTGATGTGGTAATGTTCGACACCACTTTTGGCACTAATGAAGATTCTCAACCTCTCAGAGTTTTCACTGGTTTTAACAACCATAGACAAATAGTAATATTTGGCGGTACCTTATTATTTGACGAGACTGCAGCCTCCTTCGCATGGTTTTTCAAAATATTTCTTCAGTGTCACAAGAATAAAAAAAAAAAAAACCTACAGTGATATTTACAGCCCAAGATGCAGTAATAGGAAAGGCTTTAGAAGTTGTGATGCCTACGGTATGTCATGGACTATGTACTTAACATATTGGTTAGACTGCATTAAAGAACTTGGCTAGTATTTTAAAAGAAAACACAAAATACTTTATATCAGAACTTCATAGTTGCATGTATGACTTCCTTGACATTGATGAGTTTGAGCAAAAGTGGAGAAACATATGGAAAAGTTTGACCTTTTTGGAAATAAGTGGCTTAATGGACTTTATCAGAAGAAGCATCAATGATGTATTGCTAACATGAAAGATACATTCATTGTCGAGGGTAAAACTAATATTGGGAAGTGGGCTAACTATGAAAATTTCTTCTAAGGATTCGAGATATTTTTGGCATACGTTCAAGAAAAGGAATTGCAGAGTGATTGTGAGTCTAGGCAGAGTTTTCGTCACCTTACAATCAAGAATTCTATCATCTTAAAGCTAGCTACAGAAGTATACACCCCTAACATATTTAGGCTTTTTAATGAATAATTTAATTTGGAGCATAAAATTTGGTTGGACAAGAATGATCCTATTGAAAGTTTCCACGTGAGGATTGTAAATGAAATGGATAAGGCATACAAGATCAACTTCGACCCATCGTTAATGACAATTTCTTGTACATATTGCTTATATGAGATGTGTGGATACCTCTGTGCACATATTTTAAGGGTATTCAATGTGTGTCGTATTCATGAAATTCCAAATAAGTACATTATGAAAAAGTGGACTAGTCATACGAAAAATGGCCTCATTTTTGGTGCAAGTCCTCCCCCTAGCCTGATAGATGCACAGTTGGTCAACATCTTGTGTTCAAAATTTTTGCAGTTAGCATATTGCACTGTTGGAAACAATGAGGCATTTAAGAATGTTCACCATCTTATAAGCGAGGGTTACTTTCTTATGGATAAGTATGACATGTTTGGGGGCAAGAAGTAAAGATGCTACAATAGTAGATTCTCTAACTTTTCTTAACCCCATAGACCTTGGAGTTACAGGGCTAAAAAAGAAAGATATCTGCAAAAGTGTACACAAGCGTGGAAATGTGTCATGCATGGAAAAAGTAAAGGGAATGAGAAAGACTCAATAATTGAAGCAAAGGAGAATTGGCTTATAATCTATTGTAGCTAAGGTTGAATCATTATCACAAGTACAACCCTCTTGTGAAAATTATTAAGTTGTTAATATGTTCATTTTTAGCTTTTAGTTAGGCTGTACTGCAGTTTATGATATCTTGTGGAATACAATCTTAGTAAAATACTTATAATTGATTAATTTGTTCATTTTTAAGGTTATTGAAGGACAAGTAAATAACGATGATGACAACCTTGTACATTTAACACTCTAGTAGCCATTGGTATGGAAGTTTTTGAGTAAAGTTTTTGATATTCTAGCTTTTGGGTAAAGTTTTTGGTTTGTTTTTGTTGGCTAAAATTTGTTGTTTTGTGACACTGGTCTTTAAATAAATATATACTTATAATTTATTACAGATAAATCTCATCCAACCAGTTGAGTTAAGGTGACTAACTTGTTATAGGTGAGCATATATTGCATTAAACATAGTAGATGTGTAGGTATATTTATTACTTTTTGAACATGACTCCTGTTACTAGAATTCTGGGATATATATCTAATGTCTTTTATATTGTAAAGTTAAATAGGACTTGAGGATATATTTTTTAATTATGCAAGGACTTCTTGTAAATTCTCCCATGTGTTAATAAAGTTATTTTAATACTTCCATTCTCTTTGAAAATTCTAATTTTATGTTTAGTCTTTGAGCTAAGCATATTTGAACAATTAGTTTTTTTAGCCTTTGAGTTGAACATTATATTTAGTTTATGAGGATGGTGGGAAAGGGGTTGTAAGATTTTCTCCCCATTTTTTGCTATAAAGGGAAAGAAGGAAAGATAAAAATAAAAATAAAAAAAAAATTAGGTTGAAAAAATATTTAAAAATAATAATAATTATGTTTGAAAAAATGTTTAGGAAACCAGTTTTGTGGATTAGTAGAGGAAACTAGTTTTCTTCTCTCCATTATCTTTACCAAAGTGTAGGAAACCAATTTTGTAGATAGTACTTGTCTAAGTTAGAAACTATTCTGTAAATTAGTAGCTAAAAAGAAAAGGCTAGCTATTGTAGTTATTTGTAATTAAAAAAATAATAGGTTGCTTAGGAGAACATTTTTCAATTCATAACTTCTTTCTGTCATGCATTTATGAGTCATTCATTGATTATCATTTATGGGCTAATGAAAATGTATTTAAATAGCCACTTAATTTTGTATATTCTTGTGCAGGAAAAAATATTTATTTTGTTTATTCATACGCAGAAAAGTCATAGAAGTGCTTATATTGGATATCTATATTTATTGTTGAGGATCCAACTTGCTATGCTTATCTGTGTCCATTAGTACTGAAAAGATAGTGAAAATGCTACTGGAAAAGAGATGCTGCTAGTTTTGAGATTCAAAGTGATGCTACTTGTTCTATTTTTTTGGTTTCTCAACAGGTTGCCGTCAGCTTGTGTCGGTAACATGGTGATGCCCACCGTTAAGAAGAGGAAGCTTGATCTGACGAAGATGGTGATGCCTGCCGTTATCATCCACAAGCGCAAGCCTTGGTGCTGAAGGGATGGTGTCTCATGTACTTCGAAGATAATGTTGGTGTCATTGTGAATCCTAAAGGAGAAATTAAAGAATTGGCAATCACGGGCCCAATTGCAAAGGAGTGTGCTGATTTATGGCTAAGGATTGCAAATACTGCAAATGCAACTGTTTAGTGAGTGACCCACAAGTGTTTTAAAACATTAGTTTTGTTTGTTTTGGTCTATAATTTTCTAATTTGATGTGTTTTTGTAGCTTTGGTTATTGTTATTGGTTAGGACCTTTGTCTGAGTAGAGATGTTTGTTTACAGCTTATGAAGATGGTTATTTGGCTATGTTTATTATTATTTGTTTTCGGAGGAGACAATATTCCCGCCATAAAAAAAAAAAAAAATTGTTGTGTAGGGTTGTTTGTCAAATTGTTGCTTGTTGTATGCCTAGTTTGAGGTATGGTTTGATTGCATAGGCCTGTTTTGTTTCTTGTTTCTTTTCATTGTTGCTAGTAAGTTGCTAATTGCCTAAACTTCATTGAATTCATGGGGTACGTTCCAAAAAAATTTGTACTTAATTTTATTTTATTAATATATTTTTTATCACTCAAAAAAAGAAAAGTCATGGCAGCATGTTTCCTTTCCACATTGCATAGCATTGTTGTTAGTAAGTTGCATATCATTTTTGCTTTTAATTTCATCCACAATTGTAACAAAAATGTGAAATAAAATTTCAAATTAAACAATTTAATTTACAATTCCATCTAAAGCTGGAGGCTTAGGACTTAATTTAATTCCATCATTTGTCAAAACATTTGTACATTCGCTTACGTTATGAGCAACAAAATAGTTAGACTACAAGAAGTTTGAAAATCAGTCTTCCAAATAGTGAAACTACTAAACAAGCAATGTTGAAGCTGTGCCAAATAAGGGCAAACCACAATGAAGTTTGTACTTTAATTCAAGTAAATAGGAGGTTCATTCCAATTCTTCTTATGTTTTGTGAGTCAAATAGGCTTAAGCTTAGACCTTTCCACTTCTAAGCATGAATTTCAAGTCTTCTATTCCAATCTTATGTATTTTCTCACCTTTTCATGCCGTCATCGTGCTACTTTCAAACACAAATTCAGAGCCACATGCCCTTTATGCTTTTGTCGTCTAGCCCAATTCTTCATGGTGATTAATTGCATCTAGAGGGAACTTTGCTGAGCCACAAATTTCCTTCAAATTGCAACAAAAAATTGGATTTCAAAACTTCTATTGGCATTATATATTTTTGAAGCTCCAAGATAGTAATCTACTCAACTCAAGGGGATATAAACTTAATTTGAGAATTAAAAGCATCCTATTGTTGTGTTGATGAATTAGACTAAAGCATGATCAATGATGCAGCTTTGAGGCGTGTCAAAATTTTTGTCTTTGAAATTGTTATCACCCCAACAATGAGCTATTGTGTTAAAAACAATAAACCTCTAGGACACAACAAACTCTAAAAATGCCCCGAGTTTGTAGATAGCAAATTCTAAAAACTCCTTTGAATAACTTCTTCATTGTCGAACTTGAGTTTGACAAACTTTTTTAAGCAGCTAAGAATCGTTATTCAAACCAACTACAAGAAATCAATATTTATAAAATTCAAGTGACATCTAAAATAATGGTCATATCTCTTGAACAATCCAAAAGCCAAGTTTGTTCGCTTCAACAACCACAAATAGTTAAACGTTATCACAGTTAGTGGCTTTTAAATTGAAATCAATAGGAAACTATAGACAATTAATTTCAATTCTAAAAATTAAATTAATTACACCTGCCAAGTGCCGTCATTAGATGTTCCCAAGCAGTCTTTAATAGAAGTAATTATTCTTTTTAAAGCAATAACAAGGGACAACCCAAACATCCAAAAAAGAAAAGTAATGCAAACTATATCTCAATACTTTCAACTTGTTGCAATTTAAAACCCACCTTAGCAGCACTAAACAATATTGTTGTATGCACATTGTGTCCGCATCCATGTGCTTTCCTATCAATTTTACTCCTATGCTCCCAGTCAACTAACTCCTATAAATAACCAAAAGAAGAAATGACAAGAAAGAGAACCACTGAATATATATATATACACTTGTATGTATATGTAAAGAAAGTTGGGGGTGGATTGCACACTGCCTGGAAAGGGAATGTGTCCATATCGACACGAATAGTGTCAACAGGGCCAGAACCAGAGCCAATTTAGGCGACCAAATTAGTGGCAAGTAGGTACATGTAAGAGATGCCAAGTGTGTCCAGTTCTTTACAAATGAAAGCACTGGTGTTGTGTTCTTCATATCTGAGTTATGGGTTTTCATGGATTTTTCTTCTAATGGAGACCAGCCAATCTTTATCTCTTTTGGCTGAGCTCAGAATTGATCTTGTGTAGTTCCAATTAGAGCTGCCCTAAGTGGCGTATAGTGTAAAGAACAACCATAGAAGCAAAACGGTCAAAACATAAGAACCAATGGAAACACCTATATCTCCTGCAAAGCTTAAAGTCAAGAACTACCTTTTTTCAATAAGTGATTTGTTTGAACGATAAAAGACAAAGTGACACTTCCCCAGAAATGCAAAGGAGGTGGCTCGGCCACCATACATCAGTTAGACTTCAAAGAGAACTCACAAGAAAATGTCTCTCTGCTATCCTCTATAGAGTACTGAATGAAAAGAAAGAATGAGAACGCGAGGGGGACGATAATTTTATAGCATTGCCAAAAAGATTGAATGACGTCGTTTAACTGAAATTGCCCCCGACTTCAACCCCTTTTTCGGTGTTACCACTTAATGGAAAATTTGTTTTCGATCTCCAATTGAGATTTTAACAGTTGGATTATTTGAAATGAGTATAAAAGCTCGATGCGAGATTTCTTCTCTTCCCAGCAGCGAAGCTCTGTCAAACGAAGAACTTTGAAATGCATTTGATTGGTTAAAAAGTTGTTTTTTAATTTGAACCATTAGATTGTATCGGATGTTTTAGAAACTATGTCACTTAGCTACCATTATAAGTTTATGTTAGCTTTATGATTGGTTCATATTCACTACTTCCTAAGTCGAAAGCCCAAAGCTTACATTCAATTCAGAACCAAACGCTTTCTTATGTGATCTTAGTGATGGATGCAGAATTTTTACCCCCTGGGGGCTAGTTTTGGTAAAAATAAATAAATAAATAAATAAATTTTAGATTATTGGGTGTATTATTCAAAAAGTGTAAAATAATTAGTAAGAATTAAAGAAAATTGATAAAAGTTAGATAAAATTAGATAAGTTTGGTAAAAATTAGAACAAAAAAAAAAGTTAAGAAATTTTTAGTGTGGAAAAAATTGAAAAAAATTTTGTCCAAATTTGGCACTCTAAGCATATACTTATATTATTTTCTATCAAATATTATTTTTTTAAATATAGTCAATTTTCTATTTGTATTATACCTAATGCTAAGTCTATTCTTCTTCTATTTTTGGGGGAGGGGGGGAGGGGAGAGTGCGGGAGGAGAGAGAACTTTGAAAATTTTTAATTTATTCTATTCCTCTATTTGAAATCATGGATTTAATACGATTTAATTTCATTTGATGATAATTTTTACTAATTCTTATGTTTAGAATTAAAATAAAATTTTATAAATTAGATTTGATTTCATTTTATAACTTAAATTTTGGGAATTCTACATCATTTTGAAATCTAATCTAGAGCAATAGAATTTAACAAGAATTCATTATTTTCTTATGCCAATTAAGTAGACAAATTTATCTTGATATATCATATGTACCATATTTTATATTTCCTATCGACGTGGTCAAATTTGGTATTTTTCTTAAATTAAAGCAATTCAATTCTTAAATTCAAAATCTATTCTAAATACAAAATTTTATTAAACAAATAAAATCAAGTCAAATCAAATTAATTGTTTATTTTAAAATCAAATCAATTCTAAGAGATGAATATTTTCAAACAGAGTGTATATATATTCTATTAAAAATTAAAAGTTGAGGGGGTCATGGCCTCTACCTACCCTAAGTTTGCCGATGTATGGCCTTCCCTAATGGAGATCAAGAACTCTAAAATTCCAAATAAACAATAACATGATCAAAACAATTCAGAATTGTCAGAATAACACATCCAATCTCTAATTATTAATCAGACATGAGTAACATCGATTGGGTGATTTAGGTTAAATTAGGATAAATTTTATAATATAGTCTAAAAAGTAAAGGTCATAGTGTAATTTCAAAAATTTTAATGTTGCTTTGTGTATTTTTATTAAACCTAGAGGGTTGTTGGTGTAATTTATCATTTTTTTTTTTTTTTTTGGAAATCCAGTGAACCTAACACCCCACGTAAATACAAATAAACCATACTAATGTGTATAAAAATCCACAATACAAGCCACTATGTTACTAAAATAACCAAAAATAAAATTAAGCAAAAAATCAATGGACGATTTTTTTTTTTTTATGTTAAAAATCAATGGACGCTTGATTATGTACGTCCGTCGTCATTGACCCACCGAACCAAAACCGTTGCCACCATTGAAAATCTGAAAACAAAAGGTCGTTTGAAACATTAAAGAGCATGGAATTAGAAATAGGGACAAGAGTTGACTCCGTCTTCCCTATATAGCCCACACGTTAGGCCAATGATAATTGAAGAGAAGAATACTAAAGATAAATAAACAAATAAGAGGAAGAAGACGAACACACGTCCTTTTACCGGTCAGAGTAATTTGGAGAGAGAAAGAAGATACCTTCCTTCGCAACCTTACACACCATTGTTGCTCTACATTTCCTTTATCTCTCTCTACATCTCTCTCTCTCTCTCTCTCTCTCTCTCTCTAAGAATTGCAGGCGGTCCTTCCATACGAGCTTCACCTCCGCCCCCTATCTGTCTGTATGTATGCTTGCTTTTTCTGTCTTTCTGTACCTTGTATCCCACGTTGGTACAAGAAGAATAAGACACCCAAGCAAATACAAGAAACACCCTTGTCTCGGTCGTCCCCCAATTGATTGGTTCTCGTCCCACACGCTCTCTCTGTCTATATCTATCTACATATACACGTATATAACATTTTCCGTGTAAAACGGATGCCAGGGTTGAAATTACCAGTCTTGAGTACCTTCTCCAGTGTCACAAATTCCATAGTTCTTCTCATTTTTTATCATTATACCAGTAAGAGACTGTTTCTCTTCTATCTTGCATTTTACGTTTCAATACAGGACCAAGAAGACAAGTATATACGTATACATACGTTTAGCAGAAACCCAGTCTCAATCACCTCTTACTAGCTAAACAAACTCTCTCTCTCTCTCTCTTTCTCTTTCTCTCTCTCTCTCTCTCTCTCAAACATGGATAATAGAAGATTTTCAGAGCTAGTTTCAGAGACAATAACGTCTGCAGATGAAGTGGCTTCTCTGGCAAAAGACTCCGAAATCGAAGCAGAGACCTTGGTCGAATTCTCCGCTTTCATCGAGAAATTGAGCCCACTTCTCAGTGAATTCAAAGAAAACAATCTCATGGACACAAGTCCGATCCGAAAAGCCGTTCAGTCACTCAAGGCTGACCTCCGGCGATCCAAAGCCCTGATGAGAAGCGCCGACCGTAAACAACCTCCATCGAACAAGCAGATCGAAGAGGTGACCCACGATCTGGGAAGGTCTTTGGGGCTCGTCCTCTTCGCTCTTCATGACGTTCCAGCGGCTAGCAAGGAAAAGATTGAATCTTTGCGCAGAGAGATGATGAACGCGAGGTTCAATTCGGGTTCAGAGTCGGAGTTTGTTAATGATTTTGGAACAGAGGAGACGGGGGAAACAGGGGAAACCGGGGAAACAGAGTGTGAGATTCAGGAGGAAGCTTCAATTGATAGAATCACTATGAACATTGACGACGTCGTTTTGCAGCTGAAGTATGGAAACGATGATGAATTCAGGTCTGCGCTTTTGGGATTACACAATTCAATCAGGGACGGTTCAATCACCAGTGAGTGGATTAGTGATGAAGGAGTAATCCCAATTCTGTTCAATAGGTTGAGTTCGAGTAAACCCAATAATCGGTTGACTATAATTCAGATACTAAGAAGCCTCACATCACAGAGTGCCGAAAATAAGGTATATTTGATATCAATTGCAATAGTTCTTTTCGTTTTTTGTTGAAAGTAGCAGTTGTTTGGGTAAAATATACTTAGAAATTTGTATTTTTCCACCAATCCCACCTCAAGATTTGTACTTCCAACTATGTCAGTGACCGAATTCCTAATGAATTTGGACCGGACCTGAAATTCCAACTGTGCTAGGATGGAATTTCTAATGGAATTTGACGGATGAGTGACATTGAAATTAAATAAAATGTACGGGGCAAAGTGTACAATTCTTCCAATATACTAGTTTCAACAACTCTCATTCTTTACATTTCTTCCGAGCTGCTTGGCTAGTAGTAAGTATATGGATCACTACTTTGGGTATTAGTACTATGGCTTTCAACAGAAATGGTTTAAATTTTAACCAATCTGTAGTTGATATTCAAGGCTATGTAATTAATACTTGAGCTGATATCATTAACCATCCTTATTTCGGTATGGAAGGTATGCATAAATGTAATGCATTTGAAAGTAAAAGTGCTAAAACAGAATTAGCGATAAAATACGAGAGTGCTAAATGAGTTTTACTTTATTTATTTATTTTTTGTTTTGTGTGTTGTATTGTTTTGGAGTGTGCAGGAGAAGATGGCAGATGCTGGGTGTTTGTCGACTTTGGTGAAATCTTTGTCCCGGGATGTGGAGGAGCAGAGGGAAGCCGTGGGGCTTCTGTTGAGTCTCTCGGATGTTTCAGCAGTCAGGAGGAGGGTTGGAAGAATTCAGGGATGTATTCTAATGTTGGTTGCTATTTTGAATGGGGATGATCCGGTTGCTTCACATGATGCTGGGAAGTTGTTGAATGCTTTGTCGATCAATACTCAGAATGCTCTTCATATGGCAGAGGCTGGTTACTTCAAGCCCCTAGTCCAGTACCTCAAGGAAGGTAATTCCATATGCTTTATTATGCAGAAGAATTTACCCAAAAACAAAAACTAGAGTGACGTGTCAATAATAGTTTTTGCAATTAGATTGTACGTTAGTAAGTGTTAACAATAAAAGAAAATTCCAAAATTCCAAAATAATGTGTCAATAGCAGTTTCGTTCACGTGGATATGACTGTGCTCTTGAGCCAGTTCAAGCACCAAAAGCTACTTAATGGGACTGAAAGATTTGATAGCAGACATTCTTTTATCATAATTTTGATTTTTACGGGGCTCAGAATATTTTTTTGAAAAGAGAATTTGGAGTCCAACGTCATGGCAATTGGGTTATTGTTTTCGAGGATTCAAAACCATCCTTTTGTGTCTTTGGAGGACATTTTTCATTATTATTATTAAAAAGAGTTAAAGGACTTACAATATCTTTTCAAAAATACAATTTGGAGTCCAATGTTGTAACAATTTGGTCATCATTTTTTAGGTTAAAAACCATCCTTTTGGGCCTTTTCGGAGCGTTTTTCATTATTATTATTATTATTATTATCAAAAACTTAGTTTTGCTTTCTACCTTTCCAATGAAAAATTAAGGTAGCATTTATTTTATCTTTCTATTTTTTATTTTTGTTTTATATGTTTTATGTTTTAAAAATCTCACAATAAGAAAAACAGAAAATATTTTATTTTTTTATTTTGAGATTTTTCTTATTTTAGATTAAAAATGCTCAAAATAATTTTTTGTCATTTTCATTTCATATGTAAACTCATTATCTATTTTCTAAAATAAAATTTGAAAATACAAGTTATCAAATACGTTTTGAACTGTTTTCTTTATTTTTAAAATGTACAAAATAAAAAATAAGTTTAAAATAAAAAATAAAAATAAAAAACAAACAGCAGAAAAAAAAACTAAATACCACGTATTTATTGTTTTGGGTTACGTCATTTCTCATTGCACCGCATTTAAGTGGGTATTTTCATTGAATTTCCAGAACATAGTTCACAGACTAGATGCGCTGCATGCGCATCACCTTTTGCCTTTCCAGGTTCAGACATGAGCAAGATTCTCATGGCAACTGCACTTTCAAGAATGGAGCTCACCGATCAAAGCACGGCCTCCCTCGGAGAAGACGGGGCGATCGAACCCCTCGCGAAGATGTTCAACGGAGGGAAACTCGAATCGAAACTGTCCTCCCTGAGCGCCCTCCAAAAACTATCGAGTTCGAACGAGAACATCAAACGTCTGATAAGCACAGGCATCGTATCCTCTCTCCTCCAGCTCCTCTTCTCGGTGACGTCCGTCCTCATGACTCTCAGAGAACCAGCCTCCTCCATTCTCGCAAAGATTGCTCAATCCGAATCCATTCTCGTCAGCCAAGACGTCGCTCACCAGATGCTCTCGCTGCTAAGCCTTTCAAGCCCGGTGACTCAGTGTCACCTCTTGCAAGCGCTGAACAGCATCGTTAGTCATCCCAGCGCCTCGAAAATCAGAAGGAAAATGAAGGAAACTTGTGCAATTCAGCTTCTTACACCATTTTTGACAGAGAATAACACCAAAATCCGAACAGGTGCTTTAGAATTAATCCGCGCCCTCTCCAAAGATTCGCCTACAGAGTTGTCAGAACAGTTGGGAGAATCTCATCTGAGCGTCATTATAGATATCGTATCATCGGCTGCATCCGAGGCAGAAAAGGCTGCTGCTGTTGGGATACTAAGTAATCTTCCAGTAAGCGACAAGAAAGTTACAGAAACACTCAAGAAAGCAAACTTACTTCCCATTCTGCTCTCGACATTGAGCTCTACCCCCGAAGCTTCAACGCCCACGACTCGTCTATTGGCGGAGAGTATTGCAGGGCTAAGTATTCGCTTCACGGCTCCTTCTGATAAGAAACTACAACTCTTTTCCGTGGAACAAGGGGTGGTGCCTGCGCTTTTGAAGCTACTCTCAACCGCGTCCCCGGTCGCTAAAAGCAGGGCCATGACTTCCCTAGCTCAGCTGTCGCAGAACTCGTGCGCCCTCGGAAAATCCAGGGCGTCAAGATGGACGCTCTGCGTACCTCAACCCGTGGACTCGATCTGTGAAGTTCATAACTGTCACTGCTCTGTTAAGAGCACGTTCTGTCTGGTCAAGGCCGGTGCTGTTCCTCCCATGATTCGAATCTTGGAAGGCAACGAGAGGGAAGCGGATGAGGCTGTGCTTAGTGCTCTTGGGACTCTCTTGCAAGATGAGATTTGGGAAAATGGAAGTAATTTCATAGCCAAGTCTTTGGGGGTTCCAGCCATTGTTAAAGTGTTGGAACAAGGGAGTGTCAAGTCTCAAGAGAGAGCGTTGTGGATCTTGGAAAGGATTTTCGGAGTTGAGGGCTGTAGAGTTGAGTATGGGAGATCAGCTCAGGCATTGCTTATTGATCTGGCGCAGAATGGTGATCCGAAACTAAAACCAACCGTTGCTAAGTTATTGTCACAGCTTGAGCTCTTGCAGATGCAATCCAGTTACTTTTGAGATCGATTGGGTATATCAAGTAGCTAGCTAGACAGGTTTTCCTTTAAAATTTACGTAGTTTTTTTTTTAATCAATTATCTTGAATTCTTCTATTTTTGGTAGGAAAATAAGTAGTGTGTGAATGAAAGGAATCCGGAAATACTGATGTAATTAAATATTTAAAAAAAAAAATCAATTGGAGATGCACATGTGATGGTTTGCTGAGAAAAATATATATGTTATATATTCTTTTTCTGGCTGAAATTTTCTTTTTTCTTTCTTTTTTCTTTTTCTTTTCTTTTTTTTTTTTTTCTTTCTAATGTTCCATTTACGTAGATTGACTGAGAATGAGAATTTAACTCAAGAATTTAATTTTCCGCTTCATCTTAGGAAGGGTCCGAGATTTAAATAATGAAATTCAATACTGAGTATGAAATAAATAATATAAACTTGATGCTTATATAAGACAAGTAAGGGTTTTCCATCCCAACCCGAACTCATCCTATTACATATTAAAAATCTATTTTTTATATTATAATACTGTACAAATAATATTCATCGTATAAAGGTGACGCAGCGGCGGGGTGTTGTGTCATCTTCTATGTCATATGATTTGCAATAATATTCATCTTTGGCAAGCGAGGCAATGGAACGAGATCTAATGTATGCAAATGAGGATGAATGTAGACAATCTCAAAAGGAGTTTTTCCTGTTGAACGATTAGGAACATTATTGTATGCAAACTCCGCTTGAGATGTAGTTAATCCTATTATCTTAAATTTTCTTGACAAATACTTTTTAGAATGTTTCCCAAAGTACAACTCACCACTTATGTCTGCCCATCCGTTTGTGGGTGGCAGTTATTACTATATTTCAAAGTAGTATCTAACCCCTTCTATAGGGTTCGCCAAAAATGACTTAAGAACTTCCTTTCACGATCTGACACAATGGTCTTTGGCAAACCATGGAGATGAACCACCTTTTTAAAGAATAACCTTTCAACATGTGAAGCATTTGAAGTCTTTTTGCAACGAATGAAGTGTACCATCTTAGAAAATCTATCAACGACCACAAATATAGAATCCATACCTCATTGAGTATGTGGTAATTTAAGAACAAAATCCATTAATAGATCCTCCCAAGGTGCTTCTAGAACTGGAAGAGATGTGTAGAGGCTAGTATTTTGAGCCTGGCCCTTAGTGGTTTGATGAGTGTAGCACTTTTTCACATGTCATTCTACATCTTTTTTCAAGCGAGGCCAATAATAACATGACTCCACAAGAAAAATACTCTTATCACGCCTCATATGACTACCCAATCCTCCATCATATAATTCTCAAATAATATGCTCTCTTAAAGAACCTTTGGAAATACAAGGACGATCTTAATAAAATAGAAACCCATCTTGAATTTGAAACTTTCTTGAAAGTATGAGGTTGGGAAGCACATTGATACCATTGCTTTTTAAAATCTTCATCATCTTCATACAAGTCCTTCAAGTAATCAAACCCAATTATCTCATTATGAACAACCGTTAGTAGGACAACTCGTCTACTCAAAACGTTAGCAATTCTGTTTAATTGACCTGATTTGTGCTTGATAGAGAAAGAGAACTTTTGAATGTAAGCAATCCATCGAGCGTGCATCCTATTTGTTTTACCAAATTTTGTAGAAACTTGAGAGTTAAATGATCACTACTGAGAATGAACTCTCGTTGAATGAGATAAGGTTCCCATTATTGAAGTGCACGTACCACTGCATACAATTCTTTTCGTAAGTTATCCATCTTTATCTTGATTCACAGAGTTTCTCGCTAAAGAAGGCAATTAGTTTACCTTCGTGTGAAAGAACAACTCCAATCCCTAGGCCTGATGTATCAGAATCAACCTCAAACAGTTTATCAAAATTTGGTAATGCCAAAATAGGAGCAGTTGTCAACTTTCTTTGATCAAATTAAAGCTATCTTCAGCTGCTTGTGACCAAATAAGTTGTTTTTACTTTATGCAATTGATGAGGGGGCGCAATAATGGTGCTAAAATTCCACACAAATTGTCAGTGGAAAGTAGTAAGGCTGTGGAAGCTCCTTACCTCACTAATTGTCTTTGGAATAGGCTATTCTCGGATGACTTTAATATTTTCTTCATCCACCTTTATCCCCTTTGAACTAACCACATAGCCCAAAGAGATAAAGCTTTTGGTCATGAAACTGCACTTTTTAGCATTGACATAAAGACTGTTCGTCTTTAATGTCTCAAAATTTCTTGTAAATGTACCAAGGGCTCTACCTCATCATGGCTGTATATAAGAATGTCATCAAAATAAACAACAAGAAATTTGCTAATGAAGGGTTGAAAACCTTATTCATCAATCTCATGGAAGTACTTAGTGTGTTGGACGTACCAAATTGTATCACCATCCACTCGTACAAGCCATTTCTCATCTTGAAAACAGTTTTCCACTCATCACTAGCGCGAATACAATTTGGTGGTACCCACTATTCAAATCAATCATGGAGAAGACCTTTGCAGCTTCTAGCATATCCAACATATCATCCAAATGAGGAATAGGTAATCGATACTTTACTGTGATTTTGTTGATAGCTCTACTATCGACGCACATATGCCAACTACCATCCTTCTTTGGTGTCAATAAGGCTAGAACAGCACAAGAACTCGTACTATCATGAATTAAGCCCTTTTGTAAAAGATCATTAACTTGGCCTTATAGGATCTTAAACTCCTTTGGACTCATACGGTAGTGAGGCAAGTTAGGAAGACTTGTACCAGGTACTAGATCAATTTTATGTTGAACATTTCTCATGGGAGGCAAACTAAGTGGCAAGTTAGCTGGCATGATATCTTTGTACTCTTATATTAACTCTTGAACTTATAAAGGCAATTCTTACAATGGAAATACTTGAATTCCTTCTCCTTTCGCCACTAGTGCCAAAAGCTCATTTGTTTCATGAAATTTAGGCATAAGGTCTTGAACAACTAGATATGCATTCCCTTTATCCTTAGACTTGGTAATGGGCTTCTTCTTCTTTGAGAGGTTAAGGACAATCTTGACCTTATCCTTGTAGAAAGTATAGGTGTTATCCTTACCCCAATGAATTGTTTGTCTATCAAATTACCATGGACGTCCCAATAACATATGACAAGCATCTATGTCAATCACATCACATAGTACCTCGTCTTTATAATTCTTACCAATAAAAAAGAGAACAAGGTATTGCTTAATTACCTTTAGCTTGCTAACTTCTTTGATCCATCCAATGTTATAGGGTGAGGGATGCTTTTGCGTTGGACGTTATAGTTTATCCACTATCTCCTTGGAGATTATATTTTCAGTGTTTCCTTCATCAATGATAAGATTACATACCCTTTGCTTGACTATACGTGTTGTATGGAAGATGTTGTGCCTTTGGATTTCCTCCTTCTTTGATGTGTACATGAGTCTCCGTACGACTAAGAAAATTCTTTCATTTCCATGGATATATTCAACTAGAATGTTCACTTCTTCCTCTTCATAAGAAAACTCTTCTTATTTATCGTGAAGTCTTCAATTTCTCTATTGTGGGCCGCTCAGTTAATTACTTATCTTTGTGGACAGTGGTTGGAGTGATACCCTTATTAGCCACATCTAAAACACTTATCTCCACGAAGAATAGCATAAGGATTACTTTTCTCGAGGGCAGCTGGATTTGATCTCGTACTTATTTGGCCATTCCATATATTCTTAGATTGACTAAGATTTTGAGAAATATCTATCGTCCATTTTCCTTTAGCTTGTGCAATTTGAGTTGAAGTAGGATTAGGAATTTGAGATGGATTAGAATTGTAATTCCTAGTTTAATTAGGATTATAATTCTCATAGGTGTTAGGATTCCTTGCTCTACTTTGACTTACTTTTGACTCTATGCATGTGGCTAAAGAGATTTCTCTTTCTAAAGAATGGACTGGTTGCAGCATTATTTGTGCTTGAATATTCTAGCATAACCCATTGATAAATCTTGCAATTAGTTGATTCTCCGTCTTTAGAAGGTTGTTTCTTACGAAGAGGTGATGAAATTTAGTTGCATAAGCATTGATAGTCATGTTATCTTATTGACAATTTTGGTATTACTGAAATAGAACTTGCTCATAGTCTTGAGGAAGAAATCTTTCACAAAGAAAAGTTATTGCATCTTTGCCCATGCATGAACCTTCCTTCTACCTTGGTAGACTCTTGTTGCTTGTAATTGTTCCCACCATGCAAAAACACCACGTTTAAGCTTGCAGGCGACTAGGCTAATCTTCCTATCATTTTCAATCTCCATGTATTCGAAGAAGAATTAAACTTCATTCATCCAATCAAAAAACTCTTCAATTTCAAAATGCTCATCAAAGACAAGGGATCCATCTTCATTCGGAATAAATGATTGGCGTTGTGCCTTTTTTGAATAGGGGCTATTTGAATAGCACCTTTGTCTTCATAGTTGAAATCATCATCAACCAAGTGAGGATGTGGGTTACATTGAATTGTCTCAGGGGCAATTGGCTAGCAACTTGAACTTGTGTAACCCTAGGGGTTACAAGCTCAATTGGGGTAGCCATATTGTTGAGATTCATATGGTTAGGCATCGCTAGAATTTCATCCAGACGTTGTTTTTGAGCATCCACATGTTGCTCTAATCTTTGGTGTGCAACCCAAAGGTTCTCCAAACTATGATTATCATTGTTTGGGCCCTCCATTGAACAGTGAACACAGAGAGAAATCTTGTGTATACTCAATGAGAAAGAAGAAAATCAAGCAAGGTAAACATGCTCTGATACCACTTGACGTAGTGGCAGGGTGTTAACGAGATATCGTCCTCGAATACAACTGGTTACTCTTAAACATGCAAGAACCAAATAAGAATACAAAACTCTTAACTAAACATATTGAATAATAGAATTGAATTGAATGGCTTAAACGAAAAGTGTTTACAAAGGTTCCTATTTATAGAGAAAACTAATCATAAATCTAATTCTAATTAGGATAGGTTTTTAAGATTCTTCCTATCCAATCCAAATTTTATTTGTATTATAAATCAAATAAAATCTAATCGTAATTAAAATAAGAATAAAATAGAATCCAAATAAATTAGGAAAACTAATCCAAAGAAATTAAGAAATATCAAATCTATCCTATATAAAAAAGGTAATTAATAAATATTATTAGTATATGTTTATATTATGTTCTATGTTCACATACACTGTATTTTTTTAGAGTATTATTTGAATTTTTATCTTATTAAATAAGTGGAGTAAGTATGAAATAAGTGAGTTCAATTAATCATGGATATGGGGCAGGTATAAGAAAAAATTTTCCTATTTGGTTTGGGTGAAGTTAAGCTAAACTCGTCCCGTGTTATTCAGGATTGTATTAAATTATTTGAGGGTTTAAGTTGAAAAAAGTTGGGTCTAAAAAATCTTCATATATTTTTAGAAGTTTTCACATACTAATATTTTAGACATAAAAAGTGGTTTAAAGATTTTAAACCTGAAAGTTTTTTTATAAGTGCGAACAACATACTCAAAAGTTAAAAAAATAAAAAAAATATAAAAATTTGATGACAAAATTATATAAAACAAGAAAAATAGAAGTTAAAATAAAAATAGTCCATCTATTTATTACTAAAGTAAATCTAATCAATTTAGTCAACATAAAACATTAACACCACTTCTCACGGCGGAATTATCCATGTAAGAGGTGAGAACATTTAAAATAGTAGTTAGAGATAAGTGAATTTTATTTAAAATTTGAAGCTAAAATATTTAAAAATTTTTAATATAATATATATTATTTTAAAATTTTTGTTTAAAGATAATACTTATTAAATTTTAGCATAACTCTTTAAACAATAATTTTAGACAACTATTATATAATTAATTTAGAACTAATAATTATTAAATATATTTTTTCTAATTGTGTAAGTCACTTATAGAATTAAAGATAAGTGAGAATATTTTATGAATAGTGAAAATAAAAAGAAATAGAATTTATTTAAATTAATTTTTTAAGAATTATATTATAGATATTCTTTTTCTTAAAATTATTTGAGATTAAGATAAGTATTAAAATTAAAAAGATAATAAATTTAAGGGTAAAGTACAAAAAATACCCCTACAGTTTACCCTCGGTATCACTTTGATCCCACGCGTTTCAATTGCAACAGTCAAATCCCTATACTTTCGATCAACTATCAATTCGGTCCTTCTGTTAGTTGACCGTTAGAAACAACTGTTAGATTGACGATAAAATGATAATTTCGTCTATAGTTTACCCTCAGTGTCACTTTAGTCCATCACGTTTTCAATTATAACAATTGAATCTCTGCACTTTCGATATATATTTAAAATATATTTTATTAAATTATTTTTAATAAATAATATAATCTAAAATATATTTTATTAAATTATATAACATATTTTAATTTGAAATATATCTTATTAAATTATTTTTAATAAATAAAATATTTAAATTTTATTTAACATATTTTTTTATTGAATTAAGTTATTTTTCATAAATAATATGATTAAGTTAATAATATAATTAAAACAATATTTAATATAGCTTAATTAATATGAAATATATTTTATTAAATTTGAATAATTTTTAAAAAATAATAAAATTAAATATTTTATTAAAAATTAATTTATGTAAATAAAATTACATCTATAAACGCAGTTTCAATTTTTATTTTAGAAAAAAATGATAACAAAAAATGAAATCAGAAAATAAAAAATTAAACAAAATAAAAAACAATAATGTTATCAAACGGCCTTAGAATCACATTATTTTTGAAAATAAATTTAATTCAATAAACATAGAATATCTTAAATATAATTTAAATATTTTATTGATTAAAAATAATTTAATAAGATATATTTTAAATTAAAATATGTTATATAATTTAATAAAATATATTTTAGAGTATATTATTTATTAAAAATAATTTAATAAAATATATTTCTAATATATGCCGAAAGCGTAGGGATTTAATTGTTATAATTGAAAACGTGATGGACTAAAATGACACCGAGGGTAAACTATAAATAAAATTACTATTTTATCCTCAGTCTAACGGTTGTTTTTAATAGTCAACTAATGGAAGGACCGAATTGATACTTAACCGAAAGTGTAAGGATTTGACTGTTGCAATTGAAACGTGTAGGATCAAAGTGATACTGAGGGTAAACTGTAGGGGTATTTTTTATACTTTACCCTAAATTTAAAGTAATTAAATATATATTTATATATATTTTCATAAATTAAAAACTTTAACGATTACCTAAATTGTTTGGTGCTTAAATCGATTCTGAATTGCTACCATCACTTAATCTTCCCCTGCCAATCCGTACACTCCTATTCCGCATGATAGATAACACGGGAGAAAAGCAAAAGCACCACCGTTGATTGTATTGTTTGGTTTTCCTTTTTTACATTTCGTTTTTAAATATTGCCGATCAATGCTACTGAATTATTTATTTCGTTGCTTCATGAAACTTATTCAGTTATTTTTTTCTGGGTCAGCTAAATTGTTGCATTCAAATTTGTCGAGGGGTCCCAACATTGACCTCAGTAAGAAGTTTTAAACGTTGTGACGATCGAATTATATATATATATATATATAGTTAATGATAACGAAGGTTCTACAAATTTATATAAATTTTTACAAATTTTTTTATTAATTGTACAAATTACGAATCTGTAATTTTTATAAATTTATGCTATTTTTTACAAGAATAAAGATAACGATACTACTTCAAAAACTTCCTCCACTCTTTTTCCCCCTTTTTTCTTCTTCTACAAAATTACAAAATTAGTCATGTATTAGAGGTCATTTAATACAAAGCATATTAAATATCATAATTATAATCTCTTTCTATTTATTATTACAAAATTAACACTCTCCACTTTTCACTTTTCTATAACATCTCATTTTTTATTAATTTGCATGTTAAACTAAAAATTTACTACCATTACAATTTTATAAAGTTGTGTGAGAGATTTTTTTAATAGTTTTTTTTAAATTAACTTTGTAAATATATCTTTTTAAGTTTATTTTATTAAAAATCAAAGAAAAAAAAATAAACAATTATTGTTCTTGATACAAAGCAAAACATTATAATTTTTGGTTCAATTCATATACTAATGAAAATAATTAAAATTGGTAAATCAAATTGAAATTCAAATCCTAACATTCATTGCCAAAACCAACTGCCATTAAATAAAAAAATAATATGACACTGTTCAAAATAATTCAATAGTTTTAACAAAAAACCTATATAAATTATCAAGTCGAAAAAAATCTTAATAGGGAAAAAATCCTAATAATCTAATGGTATATATACTAACAAAAATAAAAAACAAAGAAATATCATATGCAATTTGTTTCATATTTCTCTGCCGAAAAATCCATCACATGGAAAAAGAAAATTAAATAAAAAAAATTAATCGTTGTTCTACTATTTGAGGGATTCAATGATTTATAATGATATGAATTTGACAAAAAAATAAATAAATAATCACATTCAAAAGTACAACTTCAACATAATCCTCTTCTGTGGTGCTTCGTTTTAAGATTTAATGAATCAAAAGAAGATATACACAGGTGACAGTATATATAAGATTATAAGAGATGTAATTAAAAAATAAAAAGTGAAATTACATAAGAGTGAAATGTGAGAAATGTTAGTTTTATAATAATAAATAAAAAAGGGAAAGCAATTGTGATATTTAGATATTTTATATTAATTATCCTACATTAATTATAAGACCAATTTTATAATTCTGTAAAGTAAAAAAATTATAATGAGTGGAGGAAACTTATAAAAGAATATCAATATCTCACCCTTCTTGCAACTTCAATCGTCCCAATATAACCAGAGAATAAGAAGTCCACTGAAGAGGAGCTGCTTGGGCATAAGCAATTTTGTTGGGTGTTCCCATCCGTGGTATTCCTATAAAATAAAGAATTAAATAAAACTATTAGAGATTTAAATAAAACTTTGAGATGTATCATATTAAATATATATAAAATTGACTTTGAAAATTACCTTTGTGATATTTAACTGGTTATAGTTATAACACATAACACCTAATTATAATTATTTTATAAAAATTTATTGATTATATTAATTTATTATTCTCAATATTTTAATATAAGTGAGATAGGATTCTCTTATATTTTAAATAATCAAATAAATTTTATTTATTTTATATATTAATTATTCGAAAATAATGGTACTTTAATTTAAAATATAACACTTATTTTATCTAATAATAATAATAATAAATAATATCAGTAAGAGATTTAAACCAATTAAACGGTTTAACTTTAGTTATTTCCCTACGCCCGACCAGGCCCTGAAGAGAACCGGGCAATCGGGGCGGGTCTATCAGCTGGTGGATCGACACTGGGGTCAAGGGCGGGTCAGGCCCAACCCGCACCGATTACATCTATAAACCTAAAACCCATCCCTCCCCCTCTTCCCGACCGCCTGTATCCGTCTCTCCGTCCCGTCTTCTTCTCCCTCGCTTGCGTCTCTCTCTCTCTCTCTCTCTCTACACACACACACACACACACACACACACCATAACCTGCTTCCCGTCTCTCCGTCCCTTTCTTGCGTCTATATATATATATATATATATATATATTTGCGGTTCCGGATATGTTGCGAAGGAATATACGGCTGAGAAGAGAGTACCTCTACAGGAAGAGCTTGGAGGGCAAAGAGCGCTTGCTCTATGAGAAAAAGCGAAAGATTAAAGAAGCCCTTGAAGGTACTCATACCTCTGTTTTCTTATTCAATCCAAATTAAACAAATACAAATCATTCCAAAAATTTTTGTATTTTCTAAATCGGATATAGAAGTGTTGGGTTCTTTACAGAGGGAAAACCAATCCCTACTGAGCTCAGAAACGAAGAGGCTGCCCTTCGCCAAGAAATCGACCTTGAGGATGAACATACTGCTGGTACGATCCTCTCACACATACGGTCATATATTTATATCTATGTATGTATGTATATTAGTGTGTATCTTTGGCTTTGCTTGATTTTAGTACATTGAGGTACTTTCGCACAATCTAGGATTACTTCTTAATAGAAAGTAAGCATGTAAGGCCTCAAGTTCCATGCGGCCAATTTGGTTAATTTTTTCTCGGAGCTTAACGCAGAACAAAAAAAAAAAAAAAAAAATACATGTTTGGCAGTTGGCAGATATATAATTTTTTTTTTCATTTTTTGAAAATTGTTCGCAAAACAAACACTCAAAGCTATAACAAGAAAAAAAGGGTTTTCCTGTGTTTTTATACAATCGAAAGCACCCAGATAAACAGTAAACATATGCTCATTTTCCTCTTTGAAGAGTACTAGGGGTGAAAACAATAGCATGTAAGAAACCAGCTTCCTTTTTTTTGTTCTGTTTTTAATTTTATTTATTTGCTTTTTCTTTGGTTTTTTTTTTTTTTTTGGTGGGGCCTGTGGGGAAGGGGGGTTGCCACATGGAACTTGTAATGAACATCAGTTTGTCATGGATCATGCTGCAGTGTTAAGTGTGTATTTAAGAATATAGGTGAGTTTCAATGTTTAGACGATCTGTTTAATGGGTGAATTACACTTCAGTGTGAGCCGCACGGTCAGTTCATGGCACAGTGAGCTTGGAACTGGTGCAGTACCTGTGCAATACCTTCTAGTGAACATCTCAAAGCCAATATAGTGGTAGTTGAAGCTGCTCAAAGTGATAAAAATTGTGGTTGCAGCTTATTTGATGATATATAAAGTGATATTTGTGACTTTTTTGAGATTGACTGTACTGTTTTCTCTTGCTCCTTTTCTATCATAATTGAAGACTCGTGAACATAAGCTCCGTTTTCTTGGTATGCTGATTTTGGCTTTATGGGCCATTTATTATGGAATCTGATATTTGTTTTGTGTCAAAATTCTTTTGGGGGCTGGTTTATACATTTATATGGTTAATAATGATATGTGCAGTTAGTGATCTAGTTTTTGATTTCGATTTATTTTTTCTTAGCTATTTGTATGCAAAGAAATTTTGTTTGACATTGCAAGTAACCTCTGGTTTCTTCTCTTTAATCCAGTTCCAAGGACAAATATCGATGATGAGTATGCTAATGCATCAGAAAAGGATCCTAAAATTTTGCTGACTACATCTCGCAACCCAAGTGCTCCTCTTACACAATTTGTAAAGGTAGGTTTAGCCTCAGTTTGAACAAGATGATTCTGTTGGCTTTTCTTCTTTATGCACCTGCATTTTGGTTATTCTTGTACATTAAATTGTTATCAAATGAAACCTTTTTGCAGGAATTGAAGTTTGTGTTTCCTAATGCACAACGGATGAATCGTGGTGGTCAGGTTAGCTGTAATTGATTCTATTTTATTTTTTACTTCCCCTGTATACTTTTTGGGTGTGATTGCTGTGATTACCCAAATGTACATGCCCACCTTAGTTTTTAATATTCTTCTTTCTATATTTCTGTGTTTTCAGATTGTTTTCCCATTACTTGATTTCAGTTGTTTAAAAGTTCTTTGGACGTACATATTTTACCTCTCAATAGTTAGCGGACAGGGTAAATTTGTGGAATTTTTATGTATGACAATATTGTTGTCTTTTACATGCTATCCTGAAGATTACCAGCCCCATTAATGCAGTAGTTCACATGGTAATCCAATGATCACTAGCCCCATGAAAACAGTCATTTACATGGTATACGTGACACCAGCCCCATAAAGCAGTTACTGCTGCCCCCAATGCAAACACCACATTGGAATCACTCTGGAAATTTTTGAGTCGAAATTAAATTGACTTATAGTTGGTAATCCTTTTATTGGATTGCTTTTCCATAGTTAAGATGGGATCCTTTAACCATTTTGCTTCATCGTTTATTGAATGAGAATAAAAATTTAATCTTCTTATAAAATTCTAGTTGGAACGGGTTCCAATTCGTTGATGATTGACCTCAAAAGGTGTCTATGCTCGCAAGTGCACGAGTGTCGTCAAGTAATAAACTCGGCAAGACCAAGAGTTGAATCCATAGGGAGAGATTGATTATGGTTCACTCATAATTCACTCCCTTATACTAATTGGTGTCACTAACCTAAACTAAGTAGAAATTTTTGGGTTGTTGAGAAGAAAAATCTACTTAGGCATTTTCATCAAACACCTAGGAAGCAAGACTAAAATAGATAAGAAACTAAAGACAAAAGGTGCCGGACCAAGGATTAACCATCCAAACATGCTTGCAGTGAATCAAATGAGGTTTTATAACTCTCGTTCGATTCAATGACCGTGCATTGAACCTAGAAGAATTACATGGTCAATTAACAATTCAGTGTATGAACGCTAAGATTCTGAGTATCAATGCTAAATTGATTGCTATCTACACATTTTGAGGATTATTGCAGTCCATTGTTTTTGAAAATCAAAGGAACATGAGTATTAAAATGCTGCCTTTGTCAATGTGCATGAAGTCCAAACACTGAAGATGTGTGTTTTTCTTTCTTTCTCAGTACATTAGGTTGTTTCCAAAGGTCTACACAAGATTGTCTACTTTCTTGATCATTGACTGGTATTTTGAGCCGGGTTAAGAATTATATCCAAAAATCAGTAAAAGATGACAAGCAATTTAAAACAGATGAATCTTTCATTTCTGAATGAGACTTTGCTTAAGAAAATTTAATTAGAAGCCCCATGTCCAAGTAATTCGAACAGATTAAAACTTATGGAATGTTTTCCAGTTTTTTTATGAGATCAAGATTGATGCTGCAGCTTTTAAATACCTCTTTTTTTTTTTTTTGTGTAAGCGAGGTTTGTTTTATTTTTTCCTTTGGAGGTCTGAGGTTCCAAATTCATAAGGATCTATACTAATTTACATATTTAAAAGTATTCAAATAAACTATTTTAAGGTGTTCAAACAAACTATTTAAGGAAAGCAAAACAGGTTTTGTTTCCAATGTTTTAGTTCCAACTTTCCGTAGTCCTTCAAAGACAACATAGACATCTCAATTGGAAAAGAACATACCCATGAAAAGGGGGCTTGAAAGGTGTTGACCAGATTTTGGGAATGAAATTTATGATTTTTGTCCTTATTGCAGGTTATTTCTGAAATTATTGAAACGTGCCGAGCACACGATTTCACGGATGTTGTGTTGGTTCATGAGCATCGTGGTGTGCCAGATGGGATAATTATAAGTCACTTGCCTTTTGGTCCAACTGCTTACTTTGGATTACTCAATGTGGTACGTAGTGCTGCTCGCTGTATTGCTTGTTATTAAACCTCCTTTTTGTGCCTTTTGGATTTGGTAAATATTTTGATCTATTTCCTACCCGTAGGTTACAAGACACGACATCAAGGACAAAAAAGCCATGGGAACGATGCCCGAGGCTTACCCTCATTTGATTCTTAACAATTTCTCAACCAAGGTACCATTCTACCCCCCTTCTAGTTTGAAATATTTTATTTTTAGCCTAGTGAATGAGGATTTAAATGATTGTCTCATGAATCTAACGAACATTATTACAAAGTAGACCCATTTCAATTCATTGCATGTGTGATAAGGTTGTGATCAATGTCTGGCGAGGATTGGGCAATTTTTGTTCTACTATTCTTCCTCTCTTCATTTTTGTTTCATAGTTTTTATTTTTATTTTTATTTTTATTGTGCTTTCATGTTTTTATGCTATTGGCTTGAACCATGGGGGATGTGCTGGTGCTCTGAATATTTGTGGATCTGCTGCTCACAAATAGCTTGGCCAGAGGACAGCAAATATTTTGAAACACCTATTTCCAATACCGAAGCCTGATACAAAACGTATCGTTACTTTTGCCAATCAGTCGGACTATATTTCTTTCAGGTTGGTTGTCTTTTACACGCTCTTGCAGATGCTTCTGTTTGATGTCTAATTGTTAATATCTCGTAATGAACAATTTGTTACTAGACTATATTTGTTCTTATTGTTTCATGCGTTCTAAGGAGTAATTTCGTAAGCACTAATTTTTTGGGAACTATAGTAATGAAAATAGAAATAAGATGCTCAAAATAGAAATAAGAACCTAATAAATGAAACTAAACAAATAACTCATGCAACCAATGGTCCCCCCCCCCCAAAAAAAAAGATAGGCAAAAATTAAACAATTTGAAGGGAAATAAGATGAATGAAACAAGTGGAAAATATGGAAAATATTTAATTTCTAATCCATGCAATTCAGTTGCCTCATGATACAAGCATTCATCACGATTAACAATGAGAGAGTTTGTACCCTAACCCAAAGCTTTACTCCAAGCTATGCCAAGTGTCCACCTTTGAAATTGTAAAACTCTAGTTTTCTCTCTCTCTCTCTCTCTAAAATAAGATATTGAAGTAAATTATACATGAATCTATCTTCATATATAGATCTGAGGTACTAGCCTTCCTAGCAAATGTATCGGAGCTTACCAAAGTCCGAGAAAGGCACTATCGGTATCTGGGTCATTGGAGAAAGAAGATGTCGATGGGAGGTTGTCAACGGCTGGGATGCGATAGCATGTGTGGAAGGAAGTTGCTGCAAGTAGATCTTACTCGCTGGAGGGGTGTAGGTGCATGTGTGCATGTGGGCCACCGGTGGCCGTCGGTGATAGACTGACGATTTTCGTTGGTGGTAAGAGTTCCTTCGTCAAAGGGTCACCAGACTTCGCGGTTGCTTAATCGACGATGCTGGTTAACAATGATTTGATTAGAGCAGTCAGACAATGACGAAGCTTGATCAGCGATGGTTCTAACGTTGACGACAAGGTTTCTCGAAGCTTCATTGTGACTGGTTGGGTTTGATGTAGTTGGCAACTGACCTAGGACTGCTTTGTTGACAATGGAAATGGTTATGATGTTGGCTTGTTTGGTGTGGATGATGCTTCTGGGTTAGATTGTTGGTTGTTGAAATGAGGGTAGTGATAGGGGGCTGTGGGCTAGGTGGTGTTGATGCCTATTGAGTGGTCCTCCAGTGGCGTGGGACAACCTCACCAGAGGCCTGGGCCACTCCTAGAGTAGGCAGCCAACTTTGCTGGATGTCGACAACTGGGTGGTCTTCCGGTGACGGAGATTTAGGTTTATAATTTTTATTTGGTTTGGCTATGACAGTGATAAACATAGTAGGTGATGGTTCTGAGGATGTTCCCAAATTGATGTAGGACATTGTGGAAAAAGCACAGGAAGAAGAGAGAAAACCTAACCTAAACTAATGTAATCTAACTCTAAATTCAATAATCATTCATTCATTCAACAACTGATAAAACACCTTACAATTCTAGCCTTTATATTGGTTAAGTCTGGGAGAATCAAATCCATAATTACTAAAAATAACTTGAAGAATAAATTTAAAAATATAAAGTCCTAAAATATAGAAAACCTCATATTTGATCGCCATCATCATATCACTTCAAATCTCTTATATTTGGATCTACAGACCAATCATATCATTTCTACCTCCTGGGAAAGGCAAATAATAGTGTTACTTTCAACTCCACAAATTCCATCTCCTAGTCATTCAGCTCTAGCTGGAATGCAACATCCAAACTTGTGTGCCTTGTAATGTGAAGTAACTACTGACTGCTTCCATCTGTTGCAACTCCTTTGACAAATTTGGAGCAAGCCTCCTTCAACGTCAAATTGCTATGCAAAAAATGATTCTCAAAACTAAACCTTTCCTGCTAATATCATTCTTAATGGACCAAATAAACCCTCCATAAACCTGCACAATAGGATATCGTGATCTTCATAGATGATTAGGAAATTGCGTGTTCGGAAACCACAGCTGTTTCTCTAGTACTTCTCAGCATCTGGCTTTAGGAAACTCTCATTTTTTTCCCTTTGCACGAGAGATGTCAGAGTAATGTAGAATTGTTATACTAAAAACTGGGGACAACCATTTTGTTATTGTGGTAGTCATCAATTATAGATTTGATTATGATGCACAAGGGTAGAATTCTAAAATTGATTTCTGTGATTCATTTACCTATAATTTTTTTCCCTGGTAGTTATGCATGCTAAAAGATAATTTCAAAGGACCTATCCCTTATTTTGGAAGCAAGGCTCTACTTCATGTTTACTGTAACTTATTTCACACTTCTATATGTATATATATATATATATTTTTTTTTTTTGGTTTTTTCTCTCCCTTGGGGTGGGGGGGGGTACGCCTGGGGTGAGGCATATTCTTGAAAAATTTACTTTATAGAATCTAGCCATCCATTTCAAAAACCTCTCCACATCTCTAATTATGATGATCATTGGGACCTTTTGTTACTAATATATGTTCACATAGCTGTTAGGGGCCTAGGGCTCTATAGGGTCCTGTTGAATGTTCTTGCCTGGCAAATGTTGGAGTGACCTTTTGAGAGATGCTGACATATTCTAATTCTGGATGGCCTTTTTTCTTGCCCCCTTTCTTTCTCTATCCACTACTGTGACTTCTGACCCCGTTGGTGTAATTGTCCACTCAAATTTTACTTTTCTTTTGTGAGAATGATGGTCTTCTCTGCATGTTTAATAATTTGTTATAAACATCCAGGCATCATATCTATGAGAAACGTGGAGGTCCTAAATCAATTGAGCTGAAAGAAATTGGTCCTCGGTTCGAATTACGGCTGTATCAGGTAATTGCACCATGCAATTCAATTCATTTTGCAGCACACTTTTTAGATTGCTTGCTATTGTGTGCTTGTATTTCCATTATAATTTCGTTTGTTGAGGGCTATATTTTGTAACAGTAATTGAAAAGAGTTGGTCCTTCTCTCTCTCTCTCTCTCTCTCACTCTAATTAATTTCCTATCTAAGCTACCATATGAAATCAATTGCCATGCATGGCAACACTACTTAACACTTTGAGGGAATCAATTCATGCAAACAATATTTACTTAAATATATACACAATTTACACCTAACACCCTCGTTTAGATCTTTCCATGATTAAGAAAATAATATAGAGAATAAATTTTAAAACTAATATGAGAATCTTAATGAAGTTTCCATTTTGATGAACCTAGTGGGGGCCATTAGCAAGCTTAAAAACAGACAACGAGAATAATGTTAATCTAGAGCAATTTGTGTCAAGTGATTGCCTAAAAGGCTGAACAAATGGTTTCATGAGCAACTTAGCATCGAATGGGGGAATAGGGGGTTAAAGCTAATATGATGTTGCCACTATGGGTGTGTTTGGAGTCTTAAAAAAAATTAAAAAGTGGGGTTGATGTGATGTAAAAATGACAGATGTCAAAATTTGATTGGAGGGATTAGAAAATTTTTGAAGTTTTTTTTGAAGTTTTTTGGTTTTTTTGGGGTTCCAAACGAACCTTATCTAATCTCTTCTGTTCCTTCTATTTCCTAAGGCTTAGTTTGGGAAGGAAAAAAGTTAGCTTTCATTGTGTTTGGAAAGGAAAAAAAAAGCTAGTTTTTTAATAATTAGCTTTTTAACTTTTTGTTAACATTTTTATCCTCCATAGTTTAAAAGAAGTTTAAAATTTAGAAAAAGTCAAAAAATTGTGTAGGCAGCAGCTAAGTTTTAGCTATGGGTTGTCAAACAAAACCTAAAATTATACGTAGAATCACAACTTATGGTTCTTTGCTACGTTGTTAGTGTGGTATAACGCTCTTCGATTCGGAGAGCCTTTTGGAGATCTCCAATGCAATTTATGTGTTTGTTTCGTGGATCGATTGCTCTGGTTCATTGTATTTTTTGCTTTTGCCATTGCAGATCAAGCTAGGAACAATGGATCAGAGTGAAGCCCAAACTGAATGGGTCGTCAGGCCATACATGAATACGTCGAAAAAACGGAAGATTCTTGGAGATTGATGCGCAATCATGAGAGTAGTTTTTTTTTTTTTTAAAGGATTCTTCCTCCTGTTTTATAATTTTATTGGTATTGAGGCAACGGATTCATTATGTGCTTGAGAGTGATAAATGTATCCTTTTCATTTCCTTTTTTATTTTGGTCGTTTAGGACTCTGCAGAGTTTCATTACGTTTATGAATAGCATTCCAAACGGGTGATCAAGGAGCTGGCTAGTGTTGTCCCGAAAGGGGTAGTCGAATTAGTTCGGATGGCGGGCTGAAGGGTCTGGGACCAATAGGTTCCGAGTTCGACTCTTCTTGAGGTAGTCTTTTCTCTAATTGTGCAGGGTCATCTAACAGCCTTCTCGGCTGAGTCGGTCAGCCAAGAATTGCTTAAACTGGTTTACCTCCTCGTGGTTCTTTGCCGGTTAGGACCACGGGGCGAGCTTCACCCAGTGTGCACCCATGGGTAGCGGTTGCGAGTTTCTTCCCGACCCTAGAAGAAGCTAGCTAGTGTTTTATTGTATGTGATGCTGTTTGTATGTTCAAATATCAGTGGGAATTGACTCAATGATCCTGTTAGGCTACGGAGCACGGACATTTCATGGTTGGGTGTTGTATCCGTATTTGTCATTTCTCATTTATTTTATTATTTTATTATTTCTTTTTCTAATGTATGATTTAGATGAAGTCTTTAAAATTATAAAATTTTTTATTTTATGTTTTGTTGTATTTTGTACATTGAACTATTGTATTAGTTTTATTGTAAATGTTTTATTTATATGTATAACTAATACAAATTATACATGTATATATGTATATATGTTTTGTATTTGGTCGTGAAGGTCTTTATTTAAAAAATAAAAAATAAATCAGCGTATATGTTTTTGGTACCTGCATTGCAATCTTATTGTCTGTGCTTAGTTTGTACGGCTTGCAATTAGTCACGGCTAATATTTCGTTTGATTATCATTTTGTTTTTAGTTTTTTTTTATTTTTTTAAATTGAATATAAAAATTGGTTTGGTAGATTTGTTTTTAGTTTGCCAAAAAAAAAATTTGTTTCAAAATTTGCAAAAATTATATTATATATTATTTAATTAATATTAATTTTATCAATAACTAATTTAGTATATTAAATATACTAATTAACTAAATTATATTAATTATAAATGAATTTAATTTGATAAATTAATATAAAATTATTTTACTAAATTATTTTTAATAAAAATATAATTAAAATAAGTACATTTAATTAATTTAAATTAAATTAGTTATATATTTGTATTGAAAATAATATATTTAAATTATATAGAATATATTTTATTTTTATTGAATCAAATTATTTTGAAAAAATAATCAAATTAAAATAATCAAATTTATTAATATAATTAATTAATCAAATTAATTTAAGTTAATTAAATCAAAACATGAAATTTTTTAAATTGTTTTTAAAAAATAATTATAATAAATTATGTTTAATATATTTTATTTTTATTGAATTAAATTATTTTTAATAATTAATTTAATAAAATAATTAAATTTATTGAATTTAATTAATTAACAATTATAACTATCAACTAACAATTATTGTTATCAAATGTGTTTTTAAGTTTTCATTTTTTTTTTCTAGTATGTAAATGAAAATTAAAAATTAAAAACTAAATACAAAAATTAAAAATTGAACATAAAAATTGAATATAAAAATTAAAAATTGATAGTTTTACCAAACGTGTCCTAAATTATGTGTGGCTTGTCGTGAGAATCAATTATGTATAGGGGTGTAAATGGGTTTGGTTAGGCCTGACCTGCCCCTTGACTTGGGGCCGACTCGCTTCAGCCACCACTCCACATTTTCAAGTCGAGTTGGGTCGGGCCACGATCACCAATCCTTGCCCCTAACTGCCTTTATTGACCAATTTTATTTTTTAATATTTTTAAAATTTTTTAAATTAAATAAAATACAAAATAAAACTCAACCAAATACATTAAAATAATTATTGACAAAAATTAAAATTTATTAAACAACAAGCAATTACATAATTAACATTAAATTTAAAATTACAATTTATAAATGTAGAATTATAAAAAAAATAAATGATAGAATAATAAATAGGTGCATCACTTTACGTCTTATACATCTTAACTAGGTTGGCACCTATAAGAGTGACTATTATTTGTAATATTACTCTATCTATACATCATTATTATTCATTACTAGATCCACTAGTGTATTTTTCTCTTTCACCTAATTACATTACATCAAAGTCAAGGGTAAGTTGCTCTTTTTGAGCATCTTCTTGTTGTTTATTTTCAGCGAGATACCAATCTCGTAAACACATAAAGACTTCTGCTGTCGGAGGGGTTAGTTGACTCCTGAATTGACTGATAACGCACCCATTTGCACTAAACGCTTGCTCGGATGCTATGATAGAAACTAGAAATCCAAGGATATTACGAGCTAAAACTGAAAGAACTGGAAACTTAGATTGTTGTCCCTTCCGCTGGTCTAAAAAATTAAAATCATCTTCATTTTCTATCGGATATGCACCGAGATAACGTTGCAGGTCAGATGAACTAAATGAATGAATATGTCCGCCGAGATGTAATTCTTCTTCAAATGGATGTATTGCCGCCAAAGTCATGGTAACAGGAGGATGTTGTAGCGGTAGTTGTTTGGGCAGTTATATGATTAGTATCATACTGACCTATTAGAACTTACATTTACTCTTTAATATTATTTAATTATTCTTGGGCACTTTCAGGCTCATTTATCAAATCTAATAATTGAAGAAAAATATCTTTATATCTAGGGTCTAAAATAGTGGCAATACCAAAATTTATGAGAAGTAGGTTAAAATATTTATCAAAATTTTCCTTTATTGTAAGAACCATAGCATCAGAATAATCTTGGACAATATATTTTTTAAAAATTTTATCGATAACCTCCAATTGATAAACAATAGTAGAAGAAGTAAGATAATAAATCTCACAAAATATTTTCGTAACAATATAAAAAGCATGTAAAAATCCCAATAAAAAATTACATTTGTCCAATCAATGAGCTCAATACTATCTAAACCAATAGCTTGATTACTTAAAATAAATAAATCAATTACTTTTTGATATTTAATAGCAATTTTTAACATAACCTAGGTTGAATTCCATCTTATATTAATTTCGATTAATAATTTTCTAGGTTTTAAATTAATTTGAGTACATATGCCAACAAATAGATTATTTTTTTTTTTTGGAGAACTCATAGTACAAACTACAGTTTTTTTTTTTATTTTAACAATAGAAGATTCATAAATATCCAATTTATCCTTTAGATTTAAATTAAGTATATGGACAAAACAACATTCATGAAATAATAGACCCTTCATAGGTAAAACATTAAATAAATAATTAAAACAAACATCATTATATGAAGAATTATCTAAAGTAATAGAAAATATTTTTTTACATAATCTCCATGATACAAGTTCATTACAAATAAGTTCCCCAACACTCAATTCACTGTAGGGTTGTTCAATTAATTTAAATGAAAGAATGCGTATATTTAACTTTCAATTTTCGTCAATATAATGTGTAATTATATAAATATATTCAATATCTTGGCAGGATTTCCATATATCGGAGGTCAAGCAAGCATTTCCTTCAAAATTATCAAAATAAGTTTTTATTTCACCTTTTTTGTTTCAAAATCTTGTAAAACTTTATTTTTTTAAGTATTTCTTGAAAAATTGCGATATTGTGATGTAAAATTATCGTGAATAAATTCTTCAAAATATTGATTTTCACTCATTGTGAAAGGTTGTTCATCTTTAACAATATATCTAACTAAATTATTACGTGTTCTTGTAAGGTCATAAGGAAAAATATTTAAATTATCCCATTCATTACCTAATCGAGTTTGTATAGCATGTGAAAAATATTGATCAAGTGATGCGGGGATCGTGTTGGTGATTTTTATTTAAATGTCTTTTTAGATGACTAGTTTCAGAAGTAGTCCTACCATCTAATAAATCCCCACAAATATTGCATTTACCTTTATGCATTCCATCATCATGTGGAATTCCAGTAAAAAAGTCCAATGCTTTTGAAGAGCCACACTGTTATTGGTCGTGACGGGAAGATGATGCACTAACATCACCACTTGTGGTAGTAGATATTAGTATTTGTGATAATGCAAATTATTCTATTTGTTCTTAAGGGAGAAAAGATATTGAGTCCCTACCCTCTAAGTCAAAAAATAAGTGTCTCTAGGATCTATTTAGAAAAAAATAAAATTTGATGAAAAAATTAAAGTATGCAAATTAAAAAAAAAAATGTATGTATGCAATTTAAAATAGGGGTGGCAAAATTGACCCAAACCTATTAACCCATCCAATTAAATACATAATAAATGGATTTGGGTCCTATTATTTTACTAATTGAGTTGTAATTGGGTAACTTATAAAATACTCATTTATAAACGGGTGCAATTGAGTTGTAAAACAGGACCCGTTAAAACATCCATTTTAATTAAAAAATTAGTTTAATCTCCCTCTTTACACTGCTCTCTCTCAGAGAGAGAGAGCACACGCACACGCACACACACACGCGCACACACACACACGCACGCGCACACACACACACGCACACATGAGCACGCGCGCACACACACGCATACACGCGCACACATGCGCGCGCGCATGCGTACACCTGCGCGCGCGCATACTACCACACGCGCGCGTGCGCACACACACGTAAACACACTCCCACACACCTATGCGTATACACGCATGCACACGTACACACACACCCACACACGTGCATGCGCACACACGCGGGCGCACACGTGCACCAACGTACGCACACACACGCACGCACCCGCACAAGCGCGTGCGCGCACACACTCGAGCATGCGCGCGCGCACACACACTCGAGCATGTGCGCACACACACACCCACAGAGACAGAGAGAGTTGTTGATTTAAAATTGAATAAAAAATAAATCGGTTCGTATAAATTCGAAATTAACTGAAAATTGTAAATATAATATATAATATTATATTAATTAAAATAAATATTGATGTATTTATATATATACACATTAATTGAAATAAATTTTTAATTTTTTTTTAAAGTAAGTTAGGTTATAAGTAAATGGATTGTGATATGAGTTCATGGGTTTGTAATAACCCGTATTCAACTCGTCCATATCTAACCCGCCTTTTAAATGGGTGGGTTTGGGTTGCACCCATTTAACGTTCAACCCGTTTACACCCATTACTAACCCGCCCAGCTCGCCCATTTTGCCACCCCTAATTTAAAACAAAAATTAAATACTCACTTAAAATAATCTGAAACTTTGAAACATTTAATCTTTAAATCTTAACTCCAAATTTGACAGAATTGGATGCTCTTGAGCATAATTGAAGAGTACACTTAAGAGTTAGTATCTTGGTAGTGTAGAAATTTGGGAGAGAATTTGTTAGTTTGTTATAAGTTTGAATGAATATGTGTGGGGGTATTTATAATGGAGAGTTGGGGAGATTTTGTAATTTTTTGGGAGAGATTTAGTAATTTTGTAAAACAATTTGGACCATTGGGGGCTACCAATGGCCTATTGCCACACTTGAAGTGAAAGGGTCAAAGGAAAAAGAATAGAATCCAACCCTAACAATCACTGACTGTGGAGGGAAAGGAATTCGGTGCAGCGCACATGGTAAAGGAGAGAGGGGTGCGCGACAGCAGGGGGTAAAAGGGTGAGTTAGGGCAAGCTGGGCCAATTTTCGGGTCGGTCCGGCCTGGGTTTCGGACTGATCCAACCCATTTCCACTGCTAATTATATACAAACGGCAAATGCAAAATGTTTCATATAACCCGGCATTGCATCGTTCCTCCCATGATTATTTGTTTGATAAGGGATTGAAAAAAAGGGTAATATGTTACTTTTGTAATTTTTAACATTTTTTTAAACTATGTTTAGTATATTTCAAAAAAAAAATTTTAAAGGTTAAAATTTTAAATATTTCCATCTTACGGGTTAATTGTTTTAACTTTTGACATATTAGAATAATGGGTGAAAAAAATTGCCGGAGTAAAAAAGTGTGAAAAGACGTAGTTTTCCAAATTTCTGTAGAATAATTGATTGTTTAAGCTTTTTAGAACTTTTTTGGGTCTAGATTTGCATTTTGGACTGTTTAAAAAATTTGAAAAAAATTTCTTCATCAAAATTTTATCAGTTAACAAAATTTTGGACAAATTTGAATTTAGGCTAATAAATTACAAATTCAACCATAGGCCCATTTCTTCTCTCCTCCAACCCCCCCCCCCAAATTTACATTCCAGGTTTCCAATAAATTTTTAAAAATATCCAACAATGTATTTACTATCAACTAAGTGAATTTTAACTCGATCCAAATTCTGCATTGAAAAATGATCATTTTACTATTGGTTCATTTTTTGATTGAAATACGCATTCAGAGTTTATGAAAAAACATAAATATTCTTGGGTTAATTGCTTTTTTAATCCCTGTATTTAAGTTGATAATCACTTACACACCCTAAATGTCAAAAATCTACATTTGCACCTTATATTTTAAATTAAAGTGAAAACGTTAAAAAATTAGTCAAAGATCACGATTTTTGCTTTTAGTAACTTTTGAAATCGTACTTTTATCCTGTAGGTCATATTATCTACGCTTAAACTCCATTATTTTATTTGATTAGTTGAGTATTTTTATCTTTTCACTTAAAAATTTAATGCCGTTTACAATAAAATCTAAAATATAAAAGGTGTAAAGATAAATTTAAAATTCAAAAAGTGAAAGTAATTTTTACTTTAAGTAGAGCAGTTAAAAGGCAATTAATCCAATATTCTTTGATTATGTTTAATTTGTTAGGCAAAATATCGACAAGATTCTAACTCGTAACAAAAAAATTATAAGAACTAAGATTTGAATTCGGATAAAAAAAATAGTATTTTATCCCTAAACTCATTTTCAACCTATATTATATTTTGAACTTCTCAAAAAGTTGAGAACTATTCCTTAATATAATTCTTACTAACCAAGCAAATTTTGACCTAATTAAAAATGGGCCAAAACAATAAATGTTTTTAAAAATCCGTAGAAAACAAAATCCAAAATCAAGTGATTGCGTTAAATATAGAGGTATTGTTTGAATTAGAATAAGAACATAAATAAAATTTGCGCACGTAAGAAAAATTACAGCAAAAAAGATTAAAAAAGCCCGCTTTCTCTTCTTCTTTACACTGCGAACAACAAAGATAGCAGCACGGGGAATGTGTAAGTGATTTTTACTAAGGGGTAAAAAGATAATTATTCCAATATTTTTTTAATATATTTAGTTAGTTAAGTAAAATTTTGGCAAGATTCCAACTCTAACAAAAAATTATAAGAATTAAGATTTGAACTAGGATAAAAAAAATAGTATTTTATCCCTGAACTTATTTTCGACCCATATTCTATTCAGAACTTCTCAAAAAGCTGAGAACTATTCCTTAAAATGATTCTTATTAACTAAGCAAATTTTCACCTAATTAAAAATTGTAAAAAAAAAAATGTTTTCGAAAATCTATAGTAAACAAAATCCAAAATCAAGTGATGGTGTTAAATATAGAGAAATTGTTTGAATTAGAAGAAAAGAATAAACAAAATCTACGTACATATGGAGAGTTAGGGAAAACATTGAAGAATCCAACTGTCATGCCCTGAAATCTCTAGATCCTGAGAAATGAGTTTAAATTGAAAATTTAATGCACTTGGTCTATTGCAGTCTCATTATTTACTTTTTAGAACCATTGACCATCCTATTTATTAGTATAAATTATAATAATAATAGTTATTTTATTAATGAAACACACACCTTGGATTAAATTTAAACTAGATAACGTAAGTTTCATTTATTTATAAAGCAATATTTTCATATACATAAACATTTAAAGTTATCACATTTAAGTCGTAAAAGCTGCCCAATAGAACTATAGGGTTCAAACAGTTGTGCTAGCCCTCCTAGGTCTCGGGCTTTGCACCTGTAATACAGTCTGTAAGGACGTTTTGTGCTCACGGTGTATAGAAATATACTTTTTATAATACTTTTTAGGAATTATATAAAAATAATGAATATAGCAAAAAACCATTGAATACATCAACACATAATAGAATATGACAATATTAATTCATAACTTCTATTTTTTTCTTGTCAATCTTGCTTTATTTATTATTTGCTTTTCCTCAGGTGGGAAAGGATACTCTGCTGTCCCACAACCAAAGTGGTAGTCCAAATCATCGCCGATTCATATATATATATATGGGTCGTGAAACACCCTTGCGTCCTCGTTTATAGATCCGGGTCTAAGGGTCACGATGAGCCTTTACTATTCTCGTCGTCGTTGTGGATTACTAGTTCATGGACAGGATTACCCCGACCTTGCATAGGTTTAAGGTCTTTCAACCTAAGGGTATCTCATGACCATCTCTATTTTGTATAGTATTCTCACTTTCTCTAAAATCAACATTTACTTAGGTTCCACTTTTCTCTTGTTAAAGTTTAGGAATAATATATGTGAGCTTTTACAGTTTCACGTTTCCATTGCCGTTATAGCCCGTTTATTTTTAATTATTATCTGTTTCATAACGAACACATAACAAAACATGCATATCTCAGCACTGAGTAGTAATTTAAAAAAAAAAAGTCTAACCACAATTTTGGTGCCACTAAAAATTCAGTTATAAAGCTTAATATTAATTTAATAGTATGTAAATTTTACCCCACATTGATACTTCTATTAAATATTATAAAATAATTAAAGAAAAATTAGGTTTGGTTTTAAAACTTAAAATTTTATTTTTTTTAAACATGCCAAAATTATTTTCATGGTCATTTTCTATCAAAGAAAACATTACAGAAAGTATAAATAATATACCAATTCCCTGCCTCGTTCTTTTGTTGGAAAGATTGAAAATTCACCATATGCTCAACTCAAACCTCCTTTCCTAAATCTAATAGTGTAAGCGTGTGTGGAATGGGTTTAATTAGAACCCTGAAAAAATAATTTGAGTTTTAGTACTAACATTTCCCTCATTTCTCTTTTTTTTCCCTTTCTTGGTCTTTCTATATTTCCCATAACCTATATATACATATATATATATATATACACCGGGGGGTATACGGGTAGGGGTGCCCACAGGTAGGGATGATTCATTGAAGCTATAAAAGTCGAGAGATGACTCATTGGAGCTATAAAGAACTAGGATGCCAACAATCACTTTCTATGAATGCCACATTTCATATATATTTTTTTCAAGGATCATTACGCCAACTTCTTCTTCTTCTTCACACAGCGAATAACAGAGACAACAGCATGAGAAAGGCGTAAGTGATTTTCACTTTAAGTACAAAGGTAAAAAGGCAATTATCCCAATATTCTTTGAATATATTTAATTAGTTAAGCAGAATTTTAGCAAGATTCGAACTGTAACAAAAAAATTATAAGAACTGTAACAAAAAAAATATAAGAATTAAGATTTCAACTCGAATAAAAAAAATAGTATTTTCTCACTAAACATAGTTTCAACGTATATTATGTTCTGAACTTCTCAAAAAGTTGAGAACTATTTCTTAACATAATTCTTATTAACTAAACCAATTTGACCTAATTAAAACTTGGGCAAAAAAACAAATGTTTTCGAAAACCTGTAGTAAATTAAAATCCAAAATCAGGTAATCGCGTTAAATATAGAGGAGTTGTTTGAATTAGAAAAAAAAATAAACAAAATTTGCGTACGTATGAAGAGTTAGGACAAATGAGATTGAAGAACCCCACTTCCTATTCTTTTTCACACGGCAAACAATAGAGACAACAGCACAAAGAAGGTGCAAGTGATTTATACTTTAAGTACCCGGGAGGTAAAAGGCAACTATCCAAATATGCTTTGAATATATTTAATTAGTTAAACAAAATTTAGACAAGATTCCAACTCTAACAAAAAGATTATAAGAATTAAGATTTGAACTTCGATAAAAAAAATAGTATTTTATCACTAAAGTTATTTTCGACTTATATTATATTCTGAACTTCTCAAAAAGATGAGAACTATTTCTTAACACAATTTTAATTAACTAAGCAAATTTTGGCCTAATTAAAACTTGGGTAAAAATATAAATATTTTTGAAAATCCGTAATAAACGAAATCCAAAATCAAGTGATTGCATTTAATATAAAGGAATTATTTGAATTAGAAGAAGAGAATTGTTATTTTTTAGAAGTTGGCAAACCGTGGACAATCCCATGTGTACTCATCGAGTTTTATACTTCTGGCATCGGGAAGAAGCCCGCAGCCGCTACCCGAAGGTGCACACTGGGTGAAGCCCACCCGTGGACCAAGCCGGCAATGGCCCACGAGGTGGTAAACTAGTCTAGGCAAACCCTGGCTGACCGGCTCGATCGAGGGGAGATGTTAGAAGCCCGCCAAAGCGGTAACCCACCCTCTCGAAGGAGAGTCGAACTTGGGACCGCACGCGGCCCAGGCCCTTAGGCGCCCCCGAACTCCCACTCAACCACCCCCTGAAGGGGCTCATCGAGTTTTATACTTAGATAGTGGCTGAGTGGTCTTAACACATAGATTTGTTTTGAATTATTGAAGTACCCAAAAAGTAAAAAAGGATAATATTCAAGATTAATTCGTTGCTAGAAAGCTTGCTGGGTTCACTGGCTGTCTCACTGGAAATTCCAATATAGGTGTCATGCAATATGGAAGCTCGCTAGCATCGCTGGCAGACTCGCTAGCATCACTAGCTTCGTCACTAGAAAAAATAATATTGATATTAAAGGTGGTTGGAGGCTCGCTGGTAAGCTCGCTGTAATGAGCCATTGATCCTATTTTGGAAATTTGCTGATTTGATCAAGATATATAATAAACCCTTCTCCTAAGGTTTCATGATATAGAGAACGAGAGCTATGTTGCCTGCGTGACTTTAAGATGTTCTCAATTCTTCACATAGTCAAAAATCATCATACACTTAAGTTTTTGATCCTCAGGGTTGAGGATTGGTCTTTCACTAGTGAGGGTTTATCGTTATGATACAAGCAAAGTCTCAACGCAAGGGATAGAGGGGTTTTGATTGTGTAACTTTGTGGTTATAATTTCGTAATCCGTTTTATATAGTGAAAGAAGTTTGTGGATATCTTGTTTTGGGTTCCACTTTATATCCCTTGGTCTTTTTAGGTTTTCAACATTCTGTTTGAGTAATCTATTAATTTTACACTATACATAATTTTTTTAATTGGTATCAAAGCAAGTTCACCTATTTCAGTTTTCATACTTTCAACAGCGAGATCTTGAGAAACTAGCGTCAATGGATATACCACGTGAAGGAGGATCAAGTACTCGTCCCCCATGGTTCGACAATTCCAATTACACTTATTGGAAAGCCTAAATGGCAGGTCATATGATGTCTATGAACGTAAAAGTCAGGAATGCAAGTCAAAAAGGTTGGAGTCCTCCTCATATCAAAATTGAAGGTGTCGAGAAAGAGAAGTGCATCGATCTTTGGACCAAGGAAGAATCAGAGAATGCTGAATACAACTTCAAGGAAATCAATGCTATTTTCGCAATCATCAACCTTGATGTGTTCCGAAGGATTTTCAGTTGTCAAAGTGCGAAAGAGGCCTAGATGATTCTACAACTGACACATAAAGGAAACCCTACAGTGAAATGATCAAAGATGTAACGACCCACCACTGAGTTTGAAGAATTAAGGATGGGAGAGTCAAAAACCTTTAATCATTTTTAGTGAGCCCATCCCTAACCCTAATATTATTAGAAAAATTTTTCAATCATGTGTCAAAAGTAACAAGCATAGAAGAGATGAGAAACATAGATGAGATAAGATTGGAAATTTTGGTTGGCTCTCTTCAAACCTTTGAAACCAATGTAATTAAACCCAAAAAGTCTAAAGGGTTGGTTTTTAAGACGATCAAAGAAAAAGTAGAAAGTCTTATAGACAGTGACAACTCCGACATGAAAGGTGAGGAAATTGATTCTCTTACTAAGAAATTGAAGTCTTTCATTCAAAAACAAAAGGCAAGGAAGTCTAATCTTTCATAGAAGAACTCTTTCAACAAATCTAAAAATAACTCAAGTAAGGTTGGTGAAAGTAAAAAAAGAGGTTCAAAAAGTAAAATAATTCAATGTTTCAAGTGTCACAACTATGGTCACATCTCCCATGAGTGCCCTAATCGAAAGAAGAATTAAAACTAAAAAAAGAACTTCAGTGTTACTTGAGATGATTCTGATGAGGAGTCTACAAAAATAGAATTTGAAGACGATGACTCTTCCAACAACTTCAAAGCCTTCATAACCTTCTTAGATGAGAAGAACTTACTAGATATTACTGAATTCTATAAGGACATAGGTAAGTCTAAATCTTCTAAAAAAGGTCTTGCTGACATTGGTGAGTCTTCGAATGTAAACTTAATTTATTCATCTTTCTCTTCTGATAATGATGAATATATTATTGATGAAGATAATAATACTGAATTAATTGAAATAAACTAAAAATTACTAAAAAAATGACAAGTTAAAAGTAACAATTCGACTCTTAAAGAAAGAAAAAGAGACCCTTATCAGCAAGTGTGAAAGTCTTGTAGCTCAACACAATGAAATAGAGGATGCCTTACACAAGTTAGAGTATGATACTTTGAAAGACAATGATATAGTACTCAGAGACAACTTGAAAGAAAAAGAAAAAGAGTGCTATAAAATTAAAGGTGAACTATTTGAATTCAAAGAGAAGTTGAACAAGCCTTTAAAAAATCTACATGAAATCTTGGGATCTCAACAAAGGGCTACAGACAAATAGAGACTGAGATTTGTTGAAACAAATTATACAAAGGACAATAAAGCTAACATCACTCCAAAGGCATTTGTGAAGGCTTCCACACAACTATCAGATCCTACAAATCAAGCCTTCACATCTGCTCCTCCACAAAAAGAGCCAAAAAGAAATCAAGTCCCGTACTAGCCAACAAAAGATAAGTCTCAAGGTATGTTCAATAAATCACTGGCACCTTTGATTATGACTTATTTTTTTCTGTACTTATTTAGGGATGGTTACTTACTTTGATTGGTTATTATTGGATGGATGGATGGATGGATAGTCTATGATGTTTTTCTTGGATATTGATTTGTGTTGGTTATAAGATATGTTGGTTCTTCTTGTTTTGATGTTAAATGTTGTTATATATGTGGGATACTGTTGATTGTTGTATGCAAGTTTATTTAATTCATTTTCCATATGATGTTTTAAACCCTTTGCTTGAGTGTTTCAGAAAAACAGGGATATCTATTGAGCACTGAAATTTTTGTTGGGGGGTTATATTTTTTAATAGCGATTTTGTGTTGTTTTGTGCATTAGTTTTGTCACTGTATTACCAAAGGGGCAAATTGTTAGTTTTTAGAGGTTGGCAAACCGTGGACAATCCAATGAATACTCATCGAGTCTATATACTTAGATAGTGGTTGAATGGTCGTAGTACATAAACTAGTTTGCGTACGTATAGAGAGTTAGGGCAAATGAGATTGAAGAACCCCACTACCTCTTCTCCTTCAAACGGCAAACAACAGAGACAACAGCATAGGGAAGATGTAAGTGATTTTTATTTTTAAGTACAAACATAAAAAGACAATTATCCCAATATTTGTTTAATATATTTAATTAGTTAAGTAAAATTTCGACAAGATCTATAACTCTAACAAAAACATTATAAGAATTAAGACTTAAACTCGAACAAAAAAAAATAGTATTTCATCCCTAAACTTATTTTCAACTGATATTCTATTTTGAACTTCTCAAAAAGCTGAGAACTATTCCTTAACATAATTTTTTTAACTAAGAAATTTTGACCTAATTAAAAATTACGCAAAAAAAAAAAATCTTTTCGAAAATTCGTAGTAAACAAAATTTAAAATCAAGTGATTATGTTAAATATAGAGGAATTGATTAAATTAGAAAAAGAGAATAAATAAAATTTACGTATATATGTAGAATTAAGGCAAGTGAGATTGAAGAACCCAGCTTCCTCTTTTTCTTCATAAGGCGAACAACAGCGACAACAACACGAGGAAAGTGTAAGTGATTTTTACTTTAACTACAGTGGTAAAAAAAAAAAAAAAAAACAATTATCCTAATATTCTTTGAATACATCTAATTAGTTGAGCAAAATTTGGACAAGATTCCAACTCTAACAAAAATATTATAAGAATTAACATTTGAATGCAGATAAAAAATATAGTGTTTTATCCCTAAACTTATTTTCGACAAACATTATATTTTGAACTTCCCAAAAAGCCGAGAACTATTCACTAACATAATTCTTAAAAACTATTCAAATTTTGACCTAATTGAAACTTGGGCAAAAAAATAAATGTTTTCGAAAATCCATAATAAAAAAATCCAAAAATCAAGCAGTCATGATAAAAATAGAAGAATTGTTTGAATTAGAAGTAGTGAATAAACAAAATTTACGTACGTATGGAGAGTTAGGGCAATTAAGATTGAAAAACCCCACTTCCTCTTCTTCACACGGGGAACAATAGAGATAACAATACTAGGAAACTATTAGTGATTTTTACTTTACGTACGATGGTAAAAAGGTAATTATCCCAATATTCTTTGAATATATTTAATTAGTTAAGCAAAATTTCAGCAAGATTCCAACTTTGACAAAAAATTTATAAGAATTAAGATTTGAACTCAGATAAAAAAAAAATAGTATTTTATCACTGAAGTCATTTTTGACCTATATTATATTCTGAACTTCTCAAAAAGCTAAGAACTATTTTTTAAGATAATTCTTATTAACTAACCAAATTTTGACCAGATTAAGACTTGGGTAAAAAGATAAATGTTTTCAAAAATCAATAGTAAACAAAATCCAAAATCAAGTGATCGCATTAAATATAGAAATATAGAAGAATTGTTTCAATTAGAATAAGAGAATAAACAAAATTTGCATACGTATAGAGAGTTAGGGCAAATGAGATTGAAGAACCCTACTTCTTTTTCTTGTTCACACAACGAACAACAGAGACAACAGTATGGGAAAAGTGTAAATGATTTTTACTTCAAGTACAGTAGTAAAAGATATTATCCCAATATTCTTTGAATATATTTAGTTAGTTAAGCAAAATTTTGGTATGATTCCAACTCTAACAAAAAAATTATAAGAATTAAGATTTGAACTCGGATAAAAAAAAATAATGTTTTATCTTTAAACACTTTTTCAAACTATATTATATTCTGAACTTCCTAAAAAGTTGAGAACTATTGATTAACATAATTCTTAAAAACTATTCAAATTTTGACCTTAATAAAACTTGGGCAAAAAAATAAATGTTTTCTAAAATCCATTGTAAACAAAATCCAAAATCAACTGATCGCATTCAATATAAAGAAATTGTTTGAATTAGAAGAAGAAAATAAATAAAATTTGCATACGTATGGAAAGTTAGGGCAAGTGAGATTGAAGAAACTGTTTACCTTTTCTTCTTCACACGGTGAACAACAATTATCTAAATATTTTCACTTTAAGTACAAGCTGTAAAAAGACAATTATCTAAATATTCTTTGAATATATTTAATTAGTTAACCAAAATTTCTAAAAGATTCCAACTTAAAAAAAAAAATTATAAGAACTAAGATGTGAACTCGAATAAAAAAATAATTTTTTATCACTAAAATAATTTTCAACCTATATTGTATTCTAAACTTCTCAAAAAGCTGAGAACTATTTCTTAACGTAGATGTTATAAACTAAGCAAATTTTGACCAAATTAAAACTTGGGCAAAAAAATAATTTTTTTCAAAAATCCGTAGTAAACAAAATCCAAATCAAGTCATCACGTTAAATATAAAGAAATTATTTGGATTAGAAGAAGAGAATAAACAAAATTTGCATACGTATGGAGAGTTAGGGCAAACGAAATTGAAGTACCCCGCTTCCTTTTCTTCTTCACATGGCGAACAATAGAGACAACAGTATAGGGAAGCTGTAAGTGATTTTTACTTTAAAGATAGAGAGTAAAAAGGCAATTATCCTAATATTGTTTGAATATATTCGCTTAATTAAACAAAATTTTGACAAGATTCCAACTCTAATAGAAAAATTATAAGAATGAAGACTTGAACTCGGATAAAAAAAAATAAAAGTATTTTATCCCTAAACTCATTTTGACCTATATTATATTATGAACTTCTTAAAAAGCTAAGAACTATTCCCTAACATAATTCTTATTAATTAAGTAAATTTGACCAATTAAAACTTTTAGCAAAAACAATAAATGTTTTCAATAATCCGTAGTAACAAAATCTAAAATCAAGCGATTGCGTTAAATATGGAGGAATTGTTTGAATTAGATAAAAAGAATAAACATAATTTGCATACGTATGGAGAGTTAGGACAAATGAGATTAAAAAACCCCACTTCTCCTTCTTCTTCACATAGCAAACAATAGAGACAACAGCACGAGGAAGGTCTAAGTGATTTTTACTTTAAATATAGTGGTAAAAAAGTAATTATCCTAGTATTCTTTGAATAGATTTAATTAGTTAAGCAAACTTTTAGCAAGATCCAACTCTAACAAAAAAAAAATTATAAGAATTAAGATTTGAATTCGAATGAAAAAAATAATACTTTACCACTAAACTCATTTTTGAACTATATTCTATTCTGAACTTATCAAAAAGCTGAGAACTATTCCTTAATATAATTCTTATTAACTAAGCAAGTTTTGACCTAATTAAAACTTGGGCAAAAAAAAAATTGATGTTTTCAAAAATCGGTAATAGACAAACTCCAAAATCAAGTGATCACGTTAAATATATAGGAACTCATTGAATTAGAAAAAGAGAATAAACAAAATTTGTGTACGTACGAAGAGTTAGGATAGATGAGATTGAAGAACCCCACTTCCTCTTATTCTTCACACAGCGAACAAGGGAAGGTGCGAGTGTTTTTTAATTCAAGTATAGGGTTAAAAAGGTAATTATACTAATTTTCTTTGAATATATTTAATTAGTTAAGAAAAATTTCGGAAAGATTTCAACTCTAACAAAAAAATTATATGAATTATAATTTTAACTCGGATAAAAATAAAATAGTATTTTATTACTAAACTCATTTTCAACCTATATTATATTTTGAACTTCTCATAAAGCTGAGAACTATTTCTTAACATAATTCTTGTTAACTAAATAAATTTTGACCTAATTAAAACTTGGACAAAAAAAAAATGTTTTCAAAAATCCATAGTAAACAAAATTCTAAATCAAGTGATCGGGTTAAATATAGAGAAATTATTTGTATTAGAAGAAGAGAATTAACAGAACTTGTGTACGTATGGAAAGTTAGGGCAAATGAGATTGAAGAACCCCACTTCCTCTTCTTTTTCACACAGCAAACAACAAAAACAACTACACGAGGCAAGTGTAAGTGATTTTTACTTTAAGTACAGTGGTAAAAAGACAATTATGCCAATATTTTTTTAATATATTTAACTTGTTAAGCAAAATTTCAGCAACATTCCAACTCTAACAAAAAAAATTATAAGAATTAAGATTTGAACTCGGATAAAAAAATTGTATTTTAGCCCTAAACTCATTTTCGATATATATGATATTCTGAAGCTCTCAAAAGGCTCAGAACTATTCCTTAACATAATTCTTATTAACTAAGCAAATTTTGAATTAATTAAGTATGGGCAAAAAAATAAATTTTTTCAAAAATTCATACTAAACAAAATTCAAAATTAAGTGATCACGTTGAATATAGAGAAATTGTTTAAATTAGAAGACGAGAATGAATAGAATTTGCATACATATGGAGAGTTAAGACAAATGCGATTGAAGAACCCCCTCTTTGCTTTCTTCTTCACGTAGCAAATAACAGAAACAGCTGCAGGGGGCAAATACAAGTAATTTTTACTTTAAGTACAGTGGTATAAAGGTAATTATCCCAATATTCTTTGAATATATGTAACTAGTTAAGCAAAATTTTGGCAAGATTCTAACTCTAACAAAAAAGTTATAAGAATTAAAATTTGAACTCGGATAAAAAATAGTATTTTATCCCTAAACTCATTTTCGACATATATTATATCCTAAAGTTCTCAGAAAGCTAAGAACTATTCATCAACATAATTCTTATTAACTAAGCAAATTTTGACCTAATTAAAATTGGGCAAAAAAATAAATAAATGTTTTCAAAAATACGTAGTAAACAAAATCCAAAATCAAGTGATTGTGTTAAATATAGAGAAATTGTTTGAATTAAAAAAAGAGAATAAACAAAATTTACATACGTATGGAGAGTTAGGGCAAATGAGATTGAAGAACTCCACTTCCTCTTCTTCTTCACATGGTGAATAACAGAGGCAACAGCACAAGAAAAGGGCAAGTGATTTTTACTTTAAGTACAAAATGTAAAACGGCAATTATCCTAATGTTCTTTGAAAATATTTAATTAATTAAAAAAAATTCAAAACAATCCCAACTCTAACAACAAAATTATAAGAGTTAAGATTTAAATTCGGATAAAAAAAATAATATTTTATCACTAGACTCATTTTCGACCTTTCATTATATTCTGAACTTATTAAAAAGCTAAGAACTATTTCTTAACATAATTCTAATTAACTAAGTAAATTTTGACCTAATTAAAACTTGGGCCAAAAAAATAAATGTTTTGAAAAATGCATAGTAAACAAAATTCAAAATCAAGTAATCGCGTTAAATATAGAGAATTTTTCAAATTAGAAGAAGAGAATAAACAAAATTTGCATACGTAAGAACCCCACTTCTTCTTCTTTTTCACACCACGAACAACAGAGACAACAGTAAGAGGGAGCTGCAAGTAATTTATACCCTCAAGATAGAGGGTAAAAAGACAATTATTCTAATATTCTTTGAATATATCTACTTAATTAAACAAATTTTCGATAAGACTCCAACTCTCACAGAAAAATTAAAGGAATTAATATTTGAGCTCAAACAAAAAAACAATAGTATTTTTTTACTAAACTCATTTTTGACCTAATTATATTATAAACTTCTCAAAAAACTTAAATTTCTTACATAATTTTTATTAACTAAGCAAATTTTGACCTAATTAAAACTTAGACAAAAAAATAATTTTTTTTCAAAATTCGGTTGTAAACAAAATCAAAAATCAAGTAATTGCATTAAATATAGAGGAATTATTAGAATTAAAAGAAGAAAAAAAATAAATTTTGTGTACGTATAGACAGTTAGGATAAATGAGATTTAAAAAAACCCCATTTCCTTTTCTTCTTTACACCCTTTACACAGTGAATTACAGAAACAACATCACCAGGAGAGAGAGAGAGTGGGAACACAACGCAAAAAAAAAAAGTCATACCTCCCAATCTCTTATTTCACAAATTCCCTTCTAGACTTCCCAAAAATCCCAAAAATCTCAAACATGTTTCTTATTAACGAAGTAAATTTCAACCAAATCCGAGTTCAAACCAAAAGATGACCATTTTACCCTCGGAGTTGTTTTCAGTCCTGATTTGCTTACTGAACCTCTTTAACCACGCAAATTTCGACCAGAAAAACTCAAGCCAAAAATTTGGGCTAGACTCTAATTTTAAACTTCCCAATGGTTGAAAAATACTACTTTACAAGTTTCTCGTACCAAATATGACAAAAATTTAAGATGTTACCGTCATTACCAAGCTGCCACTGTACTTTAACACAGCAGAGGCATCCACACAACACAATAATTATAACTTCGATTTCAAACAAATGAAAAACTATAGAACAGCCATGGCACGACTAATACAAAAGGGCTACTGTCCGATTTAAGCCCCAAGTTACATGAATTCACCCTTTTTTACAGAGGAAATAAATGAAATTAAAAAGCTCAAAATCTCATCAAAGATATTGATAACGGAAGGTTAGAACCGAGAACTCTAAGAGCCTTACTTGTCCAAAATGAATCTGAAGCTATTTCCAGGTCCCCCGGTGCTGCATACATTACTCACCCATTTTGCTTTCTTCATTTGTACTACTTTCAAGTGGCAAATCATTTTTGTCATCTGTAGGAGCTACAATATCAGCTTCGGCATTTGAATGGATCTCGGATGGAACTTGTCCATTTTGATTTTCAAGAGATTCCTCCTGTGTAGGTACGTCCAACATGTCCTCCTGTGATGGCATATCTTCGTAAGCATCATTTCCCAGAGCAGTCATATCAGCATCCATGGAACTATGCTCAGAGGCCAAATTCTGCGGCCCATTTTGCTCAGAACTACCCGCTGATGGCGCCACCTGCCCCAAGTATGCTGAAAATTGATCAAACTGGTGATGGCTCATCATTTGTGCCTGACAAGAGGAAAATTTTTTTTAGCTGTTTAAGCCTCAAAATTCAACTGTCATGCAATAACAGCTAAATCAAAATGTGAACTTTCACAATTGTTTACGTGCCTGCCATGATGTGCCTGACAAGAGGAAAATTTTTTTAGCTGTTTAAGCCTCAAAATTCAACTGTCATGCAATAACAGCTAAATCAAAATGTGAACTCTCACAATTGTTTACGTACATGCCAACCCCCCATTCTCTCCTTGTGCGAGAGAGAGAGAGAGAGAGAGAGAGAGAAGCATGAGGACGCTATATTTCTGGGCATCAAAACAGAACCAGGCCAGACTTGGAATTGAAATTTAATAAGAGAACAATTGATGCTTGTAATAAGAAGGCGCTTACCAATGAGTTGAATTGTAACAAGTCCATGGGTTGGCATATAATGCCTCATGAATAACCACAGAAAAGAACAAAATCCACGAGATTAAATCAGAAAATAAGCCCATCTACTAGGCATGAGCCCTAAAAAGGAAGGTCCCAAAAAAAAAGGCTCTATTGACCGCAAATGACTAAATGCATCCCACTGAGTCTTTCCAAGACAAATTATACCTTGAATCCATATCTGGAATGCTATGAAAGCTGTAATAAATGTTGTCTTATTTCCCCGCTCATGCATCAACATAGCATTTAGTAGGCTAGAAAATGGAATAAAAGCAAATTCAGTATCTTACAGTGGAATGAAGAAAAAATACCTGATAGATTTTATAATTGACAATGCTCTCCATCTCTTCAACACCACTGACAAGATGGATCGGTCCAGTGTCTTCAACATGACGGTCAGTGAATGGTGTAACTTCATTCATATTTAGGGAAAGACAATCAGGTCTCTGGAGCAGAAGTTGAAAAGTGGGTTGAAGTTCATAACACTGTTCAAACAAAGAACGGCGACAAAAAACATAGAGCCCAAGTCGAGCACGAGACATGGCAACAACCAATCTTCTAACATCACGAAGGTGGCCCACAAAGCGAGTACGGACAAGAGACAATAGAATAATATCATTTTGTTGACCTTGGAACTTATCAACTGTGGTGACCTATAAAAACACAATAAAACAAAACATCAATAAAAGCAGTGACACATTAATATAAGAAGAAACCAATAAATATTTAAGATGATGCATGGATTAGGAAGCCACCACTTCCTATTGCCCCTATAGGGTACAGAATGAAATCAAATCAAGATATCATCAAATCGTTACCAGAGTTAATCTTGTTGTTTTCTAACTTAATCAAATAAAACATTTGTAAAGAACAATAATGACCTGCTGATTCCAATATCTTTTCATTCCACAAATTGCAAGAATAATCTAATCAGGTTAAAGGGGTATCCACCAGATAATACAAATGGGGCCCTCAAAAAGACAAATTCAAAGTATGCTTTTGTATCTGGACAGCTAGAGAGAAATCTGTTTTTCATAAGTAAATCAATCTATTGTTAAACTATATATTGCCCCACTACGGCTTGGTCAAAAGAAGAGCAGATATACCCCATGGCCAGCATTTTAGAGGGTTACAGTGATGTCAGTGATGTTAGTTTTTTCCATCAAAATCACACAATAATTTGAAGGCCATTGTATGGTCAGAACAACTTTAACTTCTGCCAGATCATTGCTTGATTGTCCTAAGAACAATCAATTAAGCAAAAGCCTGCCTCAAATACTTGTATATTACATTGAAAGAAGGCATACTGTTGCTGTAGGGCTGGCCTAACTCCAGCTTCTTGAATTTGGACTTGGAATTTGAAACATCAAAACAATAATATCCCCTAGGCTCCCCCCCACCCCCCACCTTTCAGCCCAACAAAAAGAAAAAAATAAATAAAACATTTTTTTTCGCCTTTGTTCTCTCCCATCTTATTCCACCATCCATAACCACTGTATTAGCAGCATAAATGCCACCACCTCCATAACCCGGTCTTATATGCTCCAAAACTCAATGCAAGCTTCTTTTATCCATTTTTCTTGATTTTGTGGCATAACCTTCAAAAAATATATACATTGTTTTTTGGCCGGTCATTTTCTTACTCCACTCTTCAGGGTTTTCAGGTTTTGATATCACAGAAAATCAATGGGTGTTCATCCATGCTGGTGTCATTAGTGTTTTGTGGTTGCAGCCCGGCTTTTTATGTTAATCAAAGTGAGTCTTATGAATATTCTGCAATTGAGATCAAGAAAATTTGGATCATATAATAATCATCTTATCATGGCCAATTGGGGTACTTATGTGAATGTCAGATTAACAATTCTAATTTTGGTTTTGGTATTCGATTTTATGTCAAGGATTCTATTCAACCTTTAACTTGGGTCAGGAGTGGGTTCGTTTCATTTGGTTGAGTTTGATTTGTTCGAGGCCAGATTTACCCCCCAAAGCTCCACCCTGGTAAATGGCATGGAACTGTTGCACAAAACAATAACTTGAATAGAACCACACATAACAAGACTATGGTGGCCTCTGCACATGCATGTAGGCACATACATGTATATATAGTCATATAGAGGTGAAGTTTATGAAATGAGAAAAACAGTAACGGGAAAAAGTGGAAGTGCATGCTACTGAAATGTGTAATTACAAAGATAGTAGTGCATCCAGAAATTGATAGGTAATAAAATAAAAGAGAAGGGCGACTATAGAAATTGCAAGTCAAGTTATATTTTGGCATTTTAGATTCCACAATGAGGGTAATTATCTCACATTATAAATTCAAAGAAGTAGCTTTTTGGAGGGTCTTACCACATGGAGCTCTATAAGTTGGGAAAACTTCATAATGGCAAATTTTCGGCAGAAATTTGTACAGGACATGTGGGACATCAACAAAAATTACAGCCTGTGTTTGTCTGAATTCAGTAAATTTTAAGGAATAAGAGGACAATTGTCCAACACAACTCACCTTGCTGGGTGGACCTATGAATTTGTATGGAAGACATCGTCTGGCAACAACATCTCGTATCAATAGTTTCTGCCCGTTATAAGTTGTCAAGATTGATATCTTATTTGCAGGATAACCTAGTAACCGCATGTACATATAGACACTGACAATGTACTCAGCCTCGCCGACATTTTGGTAGAACCAAGGAGAAGGAGCAGTCTCACCTCTGCCAAGGTAATCAGGAACATCCACCAATTGATATTCATACGAGAATCCAGCATTTGCTCTGTGGAAAATAGCTTCCTCTTTTACATATGGAAGATCACCCAGATCTCTATACCTCCAGTTGTAAAGTCTGGCTATACTTGGCCTTGCTCGACCCTGGGCATTGAGCTCAATGTATGGGATTCCCAACCGAACGAACCTTGTGAATAGACTCTGATCCATGTGGCTGTACTTTTGAAAAGCCATATTCTTTACAACTGGGGGAAGCTGGTGATGATCACCAATCAATATGCAACGTTTGAGCCGTGCATAGCCATCTTCCTGCCTCTGGAGCAACATTGGGATAAAAGTTTCAATCTCCAAGATCTGGGCACTTTCTTCCATCAACAAGTTGTCATACTTGAAACCTAACTGAAGAAAATCCTTTCTTTTAAGTGCTGCATGAGTGCAAGTCATTGCCACAATCTTTGCCTGTTTGGTCATGAGGTAATTTGATCGATCAACTGTCGACTTGAGCAGTTCAAATGCCCTACACTCTTCAAGCTCTTGGAACATTGTTTTAAGATGACGAAAGCAACCCTTAGCTGTTCGCATGTCTTTCTCAAAGGACTGACCTGTAAAAACTGGCTGAGGTGCATTCGAGAAGAACTCTTTAAAAGGAAAACGGTCCTGAACAAATGTTGGTTTATCTTGATTTTCTGCACAAGCAGCTAGGAATTGCTCCCAGCGTGAATAGACGTGAAGCAACCAAAAGTATCCAGCAGTTTCACAAGTGTAACCTACATCCTCAGGCAGTTGAAGAGATCTTGCAAGCCTCTCTACTTCAGTAAGCAGTTCTAACCGCCTAACAAGCATTGCATTCACACGACCTTGTCGACTGAAGTCAAGATCAGTTGCGAGTTCTTGCTCACCTTGACCAAGTCGAAGAAGATAGCGAGCAGGAACATCCCTCTGTCACAATGATTGACATGCATTAAGAAGCAGTGAAAGGAATTAAAGCTGCTATCCTGGTGTCTACAAGATCTGAAAAGAAAAATAACCATCACCAAGAAAAGCTTATACCTGCATTATCTTCTCAAAAAGATCATTCAAAGCCTGATTTGAATGAGTAATTATCAATGTTCTCTGAGATGGGCAGTTATGATAAAGAACATTCAGGATTTGCACGGCCGTATCAGTCTTCCCTGTACCAGGTGGACCAACAACCATAGTTAATCCGGGCTGAATGCCTGAGATGATTGCTCCAACCTGCATAACCAGGGCAACAAAATGAAGCAAGTTCCAAAAGTGGGGAAAGATAAATGAAAAATATCTAAAATCCATGTAACAAAGTAACACCCGACATCAAATACAACCCAACAGTATTATATTTGCCTTTTAGTCATCAATTACCTGTATTGGCGTAAATCTGACTAAGTTCTGTTTTGGCTGATCCTGGGGATATGGACCTGGGTCAGGAGGAACATAAGCCTCAACAAGAAGTTCTTCTCTCTCAGAACTAGCATCCACCATATTAGCATCATTAGTTGAAGATATGGTAGACTTCTCATTTCCAGGAAGGGCATGAGTGTTCCCTTTCAGATTCCTTGGAAGCCTAATTCGAAAAGGAGGCTTTGGCTGCAAGTTTTCTGTGCCATCGGAATTGATAAAACTAACCTAAAAAATTCAAAGAAAAAAAAAATCAGTTTGCATGAAATCAAGCCAATACACTAAACAGTAATCAATAATTCCATCAACCTAATACACCAACCTCATAGTCTGGAAAACTCTCTCTCACATGATCAGCATCGAGGAAAGTATCTTTGAAATCCACTGTCTCTAGAAGATCTGGCATATTCGTCCATTGTGCTGCAGAAGGATTCCCATACCCCAAAAATATGTCATGCAACCAATCAGGAACAATACAAGATTCATTCATTAAATCTCTTATGGATTCTAATATCGCTTTAAAATTGTTCTCCTTGGGTTTCCTCCTCATCAATATATTGAAAGTACTATAAACATCTTCAGCTCCTTTCTCTGCTATATCAGTGACGTCCATATGGTATTGGGCAGTATCTAGAGCAACAGTCACAGTTCTCAGTTCCCCTTTTGGAGGCTTCCATTCATCCCGTTTAATTCTCCCAGTGAAATCATTCATGAGGGTTCCCTCCTCATCTCGCATCTCTATAACTTCACATCCACGTACATATTGAAGACCAAGTTTTTGTGGCACGGTTGCTTTCTCAATTTCCTCTGCACTGAGAGGCTTAAATGAAGGACAAATAGAAAGTAGAAAGAGAACATCGTGTTCTTTAAGGGCATTCCATTCTGATCTTATTTGTGCTCTGTAACTGGAAATGCTGAAAGTAACTTCTGCTGTTACGGATGATGGCTTTACTTCTCCAATATTTGGCTGTTTTACCTCTGTAATCTTAAATTCTTTAACTGGCACAGCCATTCTAGACCAACCACGAAAAGCAGTTTCTCCCTCATTATTAATATAAGCAAGCAGGTGTGGCACAGCTTCTTGAATGTCCTCCCGGATTTCATATGTTGATTCAAGGCGGAAGAGGTTGAAATTTCTAAGAAGATAATCATGAAGTGTCAAAAACTGTAAATTAAGTTTTGGGAGTGCTAGACACCCTTCCCCGGTGTAGTTGATGCTTGGAACAAGGCTTTCATCCCACATTATTTGCTCATTTGGGTAGAGGGGGAGAGCATTTATGGCCTCCTTCTGTGACTGTTGCTTCTCAAAAAATGAAACCATAACTTCAACAAGAAAATCAACTCTTTCTGACCATGGATCATCCTTCGACACCAGTTTAAGCTAAGGGAGCAAAAAGATAATGTCAACCAGGTTAGCATCTTTTTAGTAACATAAAAATTTGATACCAAAGGAATTATTGTAACAACAGGTGCACTCAGAGTCAGCAAAAGCACTAACAAGAAGAAAAATTATAAGTCAGAAGTTAGTTGAAAAATAATTACACTTAAAACAATAGGGTGATGCACACGTCAGCAGCAAGCACACAGAAGCTAATAAATATGCGAATCTCAATCTCATGGTTGCACAAACAACCAAATTTTATTCTCTCATTCTTTTGTCGTTTTTCTTTCATTTATTGTGCAACTCTTATTTGCTTGTCCTATTTGGTTGTGTATTTATACATGCATCAGCTCTATCCACCATATTGTTCATTTCTGCATTCAGTTACTGCCTACTTTGTTATGGTCAGGTTTACAAATAGAATATTGCCAAGTGGTAGAATCTGAAAAGGGACATTACACACCAAATCAAGGAAAGGTTGGAACTTCCAACAATAAATTAAAACGTTCTGTTGGATAAGCAAATTAGTAACTGATGATAAACGCCAGAAAAATATAATAACCTAGAATTACAAGTTTATCTTAGTGGCTCAACTATTTGCTTTTCCATTCTTTAGTTTTCGTTTCTTTGGTTTCTTGCAAACAAACAACCTCTGGACCTCTGAAACGAATTTTAAAAATTCATCTTGCCACTCAGCTCCTACGCCCCAAATTTTTTCCCATATGAAGTAAAAGATACTATGCACCACTCTCAACTTTAAAGTAGCACATAATTCAAAGCTCTCAACCAAGAAGAGAGATGACGAAAAATATCATTTGCAATTGCAACATTTAGTGCTTGAACAAGAAAAAGATTACCCAACTTAAACAAACGAAGCATTTTAATACATTGTGCTAGCAAACTGCAACAGTGACCAGAACTGACACGTCAATAAGCCAACAAATTATGTACAGCGATGAAACTAGATTTTGAATCAAATAATCCTATGAGTATACCTGTTGCAATAAAAATGCAAAAAGATGCAACAAAACTTTACTGGTAGTTCTTTGAAATATTATAAACAGGCAGATACAGAACAAATACACTCCCAAATGCTACAAAAAATAAATAAATAAATCAGCGAATTTGGATGGGTCATGACTAGAAAAGATCAGACAATCAATCAGTCTACCAACCTTGCAGCAGACTAGATCCCTTAATTCTTCCGGAGAAAGTATGGACAGTTTCTTTGACAGATCAGAACGCCTGTTAATTGCACCAATATTGGCTAATGCAAGCTCCCGCAACTAAAGAGGCAAGGGAAATTTTGTTGTTATATGATTAAGTCAAAACAAATTAATTACAAATCAAAATCATCAACAATTTGAATAAAGTAGCCACTCTTGAAATTAACTAAAAAGAAGCAACACCTTGGGAATCTTCTCGAATGCAAGAAGCTGAAAAGCCTGGAGGCGGTCATAATGCAATTGGAGCACCTCATCATCAGTCATTTGTCTCCCTAAACGATCATCAATCTCAAAGCCTTCATAGAACTGCAGCAAGTCAACCAGCTGTGCAAAGAGTTTTCCCTTTTCATGTCCATAAAGAGCACTCAAATGGCATTTGGAGACAACAGCTATATCAGCAACAAGAGGTTTTAAGAATCTGACAGCATCACCAACAAGAATAACACACAAGAAGAGAAGGAACAGTTAGAAGAATTTCTAAATTTTACTGAGTATGACATTTGGAAACAAACCAAACAGTAAAAGATTTGACATAACATGAAAGTTCCAAAATGTCAAATTCAAAAGTAGCACACTCAACATGGGAAAGGTTGTAGCAATGTGATGATGCATATTTTAATGTGCCAACATGCACACACACGCATAATAATTTTTTTTTTTTTTTTTTTTTCCAAACCATCAAAACAACCTTCCTGCATATAAGAAATGGTGCATACACTCCTGAGACTACACAATGACAGCAGACTCGTGCATTGGGAAGTTCTTTTTATTCCTTTTTTAGAATGTACCATAAGACTATATGCAAAACACTAAGGACCACTCCCATGTACCCTATATGTCAAAATATACTACACTGTTGGAAATCCATACAATAGATACAATGAAGATATAACTGCGATTTATTGTCTAAATGTCTATATTTATGCATGCAAATTATAAAACAGTTTAAACGAGTCAAATATCATATAAATATATATATCATAGAAATAATTTAGTTGCTTTCATCCTTACCTTAAATGATGCCTAATGTAGGACAGCCATGGGGAGCTTGGCACAAGTCTAGCTACAAAAAGAAATTTGGCGTAGGTTTGAGCTAGAAAGTTGCTAGGATTAGGGTTCAAAAAGGGGGATAGAATTTACCAAACATTGGCATAAAGAAATGGGCTAGAATGGAATACCCATCTCATTCTCATTTGCTTTCATCCTTTCCTCAAATGATGTATGATGTAGAACAGCCACGGGGAACTTGGCACAAGTCTAGCTACAAAAAGAAATTTGGGGTAGGTTTGGGCTAGAAAGCTGCTAGGATTAGGGTTCCCAAAAGAGGATAGAATTTACCAAACATTGGCGTAAAGGAATGGGCTAGAATGGAATACACATCTCATTCCCATTCCTATCTCTTTGTTTGGTACTCTCATATTAAGAAGTGCCTATTCTTATGAACAGTCATTACATTCCTATTTCTTTGTTTGAGTACCTCTTATAAAAGATAATAAAAATGTTAAAAAAAATTATATATTTTTTTTGTATCGCCACTATGTTAATATAATTGCTTTTTATTTTTCAAAATCTGTGTCTTTTATCTATTTCCACACCATGTTTTCTATCTGATGCCCATATTTGTGCTTGTTATATCTGGTCATTAGCACATGTTTGTTTTCTCATATTTGTTGGGGGGTTGTGGGTCTCAGTTTTTTTTTTTTTTTTTTTTTGGGGGGGGGGGTGTTTGTGATTTTCTTAAGAAAAGGTGGTGGCAACCCCAACCACAACTGCTAGCATGATCAACCATCTCCACCACTCCTGCCTACACCACCCACCACATGCCATCCGTCCCTACCAAATTCCCTGGTCCACCACCACAAACTAATACCACTACGCCACCACCATTTGCTTCCACAACCACAAACCACCACACCCTCCATTGCAGCTACTCATCACTAAACACCACCCCCCTCTCTGCCACTGCTATTTCTTTTTCCACAAGCAACATCAAAATTTATTAATGAGAATAAAACACAAGAAGATAAGGATCAGCACCCAACTCGCAAATCAAAATAGAAAAAAAAAAGGTGCAGAAAACAAACGAAAAAAAAAAAAAATAGCAAAGCAGCTCCAATCATATCTCTCGTTTAAAAGAGCAACCCGACTGCCAATTAGAGAGAATCATAAATAGGGGGATCCCATCAAATTCTGCGTTAAGAGTCCTCAGGTGAATTGTAAACTTGATATTGAAAAAGCATATGATCATGTAAATTAGAATTCTTACTATATATATTGGAGCAGATTGATTTTGGGCAGAAATGAAGTGTATACCTACTATGTGTTCTCAGTGTTAGTTGGGGGCAATCCTATGGGTTTCACATGGCGACATCTCTTCTTTTTTATTCTTATAGAAGTCTTTAGGTGATCATTACAAAGGGCAGTGCAGGGAAGCTTCATTGAGGATTTTGTTGTTGATGGTCCAAACTAATGATATCTATGCCAAAAATACCAGTCAAGTTAGAAGATCAATTTGCAAATTTATTTACCAAGGAACTGGGGAGTAGGAAGTTCTAGAGTGAAATTTATTTGTAAGTTATTAGAAACACATGATATATATGCTCTACCTTGAGGGAGATTGTTAGGAATGTTAGGGAAGCATATCCTTTTTTCCCCCCTTCTCTCACCTTTTTTTTTTTTTTTTTGAACGGAGTTAGAGAAGCATATCAATTTGGAGAAAAGTGTATATTTTGCGAACAGATTTAGGAGGGAATACAACCATATAATTTTTGTCCAGTTTATTATTAATAGAGATGAGGAACTCAATTGGGTATGTTTTCATTTCATTCAAACACTGTTTATAGGATACATGAGGGAATGTCAATTCAATCAAATAAATTTATGGAGAACAAATGTTTGCAAGACGTGGAATTACCTCCTTGTTGGGAGTTGACTCAAGAGATCAATAAGAAATTCCATAAACCTCTCAGAGTACAATATGCAAGCATCATCGACTTCGTCAAAACCATTTAGATCTAGGGTATCATCTTCATAACCAGCTTGTTTACGAGGAGAAACCTTTAAATCAAGTACCTGGTAAGGAACATGATAAAAAAAAAAAAAAAAAATCAGATCTTGGCAACTAAGGTAGCATTTGGTTTACTTTTCTATTTTCTATTTTTTATTTTCATTTTATGTTTTAAAATTTTCAAAATAAAGAAACAGAAAATATTCTATTTTCATTATTTTGAAATTTTCCTTATTTTGGATTAAAAACGCTCAAAACAACTTTTTGTTATTTTTCATTTTATGTGTAATTTTATTTTCTATTTTTTAAAACAAATTTTGAAAATACAAGTGTCCAAATGCGTTTTGAGTTTTTTCTTTGTTTTCAAAAGTATAAATGGAAAATAAGTTTAAAATAGAAAATAGAAAACAAAAATAAAAAATAAAAAATAGAAAAACAAACTAAATGAGCCCTAAACATAACAGATCTAGCAAGCTTAATCAGTAATATTACCTCCAAAAACTCTTCAATGAGATTTCTTACAAACGTAACTTCAAGCAAAGTTGAGGGATCAAAGAGTTCTCCTCGTTTAGTTGCTTCCTTAGCTTTTTTGGTGATCCTTTTCCATTTCTTGATCAGATCTCGATTAAGACAAAGCTCCATCTGCACTCAATGGAAGCAAATCAACAACAAAATGAAGGTATGTAAAAATAACAGCTAGTCTTTTAGGACAAAACTAAAATACACCATAAACAGCTTACCTGAAAACGGCCATATGATAGGCTATGCCAGCACTGCAAACTTGCTAATCTTAAAATGTGTTTACTCACTATCTCGTCTTCCAAACTCTAGAATAGGTTGTAATTCAGAAAAGGACAAGTGATAAGATCTCAGGTTACACTGAATCCCGCAACAAATTCATGACCAAGAAAAAAAAATAGAAGGTAAATGCAAACCATAATCCATGATTCTAAAGAAGAGTTTAAGTTCTCTTTGCAAGAAATGGAAGACAAACATTTTTCAGAGCATTTGAAATGTCTTCTTCTCAGTATTTTTCTAAGAGCAATAATGCACGCAATGCTCTCTGTCCACAATTGGGAGAATATTGCCATTATTATCATCAACCTAAAAAAAAATAACAAACTAGAAAATTTTGAAATGGCAAGATTGTTGGTTTTATCTCCTGTTTTATCTCATTTTTCTTAGAAATTTGGAATTTTAAAATTTGAACTGTTTATTGAGATTATGTTATGAGTCATTAGAATTATTTATTATTTTACTTGTTTATTCTAACTACTATTGAAATTGTCTCAAATTATATATGTTCATGTATGAACAACCCATCCTTAAACGAAGTGTGACCCAAAATAGCATTGCAATTGAGAGTACCACCTTCGTACTATGCATCGAAGAAAATGCTGAATCACGTACCCTTATTGTATGGTGCGACATCATGCCGCTCATGCCAAACTAATCTTAACTTAGAATATTTTCCTCTCTCCTAAATCCAATGTGCATTACATAGTTCAAACTCAAAGACGCAATATAGAGATTAATGCATTCCTTCTAATAAATAATACTTACCTAACATGTCCACATCACACATATATCTCTTAGCTTTGAGAAGACAGACACAAAAAACAAGAATTGAGCAACCATTTTAACTACTAAACAACCATAAAATAATGCTATAAACAAATAAAGAAGACATCCTAACAAAAATTAAGTAGCACAAAGGCTGAGCATTAGCTTCTAATACAATGGGAAACCAGTTTCACCAACAATAAGAAAATGCATTTTAGCAGTTACATATAACCACATATATATGTAACATCACTAGTTTGGCATATGAGCACTACAATTTCTGTAATATTTCACATTTACATGACTTCCTGACACCATTACTTCATGTAATTATTGCAATTTCTGTAATTATTGCACTACAATGTGAATTGCACCCAGAAACTTACATACTACTGAAAAGCATACATCACGCAAAAATGATTTCTGAGAACTGAACTACATAACATGCAAAGCATATATTAAAAAGTTCTCTTACCTGAAAGGCATTGATCATGAAAAGAAGGTAATTAGTCTTCTCAGCAATGCTTAAGTTTCTCCCCTACAAGCACATTCACAATAGCAAATATTCAATAAGATATCTGTAATTCTTCAAAGATTGTTGGTTTTGCTAGGTATTCAATTGAAACAACTGAAAATATGATACTTGAAACAAAAAAGTATCTATGCTGGCATATATACTAGATGCACAAATAAAATCTATTCCTATCCCTAAATATAAATTTACAATGACTATTTGTGTTCCTGAGCCACGTCAACAAGACCAGGTCACGCGAACATTAGGAAGAAACCTCCTACGTATGCTTCTGCAAGAGGACCTAGCCTTCCAAGGGAGTTTCCCCCATAGGATTCTCGCGAGATGGCCCATAGGGAACACACCTTTGTCTGGAACATCACAGGACTTTTCCTCGCTCTGCCGTAAGGTATCAAGGACCTCTACTCATTAACTTAACAAGAACATTAGAGACCAATAGTTTGGTAGCAAGAATGAAGGGATGCGTCAAGGCTCCCTCAACCAATTTATGGAGAGATCACAAGAAGGTGTCCTTACCATGTGGGGTCCGTGCCAACCTAGGGTTGAATCTCTGCTAGGTGGATACAGTGCCTTGACCCATACCTTATCCTCCTGACCTATATATATACCTATCTCCTTCCTAAAGAGATCATCATCACAACAATTACTAGAACTAATCTCCCTTTTACAATCTCTCTCTCACTCTCTCTCTCTCTCTCTTTACTCTAAACCAACTTACTCTATAGGCCTCTAGCGACACCACCATATGTGACCCCCAACATTATTTCCAAACGAGAAGACAATACAACAAGGGCCAAAGTAACCCAAACCCAGACAACAGTGCACCAAATAAGCATAATGCCTAACTTTTGGAGCAATGTCAAATATGTCCATTTTTAATAGTTTAAACAAATCATAATAAGTTGACCACTAACATCAACCACTTTAAAATTTAGAAGCAATTTCAATCCCATCAAAAAGAACAAAATCAATAGATGATAGGTGGGTCTGATAGATCTATATTCCCAAAGTTTACGTGGCCAATTTACAAAAAGATGTTACAATAATTTAAAGAAACAAAAAGAATACTAAAAGCCTTTACAATTTTCTGTAATTTTAATTGAAGTTCTGGATATTAGAAAATCAATTAGTCATACTAAGGATACCAAGTACAACATCCAAGTTTGAGCATAAGGGCATGCTAACTATTTAAGAGCATAGAACCATATACCTAATTACACAAATCAAGGTTTGCATGCAAGCCTGGCAAATCTCAATGCAATAAGCTTTAACAACTACTTGCCATTAGCTATGCCTATGCAAATCCAACTTCTCTAAGGACATAAGCTTAACCAAAGAGGATCACAAACTTTATCATAGCCAACAACCATTCTTCCTAGCCTCCTCCTTTTATCTCCTCACCTTCAATAAACCACAGCTTCGTATAAAAAATTCGGACCATGTTACAAATGATTGCAAGTCCCCTAGAATCAAATGTACACCACGACCAGTCACAATTTTCCTTCATGGGACGTCAACTAGTGAAGCTAATTGAAGTACGAAGATAGACATACATACATACATACAGACTGATTCTCATTAATGGGACATGAGTTTTAAGGTTATTCTAACGATGAGGCCATGGTTTTAAGCATTGGCCAATACGTAACAAGATTTTTGCAATTTCCTTCTGGGAAGACATAAATTTCAACGATAAAAAATAAAATAAAAAATGAGCACACATGCAAACACAACCCTAACAACCATTTCAGCCAACACAGCAACTGTGCCGCTGTTAAGGCCCTCCATTAGTAAATTCTCCACAAAAGAATCTGGGTCCTATTTTAACTTCTTTTTTTCTTTTCATTTTTTTTTTTTTTTTTTTTTTGGCTTTCTTCTTTCTACTACAGAGAGATGCATGTAGTTTATTAGGCCCATCGTTTATATATGTTGTTGTATGTTAGAATTACTAGTATAATATTCATATTATTTGTTTCCTTGTATTTATCTGTTTATAAGCAGTTGTACACACCCTATGTCCAATTGTATTGTGTTCAGTCTTGCAATGTAGAGAAGAGTGAATTAACTCTTTCATTTTGTCTAATAACTCTTTCAACTTGATATCAAAGCTTTGATCCCAAGGGGAGAGGGGGGAAAAAATAAGAGACAGGGAAGTGTACGGGAACCAAAAAAACCCCTACCCACAGCTGTTAATCGTCGCCGATGGCATCTTTGGCCACCAAAGTTGACATCTGTTGCCACCTATGAAGCACGGGACACTTCAAATTAGGTGCCACACTCGTATTGAATACTTAGGGGATACGGATATGGGTCGAACACATGAGGATATGTATCGGAAGGATACAGGAAGGACACTTTTGGCATGTCCTTATTTTTTATTATTTTTGTTTACATAGGATATGGAAGGATACAGGAACGACATTTTGGGATGCGACGGGATTAAAATATAATATTTCAAACTTTATTCAGGGTTAAATTTAAAAGTTAAAATTTAGAAAAGGGTCAAACTATAAATAAATTAAAATTTAACTCAAAATTTAGAAAAGGGTCAAACTAGAAGCTTGGCAGTCATCTTCACTTGACTCCACCAGCCCCGACGTCACCTGCAACAAGCTCTCGCAACCAACGAAGTAAGTTTTTTTGTTCTCTCTCCCTCTCTCTCTCTCTCTCTCTCGCACGCGCGCTCGCTCGCTCCATCCTTGCTCTCGCTCCTATTTTCCCAACTAAAATTTAGGACATGAAAAATCTTTTTTCATTTTGGGATGATGTATAAAATAGTACTTGCCTTCAATACTTTTTTATATTTGTGTATGAATAATATTGATAGTTTTGCGTATGGATGATGTTAATTTGTGGATTGAATGATATGCTTAATAATTGTTATTTATATAATTTTTTTTTTGGATAATCCGAAACCCTTACTAGTTTATTGCAACCCTCAACGAACTGCATAGTCGATGGATAAACCAGAGAGATATATGTTACTCCTCACGCACAACTCGTTTGAGACAAGAATCGAACCTGCGTGGTCTTTGTGGGGAACGTACCCACAAGCCACTCAGGCTAACTCCAGGGGGCATTTATACAATTTTTGATAGTATATAAATGTTATTTTTAAAAATATTTTAAATAGAATATATATATATATATATATATTTTTTGGTCGTATCTCCACCGTGTTTGTATCCTAATTTTTTCAAAATTGTCATACCCTGTATTTATACTTACGCTTGTATCCGCTCCCATGTCCATATCCGTGCTTCATAGGCTACCACCCTTCAACTCATCATCTGTCAATGACTCCAACCATCCAAAGCCCACTGCCTCCACAAGCAGATAGAATTTTCAGCACCAACACATCATGCATGAAGCCTCGCCAATGAGCGTCGACATTCTGGTGTCCTCCAATGAGGTCATCAAAGCTGGGAAACACTCCAATTATGCTTGCATGGTCATTTCTTGAAGACTTTGAACTTGTTTGGACCCAACACACATCCTATACGTCGTTCTTCTTGCTCACTGGTTCTTGCTAGTCTAGTAACACTTCATGTGATGTTTTCTAATCATAGGAAGATTATTCGTACTATTTAAATATTTTTGTTTGCATCTAAAAGGTTGCGCACGAGTATTTGCTTGGTTTCGTGTTTCAAAGACCAGTCGGATGCTAGTTATTTGCTTCTTTGTATTGAAGACAATGAGTATCTACTAGTACTTGGATTGAAAACAAGTGGTCTTAGCAAAGTTTGATATAGAATCCACACCTGTTCAAATTTCCTATCAGTCCGTTATGTTGAAGACCAATGATGTTCCACGTTCTATAACATTGAACAAACTAAATGAGACAAATTATTTTAGTTGGGCTCATGCTATTAAGACTTTTCTTCGTAGGAAGCAGAAGTTGCAGTACATTATTGTTCATCCACCTTTGTTAACTACTACTCATTATCGTGTTTGGATGAGCAAAGATGCTACTGTTATGAGTATATTATGGCATAGTTTGGATGATTTGGATGTCTCGGTTGTTGAATTTTGTCCTCAAAGAAAATATGGGATTGCCATGTTGATTCTTATTATCAAAGAGTAATATGTCTCAAGTTTAAGAGTTATATTAGCAAATGTTCTCTACAAGGCAAGATGAAAAGGCCTTGTTCGATTATTACAATCACCTTAAGGGGCTATGGAAACAATTGCTATAATATCACCCTTTCAGACGATTTGACACAGCAGCGAAAACATTAAAAGTTTATAGTTGCCAATTTTTTGGCTAGCCTAAATCCCATCTTACATGATTTTAAGGATCATATTCTTGCTAGTGAGACCTTACCCACCGCTGCTAGTGCTTAGTCTCGAATACAAAAGTCATCTTTGGGTCATTAGTCTTCCACAAAGACTGATTCCTCCGCTCCAACCACTAACTCTTTTGCCATCGTCAGTAATTATAGTGGCCATGGTGGTAACTCCCACGCTAATCTTCACAATACTATGCGGATAATGTATTACTCATGGTGGCGAGAGATCCTCAAGTCATGGTGATAAAATACGTGATTTTTGTGGTGGCACCAATCATACTTAATCTCATTGCTGGAAGAAATATAGAAAACCTGAGCAAGCTCATCATGTTGCACCCGTATCTCAATTTCCAATGACAAAGAGAGGAGCTACCACATCTAGTTTTGCGAAGGCAATCACTTTGAGTTCTTCACAGTTTTAGAAGCTCATTCAATCCTTGCGTATTTCCACCACATTTGCTTTTGCTATTACCTTGGCCAATTCAGGTAATCCGACTCTTGTGGTCTCTTCGTCTCCTTCGATCATTAATTTTGGAGCCAACTCTCACATATCTAGTAATTATTCTTTGTTCTTTAGTTTAAATAGTATTCAGCATAACATTGTAGTAGTTGATGGTTCATTTCGTCCCATCTCTGGCTGAGGGATCCTCCATCCTTCACCATCTCTTAGCTTACTGTTGAGTCTCTATGTTCCTCAGTTTCTCTTTAATTTGCTTTTTGTTGGTCAACGAACTAGATTGTTGAATTGCTTTATAACCTTCTTTCCTAATTCTTGTGTTTTTTCAGGACCTCACAACAAAGAGGACTCCTTCAGGGCATGTGGAGGATGGAATCTATTATATTAGTTGTGATCATCCTCCAAAGCATCGTTTGTTGGCACTTCATGCTACCATTCACCCTTTTGGCACTTCTATCTGATTCATCCTTCATTAGCTAAGTTAAAATTAACTCTTCCTAATTTGAGTCTTGTAACTATTATAGAATGTGATGATTGTCAACTTACATCAACGTAGTTGTTTTCCTAGTCATTGCGTTAGTCATGCATCTGAACCTTTTGATATTATTCACATTGTGTTAGTCGTGCACTTGAACCTTTTGATATTGTTCACACATGCTTGGGACCTTCCCACATCACTAATGTTAGTGGTTTCTCTTGCTTTGTGATCTTTGTTCATGAGTTTCCTAATATAACATTGTTGTCTTTAATAAAACATCAATCTGAGTTACCTTCTGTCATTTCTCATTTCCAAAATAAAATTTTGACTTAATTTGATAAAAGGATTAAAATGATTTGATCAGATAATGCTTTAGAGTATATTCAATTTGTTGTCTATACATTTTGCATTGATAGAGGCATCATCCATTAAATCACCTACCCTTGCACCTCTCAATAGAATGGTAATGCTGAATGCAAACACCATCAGTTGCCGGAAGTAGCACAAATTCTGATGTTCATATGCACGTTCCCAAATCCTTATGGGCTGATGTTGGCCTTATTGCCTTGCTAGAGGTGGATTCGAGCTAAGTTAAGCCAAACTTTGGCTTATTCAAGCTTAGCTAAAGCTATTTATACTAGCCTCGAGCTCTACTCAACAAAGAATATCTTAAACTTGAAATCAACTCGTGAATAACTCGATTAAACCAAAATGTCCTTTTGGTCTAAAATATAATAAAAAATATTATAAAAATATAAATTATAAAATACATATATTATTTTATTAAGCCAACTCACAAGCTTTTGAACCAAGCTTTCTTGAGCTCGAGCTCGAGATAGATTCTAAATAAGCCTCAATTCGAACTTGATAAGGTCACAAACCAAGCTCGAGCAACTCGAAAAAAGCTTGGCTCATGGCTAGCCCTATTGGCTATCCTACCAATAGAGTTCCTACACTAGTCTTATGCAAAAGATCTCCCTTTCTACTCTATAAGCCAATCCTTATCCATTTCCTATTTCCCCCTCGTATCTTTGATTGTGTTACTTCTGTTCATATATTGGATTCTAGTCAAGATAAACTTTTCCCTCATTCCCATAAGTGTCTTTTAAGGATACTCTTGCTCAGAAAGGTTATTGGTGTTATCACCCTCTTTCTTAATGAAACATCATGAGTGCTAATGTTGCCTTTTTTGAGTCTAGTTCCTTTTTTCACTTCAAATAGTGATACGTAATTACCATTTTTGTGTTGAGATTGATGTTCTTAGCTAGTACAAACGAAAAGATAAAGACTAACAACATGAAGATAAAAGGCACAACCCCATGAGTGACTACTCACCTTAAATTGAGGTACAGTTTGGGAACCAAAGGCTACTTTTTTGCAGCTGCTAGCTTTTTTTACCCAACTTTTTTTCAACTTTGTGAATTGACATTATTGTCCTCATTGAAAAGTTGAAATCACACCAAAAGTGATAAGTGGGTGAAAATGGTCATTTTACAATGAATGAAGTAGTTGGCATGGCATCCAAAATACCACCCAACTACTGGCTTAAAAGCTAAAAGCCAACTATTCACTTGGGTTCCCAAACGATACCTGAAACTAGCAAGAAGCTAAAAAAACTAATGGTAGAAGAGGAAATCAAATACAAGTTTGGCTCTAAGCAAGTTCCATAGAGTGATATGGACAACAAAAACTAAGAAAATTTGGATATTTACGATCAAAAAAGTCCAATAAAAACACTAAGCCAATTTCAATTAACTAAACTTCTATACATATTAGACAACCTCAAAACAGGGAATATTTTGTTGGGTTAAAGCTCCAAAACATGATGACATCTTTTCTTCCAATTGCCAACAGGGATGGTAATTTTTCCCGCCTTGATGGATATTCGACCCAAACCAATACCCACGGGTAATGGTACAAGTTCTGGGATTAAAAAAGTTACCCAAAGGCTTGGGGTTGGAAAGCAACACATAACCCCCAACACATATTACCCACTTCCCGCAAGGTAATCAAATAACTAACCTTATTACTCAATACAAAATATTTTATCATTCTTGTTTGTTGTTAATCTACAAGACATTTAGGGAAAGAAGATACAAATATATATACATATATCACACACACACACACACACACACACACACACACATATATATATATATATATTAAATTGTTATTCAATAGACCCCATCTTTCAAGGATAAAGTAAATGTTTTGTATGGGGAAAGGGAAGCAGGTAATCAATACCTGTAGAATAAGCGATACCCGTCAGGTACGGATACAGGTAATATTTGCTATAATCAAGTATGGATACGGATATAGTAGGGAAATACCCCACCACTGCTGTCACTAATTGCCAACCAAAAATTTAATCTAATTCATAAAGTGGAAGCCACTCGAAACTTTTTAACTAAAACCAATATGTATTCCACACTTCCGTAAAATTCAAAAACATTTACAGCAACTAAATTATTTAAACTAAATAAATTAAATACCATGATCCTCAAATTAACATGTCAATCAATAAAAGGGATTAATACCTCCTTAAGCCGTAGAACCCTCTCAAGGAATGCCTTGAACATGTCTTTCATGTCATAAAAACAAATCCAAGCAGCCACATTCTCCCGAAACTGCAAGTTTCAAGTTTGTAATTGTTCAAATTAGTAATTTTTTAAGTATCATAGCTTATTTTCACACTAAACCACCACAATAACATAAATAAATAGATGAACAAAAACACTTAAATAAAATTGTATGGTTCAAATCTCAAAAAGCTTCTCATTCTAATAATTTATCTCTTGAGGATTTGGAACCATACTTCAACTCACTAGCAGGTGTGGCTAGTGGGGCCACTATCCCACGTCTGAATTTGTAAAATTGTATTAGACGACATACTTTATTGGCATGCTAAAGAAAGATGAATAATATTTAACACGACCTCTTTCAAAAATTCCTCTAATATGTTTTAGCCCCCTTTCAAAGATAGGGGTTGAGGCCCTTTGAACATGTAATTTAGTGTTTAGGGTAATATTTATAAAGAAATCTAAATAATATTTACCCTGTCTTTCAGAAACCTAAACCCTGACCCCTACTGATTTAACTTCTATTATTTTGGTCATCACTGTAATCAAACTGAAACACATGCTCCATTTGTATGCTGTGAGAAAACTAGGAAATGAATTGTTTTCATAGTCAGAACCCATTAAACATGTATCCCACTTAGCTGATTTTTACTCAGCAATTTGACAGTTTAGGCGCATTCTCTTTCTATTTGTAATTGGAATAATTCATGCACATAATTCAGAATTCTAATATTTCTCCTTTCACAATTCTTGTCAGTGAATCCTAACAATTTGAGTGGCCCTTTCCATTATTTGTTCTATCTAAATCAAGACTGCATATTGTAAGACCCAATAATATTTTTCGCATTATCATCAATTCTCTAATGTTATGTCTGGAACATGAATTTGTGAAGGGAAAGAAAAAATGAAGGAAAAATAAAATTTATAATTTATACAATTTTTATATGCTTAATCAAGTAAAAATTAAGTTTTGTTGATAAATATTTATTTATTTTAGTCTTATTTTCTAGCTCAAAATAAAAAAAAAAAAATGGCTTTTCCACTTAATTTTGCATTCCTGCCATTTTTTCACTTCGACTTTCCCTCTACAAATCCATGTTCCAAACATAACCCAAAAACACTCTAACAGAGACCAGCTCAAAGTTTCCAATTATCTTCAAACTAAACCACCCCAAGTTGGTTTTTTTTTTTTTGGGGGGGGGGGGGGGGAGCTACCCTTTCCCTCTTCCACACACTTTCTCAGTAGCCCACAATCCCTAAAACCAAAGATAAAGCTTGTCACAGAATCACATACCTTCTCGTTGATCATGAGTATCATTGACATCACGTGCTCAAACGTCGCTGTCTCAGGGTTGAAATTCGGCCACAGGTAATTCTCCAAATACTGACTCACCTCCAGAATCATCACCCTCTGCAGCGGCACCGGCTTCCGTCCGCCCTTCACCAGCAATTCCGTCTCGTAAATCTCCTTCACCAGCTCTGGACTGAACGGCTTTTTCGGCTCCTCCCCTCCACCAGCCTTCGACCAGTTCGCCGCCGCAATCTTCGTCAGCCGGTCCCGCTGGATTTCGACCAGCGTTATCGAGCTGGGCAAATTCGAACCCGTCTGTGACTCCGGCTGCTTCTCGGAGACCTGCTGCGGGGTGACTACTTCCACCGGGTACTCGGCCACTCGGTGGCGTTTGAAATCGAATACTCCGGTTCCGTACACCTTCGTCATTGATGACACTGTAATTCACGCCTAGGGTTTTATGAATTTGGCTCTAGAAAATGGACCAATGGTTAGGAAACCTAGGGTTTTGGATAGGATTTTTGGTTGAAACTCCGATAAACCCTTAACGGAGAACAGAGTTTGGTTTGAGGCTTTTAGCTGCACTACTGCACACACAGGTGCAAGCCGGCAAGAGCTTCCCCAAATGTTCTGGTGATGCTTTACATAATCGTTGAAGTTGGTGTATGGCGGTGGAGCATAATATATTTATATATAATTATTATTTTAAAAATTTTGAGATACTCCAAAAAAAAAATACAAGAAAAATGAAAATAAAAAATATTTTTGTTTTCTTTTTTTAAAATTAATTTCTCTATATTTTTCTTACTTTTATTTGACTTTTGCTCGTCTCCAATTATTAAATGTAGTAAGAGGAAAGAAAAGTAATAGAATAGAACATCAAAGAATGGCAACTCTTTTTAGGTCTAGGCTATTTTTTTTTTTTTTTTTTTTGGTTATATCACATAGACTTCTAAATTTGTTTTATCAAACTCATGAACTCCAGTCTTACAAAAGTGAGAGGATATAAAATAACGATCATGAGCAAATTAAATATCTTAATGAGAATAAAAAAAATTGCACAAAAAGTAACAAAATAAATTAAATACTATAGCCACGTTTGTTTCTGAGATTAAAACTTAGGATTGTACTATATGTCCACGGGACCCACTCTGATCCCATATTTGGTAAAAAAGATGGGAGGAGATTACTACTACCATAAGATTACTTATACCCAAAAATAGGATATAAGCAATACTATGGAGGGTGTGATATTACTTATACTCTATTTTCGGATTTGTTTCTCGTCAAAATATAAATGTTCAAAATTTTTTCTTGTCACATTACATGTCAAATCATATCTTTTATCTCACATTAGATCCTACCAATCAAATACTAAAAATATAATCCCACATTAAAAAATAATCCATATTATATTGAATCTCATATATTATTTTATAATATTACTTATACCCCATCATCTAATACCTCAATCAAACATAACCTATGTGTGTAGAGAAAAATTTCCACTGCACATGCTCTGCACCTCACTGAAATTTCTCTATCTAGATGAAATTCTGTATGAATAAAAAAAGAGAAATAAGAGTCAGAGGTTGAAGAGAAGTCCCCAACCAGAGGTCATCTATGAGTACGTTAATGCTTAGGGAGAACTATCATTTAGAAAGAGAGAGAGAGATATATATATATATATAGAAAGAGAGAGAGAGAGAGAGAGAGGAATTAGATGGTATGTAGTGAGCTTACCTTAGTTGTGTGCATATCTCTGGTATTTATGGGAGAAAAAGTTAAGACAAGCATTGTTTTGATTTAATCATAGTGCTTTATATCATATGTGTCCCCTAGCTAGACATATATGAGTGGTGGTAGGTAGAGTATTAAATGTGGGTAATGATGTAGCCTTAAAGGTTAGTGAAAAAATGAACATTTTGTGAAATACCATTCCAATCTTGTTCCCCAATGCGCTTGAGTACGTTGGATCAACTAAGAATCTAACTATATGATCCCAATCCAACTAAGTTCTGATTAAAACCTTCCAATTTGGGTCATTTGAGTAGCACCTCCAGTCGAGGTGGTTTTTTTTCATTGTAGTGTACTATTCCAATCAAATCTTTGCCTTGTGGTTGAGGATCTCATAAACAGCAATAATCCTGCCACGTGGCTGAACACCATCCCTACCATGTGCCAAGACTATTTTTTGTACCTTCATTATGTTTAATTACAATGCAAACAATTTTAGGATTAAAAACAAATAAAAATGATTTTTTTTACATTATTTACAATGACCTTAGAATAAAATTCGTATTGACTTAACATTGAAAAGGTAACTCTATTCTAATCATAATCAACAAAATCACAATTAATAGTCAATTAAAATAATGTAAAAATCATGTAAATTTATACAAATTAAAATCCACCAACAAAACTCTATTATACGTTATAGTGTCAACAAAATAGTATCTAATAAAATAATATATATCACACAAATGGAAATGACTAACCTAACGTAAAATTGTTCAATCATAGTAGAGGTATAATGTAAGAATAATGGGCAACAAAGGAATGTGTAGAACAAGAATCTAATAACATTTACAATTGTTCAAGCATAGTAAAGGAATAATTTAAGAAGAATGGGCAACAAATGAATGTGTAGAACAAGAATCTAATAACATTTTAGCAAGTATTGAAAAAATGAAATATGTATATTGCATTATTGAAGATAAGGCCTTTGCCTCTCCTTAGCTAGCAATTAGATCTAAGCTGGTGTCGTTGATTTCTAATAATGGCCCAACTTAACTCCAATTATTATCTCAAGCAGCAGGTCATTAACTTTTGGATGATTATTGAATCAGTGTCTCATAGTGTTTTGATAACTCATCACATGTCCATTCTCCCACAATTATAACATTAGTGTGCTAGTCAACCTAGACCCCCTTGACCCAAGCTATTAATGGGTCAAGTTAAGGTCTCATATAATGCGAACTTGAACCATTGAGAATTTTCAAATGACTTTCGGGTGTTTTCTAAACGAGTAACCTGCTTGACCTGTTAAAATAAAAAATAAATAAATATAAAAATAAAAATATTTTAAAATTATATTTATAAAAAATATTTAAATATATTTATTACCCAAGCTTATTAACCCATTTAATTCGTTAATCTATTTTATTAAAACTGGTGTGAGTCAAGGGGGTTCAACAACACAATATAATTAGCTCAGACCTGACCCACCAACCTAGAACTGATATTGTACTCCTTTAATTTATTGGACATGCCATCATAGAAATATCTAAATGAATGATGCTTAACACACCTAGTACAAGGTTATTATGTCTACTACTTGTTATTGCAATTTGTCTGGGCTTATAAGTTTATCTTCTTGTGAACATTACAACTCTATTATTTTAGTACTTAATATGATACTCATTTTGTCTCTTTTTAAACTATTATATCCCCACCTTAGAACCCTTTAGGCGCTCTTTAACTAGTTAGCCTTAGTCACAAGTTCTGTCAATACCTTAGCTTGAAGCACCACGACCCTATAATAGATAGTCTAATATAATCCCCTCTCAAGTATTAATATTCTTATTTGCCATAAATTATGTGAAATATTTTGATAACTCAACAAATTTGACATTGTATTCAACCACAATTATATTATCTTGCTCTAATGAGAAGAAGTTTAGCTATTTTTAACTCCAAAATGTTAAGAACAAAAATTATCATTAAACATATCTAAGAAAGCGTCAAGTTTAACTTACTGTCATTTCCCTCACGCTAGTCTTATACCATATCCCATTAATCCTTTACTTGCTCCCCAAGAATATAAGTGGCCATAGAAACTTATTGTGTGATGATAAAGTCTAACTGCTTAAATATCTTCTTAATGTGTTGCTACAATTTCTCCTTGTTTGCTATGTTAATAGTCCCACTAAATGTCAGAGGAAAAACTTGTAACAATTGAAACTCCAATTTCCATAAATTTTATTTATTTTAGATTAAATTAGAATCAATATATAATTATTCGGCCTATTGAATTTGTTCATTTTTTGTATTAAACTTGGAGAATTAATGTAATATCCTGATTTTTCATATTAAATTAAATTAATAATTTTTAACAAGTTTAGGATGTAATGGTACGTTAATTTCATTAATGTGAATCATTAGGGATGTTATGGGTCAAAATTTTGGAAGTAAAGAACATAATTCTCGGATTTAACCATTTTTGGCAAGAAAATGGAGCTAAAGGGTGCCCATGTTCCTTGTGGGGCGCCCATGGCCATAGTGAGAGGCGCCCATGTACTACAGAATGTCAGACCAAACCCCCTTTCGCTCAATCACTCAATGGTCAATTCCTTCACCAAACCTAAGGGAAGGTATACAAAGGCTGTAGGTGCACTAAAGTATGCTTGGAGAGCAATCCAAATATGTGTATATAGGTTTAGAAGAGAGGAGAGAGAGTTTGTGAGGTTAAAAGAAGAAACTGGGAGAGTAGCTTAGAACCGGAGGAAGCTGAACGGTTTGGGTGCTTAGTAAGTGATCCAGTCTTTAACTAAACTCAAATTAGTTTTGTAGAAATGAAATTAAGTAACCAAAGAACACTTCTATATGGTTTGTTTTTTTGTTAGGATTAAAAGGTGAGGAGATCTATCAAACCAAAGTTGGGAGCTACAAATGGAACGTTTACCATTTTCTTGCTTCACCTTATTCAAGCTTGAGGTAGAGATTTCTAGCCTCCTTTTTGCATATATGAGATGTGAAGAGTTAAAAGAATGTTGTTGTGATGTTTATTTAAGCACTTGAAAGCATGAGGAGGTAAATTAGGTGATGTAATATAAGTGTATATATGTATGTATAGGTTGGACCCAAAATTTTGATTCGATGAAATAGGTTAATTAAACCTGGTTTTAATTGCCTTCCTAGAGTCTTTTGGACCCTAAACAATATCTAAAAACAAGTTTTTGAATTAAATAGTGGATTTGGCAAAGTTTGGAACCCAAAACCTTAAGATAAAACTCAGACGGAATAAAGTAACCTTTCTACGCACAGAGGGGTGCCCACCTTTGAGGGGTGCCCATGAACCCTTAAGGGGCACCTATGACCCTCTGTCCAGAATACCTAGTTTGTTCCTTTATATGAAAACTTGTATATTTTCAATCCTAACCCTTATGACATTAAATGGTTAACCTAGAGTGATTAAATAGGTGAAAAGTATATGAATTAAAGTGTGAAAAGAAATACTTGGATGGAGTGACTGGTTTTTAAGACATGTTTAGTATTGCCTTAATGTTAAACTTATGAGTACACATCCAATGCTTGATATATGTTTCATATAGAATTATTTTAATATTGTTAATAGGAATTTAGTGATGTTTGATTATAAAATAAGTTGAGACTATGTTAGTGGGACGAAATAATAATAGAATGAAATGATAACATGTTAATGTGATAGTGTAATAAGTTGAGATTGTTGAATTGGTTGATTATGGTGGTATAAGTTATTTCTTGATTCATGATATGATAGAAATGTAATGGGACAATATTAATAAAATGAAATAAGATAATTAAAAGTGTGATTGATATTGAGACACAGGGATAGTGGATATTATAAATAAGAAGGGTACAAAGATTACTCTAGGGTTGAAAAACTCAAAACCTGCGGAGGGATTGGTGTTCATACGAGTAGGTTAGTAGCCTATATCATGACATGTGATAAGGCTAATCATGGCTTCTAACGATGACGTTAATTGTGCCCACTCCTATAAATAGAATAAGAATAGAACCTGAATAAAAACAATTATGAAAAGATTGATTAAGTAAATTATAGTTGAATTAAGAGATGGGATTAATGATAGTGATCATGACATGTAATTATGTAAGGCTTATTTTGAAAATGAAATTATGATGCCCATATAGATGAGGACTTGGATTTTGTTATATGGTGGTGCATGATTATTGTAAACATGGAGAAATATTGAAGGTTCTTGACACCCAAATAGATTGTCAGATATTGTATTTATATACACTCAATAATAAATTCAAATCAAAGAACCTAACTTAGATACATTGTCCTAGGTACATGAATAAACATTAAATCCTAGGTACATGGATAAACATTAAATTCACGAATATACATTTATTAACACTCCCCCTCAAGCTAGAGCATGTACATCATATGTTCCGAGCTTGTTACAAATAAACCTCACTCTAAGTCCTCCAAGAGCTTTGGTAAACAAATCTACAAGTTAGTTTTCAGACTTCACATGATTAGTTTTGATCACATTTTGTAGAATCTTTTCTCTGACAAAATGACAATCAACCTTAATATGTTTAGTCCTCTCATGGAATACTGGATTAGAAGCAATGTGAATTGCAGCCTAATTATCACATAGTAATTTCATGGGTTGTGAATGATGAATCCCCAATTCCTTTAACATGTGTTGTATCCAGATCAACTCACAGGATGTGTGTGCCATGGCCTTATATTCTGACTCAGCACTTGACCGTGCTAGTACTGTCTGTTTTTTACTTTTCCAAGATACCAGATTACCTCCAACAAAGATACAATAACCTGTAGTCAATCATCTATCTGATAGTGATCTAGCCCAGTTTGCATCAGTGTACTCCTGGACTAAAATGTGTCCATTATCCTTGTACAATAAACCTTTACCTGGTGTACTTTTCAGATATCTCAGGATCTGAATAACAGCATCCCAATAACTACTACGAGGTGATTCTAGGAACTGGCTAACCACACTTGTAGCAAATGATATATCAGGTCTGGTGACTGTCAGATAGTTTAACTTACCAACTAACCTTCGATACCAGCTAGGATCAGGTAACAGCTCTCCCTGATCAACAAGCAACTTGGTGCTTAGATCCATTGGAGTGTCCACAGGTTTACACCCTAACATTCCTATCTCTGTCAACAAATCAAGGACATATTTTCTTTGAGAGAGAGAAATGCCCATACGTGATCGGGCAACCTCGATTCCCAAGAAGTATTTTAAAGGTCCCAAATCTTTGGTACTAAATTTACTTTGAAGAAACAGTTTAAGATCAACAATACCTTGTGAATCATCACCTGTGATAACAATATCATCAACATATACAAGGAGCCAAATCTTTCCGTTAGGAGAATGTCGATAGAAAACTGAATGATCTATTCCACAGCGAACCAGACCAAATTCAGTAACAACAGTACTAAACCGACCAAACCATGCCCGAGGAGACTGTTTCAGGCCATGTAGGGATTTTTTCAGTTTGCATACTAACTCAGACTCCCCTTGAGCAACATACCCAGGAGGTTGCTCCATATACACTTCTTCAGCCAAATCACCATGCAAAAATGCATTTTTCACATCCAGTTGGTGCAGAGACCAATGATAAACAGCAGCCAAAGAAATAAGAAGACGAACAGAGGTAATCTTGGCAACAGGAGAAAAAGTCTCAGAAAAGTCCAAACCATAAAGTTGTGTATACCCTTTTGTAACAAGACGAGCTTTTAACCTGTCTATTGTACCATCTAGATGAACCTTGACATTATATATCCACCGACACGCGACCACAGACTTTCCAGGTGGAAGAGTAACAAGGTCCCACGTATCATTAGCTCGAAGAGTAGACATCTCTTCATACATGGCAGAGTGCCATCCAGGGTAAGAAAGCGCTTCAGAAACAGTGTTAGGAATAGAAACACAAGAGAGAGATGTAACAAATGATTGATAGGAAGGGGATAAAGCATCATAAGATAAAAAACGAGAGATGGGATGAGAAGTGCAAGAACGTATACCCTTTCTTAGTGCAATTGGAACATCTAAATCACTTACAGGAGTAGGCAGCACGGGAGAAGCTACTGGTGGAGCACTGGCAGTAAGAGACGGAGCAGTCACTTCTTGACGCTGAGTATATACCTGCAAATCAGGACGAGACAATTGACCAGATAGACTTAAAGGAATATGGTGACTAGCTGAAACTGTGTCAACGGGGACAATTGGAAAAGGAATAGTCTCATCAAGAGTGGATTGAGACTGAGGTTGAGGAAAGAATAGGGTAGATTCAAAAAATGTGACATCAGCATAGACAGAGAATCGGTTAAGAGTAGGATTATAACAGCGATAAACTTTCTGTAACCGAGAATATCCTAAGAAAATACATTTATGGGCTTAGGCATCTAATTTATCAATTCCCGGAGTCAATTGATGAACAAAGGAAATACACCCAGAAATGCGAGGTGGAAGGGAAAACAGGAGTTTGTTAGGGTATAACACAGAATGAGGAGTGGCCCCATTTAGAACTGAAGAAGGCATGTGATTAATTAAATAACAGGAGATTAAAATAGCATCACTCCAGAAGGTTTTAGGAACATTCATTTGAAAGAGTATACATCGAGCTGTTTCAATGAGATGTAAATTCTTTCGTTTAGCAATCCTATTTTGTTGTGGTGTATTTGAGCAAGAAGACTGGTGAAGTATACCACAAGAGGTCATAGAATTAGTGAAGGGTTTAGAAAAGTATTCTTTGGCATTATCACTGCGAAGAATTTGCACAGGGAAATCAAATTGAGTTTTTATTTCAGTACAGAAAGCTTAAAAAATAGAAAACAACTCAGAACGATCTTTTATTAAGTAAACCCATGTCATTCTTGAAAAATCATCCACAAAGGTGACAAAATACCAAAACCCCAATTTTGAAGTAACTCAACTAGGACCCTAAACATCTGAATGGACTAATGAAAACAGACGCGATGACCTTTTATTAACTCGGGAAGCAAAAGGCACACGATGATGCTTTCCCAATTGACAAGACTCACAATTTAAAGACTATAAATAATGTAAACTAAGAACCATACGCTTCAGCCTATCTATGGATGGATGACCTAAACGACAGTGGACCTCTATAGAGAAGGCGACTGCAGGACAAGCTCGAGGCGCATTAAGATAGTAGACTCCTCCAGTTTCATGCCCTTCGCCAATCTTCTCATGTGTCGTCAAATCCTGAATAACAACAGAATCAGGAAAGAAAGTTATTAAACAGTGATGATGTTTAGTGAGTTGGCTAACAAATAGCAGATTGAAAGGAAACGATGGAACATAGAATACTGAGTCTAAGGAAAGAGAAGAGGAATGATTTACTGTACCAACACCACTGACAGAGGTGGTTGACCCATTGGCTAAAGTTACTGCCGGAAGGGAAGAAGAATATTGAATACCAGAAAATAATGTAGACTTTTCACACATATGGTTAGATGCACCAGAATCTATATCCCAGTAAAATGAAGAACGAGTGAAAAAACATGAATTGGAGTTACCTTGACGAGCAAGAGAAGTAATTGAAAGAGAAGTCTGATGAGCTGTCTGATACTGCAGGAGCCTTGAATACTCTTCTTCAGAAAGAGTAATAGTTTGTGAGCGCTCATTAGTTGTAGAATTGGCTCCAAAAGTATCAGATGAAGTTGCATTTGCCATGTGTAGGGGCCCGCCAATTAAATCCCAATATTTTCTCACGAGTATGCCCAGGTTTCCCACAATTAGTGCAAAGAGGCCGAGATCCTTTCCCACCTCCTCTCCCCCTCGTCCACGTCCACCCCTCCTCGACCACTACGACTATTACGATTCTCCACAAAGATGGAGGTGTATAACTGACAAGTGCAGACTGAGGAGGATCAGAGTGATTTGGAGAATCTCAAGAAGCTGCTCTCATAACTCAAGAGTAAGTTTCTGAAAATGATAGAAGAGAAGCCCCACTTAGGATTTAGGCTTTAACAGGCTCGAACTCCGGATCCAATCTAGCAAGGAAGTGAAGCACAACCATTTACTCTCGTTATTTCTGCATCTCGTTAATGTCTGTAGATAACGGTTGCAGAGAGCTTAGCGCTTCATGGACACACTTCAAGGAAGCAAAGTATTTAGTGACTGATTTTCCCGACTATTGTAATTGAAAGAATTCTAGTGATAAGTCATACGTGCGAGTAAGATGACTGGAAAATAGCAGCCGTACATACTCCCATATATCCGTACAAGTGTCAAGATGTGTACACATATCAGCAACAAAGGGTTCCATGGAATTCCATAACAAACTAACCAAGTAAGCATCCTCTTGAACCCATGCATCATACCTCGGATCTGTTTTCGAAGGACCAGACTCTGTCAAATGTTTATGTTTGCCATACCTGGTCAATGCAATGTTGATAGCTTGGGACCATTGAATGTAATTAGTTTCATTCAACTTTCTGGTGGTTAATTGTGGGGACATAGGAATGGAACCACCTATCATTTTCTGCTCAAAAGAGTTGTCTGTAGCCATTTAGTACCAGCAGTAGTGGAAAGACAACAGTGGATGAACAGTGGCAGACGAGGGAAAGATAGAGAGCACACACTCAGAAATTGAGAATGCAATTAGGCTTGTTGTGGAGAGAAGATTAGAAGACAAAGAAGGCCGGAAGTCCAACAAAGCGGCATGTGCCGAGAAACAAGCCTTCAGTGGCGGTGCGTGTAGCTAACGCGCGGAGAGATAGGTGGCACGTGAACGCGCGTGACTAAGTCTCCAGTGACGACGCTCCTCCGACGACGGTCGCCCCCCTCCGTCAATCACCTTGGACTATATAGAGTGCCGAAAAGATAACAGACAGCCTATTGTCTGACAGGAATAGAAAACCTAGGTTCAGCCTTTGACCATTGCAAGACCAAGAACAGAAACAACACTGTTCCTTGTTATTTCACACTCAAGAGCTTAACCTTGATCTGATACCATGTAAACATGGAGAAATATTGAAGGTTCTTGACACCCAAATGGGTTGTCAGATGTTGTATTTATATACACTCAATAATAAATTCAAATCAAAGAACCTAACTTAGATATACTGTCCTAGGTACATGAATAAACATTAAATCCTAGGTACATGGATAAACATTAAATTCACGAATATACATTTATTAACAATTATGTTGAGTTATGTTAAATTACAAATGTTAGCAATGTTTTACTTTATTGCATTACATATTATATATACTTTTATGATGCTTCATGAGCACAAGTGGACTAGTGCTCACATTTTTTACAAATTCTATTGTAGGAGTAGATCTTAAGTACTTAAAGGGCACTGGTGGGATTAAGAGTGCATTAGCTAATGCATACATTGCACTTTTTTATTTTTTTATGTTAAACTTTTTCATTTAGGATTGTAATATTATTTTAATTTAGAGATTTATTCGATTGGCTAGTAAAGGTCATAAGGCATATTTTGTGTGTTGTTATTATGGGATATGTTGGAGCATGATGGCCTGGTAATAGCTGACGTATGGTTTATATTATGTTATTATATTGTATGGATGTCGCTCCAGGGTTATCTTATTACTCTAATCGAGGGATAGTTATTTAATGCATGATATGTATATCATTTACTCACTATTCGAGTCACGAGATCTGGGGCGTGATAGTTTAGTATCAGAGCCTAGGTCAGGATATCTAGGGACATGAGGAATCTTATATTTCATATTATATGTTTAAATAACATTTAATTGGATTTAATGTTAAAAATTGATGGTTTGTTTAAAATGTTAGATGGAGTGGGAAAGAGAAGAATACAATAATACTAAGCCTCAACCAATAGAGGAGAACATTGTGTTCCTTGATGATGACATCTTTATCAAAGCAGCCAGTGAGTGTTTGAATGAATCTCCTTGTAATTACCTGAATTTTTTTCCTTAATTAAATTATTTAAGTGTGGTAGTGATATTTATTATAGTAAAAATCTAGGAAATTGAGCATTTGAAAATTTTTGGAATAATAAAAATTAGTTGAAAAATTTTTGGATTAAAATTCACCCTATGTGGGAGTTTAATGTAGAATTTCTAAAATTTTTATCCAAACACTTCTTAGCCCAATTACTTATTTGGTTTAAACCAAGACCATTAACCCATGGATCAACCCTTTTCTTTGACTCACCTCAACTCACTTCAACTCACTTTATCACTCAATGAATTGACTCATGAATAGTTGCTCTAAATTATTTCCCGACAGCTTCATTTCCATCTTCCTTACACTCTCACCATCTTTCAAAATTATTTGACTAATTGGACAAAGAGAAGACCCACATTGATGACCTTAAAGCATCTTTTTCAAATTATTTAGCAAACAAGATTTAAAGCATTTTGTTTGAAAGCTAGCATGATTTAAAGCATTTGGTTAAATTGTCAAAAAGCTAGCATGATTGTTTAAATTTGTCAAAAAGTTAGCTTGATTCCCGGATCATGCCACATCCATACATCTTCCCCAATGCTTTTCTTAAATGATATGGTTAGATAGTTAAAAAGTAAGCATGATTCTTGGATCATGCTACCAATTGTATAGGCATGATCTTACCTTAGTTGATTTTTTCTCCACCAATAATTTTCTCTACACTCCCTATAAATTGTGTGTCTTCAAAGAGAAGAAAATAAGATAGAAATAATAATAAATTATTAATTAGTGAGGCTGAAGATTTGGTGTTGCTTGGAGGAAGAAGAAATGCTTGGAATTTTTCAATTTGGGTGGTGTTCAAAGCTAACTCATTTTTCCTTCTCAGACTTGGTCATTAATATCTTTATTGAGGTAGGATGATGAATCTCCTAAAATATATTTGATGCATTTTCTGGTTTGAAGTATGAAACTTGATTGTGATAAAAATAAATACCCGTATATTGGGGGTAGGGAAGCCAAAATTTTGACTGAAGTAACTCAGTATGCTGACAGCTCTCCATTTGTAACTTCTTATGTGCTTCTAACCCCTAAAACGGTGGAATTAGGCTTTGGCTAAAACATAAAAGTTGTATCCCTTTCAGTTTTATTTTCAACCCAAAAAGAATCGCATCAATCCGATTTGTGAGTCAAAAGTTATGCCTAAAATACTGAGCACGTGTAAAACTGTATTTTCTGAACAAACTAAATTCAAAACTGTTTTTGTACCTTTAGACATTAGAATTTTAAAAAGTGTAAAACATGAAAGTTGTAGGTCTTGAAGTCTAGTTTCCACAGATATAAAGTTTATAGATATTGGAGTCTTGCTCTATTTTATATGAATTTTCTTTCAAGCTGCTATTCTGCTTAGCTTTAATTTATGCTTGTTTGGATTTGTTTAGAATATTATGTTTAAAGATTTATTTAAATTTCCAATTTCCTTCTGTTAGTTATTGTCATGTTAATAATTTCTATTGATATGAAATTGTTTTAAAGTAGATATTATGTATTATTTGACACTCTAATATTGATGATAATTGACTTAGGTAATCAGTTTCATCATGGATAGTTGGATGACTTATTCAAACTAAAATGCTAGTATTTGATAAAATGCCCAAAAGAAACAATAGACTTGTTCTTTTCTCATTTGGTCTTTCTTAAATGAATTTGATTTATTTTTGGCATTGTTTTGTCAACCTAGCAAGTTATATAATTATATTTTTATGATTAAGTGAATTTAATGAAACTCATTTAATACCTTCTTAAACATTGGAATAATTCTGTGGACATTTGTGGATATCTTGAAGTCAAAAACCTATGATAAGGGTTTGGTTATAAATAAGATGATGATTGGAAATTTATTTAAATTATTTTTGAATTAAATAAAACTTATCAATTTTGCTAAAAATTAAATATAAGTCCAAGAGATATTTATTATCTTTATATTCCATAAAATAATAAAATAAAAGGTAAAAGAAGTAAAAACCGAGATTTGCAGCCAATGAGGTTCGAACTTGTGACTTTAAATCGCAATTAGGGTCACCCACCCACTAAGCTACCAACCTTGGCCTAATTAATATACTATTAAAAATAATTTTATTCTTATCAAATTTGGTACGGTAAACTTGCCAAAACAATTAACTAAAATACTAATTTGTATTCTAAATTTTTTTTACTTGCTAATTGTTAATTTACATATAGTGCCTACCTTTGTGATAATGATATTGATGACTATGTTAAATCTTTGATTTATTGAGAATTACTATTAAATTATGGATTTAGATAAAGTGCTTAAAAATATATTACATGTGACTGAATAATCCCACTTTTGATTCATTGCCCAGGAACATTGCCGATTGTTATTCAAAATGTTTGATTTCCATACAAGGTACGCTGGGAATGTAAAAGGGTGAGAAGAAATTAAGGCACTCGGTGCTAAAGTTATTTTTGGCAATGGGGTGATGGGTGGGTAGAAATGGCCTTTTAGATGAAGATGGGAACATGCATTTTATTTGGGAGATGCTCCCTTCTGACCTGGCCAGTCAGGTAGCCGGTCGCGACGGCTAGGTTTTTGGTAGGTGACATCGTCGGTATGCATTGGATGCTAAGCTCGTAAAGTCACAGGTTCCCAAGGCTGGGGGTAGAGGAGGATAGGAGTATGATTATCTTAGGAGGATTTAGATTAAACTCCTTTATAAAATTTTATTGTGACTAGCAACCTCTCTTGTTATGTATGAATGACGTGTTGGAATTATTTAATTATATTTAATTCCTCTCGATTAATATTTTATAAATATATATATATATATATATATATATGTATGAAACCTGTATCGCTACGGGGTTTGATCCCGAGACCTTGAAGATCTAAATCTGAGATCCCTACTACTGCGACACAGACTTCATTGTGGTATACACATCAGTATTTAACTATTTTATATATAAGTAAAATAGTAGTTACGGTGACGGTTTCATCGAACCGTTGTAAGTATAATTTACATTATTCAGTTGAGATCTATTGAATTAATTGTTGCATAAATAGTATGCCACCTAAACACATTCACTTAATATAGTGTAGTATTACAACCACTGCATATAGGCACCTAGGAGATTCTGGTTACTGGGCTTTAGTAACTCACCCCTTGTGGGAATATTTTTTTCAGGATATTAAGCACAGGGATACAGAAGATGAGCTGGAAAGAGATTAATTTCTCTTAAATATTCCATTAGAAGAGTTATCTATTTTTTTCTTCTTTCCTGCACAGAGCTGGAGGACTTTATTTTTGGTCTGTAATAATTGTTGGATCATTGTAATTATTAAGCATAGAACTAATTTGCTTTTATTTGGTATGTAATGTTAATCGCGTGGTTGTGACACTTAGATGACTCTGTAATATTTTTCTCTATCTTTATTTTGTGCCCTGTAGTTGAAATCCCATCAAATGGTTCAGTCCAATGACTTATAAATATTGTTTGGGATAAACATGGGATTTTGACTATCTTAAATTTTTCTTACGGGTCAACCCCAATCTGGAGGAAAAATCTGGGGTGTGATAGCGTGTTATTATCATCTTATTTTTAAACCTAACAAATAAATTCCAAGTCACCCCTGGGCATTCGGTTATGAAAATCCGTGGCGTGACACTCCTCCACAAAATGTACCAGTGTGTGTATGATCGAAACAACCCCTATGCCAGCCATTGTAAGTCACCCCATAGCACTTTATTATGGGATGCTCCATCAAATTCCATTTCCTGGACCTATTCATATTAGTATACAATGCCCTATCAAGTCAACAATCTACCCTAAAATGTCATTCCAGTAATGATAGTGCATAATGTATCTGTGGTTCTAGCTATTCCCCAAGCTAACAAAACCATGACCCCATATGTAACAATAGCCTAGAACCCAAGTAGTTAGAGCACTAGTACACAGGAATCTAGCACCCATGAGACGGGCGAGAGTTCTAGCAGTAGGGAAGACTTATGGGGAGCTTGTCGCAATTGTCGCAGATAGGGTTATATATCCACAAATTGTCCCAGGCATTGCTATAGGACTTGTACTTGCTGTTGTGGGAGGAGGCACACTCAAAGCTATTGTCCTTATTGTTGAGGTCAGGTGGTTAAAAAGGGAAAATTCTAGAAAGGCAATTCCTTTGGTGATAGTCGAATTTGGTTATAAGATTATGTAACCAGTGCTATGTTGTATTTTCTTCTAAAGTCTAGTTAGTCTTTGAACCGATGCATTGTTAAAGCTAGTAATGTAATCTTAAGTAGTAGAAGTTGATCTCATCATGTTGCAACTCCATGAATGTATAGAAGCGTTAGCTCAATATTTAGTAAAGTTATGTTATATTTTAATTTCAGAAGTTTCAATTAAACCTCACTATGCCTGTACTTTATTATATTTTTAGATAAATATGCCACCATGAGCAATGGGAGTTAGACATTGAGGCAATGGTAGAGGTCGAGGTAGAGGTCGAGGTAGAGGACGGGGAGATGCCCCAATCGATCAAGGTGAGTTTAATGCACCTGTCTAGTAGGGATAGGAAATGTACCTGAGTGCAGTGGCGAAGGCATCACCAACATACAGTAAGGGGCCTCAGAAAAGAAAAAAGTGCAATCCCAGGCACCTGAGATTCCACAGCCCTTAGCCGTAGATATTGGGATAGTATTATAGCAGTTGCCGGTGACTGTGGCTACAATAGCAGGAGGAGCTTAAGCGGGGCCACAACCACTGATGCAAACTGGTATGAATACACTCAAGAGGTTCAGGAGGATGAAACCTTCAATTTATGATAGAGTAGCTAACACAAATATGGCTGAGCAGTTTCTGGATGAATGTGAAAAGATATTAGTAGCTATGGAGGTTACTAATCATAAAACTCACATTACTCTGGCCACTTTCCAATTACTAGGATGGGCATCTACTTGGTGGGCCAGTTTGAAGGATTCAGGGGGGTTCACAAGGTCTTATGTAAGAGAGATTTAAAGGATGATTTAGTGATCATTTCTTCCCACAGTCTTTTAAGGGATGCAAAAAGAGAAGAGTCTGATACTGGGGAACATGACAATATTGGAGTATGAGAGAGAGTTTTCTGATTTATCCAAGTATGCACACGAGTTTGTTTCCACCACTTACCTGAAGTGTAGGAGGTTTGAGCGAGGATTGAGACTAATTTTGAGAAATAGGATGGTGTTATTAGGATTAAATGATTATGAGGCCTTGATAAATAAGGTGATGACCGTGGAAAGGGATTTGAATGAGACAAAGAATATTTAAGAAAGCCGTCATGGTAAGAGTACACAGGTTCAGTAGGAAAGTGGGAGTAGAAAAAAGAAAGTAAGAGGTCGTTCATTGGCCCCACAAATTTAGTAGTCATACTAAGGAAGTACGACACCCGCACCATCTAGAAGATCAGATGAAACTTCTCAGAGACAAGTTATATGCTTCAATTGTAGACAACCAGGCCATAAAAATATGGAGTGTCCCAAGATTAAGAGGCAGACTGGATCAACACGACAGATGAGGAATGGTTAGATCAGGGAAAATTGGGTATGTTATAGATGTGGACAAACGAGACATATTCAGATGTTTTGCGCATAGATGCAGGGTGATGTAGAAGGAAGATTTATTCAGATAGGACAATCTTTCCAAGGTAGTCATCCATTAACCACTCAATCAGTACAGCAACAGCATCAGCAAATAAATATTCTCTAGGGAACCATGCAGAGTGGGGCTCTACAGCAGCAGAGAGTGGTTCCACAGGGACAGAGATTGGGCAAATCACAAAATACACCAGCACAAGGTATAGTGTTTACGGTAGCACAACAGGAGACACCCACCAAGCCGATGATGATTGGAGGTACTTTTCATGTCTATTCATCTAGTGTCACCGTACTATTAGACACCACAACATCTTATTCATTTATTACTGCATCATTTGTATCTACCTTGGGGATAGATATTAGCCCATTGGATTTACTTTTATGTGTTGAGACACCCATAGCTGGATTTTTTTACTGACACAAGTATGTAAGGGGTGTGAATTAAGGGTAGAGAATGCAGTTGATCGGCAAGAGTTTCTCTCGATGTTTGATTTGATTGTATTGGAGATGAGAGGTTTTGATGTCATACTTGAAATGGACTGGCTTATATTCTACCAAGCTATGATTGATTGTTATAAGCGTAAGATAACTTTATTGACTTCAAAGGGAGACCATATTTGTTTTTTACGAACAAGTGTGAATAGCGAAACTTGTCAGTTTTAGATGATTGAGGGAAAGTTAATTTATGTAGCTTGTTTATTTGCATTGCCATAAAGGAAAAAGATAAGTAATAGAAAATCGAGTTGCCAAAGGTTGTATGTGAATTTCCTGAAGTATTTTCGAAAGAGATTTCTAGATTGCCACTTGAGCGGGAAGTTGAGTTTTGTATTAATTTGATTCTGGGCATGGAGACTATCTCCATTCCCTCATACCAGTTGGCGCCAACAGAATTAGCAGAATTAAGAAAGCAAGTTGAGGAATTACTAGCTAAGGGGTTTATTAGGTCGAGTATCTCACCATGGGGTGCATCGACATTATTTATAGCCAAAAAGAATGGGACACTAAAATGTGTATTAACTATATAAAGCTTAACAGGGTGACTATTAAGAACAAATACCCGCTACCAAGAATCAATGATTTATTTGACGAATTGAAAGGGCCATATGTATTTTCAAAGATTGATCTACGATCTGGGTATCATCAATTGAGAGTAATGGAAGAGGATATTCCAAAGAAGACATTCAGGATTAGGTATGGTCACCACGAGTTCCTGGCTATGCCATTTGATTTGATAAATGCACCAATGGTATTCATAGACTTGATGAATAAAGTCTTTAGAGACTATTTGGACAAGTTCCTAGTGGTGTTCATAGATGCTATTTTGGCATATTCCAAGTTAAAAGAAGATCATGAGCAGTTGATCAACCCTGAAATTTGTTCGGGTTCTATCTTTCAAGTGCAAGAGGGTGGTCGTAATTTTACTGGGTGAGACCAAGGTCATCTCTACAGGAAGGGCTTTGTTAAAAACTCTGGACTTGTTCTCTTAGTTAGTAGTGAACCTAAGTTAATCTAAACTAACTTTGATTTATAAGATACTTGATTATGGTTGGGTTAAGAATGATGGAGTGAAGGAATTGTGATATTAAATTAAAATAAAAATATTAAAAATAAAATAACTAAGATAAGCTTGGCTTCGAACCAAATCCGGTAGTGGGGTAGTGGTCTACTCAAACACGTTGATAACTTAACCTAGCAAACGCATATGCATTGCTAGGTCAGAAGATATTTCATTAAAACCTAATTTATGCAACTCAAAAGCGGAGGCTTTTGAAATTGGTCTCAGACTCATCGAGACATTGAATCGAACACCTAGTGTACATGAGCATGAACTCGTAACCAGGCTTTGATAGTAACACAGGTGAATCGATTTCTTAAGAAAATCTCATGTTATGGTTTTAGGAAAATAAGTTCCAAATCACTAGGTCATTGAATCAAACACTTGGTATACACGAGTGGCCAATCATAACCAAGCTATGATTATAACATAGGTTATTTGATTTCATAAGAAAACATAATTTGGGTTTTGAAAAATATGTTTCTAACTTACTATGACATTAAACCCACTCGGTGTGCATAAGTGAAAACTTGTAACCAAGTTATGGTTGTAACACGGGTGAGTTGATTTTGAAAGAATCCTTGCTTACTATGAGATTCCAATTAAAAATCAAAAAGAAATTTCATAAAAAAATATTCTTTTATGTTTGAATTCACCAAACTATCCCACCACCTTCAATGGCATGAGGCCAAAAACAAACCCCAGCCTAACACATTTGAACTTCGAAAAGAAAAATATACTTGTAAACTATCTTTAGTGTAAAACGAAAAGCAAAAACAAAATAAGATATTAAAAACTAAAGAAACTAAAAGAAATATGAAATGAGTCTGAACTTAAAGCATGGAATTGAAAAAAATTAAATATGAAGTAACTTACATGTGTAAACCATGGGAGAGAGAAAAGCGAAATCACCTTATGAAACTTCAATAAAACCTAATGCATAAAACGTAGTATAACTCTCTAAAACTCGAAGAAATCCCTAAGAATAAAACGTATGAACTATTCTTCAAAGTCTGATACAATGTTCGTATTTATAGAAGAATACAAAAAAACCCTAAAATTTGAACCATCGAGGCCGGCATCAAGACGCCATAGGGCAGTGAGGATGTTTAGCTTTACAATTTGGAATCAGGAGCTTACTAGATTTTACCGTCTCGATGATCTCAGGACGCCAGGGGATAGTGTTCAACTCTAATACTATATTATAGCCCTTTGAGTCTTTTTTCCAACCCAAAAAGAATTGCATCAATCGTAATTGTGAGAAAAAAGTTATGGCCAAAAAACTACGGAGTGTCGTGCTAAATCATTCGAAAAATTTCGAACTATGCAACTTTGCAAGCTAATGTAGACCTCTTTTGGACATGGGTTCTCCATGAAAGTTGTAGCTTAGAATGTGTACTTAATTTTTGGGCTTTTGAATAATCTCAATTGGACCTCAGAAGCTCAAGATATGGCCCAAGTTCTAATCAACAAGCTTTCCTACTTCTCTACTGACTTGTTTATTTAAGCTTCTAAGTTGCCCTTTTTTTGGGTGTTTTCCTTCCACACCCCTACAGAACATATAAAAACAATATAAATAATCAAAATATGATAAAAACAAATTTTACTTGATAAAATGTTCCAAAGAAGAATGTGAAATGAGGTTAAAATCAACAATGATTGTGAGCAATCAACAGTATTTGAGACTAGTGTTACAAAGGTTGAAAGATCATCAATTATATGCCGAGTTGAGTAAGTATGAATTTCGGCTTAAAGAAGTAAAGTTTCTCAGGCATATGATATCTGAAGAAGGTGTGGCCGTGGATCGAGCCAAGATTGAAGCTATCTTGAGTGGTCTAGGCCGAAAAACGTATTTAAGATTCATAGTTTCCTAAGGTTAGTAGGATACTACAGGAGATCTGTTCTGGATTTTTCTAAGGTTGGCGGCCCCATTAACCAAATTGACATGAAAGGGAGTCAGATTTGAATGGAATGATACATGTGAAAGATTATTTCAAGAGATTAAAAGAAGGTTAACCACTGCACCAGTATTAGTCATACCAGAGAGAGTTAGTTGTGTTCTCATACAAAATGGGAGAGTTGTGGCCTATGGTTCAAGACAATTAAAGACTCACGAGCAGAATTATCTAGTTCATGATTTAGAGTTGGCAGCAGTAATTTTTCCATTAAAGAGTTGAAGACACTATCTATATGGTAAGAAGTTTGAAGTGTTCTCAGACCACAAGAGTTTAAAGTACATTTTTACCGAGAAAAACTTGAACTTGAGACAACGAAGACGGATGGAGTATATGGAGGATTATGATTTTGAGTTACATTATCATCTAGGTAAAGCTAATGTTGTTGCAGATACTTTAAGTAGAAAGACTCAAAGTACCAAAGCCAATATTGCAGTCAAGGAGTAAGAAATAATGGGAATTTTGAATGAATTTGCTCTGGAGCTTAAGGAAGATGATTAGCGGTTGGTATTGTATTTTGTCATTCAGCCACATTAGTGAGTAGGGTAATAGAAGAACAGAGATCTGACGAGGAAGCAGATAACATAAAGGGTAAAAGTAAAATGTGTAGTTGATATTCTGGGGTGTAGATAGTAATATGGTGGTCAGATATAAAGGAAGGATTTTTGTAACTTCGTCATTTGAAATGAAGTAATGAGGGAGTTTCATCATTCATGTTTGGCAATGCATCCGAGAGGTAAAAAGATGTATCATGATTTGAAGCGACAGTTCTATTGGGCTGGAATGAAGAAAGATGTGGCAGAATTCATTAGCAAGCGCCTAACTCGTCAGCAAATGAAGGTAGAACATCAGAGACTAGCCGTATTACTACAGCAATTACTGATATCTTAGTGGAAATAGGAGAATGTCACTATAGATTTTGTGTCAAGGTTGCCAAGAACTAAAAGAGGTTGTGATGCCATATGGGTAATTGTGGATCGTTTGACTAAATCAACCCACTTTCTACTGATGTAGATGACGGATTCAATGGATTCATTGGCCCGATTACATATTCAGAAAATTATAAGATTACAGGGGACATCTGCATGGATTGTTTTGGATTGGGACCTACGATTTGTTTCCCAATTTTGATAGAGTTTTCAGGTAGCTATGGGGGCGAAATTATGTTTCAGCACGGCCTACCACCCCCAAACTAATGGATAGTCCGAAAGGATGATTCAAATTTTAGAGGATATGCTTTTGAGCTTGCGTGCTAGATTTTAAAGAAAGCTAAGAAGATCATTTGCCACTAGTGGAGTTTGCTTATAATAACAGTTATCAAGCTAGTATTGGGATGGCACCATTTGAAGCATTGTATGATAGACCATGTAAATCACTACTTTGTAGAACGCAAGTTGGAGAAGTAGCTATGATTGGACCAGAGTTGGTACAAGAAACCAAAGAAAAGATTAAAGTCATTAGGCAGAGGTTGGAGATAGCGCGTAGTCGTCAGAAGAGCTATGCAGATCAAAGAAGAAGACCTTTGAAATTTCAGGTAGGGGATCATGTATTTCTAAAGTATCACCCCAGAAGGGGCAGTTAGATTGGGTAGGCAATGAAAGTTATCCCCCAGATACATTGGTCCATTTGAGATCTTGGTCAGAGTTGGAGAAGTTACTTATCAATTGGCACTACCACCACAATTATCTGGAGTGCACGAGGGTTTCCATGTTTTTATGCAATGTAAATATATTCCAGACCCTACTCATGTGATAGATTAGACTGAATTGGAGGTAGATTTCGATATAACGTATAAAGTAAGGCCAATTCAGATTTTGGATTCCTAAGACTAAATGCTTCAAGACAAGATAATTCTGTTGATTCGAGTATTATGGAAGCATCATAGCATTGAAGAGTCTACTTAGGAACATGAATCTAATATGCGAAAACGGCATCTGCAGTTATTTACTTAGATTATATTATGTAATAAATTTTGAGGATGAAATTTTTAAAAGGAGAAGAGAATGTAATACCCTGATTTTTCATATTAAACTAAATTGATGATTTTTAGCAAGTTAGGATGCAATGGTGTGTTAATTTCATCAATGTGAGTCATTAAGGATATAATGGGTCGAAATTTTAGAAGTAAAGAACATAATTCTTGGACTTATCCATTTTTGGCACAAAAATGGAGCTGAGGGGCGCCCATGCTCCTTGTGGGACGCCCATGGTGTGCTACAGAATGTTAGGCGAAACCCTCTTTTGCTCAATCACTCAACGGTCACTTCCTTTACCGAACCTAGGAAAAAGTATACAGGGAGAGGCCATAGGTGCACTGTAGCATACTTGAAGAGCAATCCAAATATGTGTATATAGGTGTAGAATAGATGGAAGCGAGAGAGCTTGTGAGGTTAAAAGAGGGAACTAGGAGAAAAGCTTAGAACCAGAGGAAGCCGAAAGGTTTAGGAGCTTAGTAAGTGATCCAATCTTTAACCAAACTTAAATTAGTTTTGTAGTAACCAAAGAACACTTCTATATGGTTTGTTTGTTGTTAGAATCAAAGGGTGAGGAGATCTATCAATCCGAAACTTGGGAGCCACAACTGGGGAGTTTACTATTTTCTTGCTTCACCTTATTCAAGCTTGAGGTAGGATTTCTAGCCTCCTATTTGCATATATGAGATGTGAAGAGTTAGAAGAATGTTGTTGTGATGTTTACTTAAGGACTTAAAAGCATGAGGAGGTGAATTCGCTGGTGTAATATAAGTGTATATATGTATGTATAAATTGGAACCAAATTTTTGATTCGATGAAATAGGTGAATTAAACCTAGTTTTGATTGCCTTCCTAGAGTCTTTTGGACCCTAAACAACATTTAAAAACAAGTTTTTGAATTAAATAGTGGATTTAGCAAAGTTTGGAACGCAAGACCTTAAGATAAAATTTGGACAGAATAGAGTAACCTTTCTGTACACAGAAAGGCACCCATGGACCTTTGAAGGGTGCCCATATCCCCTGAGGGGCGCCCGTGACCCCTTGTCCAAAATATCCAGTTTGTTTCTTTGTATGAAAACTTGTATATTTTCAATTCTAACCCTTATGACATTAAATGGTTAAGCTAGAGTGATTAAATAGGTAAAAAGTATATGAATTAAAGTGTGAAAAGAAATATTTGGATAAAGTGATTCGTTTTTAAGATATGTTTAGTATTGCCTTAATGTTACACTTACAAGTACACATCCAATGCTTGATATATGTTTCATATAGAATTGTTTTAATATTGTTAATGGGAATTTTGTGATGTTTGATTATAAAATAAGTTGAGACTATGTTAGTGGGATGAAATAATAATAGAATGAAATGGTAACATGTTAATGTGATGGTGTAATAAGTTGAGATTGTTGAGTTGGTTGATTATGGTGGTATAAGTTATTTCTTGATTGATGATATGATAAAAATGTAATGTGACAATACTAATGGAATGAAATAAGATAATTAGAAATGTGATTGATATTGAGACACGGGGATAGTGGATATTACAAATAGGAATGATACAGAGATTATCTTAGGGTTGAAAGACTCGAAACCTACACAGGGATTGGTTTTCATGTCAATAGGTTAGTAGCCTACAATATGATGTGTGATAAGGCCAATCGTGGCCTCTGATGATGAGGTAAACTAAGATTAATCGTGGCCTTTAACGATGACGTTAATTGTGCCCACCCCCGTAAATAGAATAAGAATAGAACATGAATAAAGACGATTATGAAAAGATTGGTTAAGTAAATGATAGTTGAATTAAGAGATGGGATTAATGATAGTGATCATGACATGTAATTATATAAGGCTTATTTTGAAAATGAAATTATGATGCCTATATGGATAAGGACTTGGATTTTATTATGCGGTGGTGCATAATTATGTTGAGTTATGTTAAATTATAAATGTTACCATTGTTTTACATTGCCACTTTACATATTATATATGCTTTTATGATGTTTCATGAGCACAAATGGACTAGTGCTCACGCCTCTATATATTCTATTGCAGAAGTAGATCCTAAGTACTTGGTGGGCATTGGTGGGATTAAGAGTGCATGAGCTAATGCAGCATTGCATTCTTTACTTATTTAAGTTAAACATTTTCATTTAGGACTATAATATTAATTTAATTTAGAGATTTATTTGATTAGGTTGTAAAGTTCATAAGGCCTATTTCGTGTGTTGTTATTATGGGATATGTTGGAGCATGATGGCTTGGCAACAGCTGAGGCATAGTTTATATTATGTTATTATATTATATGGATGCCACTCTAGGGCTATCTTATTGCTCTGATCAGCGGATGATTACTTAGTACATGATATGTATGTCATTTTCTCACTCTTCAGGTTATAAGATTGGGGGCGTGACAATTAAAACCCATTTAGTATTTGTTATTGGACCTAAAAACCCAATTATCAAATTGCATTACGTTAACCTAATTTGAAATTGTAACCTAATTTCATCAAGTCAATTGACCTAATTCCATTCTTGGTCGAGCTCAATTCATTTAATCCTAATAAGGCCATTTTATTGCATGGACATGGTTTGTATGTCTGAACATTTAGCAAGCGACATGGAACCTACTCAACCCTTGGCATATGCATGATTGAAACCTTTGCCACTTGACATCTTACATGTAAACATGCCATGCACTTCACATCTTCTTTACTAAAGGGATACCAAAGGGCAGAGAGAAGGATGACATCTACTATAGAATTAGAGCAAATAAATGAGAAAGAAGGAAAATAAGATGAGATGAGAGGTAGAACAAGGGTTATTAATTCATGATTTGATTATACTCATAAATTGTAATTACATAGTAACTAAAATACTAGAATTAAGTATAATTTTAGAACATATTGGTAATTTCTATTATAAATTTAGATAAACTAGCAGATTAATCTAGAAAGATATTTTATTTAGTAAAATAGTTATTAGTAACTAACAAATATTATTATTTAATAATATAATTATAAAATAATTTAACTTAGTATTTATTATTATTTTATTTTTTCTTTACTTTACTTTTATTTTATTTAATTATAGGAAAACAAACAACAAAATGAACCAAGCATCTAGACGCCCAAAGTCGTAACCAAATCGTCCTAACGCCATTCCCCGTTTAGACGCCATGTTTAGATTTAGTTCGATGTCTTAGTAGCAAAGGCATATCAGATCGATTAAATTCAAAATTCCCACTTCAATCCAACCTTTTATCAATATCAGTGAATGATTAAGTCAAGTAAGTCAAGGATAAAGTTGATTAAGGCAATTGTGAATGAAATATATACGAAATATGTCCGATATATATAAATCAAATGGCACTTTAGTTTTCCTTTTGTTTTCTTTTTCAGTTTTAAGAGTATATTAGACTTAACTTTCAGTTTAGAAATTTGTCGTTTATTTAATTTCATTAACTTTTAGTTCAAAAAGTTGTCCTTTATTTAATTTAATTGTCTTCAATTCAAATTTCCATGTTTAACTTTGAATTTTAGTATTTAGACTTTCTATTCATTTCAATTCTAGTTTAGAATTCATTTATAGTCTTCAAGTTTAGGTGCCATTTTTCTGTTATTTAATTCTTACATTTAGTTTTTGTTTTTGTTTTTTTTTATTTTTCCTACAATTAATTTTATTATTTCAAGCATTTTAGGTTAGATTTAGGAGTCTGTTTCACATGGAAATGAAAAATTAGGATTTTATCCATACTCAGATCTTTGTCCCAACGTTTTTATTGTAAAAAATTATTTAAGGATTTTTAATCAACAACTTAAGTAAGATTTTGGACATCTAAAAACTATTAGATTCGACCACATTCTCTGCCATCACTGATGATTCTAATGGGATTAAAATTTTCTTAAAAATCAAATACTAAACTTAATTTTTATTAAAAATGTGGTTTAGGTCAAAATCTTGCGATCACCTAATGCTTGGAGTGATTTTGTGATTGAGATAATCGAAATACTAATATGTGCCATGAATAAATTCTAGTTTGGATACAAAATGGAAACAAACAACTCATTTATTTTTTTCAATTGCCCTATTAGTTTAAGCTTAATTTTTAATTGTTTTTAAATTTCTTTAATTCTTAACTAAATTATTCTTTAAATTTTATTGTAATAAGTCCTAAAATTTAGGGTTGAATTATTGTATCAATTCAATCTGTATCCTATGAAGACGATCCTAGACTCGCTAAGTAAAATTACATGGCACGTCCTTATACTTGGAAGTTATTTTAACTACAATATTTTAGAATGAGGTCAATATCTTTAGATGGGTATGTTAGAATATCAAATATTGTTGGGCTTCCATTAATTATTTGGTAAAAACTGAATATAATACAGTTATAATAAGACATTATTTGGGCTTTATTTGTTATGATCTAATTTAGTATTAAGCCTTTACACACTTAATTAATAAGATGTAGTTAGACGTCTTAATGTCGACCCTTGAGTCTAATAGTAGCCTGCAATGGGAGGACCTTACTATAATATATAAATATAACTTATTGGCTATATCCCCACTCCACTCTTAATTTTGAAACCCTAATGCTTTGGTTGTCCCATTGAGAGCTGTCATTATGAATAAGAAAAGAAGTGAAAGCCTTAGCTATCTGCTATAGTTTATGCGCACCAATCATTCTAAACAATCAAGATGACTGCGATTAATACAGATATGAGTTTTATCTCTTAATTCTTGGTGTTCTAATATTCAAATGTGATTCTTTAAGTTTATTATAGGGTATTAATTTCCTTGTGTACCTCATTGCTTGGTGGAGGTAGAAAGATGAACTGTTAGTTTCTTAAATTGATTTAATATTATGCTTGTTTATATGTTTCTTTTATCTATGATTCAATAATTGTTTTGCTTATATTTGTATACTTATTTATAAACACACAGGGAGGCTTTAGTTAATTCGCAATTTTTTTCTCTTGACTAAAAGGTGTCACACAATTAAAAACTAAGAAAATTGATTTGAATTTTTAAAAGAAAACCTACCAAAGCATTTCACCACCAAACAACTAGGAGGTAGCAATGAAATCTAATATAAATAAACTAAAAACTATAAAATAAAGGGGAAATAGAATATGGATAGATTCAATCAACATATAATGAACCGAATTGAGGGCCGAACATGTTCTACTTATACACTTCTAAATAAAACCATCACAAGGTGAGTTGAGTTAGAGAAATTAAGTTTAACTATTAGAATACCTAACAGAATATATCATCAATCATATACGACATGATAGATCTAGATGTTTAGATATTCTAACAAATATCTAGAATGCAAACATACTTAACACAAATACTAAGCATGCATGGTATGCAAAGTCTAGAAGAACACATACACACGATAGGCACACTTATGTCATGGGCATTTCGTTGAGCAATTCATATACATAAAATATGAACTCAAGACTATCATGCATACAAGAGAGCTCTTGAAGAAGATGAAAATAAATTAGAATTATACCTTAAATTTGATCCAAACATGTAAACCCTTAAGTCACCTAAGATCCTTTGCCTTGAATTCTATTCTAGGAATGTGAGGTTAAAAGAAGAAAAAAGCTTAAAAAAAAATGGAAACATTACATATAAATTCGCATGAAATGAAGCTGTGAGCACAAAAATAAGTGGCTACGTTTGGAAGCTGGCTTAGCATCTAGATTTGGGGGCTTAAATCTTGATGGTTGGCTTTGCGGTCTCGTATTCGTTGGTGTCTCAAGCATGTCCAACGCATCTTGGCAGCATTTGGGTTGTGTCTGCTCGAGTGTTTTGCATTGCTAATCATGTACTATATGTCAAAATAGCATGTCCCACATCTGAGCATCACTTAAGTACCTGCTGGAAGCTATTGTGTTTGGCATTAAGGCTAGGTATGGCTGTTAGCATACCTTAGCATGCTCTTTGCATTCTTTTAGCTTTGAAGACTATTGGGACTTGGCAATCTATAGAGTTACTGCTAAAGCCTTAAGATAGTCTTGCTAATGCTTAGCCAATCTTAGGTATAATGTTTAGGCTCATGAATTGGCTTGTTGAAGTCTAGCATGCCACGTGCTCGATAAAATGCCCAAAAGGCTTTCTTAGCACTGTAAAATAGACTATTTCTGCCATATCGTTGGTTGTGAATTTTATGCACTTTATTGTCTTAATTCACTTGGACTCCGCCATTTGCATTCTGTGATATGTTTAGGCTTCCAAATACCTATGATCAATGCTTGAAACACAACACCACCATAAAATGCCATGTTGGAAATAAAATTAAAAATTGAGTTTCCAATAAACTTATATGTGCAATTAGCACACCAAAAGGGTATATAAATATGCATATTACATGGTAAGCAATATGTATGTCCTTTTTGATCAGCAAACAAAATGGAGTGTCCACATGTAGTTCGACCCCTTTATGACTTGGCCAATCACTTTTTACCGATCATTGTGCCGATTGCCAGTTATTGAGTATTACAAACTTGCGATGACAATCAAAATTCACTGATTTAAGTACAGTGGACTTGCGGTTATTAGTGGAAGGCACTGGCTCCCTAATGCTAGGGTAGTCGAGATTAGAACATAACTTATGAACCACTTGCTGATACGTGATGAACTTATCTATTATAATTGTGCATTTATGCTGGAGTTTATTACTCATAGTATGTTATACATTGTGTAACTTGGCATGTTGCACTATCGCTATTAATACTCGTCTTATATAGGTAATTAGGGATTTTGTGTCATACCACAGATGTTGTGACCCGAGAGGTTAGCTAAATATAATCACACACATTATGAATTCAACAAACATAACCTTGATAAGAGCCATAACCACCCTAGAGCAGACCTCCACAATATAGAACAATAATAATAAATATTAAGCCATGATCAAACCAAGTGCAATTCTCCATCACAAGTCCCAATCACGATATCTTGGCCTTATGGACTTACAACCAAATTGAAATAATTCTAATTTAATAATATTAATACAATCTCAATTATTAATAATGACTCTAATAAAATAACATGTAAATCTAACACATTGGGCTCACCTAACTTTTAGGTTTCGCACCTGCAACACAATTTGTAGGGACGTGAACACTAATCTACTTATGTCCACGATGCATGATAAAAACATATATAACATGCAACAATAATCATAGCAACAAATAACATCATAATATCAATATTTCAGTTTACTAATATTCACTGGCCACTTGTTATTATAGTACCTCATTATCAATAACCAAAAATCATATATCAACATTAACATCTAAATAATCAGCATCATCAATTTCCATTTATTATCTTTCCTTTGTCTCTTTATCATTCCACATCTTTATCATATCCCAACCATAGAGTAGATACTACCAACATCATTTGTATGAGCCCACACTCAATGGAAGCGATCAATTGAAACATCATCGTTTGTAAGTCTGAGCTCACGGGCCATGATTAACCGAATAAACGTCGTGTTGTAGACTACTAATCTACTGAAATGATAACCAACCCCTGCATAGGTTCAGGGTCTTTCAACCCAATGGTAGTCTCTATACCCTCCATTTTTTCTTATATTCGCCAATTCTGCAACCATAACATCATTCTGATGTTATTCATCTTTCAATTATCATAATCATTTATTCACCATGAGTAAAATCATTATAACCACAAGTCATCATAAACAATAACAAACTCATAAATAATAACAACATGTACAAATCATCGTCTCTTTTAACCACAACATAATATCAATAACTTTCTCCTAATAATATTATTCATTAAATAATCGAATCACATTTCTCAAATCATATAATTTATTTATTCATTTATAACATCATTGGTTTTATAAAATTCTCTTTCTCTCTCTATTTTTTTTTTTAAATCCTTTGAACTTGATATTTGGAAGAAAACATATTTTATTAAACAAAATAAGCTAAAAAGGGTCATTGGACACAGGTAGTGTACACGAGAGCCCAAGCTCATGAGCTCAGCCCAATGACTGTGCACCCAGGCTTGAGGCAGTGGCACGAGTTGGTTTGCTCTATGTTCATTTCTGCTGGGTTTCAACCTTTGATTCTCAAATTCGTTCAGTTTAGAGCTAAAATCTTGAAATTTATTGTTTCAAAAAATAGCACAAGACTTATATGAACAAAATGAAATGATCAATTTGAGATTTCAACAAGTATGGATCCAAGTATGTGATTACATTCATTTTCTTTCCCACAAACATATATAAATACACATGTATATAACTTGTATTTCCTTCAATAGAATGTACTTAAAACTCTAAATAATCATGCTAACAATATCCTAACATCTTCTACACACCATATATGTAAGTGAAATGAATTAAATCCCTACTTTAAGGGATAAAACAAAGAAAAACGTAAGCCAGTAACTTTGCCAGTAAACACCAGAAAATTTGAAAACCCTTGCTCGCTCAAATAGTTAATCCTGTCACCAAAATAATCGCACCAACATGTTCAAAACGGATCTAATTGCATAATTGTAAAGTTAATTTGGAATCAATTGAGGCTTGATGTACTTACCAACCTTTGGTTTCTCTCCCGACTTTCGGCTCTTCTAACTGAACCAATAGCACCAACACACATAGAGTATATATATATTTACACTGAGGCTTTGGGAGACAAACCCTCCCCAAACTTCTCTCTCCATAGCCTTGCCATAACATGACTAGGTACGACAATTGATGAGACTGAATTCAGTGTGCGACAGAGCAAAACCAGGAAATATTTGGATAAACTGACATCAGTCTTCCTTGGGTGCCCGGACACAGAGGTATGCACTCAGGGTTTCTTCCATGTCCAGAAACGGCTAATTGTTGGGCCTTGTTGAGTCTAATTCCAAATAAAGTCCACTAATTCACCACTTAACATAACAATACATCATAATCAAGTTTCTATCTTATACATTTATCAAATATGAAAAAATTTGCGTCATTACATTTTGACTACTAATCTTAGTAGCTAATTCCTAACTATATTTTCAAGAAATGCATTTAGGATTAGAGGTGGCTGGGAGACATAGTTGCCTTCAGTCAGATTATTGAACCTTATTACTTGTACCCTATCTATGTGCAAAAATATTTAGACTTGAAACTTTCTGTATTATTTTATTCGGCTTCTATTTATAATGACTACATAACTTAAATTCTGTACTATGTTGAATTTTTTATTATTTTTACTTTATTTTATCAATTAGAAATTATATTCTAATTTCATTTGGTTGAGTTGAAAGAAAGTTAAAAAATAGAAGAAATTAATTATCTCAATTTTCTTGTCATTACATTTACAACTGATGAATGTAACTAAAATAGAAAACAAAAATAACCTAATAACCTAAGTATATTCTAATACCAAAAATAAAGCCTATCAAAACTTTAATATTCTTGTATCAAGATCTCTAACACTCCCCCTAAAGGTAGAATATAAATATTAAATATGCCTAGTTTGGCAAATTGCTTATGGAAAGAATTTCAAGACAAAAGTATAATGAGAATGCTACCCAACTGGGAAACTGAGTGTATAATCGAAGTAGTGAGATCATGATTTAGTAAAAGATACTTGAATAAAATGACTGTCCACCTCAATATGCATGATTTACTTATGAAAAATTATATTATTGGGAATAAAGACAATCCTTTGGTTATCACAGTACATAGACAAAGAAGCTAGGACATCAAGACAAAAATTCACAAAATAGAAAGTAAACCTAATGCATCTCAAATGTAGTAGTCCATAGTACGATATTCGGCTTCAATACTACATCGAGTAACAACTATTTGCTTTCTACTGCGCAAAGTAACAAAATTACCAAACAAACGTATAATATTTAGAGATAGACCATCGATTCACTGACTACTAGCTCAATTAACACCATTATACCCAGTTACATCTAAAGTAGAAAATGGTATATATAACAAGCCACAACTAAGAGACTTCTTTAAGTAGCACAATGATCGTATATTGTTATTGTAATCTCCCAAGTGTAGGAGTGTGCAACATAACTTTATTCAGTGAGTCGGATATTGTATCCACTTGTAACATATTGAATAGGTGATATAATTCATTAATTTAATTCCAAACACTATTTTATTTGTAATAAAATAAATTTTTTATTTAATTATTAACTAAATAATAATAATAATAATAATAATTGATGTAGCTAAAAGTAAATCTGAATTCATACCTAAATAATAACTATGGATGAGTATACAAACAATAACATAGATAAAACAATAAATTAAATAAGTTAATGAAAAACTCAAACTTAATCCTAACAGGCTGATAATGGAAAGTAGAAAACTAAATGCAAAAAATTAAATTTAGAAAAATAAATAATCATAAGAATAGAACTTATAACTAAAGATTACAAAAAAATAATTTCAAATTGAAATTAGAATTATACGCAAAACTGAAAATTGAGATTGAAAGCACTAGAAACTGAATTAGCAATTGAAGAACCATTAACAATTTTATTAAATAATTGAAACTGAAAGTTGATTTATTTATTATTTATTCTGTGAAATCTTGCGACGTTAATATTTCTTAAACACTCTTCAAACTATAACTAATAAAAGCTTCAAATTTAAGAGAATTACCAACAAATATCTTTTAATTAATTTTTTTATAACACACTTTATTATCTAGCAAACATTAAGGGATAATGGTGAGTCTTCACATTAACTTCCTTCTTTTTATTCTCTATCTTTTCTTCTTACATTCCTCCCACAATAGAGTTTGGAACATAGATTTGCGGAAGGAAAAGAAAAGTGAAAGAAAATACTAAAAATACAAAATGAAGTGAAAAAGTAAATTTATTTCTTTTTTTAGAGTTAGAAAAATGAAAGTAAAATGAATAGACATTTGTTAACAAAATTTAATTTTTACTTGGTTAAATATACAAAAAATGTACAAATTATCAATTTTATTTTTTCTTTCTTTTCACAAAACCATATTTCAAACATAGCAAAATAAATTTTCATTTGTCATTCTTCTTTTTAATCAAACGAAAAAAGAAGTCTACTATTTTTCTTCCTTTCATTTGGTTACTCTTACAAAAGAAAGTAATGGGTTGGAAATGACGAGAAAAACAAAACAAGTCACGAGATTTATAAGTCTGGTGACAACAAAATTTGGAGCTTTAATTTTAATCTAATGGTCTAAACATATTTTTTTTAATTAAAAATTTATAAATGCATTAAAATTATTAAATTTTAATTCAACTACCAAATCAAATTATTACTGAACTAATATCAAATTTAATATCAACGTTTCTTATTTATTGATTTTTTTTCTCTTACTATTATTATAATAAAAATATAGAGATTGCTGTCTGGTTAAAAATATTTGTTAAAATGCTGTTAATGAAAACTCTCTTTTTTTTTTTAATTAAACTTGAAATTGCACTTTCTTATTGTGTTTTGTGTGCATTTTGGTTGGCCCAAAAAATACTGTTTTATATTACATTTTATTCCAATCTAAAAATGTGTTTTGATACTATATCTATTATTCTTATATTCTCCTTTCTTTCCTTTTATGTATTGATTTGTATATATCTATAATTCATTGGATAATTATGAATATAATGCATATAATAAGATGTGACCTAGTATCTTTATTCGTATATTCTTTTTCTTTCCTTTTGTGTAATGATTTGTGTATATCTATTATTTATCAAATAACTATGAATATAATGAGATATGACTTACTATCCTTTGTGAATCTCTTCAATTTATTACTATACAAAAAATACTTAGAAGAGAAGAGGATAAGAAAGGAATAAGAAGAAGATGAGGAAGAACGAAAGAAATCAAAATAATAAATGATATACACATACATATATTATACTTTCAAACAAGGATTAAAACACAATATGAAAATTCAGGATATGTGAAGTATAAGAAGAAGAAGAAGAAGAAAAAAAAAAGGTTCCCCCTGAAATCCTTCAAGGTGCATTCGGGTTGGAATCATGAGTCGTTCGGAGTAAGTTTCTTACTTGAGATTTTCGTAGGAAGAAAAAAGACCAACTTGAGTTGGTAGTAATGCAGTACACACCGATCATCTACGTGTGTAGTGAGGTAGGTGAGGTTTAGCGTATAGATTTAGGTATCTTTCATGTTTTGCAAAATAAATTTGTGTATGATTTTATGTATATGTGCAAGAGATGAAAACTTGTTCTATGAATTTATTCTTGATTAGGTGAAATTCTAGAACTTTTACACTGAAATAGGTACACTATTTTTTCATAAAAATCATACTTAGAGATTGAATTAAATCTTGATATTTTTATCTGTGCAACTAGGTATATAGAGGAGTGTCCAGTAAACATTTCAAAATATTTTGAATTAAAATGAATTTATTAAAAATAGTTAAACTTGACTGTATGGTTGGGATCTCTATGCTAGGATCAGCACACTGTTTTTATATAAAACTCATACCTAGGTATCGAACGAATTTTTGATATTTTTATATGTGGGAGTACATATCCAAAATAATATCCAATAAAAATTTCATTATTTTTTGAGTTAAAATGAATTTATTAAAAATTGTGAAATTTGACTGTTTATTTTAAATTGCTGTGCAGACACCAGTTTTATTTTTGGTATAAAAATGATACCTAAAGATTAAATTAATTTCTAAAAATTTTATATATAAAATTTGACATGTTAAATATTCTACAGTAAAATTCTTATAATTTGTTGACCGATAATTTATTTTATAAAAATATTGAAATTTGACTATTTGATTTACATTGTTACACTGACCACAGTCTGTTTTTTTGGTATGAAAAGTATAAATAAAGGTCGATTTAATTTTTTGAAATTTTTATATGTTAAACTAGACATGTAAATGAGTTTTGTGTAAAAATTTCATAATGTTTGGACTGAAAATAGATTTTATAAAAATTATGAAAGTGAGCTATTTTGTATGGTTCTAAATAGATATACCCCATTTTGTTTTTCTTAAAATCTGTATTAATTAGTTTATTGAGTAAATTCATAATTTTATTTTTATGAAGCTGTGGTTAGTTCTAAGCATTTAAGGCTTTTGAATTAGCTGAAAATATTTTATTTTCTATTTTTCATGAATTATCAAAATTTATGTTTTAAATCCATCTTTGTCATGATATGCTTGGTATAAAATTTTGTTTACCAACCTAGATGTATGCATATGTTCTTGAATATGGTTGCTTAAGAATTATTTGATAAATGTTGTAATGAGAATGATATTTATAGAGGGGCAACATGAAACTTAGGCTCTGAATATATTTACACTTCATAAAACTTATAAAGTAAAGGAAAGAACATAACGAATCTAATTTAAGGGTTTAACATGTATGTGATGTGATGTTAAATAAAGGACTTGATTTCTGATATTGGGGTCGTTAAGAGTACTATAAAGAGTGGGTTCTAGAGCTCAAGGGCCGAAAGCCCCAAAACCTGCGTAGGGTGGTATAGCATAACTAGTAGGTTAGAACCTACAAAGTGTATATACAGCTTACACTACTATATATTAATATCGAGACTGCGGGACCGATTTGCCTATTAAGGCAAGATTAGTACATTTAGGACTGCGGGACCAATTGTACCCCACGACTGAGGTTTGGGGATTTGATGAGTACATTTGGGACTGTGGGACCAATTGTACCCCACGACTGAGGTCTGGGAATTTGATAAGTATATCTGGGACTGCGGGACCAGTTGTACCCTACGGTTTAGGCTTGGGGATTTGATGAGTACATCTAGGACTGCGGAACTAGTTGTATCTCGCGGCTTAGACCTGGAGATTTATTTTGGGTTTAGTTCTGTAATCACAGACTAGCCTTGCAGAGTACCTGACCCATAGTATGATATTGTAAATGTGCATTGTGATTAAGTTGATGGGTATTATTTAGCATGAAACTGCGGGTTCATGGCTAAGTTGTATTTAATTTAAAATGGCATGATGAATATAGATATGGTTATAATATTGTGAAATTGGTGAGAAGTTTACTAAGTTTCAAAGTTAATTAAGTGTTGTTTGCCTTGCATGATTAAGAAACTTATTCTTATATGCTTTATACTGAGCACACGTGGTTTAGTGCTCATCCCCCTACAGTTGATCATATAGGGGTAGGCCCTCGTGATGGACTTATAAGATAGAGTGGCTGATTTTGAATTATTTTATTTATGTTTCGTGTACTTTGAATTTTAAATTTTGGGCCCTTTATGGCACTTATTAGACATTTTGGTGTATTCTAATGGTGAATACAGCATTATTATTTCGCTTTCGCTCTGATAGTATTTGATGCATGTTTATTTGTGATGGTTTTAGAGTTTAGTACTCATGTCCCCTGGGGTGTGGAAATTTAGGGCGTGACAATTATAAAACTAACATTATCTACTTTTTATTTTTCTACAATTACATCTCTTTTAGTCTCACGTATACTCATCCTGTATATTTCTCTTTTTGGTTCATTAAATCTTAAACGAAACATCATGGAAGATGATGTTATTGAAGTGAAGTTTTCGAACGTGGTTAATTTTTTTCACAGGCAATACGAAGTAAGTTTCATATTATTATGAATCATTAGATCTCTCGAATAGTAGGGCAACTATTAATTTCTTTTAATTTTTTTCTTTTATGTGATTGATTTCTTGGTAAAGAAATATAGAACAAATTGTATATAATGTTTCTTTATTTTTTTTTTATTTTTGTTGGTGTCTATGCTATTATATTATTAGGAATTTTTTTCTATAACGATTTTTCTTTTTACAATTCTTATTTGTAGTGTTTTTTTTTTTTACATGGTAATTTATAAAGGATTTTTGTTAAAACTGTTAAATTGTTTTGAGCAAAGCCATATTTTTTTTATTTAATGGTGGGTGCTATTGGAGATGGATGTTAGGATTTAAATTTGAATTTGATTTACTTCTATGTCATTTATTTTCATTTGTGTATAAATTGTTCAATGATTATGATGCTTTACTTTGTATCAATTAAAAAATAATAATTATTTATTTTTTTCTTTGATTTGTGATAAAATAAATTTAAAAGATATATTTACAAAACTAATTTAAAAAAACTATTAAAAAACTCCCTCACACAACTTCATGAAATTATAATTAATAATAGAATTTTAATTTAACATGTAAATTACTAAAAAATAAAGAATGTTATAAAAAAATAAAAAGTAGATAATATTAATTTTGTAATAATAAATGGAAAGTAGGGATAATTATGATATTAAATGTGTTTTGCATTAACTATCGTCTATTAATTAGAAGATTAGTTTTGTAATTTTATATAGGAAAAAAATTGTAAGAGTGAGAGAAGATTTTGGAGAACGACCGTTATCCCTAAAGTGAGGGGACTGCAGTAGCCAAATTACTGCTGCCGCAGCAGTAAGAAAAAGGGCAACGTTTTGCCATCCGAAAAAACAAACGAAAGGGGAGTGTGTAGAGCGTGTAAATACCAAAAAAAAAAAAAAAAAAATCTGGGATGGTAGAGCGCAAAAAAAAAAAAAAAAAAAAAAGAAAAGAAACGAATAATGTGTTCAGCGATTAAAAAAATTAATCTTTTTATAAAAAGTTACTAATTTAGTAAAAAGTTAATTTTTTATTTATTTGATAAAATTAGATTTAGACTGAGTTTGAAAAGAAAAAAACTAACTTTTTTTTTTTTTGTAATTGGTTACTACTTAACTACTAAAAAACTTTTTTTTTTTTTTTTTTGTATTTAAAAAGGAAAAGAAGCTAAGGTAGTATTTGATTTACTTTTCTATTTTTTGTTTTCTCTTTTTATTTTTTATTTTATGTGTTTTACGTTTTGAAAATCTCAAAACATGAAAAACAGAAAACATATTTAGTTTAACATTTTTGTTTTTCGTAGTTCGAGATTTTCCTTATTTTATGTTAAAAAAGCTCAAAATGACTTGTTGTCATTTTACATTTTATGTGTAAATTCATTTTTTATTTTCTAAAACAAAATTTGAAAACACAAGTAACTAAATGCGTTTTGAACTGTTTTCATTATTTTAAAAAAATATAAAATGAAAAATGAATTCAAAAATAAAAAATTTAAACATTGAAGGGTAAAAAAGTTAAATTAACAAAAAATTAAAAAAAATACTAAAAAAGTTGAGTACAATTTGGTATATCTGTTTTGAGTTCATTTTTCATTTTGTGTTTTTTAAAATAAGGAAAATAGCTAAAAACACATTTAGTTACTTGTGTTTTCAAAATTTGTTTTAAAAAATAGAAAATAAATTTACACATAAAATAAAAAATGACAAAAAGTTATTTTAAGCGTTTTAACGCAAAATAAAGAAAATCTCAAAATATGAAAAACAAAAGATGTTAAGCTAAATGGGTTTTTTTGTTTTTCATGTTTTGGGATTTTCAAAACATGAAACACATAAAATAAAAAATAGAAAATAAAATGAGAAAGCAAAAAATAGAAAAGCAAATCAAGTACTATCTTAGCTTCTTTTCCTTTTAAATAAAAAAAAATAGTTTTTTAGTAGTTAGGTAGTAACCAATTATAAAAAAAAAAAAGTTAGTTTTTTTCTTTTCAAACTTAGTCTAAATCTAATTTTATCAAATAAATAAAAAATTAAGTTTTTACTAAATTAGTGACTTTTTGTAAAAAGATTAGTTTTTTTAATTGCCGAACACACTATTTGTTTCTTTATTTTTTTGGCGCTCTATTGTCCCATATTTTTTTTTTCATTTACACGCTTTACACACTCCCCTTTCGTTTGTTCTTTCGGATGGTAAAACGTTGCCATTTTTCTTACTGTTGCGACAGCAATAATTTGGTTACTATAGCCCCTCTGCTTTGAAAGATGAATTTACACGTAAAATAAAAATGACAAAAAGTCATTTTGAGCATTTTTAACACGACAGCAGTAATTTGGTTACTGCAGCCCCCGCTTTGAAAGATGAATTTACATATAAAATGAAAAATGATAAAAAGTTATTTTGAGCATTTTTAACACAAATTAAAAAAAATCTCGAAATACGAAAAACAAAAAATGTTAAGCTAAATGTGTTTTTCTGTTTTTCATGTTTTGGGATTTTCAAAACATAAAACACATAAAATAAAAAATAGAAAATAGAAGGAGAAAACAAAAAATAGAAAAGTAAATCAAACAGTACCTTAGCTTCTTTCTTTTTTAAATAAAAAAATAGTTTTTTAGTAGTTAGGTAGTAACTAATTACAAAAAAAAATTAATTTTTTTTTCTTTTCAAACTCAATCTAAATCTATTTTTATTAAATAAATAAAAAATTAAGTTTTTACTAAATTAGTGACTTTTTGTAAAAAGATTAGTTTTTTTTTAATCACCGAACACACTATTCGTTTCTTTTTTTTTGTGCTCTATCGTCCTAAATTTTTTTTTTTTCATTTACACACTTTACACACTCTCCTTTCATTTGTTTTTTCAGATAACAAAATGAGCAAACTTGTAACTCAGTAGTTATGAATCGAGTTTAAATCTCCCTTCCCCTTAAAACAAAATTTTTACCTTTTAAAAAATTTCGGATGAATTTGCCACGTGTGTGGTGGGCAACTGAGAATGAATTTGCCACGTGTGTAGTGGGCAACTGAGAGTGTGTAGTGCGCGAATGGTATAGAGAGAGAGAGAGAAGCAGTAGTGTGTGTGCGCGAATGGCATAGAGAGAGAGAGAGAGAGAGAAGCAGTGGAAGTGGAAGAGTAACTGGTGGAGCCCCAGCCATGGCAACAAGCAGCTGTACTGGTTCTCCTCTTCCATCCCAAAGGTAAATCTCAGATAAACCTTATTTTCTTGTTTATATACAGATGTATAAGTAGTTGTTGGAAGCTATATATATTTTACTGATCTTATATACTAATTTGCTGCTGTTGTTATTTATTTATTTATTTTTTGCGTGGGTGTAATTTTGGTTATAGCTTTTACTTCAGTGAGTCGCTGATTTGGGTTTTTGATATGTTCATTTGTGTTGTGTGATGATGTATGGTTGCAGATCAAAGTTAGTGAATCTAAATGGGGAACTGACCCCAAAAAAAAAATAAAAATATTATAAATGGATATAAATTCATCTGGGTGGGTAGGCACACTCTTAAGTTCATCTGTGTGAATTTGAATTTAAATTTAATTAAGCCAACTGGCTATGTAAGCTTATCTCAGGTTGTTTCTAATGCCAATTGTACCGAGTTTTGCGGATTTTTTGCAGTCCATGAGTGAAAATGTGCCTTTTTTGCCATGTTTATCTGATTGAATTTTGACAGCTTGAGTTTCTCAGAATCCCTAGATTTTCATTGTGTTTTCATTTATTTATTTATTTATTTTATTATCAATCTGTAATAAATTGTTGGTTGGATTTCATCCAGAATTTGTACTTAATTCTTGTTTTCCCAGTTTTTTGTAGCCCGTTAAGCTGAATTCAGTCTGGGCTTTTTGTTCTACTCCGAATTTGGCGAAACTTACGCATCCAATTGCTTAAATTTTAACTTGTTTCTTAATTGTTCAATAAGCAGGTGTAATTTCATTTAGCCTTGCTTTGCTGGCATCTAAATAGCTTGGTCAGTGTTCAAACTTTAGAGAGTCAGGATGTATATACTATATTTTATATTGGGTTAATGGCCTTTATAATATCCTTGCACTAAAAGTGCAAATCATTAATACCCATGAACTTCAAAAACTTATCTTTATACTCCCTGCATTGTATATAAAACTGAAGTTGTGAACGGTCTTAAATTTTTATGTTAAACGACAAAAATATCCATTCAAACTCATATCAAATCAGGGGTTATATGTACAAAGAGTTTGAAGTGCAAGCAGTGCAAAAGAATTTTTTAAAGTTAACAAGGGCCGAACTAATAGTTTTTGTTTTGTGCTTTTTTTAAATGTTTTCAATTTAGTCTGAAGTATAATGGGTGTAATGGTAGGTTTTTGAAATTAAGGAGCATTAATAGTTTTCACCTTTAGTATAGGGATATAAAAGCAACTGCCCCCTTTATATTTTATTTGGTAAGTACATATAATTTTATCTTTGAATTTTATATATTGTTTGTAATTGCTTGTTTATGTCTTCTTTTCTTTTTCTTTCTTTTTGTCATTCCTTCCTCCACCCCTTCCTTACTTTGAAATGCTCATCCTTATCTTTACCTTGATATATAAAGTGTTTACAAAAATATATACCATTGAAAGTTGGCTCTAAGGCACATAGTTTATCTAAATTTGTGAATTGTGATGGTAGATGCCAAAATTTGGAACGATAACCTAAAGACACAATAATAAATTGTGCCCATATGTTGGGAACTTGGGTATATATATTTGTTCCTTGTATTTTTTTTTTAATGAACAAAAAGAGAAGTATATTAAGACAAAAAAAAGAGGAAAAGAAGTATCAAGAAGATGCCATACAAAGAGCCCAAGCACTTGATAAAAACGAACTCACTATAAAACTCATAAAAGTATTCAAAGTCATATCTATACCCACCTTAAACCAGCTATACAATTGAGACATAAGAGCACTCTTTACATAGCGTAGAGATTTGCATGAGCCTTGTAAAATTATTTGATTACATTCGCACCAAATGGTCCAAAACAATACAAATAGAACCAATGTTCAAGCTTTCTTTCTTAGCTTTCTGATTTTGAAGCCCTGCCAAGAGTGAAGAAGCCACCTGACATTGTACGGAATCACCCACTGCATCTTAAAGCAAGTTAGGACAAGGATCCACAAGTCCATCGTGATTCCCACTGCATCTTAAAGCAAGTTAGGACAAGGATCCACAAGTCCATCGTCCATTCACAATGAATAAACAAACGATCGAATGTCTTCTCTTGCTTCTTACACAGGCAACATTGATTCGCTATTGCAAAACATCTCCTCTAGAGGTTATCAACCGGTAAAATCTTACCTCTCATCAGGCACCAAGTGAGAAAGGCCACTTTAGGAGGTATCTTCACACCAATTCTTCTCCAAAGGAATTCACTATCTACTCCACCACACAAAGCTTGAAATAAGAGTTCACCTCAAATCTCCCTGATTTGGAGCGAGTCCACAGCAGTTTGTCCACACCTCCCCTCGACTTCTTATTTTCCAGCATAGCCAAAAAGGTAACAAAATTGTTTACCTACAATCATGTAGATCATGCCTCAGAGTAATACTCCAATCTAAGCTACTACTCCTATTAACCCAGTTATCTGCCACTGTGGAATCTTTATCCACTGATAATTCAATAATATTCGGAAAAATAAGGTTCGGGCTGCCTCTCAGATTCCATATTTTTTTTTCTAGAATTAAATTCGAGTCTTATTACCCGGCTGCTATGTCAAAATATCCTAAAAGCTACTCCACCCTCTTTGGCTGCCAGCCCAAGGACTTCGGCCAATCCATAATCCTCTCCAAGTAGCACCCCAACCCCCTAGTTAAATCTAAACTTGAAAGCAATAAGGTTCCTTAATTTAGTTTATTCGTATGTAAATCTCCATAACTATTTCCGCATCAAGGCTTCATCAAAGATCTTCAAATTCTTGATCCCAACCCCACCTGCTTTGATTGGAAGGCAAAATATTTTCCATGCAACCAAATTAAATTTCTTCTGCTCCTCTCTGCCACCTTATAGAAAATCCCTTTGAATCTTTTTCCAATCTTTGTATAACTGAAGAAGGGGCTCTAAATAGGGACATAAACTACACCGGGAGATTGGATAGCGTGCTCTTGTTCAACGTTACTCTAGCCCCCTTCGAGAGGTAAATCTGCTTCCACTTAGCAAGTTTCTTTTGTGTTCTCTCAAAGAACCCCTTCGCATACACTTTTAACTTTATACGCTATCCCCAACAGTAACCCCAGATATGTTGAGGATAGATTATCGGTCTTGCAACCCATCACTGCAGCTAACTCTTACAAGTTCTTAATGTCCCCAATCGACATGATCTCTGACTTACCCAAATTTATCCTCAATCCAGATACTACTTCAAAGCACAAGAAGGCACACCTAAGTTGACCTAGTTGTAATGCCTCAACCCCATAAAAAATTGAACACTCTCCGCAAATAGTAGATGTGACACCTCCATAAAACCCCGGAACTGACATTCGACAGAAAGTCATCAAAAAGCCACTCCCACTAATCAAAATTGAGAATCTCACAGTGGACACACACCAATGAACCCAATTGATCCATTTCTCCGCGAAACCTGTTTTGCGAAGAAGATGCGTCAAAAAATCCCAACTAAGATGATTACACGCTTTCTCAATATCAAGCTTACATAATACGCCTGGATTATTTCTTTTTAGCCTAGAATTTATTGCCTCATTGGCTATTAGACCTGCATCAGTTATTTGTCTATCCTCAACAAAAGCATTTTGATGAACAGAAATTAAAGAGCCTAAGACCCTCTTCAATCTAATTTGCCAAGACCTTGGACAATATTTGTACAAACTATTTACTAAGCTGATCATCTTGAATTCCTTGATATTAAAGACCCCAAACTTCTTAGGAATTAAGGCGATAAGTGTAGTATTGAGGCTCTTGACAAATTTACCATGCTGAAAGAACTCATTAACCATATTCATTAGGTCATTACTGAGAGTCTCCCAGCAGCCCCCTGAAAGAAAGCTTAGGGTCCAACCATCTGGGCCAGGAGCTTTATCTCCCTTCATACTAAATTAAGCCAGTCTCACCTAGTTTGTATAAAATTGGGCCTCCAAATCTACACCCTGCTCTGCTAATTCCTCCAACTTATCTCCTCTAGATGGGACAATTTGCCGAATTCCTTCCTAAGACTGTTTCTGGTGATTATCTTCCATGGTAGAAGTGTTTGCTTCCTCCTTCCAATCTAACCTTGCCACCTCCTTCGTTAAGTCTTGCTTTCTCATACTCACGTCTCCCACCACTGTTTGTTCTATTTCATTATATCGGCTTTAAGGAGTTGAAGCCTTTTAACCATGATGTAGCTTGCATTATCGGTCGTACTATAATTCCTCCACCAATCTTCTTCAGCATTCTCTTTGAATCCATCTATCTTTAGCCACATGTATTCGAACTTAAATGGTTTAGGGCCAAAACTATTCCCCCCATAGTCTAAAAGGAACTGGAAGTGATGTTAACTTTGGCAACATAGATTGAGAGGACTTTGGGAAAAGGTCCTCCCAACTGCTAGAAAACATTAATTGGTCAAATCTTAGATCTACTCCTGGAATTAGACCAAGCGAAGAACTCCCCTATTAAAGGTAAGTCAACCAGTTCCAAATCCCTAATAGCCTCTGAAAAGTTCTTCACTTTGGTAGATATTGCAACGCAATCCAATCTCTCTGATGATAATCTGATTTCATAAAAATCTCCCCCGACACACCAAGGCACTTCCCACCTAAAGGATGCGGTTGCTGACTCCCTGATAAAATCCTCTTTCAAATATCCAAGATTGGGGCCATAAACACCTGCGAATGCCCGTTCACAATTGTCCTTCGCATGCTTAAAGAGACAGCTAACTGACCAAACTCAACTTGGTCCAATTGCCTGGATCTGATCATCCATTTCAAACTTTGGTGCCTTGTGTTGGTTGACATCATTCTTCTGGAATCTTTCACGCTAGGTATACTTGCATGACTGAGGGTGAAATCTCATGCCTTATTCTTCCACATCTCCGGTGCTATTGTTGACGCCTATGAAGTACTCTTCACTGGGATTCTCACAAAAAGGGCTTATGCTCCAACCATACCAGTCCTTTCCACTCAATTGTAATAGCTGCAAGAGCATTTACAACCATCACCCTTCACTTTAATTCTAGCCCATTGGAGGTTGGTGAGCTTCTCAATCGCCTCATCCATGGCTAAAAAGCCCTCGAAAAAGCTCCCCAACCCTCCCAAAAATATTCAACATGGGCGGACCCACAGTAGTCCCATCGGGGGCAATTGTTTCTACTGAATTGAAAAATTACACTAAAATTTTATTAATTTTGCTATTTTTTTCTTACAAATTATACTTTTTTTCTCATGTTTTGCCTTCACTGTATTTTTACTCTTCTCTTATTTACTTTAAAAACGTAATTTTGCTTATAAACCCTGGGTCCGCCCCTAATAAATGGACTGGGAAACCAACTAATATGGTCTAAACCTCCTCTTCCACCCAACCTTCTCTCGAACAGATACCTCAACTTTGCCAATAATCTAGCAGTGGTGGAACCCCCCTCAAGCTCCTTTGCTCCAATCGAAATCGCCCAGCACTGTTAGTGGATGGGAAGAAGAAGAGGAAAGTATTTGTTCCGACTGGTTTCACATCCATTGCATGTGCCGTCAACCCATCTCCTAACCTCTTCCAATTCTGTCAACACTGTCCCATCACTCCCAAATCTGCCCACCAAGTTTTGACTCCAAGCATCCCTAACGTCTCTGCCTTCTTAATCTTCAAGAAGCTCCCATCTCCCTTTCCGATGTCACACAAGTGGAGATTTTTGAGCGCCAAATGAGGTTTTACCAGCACCATAGCGTACAATGTTTTGTCCGCCCTACTCCATTCACCTTCACCACCAGAAACAAATTTGAACAAAACTCCTACGAAATTATTCCAACCTCCCCCCTTAACTTCCTTTGGAACACACCCATACTCTACCAAGAGCATAGAGTAGTCTAATTTCTTGAAACCAGCTCCTCTTCACCCACAAACGAGAGCATAAAACTGTTCGTTTGCCCTCCCCCCTAGATACCCTAACTACGATTCTCCCCACCCCTTTCCTGCCTTTCTTTTTTTTTTTTTTTTTGAAAGGTAGCTCCTTTGCCTTTCTACGCATCATTATTACCCATCGAAGTTCGTCCCCAAATACTTACCAAAAAAAAAAAAAATGTTTGTCCCCAAGCAACACCATCGACTTTTGGTACCCCTTCCCCCTTTTGAAACCCTGGCACCATTGTTATTCTTCCCTTCCCACACAACATCGTTCGTTGTTGAACTGAACTAACAGTATCTTATGTTTGGAACTGATGCTTGGTAAGGGTATCCTGTTGGAGTTTTTTGCAGACCAGCCTCCTCATCTCACCGCAAGCCTTTGTTGCCAAAAAATTTCGATCAAGCTCCATTTTTCCGACCTTGCAAATCGATTTCTTGATTATTAAATGCACAAAGCCCTAGGAAATTGCAATGGCGCACGTTAGCCATAGATCTCCTATCATGAACCGAAAGCATAGTGAAAGTCACACTCATGTATGTGTTCTTTGTTCCATGCTATTGTAATGAAATGTAGTACATGAAAAAGTAAGACTGGGATCTTATCCATCAAACGAAAGAAAAGAGAGAGATTACCATTATGAAACATGGATACTCTAGGGAGTTGTATTTGTGTCAGCACCAGTTCGACGCTCCCCCAACACTAGTTGGATGCTTGTTTGAACGTGGCATATTATTTTTATTTATCTTTTGAATCGGATAATCTTTGAATACTAAAGGGACACACATCAAATGTATACACATGAAACACATTGTAATTTTGAAGATAAAATTAAAAGAAACTAAATAATAAAATCAGAACAAGGTAAAGTTATAGCTATTAATTGCTTGTCCTTTAAATTTTTTTGACTTTAGGAATTTCAAAACCCAATTTTTCTATTTTTTACGAACATTTTTTTAAATAAAAAGATAAATGCAACTATGTATTAAAAAAGAATAAATAATTATTTGTTATGTATATATAATACATGTGGGTACCTGGGTTATAGTTAAACATCCCAAGGTCGTTACACTGTATGTGGTACGAAGCCTCACACGTCACGTCATCATTAATTATGCTAATTACACGTAGGACAATTAATGGTATTCCACGCCAATAATTCTATCACAAGGATGTACACCTTTTCTTGGACTTGGAACAAGGTCCGAGGAGAGAATTAATGAGTAGCGGGATCATCAGAGGTTCAGTGGATTAGAGGCTAGAATCAGGGGGCCATTGGAATTCATTCAACCAATTTAGAGAGAATTAAATGGGCGACTCTTACCCTTCCTTGGGTCCAATGCCATCGGGACTAGACATTCTCGCCTAATGTACTCCATCCTTGTATATATAAACCCTCTTCCTCAAGGGTTCAAGGGGGGTGAAAATAACCATTGCAGGGGCTGCAGTGGAAAAATGAATGGTGGAGATTTGTTTGCCTTTTAATGACACATGACTTTTGACATTCCACATTAATTATATTCCAATCAAATTTTTTTAATTTTTATTTTTATTTTCAAAATAATTTTAATTAAAATAAATTGGAACCATTGGATTAAATGCAAATAAATCTCCACCTTTCATTTTCCACTGCAGCCCCTGCAGTGGATATTTTCACTGTAGCCCCCTTGAACCCCTTCCTCAAGTGGGTCTGATATAAAAAAAGATACACTAAGCATCTGACCATTACTATCCTTACTCTCTCTCTCTTTCTTGTTCTAGATTGCCTCTAGTTCTTTCCTCTCTGCCGAACTTTGGTGGTCTCGTCATTGCTTGGTACTCAGTATAATTCCTGGTAAAGGTTGGACTCAGTCCACCCTAACCCCCCTCCCATAATACATATATTTTTCCTTTAACATTTCTAACTTGACATGTCATGTCTTATTTTTTTTTGGAAATTATCATCCTCATTGTGGCGTATCCATATCCATGTTTTTTAGGATCACAATCTTGTCTTTCTCATAAATAGACAGATAATGAAGCGTTCTCAAATTTTTATTTATTTTTTATTTTATATAATGAGGGACATGAATGTGGGTCGATTTATTGGGGATTACAGCTCAACAGCAAATGGGGATGGGTGTTCCCTCAGGGACTGTTTGCCAGTTGAGATCAGTACAGGAGAAGGTGAGTGTGAATATAAAGGAAATGAAAAATGCCAGTTTGCCTTGGAGGCTATGACAGTGTCTTTCATGAACAGCAATCATTAAATTTGAGTGAAAATGTTGAATTTCTATATTCTCGATTGGGCATACCAAATATTCCTGGTTTTTGATATATTTTATCTGATTATACAAAATCAATCTTCCTTTTAAACTTACGACTAAATTGAAAATTTATAAACGTGACAATTTTATTTATTTATTGTTTATGGAGTCTTAGATGACTGTCCAAAGATTCAAGCAAATATTTCCATCTGAAATTCGATTTCTATTTCATTTGAACTTCCTTTCTAGATTGAATTTGTATTTACTATTTGTGCATTTTTAACCCCTTGGTTCCAAGCTTAACCAATAATTCTTATAAAACTACCAATTTCACCATATAGTTGTATTACTTTGTACAGTTTGTTAATTACCATTGTTTTGTGATTGCTTGGTACGTAACACAATATTGACTTCAGCTGTCTTGTTATTAGAATTTTTTTATTTTTTATTATTTTATGGGTGACTTGTTATTGGGAATTGTTTAGAGTCATTTGAGCCATTGCAACTTTATTTAATATCTCACCAACCAAGATGCCAATTCAAGTGGATATTTTTTATTGGTTGGATTCGCGTTGCTTCCTCTCTTTCTTTTTTTTTTTTTTTTTAAAGATTGCAATCAGAGTTAAATATGACCTAAGTTTATAATTTGAGCTTAAATTGCTGTAGGCACTTGCTGATAATGTATGGCCTAACTTTGGTCTTACGGTTTTGCCACTCCTTGGATTGAAATCTGCTTCAATAACAATGGATGTTCGATGTAGTTCTCATTGTAAAGCCTACATGTTATTACAAATTCATGTATTCATTTGTTTTGCTAATTATATTTATTTAATCTTTTCTTAAGATTATTAGGGAAGGTAGCATTAGTCACCGGTGGAGCAACTGGAATTGGAGAGAGTATTGTACGTCTGTTCCACCAGCACGGTGCAAAAGTTTGTATTGTTGACATTAAAGGAGATCTCGGGCAGCGTCTCTGTGAAAGCCTCGGTGATCAAAGCACGTGCTTTGTCTGCTGCGACGTTGCAGTAGAGGATGATGTTCGCCGTGCAGTTGACTTTGCAGTTGATAAATTCGGTACGCTTGACATTATGGTTAACAATGCCGGTTTATCAGGTACCCCTTGTCCGGATATCCGCAACGCTGACCTGGCAGAGTTCCAGAAGGTGTTTGATGTGAACGTAAAGGGAGTCTTCCTCGGAATGAAGCACGCGGCTCGCATAATGATCCCACGGAAGAAGGGGTCGATCATTTCTATTTGCAGTGTTGCGAGCGTGATCGGGGCATTAGGCCCGCACGCATACACGGGGTCGAAGCATGCTGTCTTGGGACTCACTAGGAACGTCGCGGCCGAGCTCGGAAAACACGGGATACGTGTAAATTGCGTTTCTCCTTACGCGGTCGCGACAAGCTTGGCGATTGCGCACTTGCCCGAGGAGGAGAGAACCGAGGACGCCATGATAGGTTTCCGCAATTTCGTGGGGAGGATTGCTAACCTGCAGGGTGTGGAAGTGACCACCGTTGATGTGGCTAATGCTGTTGTGTTCTTAGCCAGTGATGAAGCGAGGTACATTAGCGGGGATAATCTTATGGTTGATGGGGGTTTCACGTGCACAAATCACGCGTTCTGTGTCTTCCGTTGAAGGCCTATTTTCTTTGCTGATGCATGGTTTCATGGCAGATTTATGGTGGGTTTTTCTTTGTTTGTTAGTCTGCAAATTTTTGTAGGCTTGCAGTGGGTACATTGGTATACATTTGCCGCAAATGTATCTATTTTATTTTTTAGCAAATGAAGATCTAAACTTGTTCTGGGTAATTCGGGCCATGACTTCATTGGTTTTTGTCTGTATGCATTTTCTTCATTTGTGCAAAGCCCACGTTGAAAAATTGGCAGCTATGCTATGTGGTACTGGAAAAATATGGTGACTCCTGGCATTGCAGGTCCATGAAGGATCAAAATATATATGCAACTTTACTACTGTTTGCAGTGAGAGAGAGATATATATATATATATGGTCAATATGCACCACTTTATCTCTATTTGCATAGAAACTCCCCTTCAGCATTCTAGGGGATCTGAAGTGACTCCCTTTGTCTTAAAATCTCATTTTTTGGGGATTGGTTTTTGTCCCTGTGAATGCTCTGAATATTTCTTTGAAATTAGGCTATATTTGTTATGGATGAATGGAATAGAATAGAATAGAATAAGAGATGGGAATGGAATGAAATGCTCATTCTATTCTTTTGTTTGGTTGTCAACATTAAAATAATGGGAATAAAATAGATATTCAAAATTTCATAAGTGATTATATATTTTAAATATAATGAAATAAAATGAAATATAATAAAAATTATTAACATTAATTTTTTTTTAAAAACTACAAAAATAAACTTTATTTTTGGATCATAAATTTGAGTTAAAAAAGAAAAATGATCCATGAGTAGAATAGTTATTTTATAATTCGAGTTCTAATTAAGTTAAATTTTCTTAACTATTAAGAAGCATGTTAATAAATATTTTTTATTCTTTTAGGATGCTGGGCAAAATAGTCATTTTATAATTTGAATTCAGATGGAGCTGAAATTTGTTTAACTATTAAAAAAATATGTCAAGGGTATTTTTTTTAACCTTTTGAGAATCTTAGAATGCAAATTTGGACATAAATTAACATAGAGGTAAAATTATCATTTTACAATTTGATTCGGATTAAGATGAAATTTTATTAGCTATTAAAAAATATATTATAAATATTTTTTTAACCTTTTGGGAAGCTCAAAATAAAAATTTAGAAAAAAAATGAATCCAAGACAAAATGATTGAGTAATATGATATGAATATTTTTATTTGCGTTTCATAAGTTCAAAATATGAATTTGGCCCCCCCAAAAAAAAAAAAACAACAAACCTAAAGATAAAATAATCACTTTATATCTTGAGTTTAAATCTAACCCGAAAATCAGATTAAGCAGTAAGATAGTTATTTTACAATCTAAGGGAGTGACTGAGAGAAATTTTTGATCACAAAGTAGTTTTTTATTTTTTATTTTTATTTTTTTAATTTTTGATCAAATTTTAATTGCAATAGAATGACTATTCTATCACTTAAATTGTGGAATATCTTTTTCCCTTTAATACGAGAATGAGTATTCTCATGAAATAGCATTTTAATTTAATTTTTTTGATAACAAACATAAGAATAGAATAAAACGAGAATAAATTTCATTCTATTTAGTTTCATTGCCATGGACCTCGGTGCCACGCCAGCTACGCAATTACAAGGATGACTGGTTGACAATGAAATGGTAATTTCTTGTCAGTGGCAGTTATAAAAAAAAAATTATTATTTTTTTTTGGATAAAAGTTAAAAAAAGAAATAAAAAATTAATTCTTTATGTTACTTTTTTACTTAAACGGATGATAATTTTATCCAAATGGGCGTTTTGACTTTTTTTTTTTCTTTTTAATGAATGCGATTAACAAGTTTAAAAAATATAATTTTATTTGTGAGTTTAGGAAATAAAAAAAGAACAGAAAATATTAATTAGGAAAAAAAAAAGAAGAGGAATGATAATATTTTTTTTATTTATCTATAAGTTTATGAGAAAAAGGATAATAATTTTTTTTCTTTGTTTTGAAGATGAGAAAAAATGGAATGGAAAGAAAATCTATATTGTTATTTAATCATTAAATCTTTTGAGTAGTTGGAGAGTTGTTAATTTATTTAACTATCTCCGTTTGGTTTGCAAATAAACTCTAAAAAATTCTATAAATCTCTGTTAACTTTATATCACATCAAATTTTTTCTTTAATTTATCTCATTTTATCTTATTTCAAACTCACCCTATATGATATGTTTGTAATTTTTTTTAATTGTATGGGTTAATATATCATTTTAAAAATTTTATTAATTTAAAAATTTTTCCCTCTATTTCTTTTCACTTTTGAAAAGATAAAATTTTAAAAATTTAAGCACTCACTCTCTTTTTCATCTTTTTTCTATTTCATTTTTTGTTTTATAAAAAAACTCAAATGAATTCTGAAAACTTCCCTCTCTCCCGTGTCATTCCATTCGAACGGAGTGTGCAGCTTTAAAAAAAAAAAAAAAAATTAAATTTTGATAAAAAAAAGAATTTATAAGATGAGAAAAAAAAAAAAAAAAAACAAAACGCTTTGTTTGCAGCCAAACAAAGCCTTCTAGAGAGTAGTGAAAGGACAAAAAGCCCCCACAATTTATCAAAATCAAGTTGGAATCCAAATTACTTTCTCACGCCTCGTCCAACTGCGACCACTAAACAATAAACACAGAAATCCATCCATGGTCTCCGGACTCGCACTCTCAATTACGTGAATCAGAATGAACCTGCCACACTGAAAAAACCATGGCTTCTGTTCCACAGTCTTCCTGGTTTTCTACTCTGAGACCTATCAACAATGGTCTCATCTCTTCTTCAACAAAACCAAATCCCAGAAATTGCTCATTCAAGGCCTTCAAAGTCTCATCATCCTCCTCCAAAGGTGCTGAATCTTCGCCAGCCGAATTCGAAACGTGTTCGGAGGAATCTGAAAAGCGCGCGGACCCGGTGAAGTTTGCATTTGAGAAAGCTAAGGCGTACAAGAAATCAGTACAAACCAACCCAACTCCAAAAATTATTCAAAACCCAATTTCGAAATCTGCTGAATTAGGAATTTCAAATGATGGGTCGGTCTCGGATGCTACCGAGAATGGCGGCGACAATGTGGTTCCGCTTCCTGCTAGTAGGCTTGCAATGGAGAAAGCAAAGGGGTTGAAGAAAAACAAAGAAATCGTTGGGGCCGGTGGTAGAATTGCTGAAGAAGATAGTGAAGCATTTTCGGGTATTTATTTATTTATTTTTTGTTGGGGGAAATTGTGGATTTCACGTCATTATACTCTATTTTATGATGGCAGATTTAGTAAGTTTGATGAGATTTGATTTTATTTTATGGGAATTTTCATTCATTGTTATATTTAAAATTAAAACAAAATTTTGTAGGTTATATTTTATTTTATTTTATAATTTAAATTTTAAAATTTTATATTATTTAAAATTTAATTTAAAAGAATAGAATTTAACGAATTATCTTTTGTTTTGTAGTAAATATATTTATCTTCATATCATATTTACTATATTTTTATTTTGTATTGGTGGTCAAATTTAATATTTTTCTTGTAAGAAAACAATTTAATTTCTAAATTAAAATATGTGTTTCAAAAATAAAATTTTATTTATCAAATCAAATAATACCAATTCTTTATTTTAAAATCAAATCAAATTTGAGAGAGAATATTTCCAAACGGAGTATAAGTTGTTTGGTATTTTTAGCTGATTCTGGATAGTTTCAAGCTTTGTTTATTTGCTTGCACTACTTTTCTACTATTAGCCATAAACTGAAACCCAGCTTTTAATTTTGTTGATTAGGTGTTAAAAATGATGGGTTGGTGTCAGAAGATACAAATGGTGGCGATCAGGAGCTCCCCCCTTCTGTTAAACTTGCAATGGAGAAGGCAAAAGATTATAAAACGAGCAAAGGCGTTATGGGTAGTGATTTAGGTGTCGAGGGAAGTCAACCAATTACAGGTAGTGTTTGGAAAATGTGAGTTTCTCTTTTTATCTTTATTTATGTTATTATCTGACTTTTGTTTTTCATCCTAAATCCATATATATATATATATATGTTAGTATTCAAGTAGAGCATAATTGAAAAAGGAGCATCAGGGAACTTAATTGGTTGGATGAGGAGGATTTTATTTTAGTTTTTCTATCAATTGCTTGTTGCAGCCAATTGCAATTGCCGTAGCCACTATATTTGGACCATTTGGTGCACATTTAAATGCAATGTTGACATATATGTGAAATGTAGGAACTTTATTCCTTTCGATTTGAATTCTATCTTCCGGGATTGGGAGGGTGATCGATAAAACAAAATGAGACTTTTTTTGGATGGAACATGGGCTAAAACTAAAACTTCACATGCATTGGTTCTAGGATTGAAGGGAGGAAATGAGACAAATCCGGGAAATGTGTTATTTGAGAATATGGCCGGTACAAAGAAAGAAGAATTGACAATTTCAAGAGTTGATTTTATGGGGCTTGACTTTGGGGAGAAGAAGAAGAGCAGGGGACTTCCTGCTGGGTTGCTTCCAGTGACTGACTCTTTTCCAGAAGGTGATATGCCGGAGGTAGAGATACTTGTTGGTGACACCAGCAAGTTTGAAAATGCTATGGAGTCAAAGCCAGCAAAGCCAGTGTCAACTGAGGAAGACAATTCAGATATGTACAAGCCAAAGGTTTCTACTTGGGGGGTTTTCCCTAGACCTAGCAACATTTCGAAAACAGTATGATTCCCATCACATCCTATGGTTTTATGGAAATGCTTAATTATATATCATTTAGTTGGGATTGCTAATTCTGGTTGTTCAATTACGCTGCAAAAGTGGTGGGAACATAAATTGATAATTTATTATGAAAAATAAATTAATTATGTAATTTCATAATTGCTAATTTTGCTTATATCTGGCCCTTCACAGATCTTGCATTGCAGGAGTCTTGTGCATTGGATTGCATCCTCCCCTTTCTTTAATTATGAAAAATATATTTGTTTTTTATGAACAAAAATTGTGCCAATATGACAACAACCAAGAGAACTAACTTCTAAATCTAATACGAATAATTTGGGCATCTTTTGTTTGTAAATTTAAACATTTAGAAAAACAGAACTCTCCTACGGTCTTCCAGGTCCTTTTCATCTATGCTAAGGTCCGGCCACTTTTAAGTTTTGGGATAAGGAATTCTTGATTAAATTCTACAACACCAGTTCATTTGATTCATGGGGAAAAGATTTTATATTTTGTTGCTCATGTTACCTTCTAGTGACTTTGTAATTTGGCATATAGTTGTTTGTGAATGTGACTGAAAAATTATTAAGCAATTAAAAACATATTTTGGGGAGAGTGGGAGTGTAATTTGATAATTACTGCAACTAACTATGAAAAATATATTTGATTGTTTTTTATGAACAAAATTTGGGCGCCAAGTTTGTGACAACCAAGAGAACTGTCAATTAAATCTAATATGGATATCCAAGCTAATTTGGTCATTTATTGTTTGTGAATTTAAACATTAAGAAAAATAGAACTCTCCTACACTCTTCCTTGTCCTTTCCACCTGTACTGAGGGCCTGATACTTTTTGTTTTGGGATAAGGAATTCTTGATTAAATTCTACAACACCAGTTCATTTGATTCATGAGGATAAGATTCCATGTTTCATTGTTAATGTTACCTTCTAGTGACTTTGTAATTTGACATAATGTTGTTTGTGAATGTGACTGAAGGATTACTAGTCGATGTTTAAAGGGATGTGCAATTGTTATTGGAGAGTATGAATGAAGTATAAGAAGAGAGGGATCAAAAACTTCTAAAACATTTCTGTGATGTATCCAAATGGAATAATTATATATAGGGCACAATTAGAATATCAATAACAGAAATACATTTTGAACCCAAGCTCTGTTTGGATTTGTGGATTTCAGCTAGGTCTATTCAAAATCCTGACGCCAAATCCACTGAGAGTTGTTTGGATGATCAATCAAGGTAAGGACTTAAAATTCAATTAAATCTGCTTGAGGATTGAACAACACAAAATCAACACATTTCAAATAGCAACTGTGAGTGTCATTTGCCAAGTCCACCCTCTGGCAACTCCGTGAAGAAAATTTTACTTTCCTCACTGAAAACAAATTGTCCATTTTCTCTATAGTCATGATCTCTTTCTCTCTCTCAGGCATGCTCACGCACACACTCACACATGCCCATACAAATTCACATTTTCTCACGCACACAAAACTTAATGCTAACGTTATCATAATTATATGTATATTGCATAATTTTTTGCCCATTTATGTATGCATGTAGAGTGGGTTTTTTTTTTGTTAGGTAATGTAGAGTGGGTTACAGATAGCAACTTGGAATATAGGCTTATTAACAAGAAAATTAAGAGAATTAGCAGATATTTTAGCAATGAAAAGAATATATAGCTTCCCGGCAAGAGACTAAGAGCCTGTTTGGCACACCAATTTATTGCCACTTTTGTAGAAAATGGCTAAAAATTGTTAAAAGTTACTAAAAATTGCTATAAGTTACAAAGTGCCAAAAATTGCTATATCTTTTAGATTTCATTTTGCTTTTGTTGAGATGTTTTTATATTTTTGCCTATTTGATGTGATGGTTCACTCATGAAAATAAACAGATTTTATAAGTTTTGTTGAACCATATCCATGTTGGGTTGGGGGATCTTGAGTATGAGCTTCATGTTTTCATCTCCACTGGATTCTGCTTATTGACTTTGCCTGATGATCTGTAGTTCTCTTGGTCAATAGGCGTAAAGAGTAGGTGCCTTCTTCAGTTTGTGACTTTTTGTGGTTACTACAATTTTATTTGATTTTTTTTAAAGGAAACGGTTGAGAAGTTTACATCTACTTAAAGACTGAAACGTTTCCTGTGGTAATTGAAACATCCTACAAAAACAAAAAAATTGATCCTTGTTCCCATGAAAATTAATATAATTAACGAATAAGACAATTGTTATGTGATTTTCCATTATTGAGGTAGTCTCATCATATAATCCTTCAGTTATTAATTAAGGTGATGGAATACTTCCTTTTAAATATTTGAGAGTCATAAATGTCACCTGCTCTTATTATGGAATCACGTACCATATTTGGCTTTTACTTACCAAGCAACCATAAATCCCTTTTTTATGTGCTCTTTTTTTCAATAAGTTAACATGAAGAGTGGATAATAATTTAGGAAAGTGCAAAAATGATCTCTTTGTTGTGATATTATATCTTGCACTTGGTAATCTTCTGATTTCATATTTTCCTTTTGTGTTTTTTTCCCCCTGTTCATTACTCCTCTTTCTTGTCCTTTTCTGTTGTCCCAATCTTCTTGCTGGAGCCAATTGTCACTTGTCCCAACCTTCTTGTAACACATGCTTTTTTTATTCCTCGTGTTTAGTATGGTGGAGGAAGAGTTATTCGCCCTGGGGAGCAGCTGGAAACAGCTGAAGATAAATCTGCTAAAGAAAAGCGTACAAGAGAACTACTTGCTGCATACAGGAGAAAAACTGGGTTAAGCATTGATCCACAGTTAAAATTGGAATGTGAGAAGGTATGAATTTTGCCAAATACACCCTTTATATTTGAAGTCATAACAGAAGAATCAAAATCAAAATCTGCTTTCAGTTTATCTGTTTCTATCATCTCTTGTTCTGAAATACAATAGGTTGAGTGTAAAAGATGTACGTGTGGCAATGTTAGCAAATAATTCTGGTACTGTTCTTTGTTACTTGAAGGAGGAACAAAAAGGGGCCGGTGGGGGGGGGGGGGGACTAGAAAGCAGATGTATTGGGCAAAGTGGACTCGATATCTGTCTTGTGTTTGTGGCTTGTCCCTTTATTTTATCATACCATGATGAAAATCAAGGAGAAACCAGGAAGCCAGTCTTCTTTTCAATCAAAAAATAGATTAAAATGCCAAAATGGACAATTTGGAAAATTTAAACAAAAATCCGTGTAAGTTATTACTGTTCAGCCATTTGTGCGGGATACTTTTGTTATTAGTATTTTTTAGTGGGTACTTTTGTTATTAGTAAATTCTATGTTACATGGACTTTGTCTCGGTGCATTACAAGAATTGAGGGTTTTGTATCACAACATATATTTTTAGCAATATAATGTTGATGTCACATGATCATTACAATATTTCTGATCCTAAAAATATTTTATTATAAATAATTAACTTATTTGATCACTAAATGATAGTTTTAGTGTTGAAACATTTTAGACTTGTTAGCTTAATTTTTCATATTGTTAGCACTGTTGCTTGTTGATGTTTCCTTTTCTATTTTTTGGACAACTGTAGGGAACCTGTAACCAATTGAACTTGGTTATTAGAACTTTGATAAATAAATAAATAAAAAAACAAAATGTAGGAATTGTAAGAGAAAACCCTAGTTGCTAGAGGCCATTGCTGTTGGAGCCACCTCTGGCCATTGGCGTTGACATCGGAGCCCACCATCAGTATTGCCTTCGTTAGGTGAACACCCTGCCAGAGGCTTGTTGCTGGATGTTGAACCACGTGTCCTCACGCGCTATCTGAAATTTTTTGCCCAATGGGCAGGTGCCTTGTTTCTTTGGCATGTGGCTTGCTGGCAGTCATTTGGCAAACATCGATCTAGCTCACTTGCTGTAGATCTACACCTTTGCACCATCAAACAATGTCTTTGATAGCTGGTTGGTGATCAAATGTATAGGCCTGTTCACTATTCAATTTATTTGGTTTGTCATCATCGTTTGTGATGTTTCCTGATTCTAAGAGACCTTTTGATTGTTGATGTAACCTGACTCTTTTTATTTGAGGGTTGTACACCAATTGATTGGTTCTTGGTTGAGATTTGTTGCCAAGTCTCCTTCGTTCTGAATCTCTTGCTTGTTGACTAATATGTCAAAGTTTGATTATGAACAAATAGGGACAACCTTGTCATCTTTATTTAGATTTCATCTCATTTAGTGTTTTTGAAAGCAGATGATGTTCCATGTTCTCTCACGCTGAAAAAATTAAATGGTATGAATTATCTAAGTTGGACTCATGTAGTTAAGACTTTCCTTCGTGGAAAAGATTAGTTATAGTACATCACTGATGATCCTTCGCCTTCCATTGCTTTCCATTATCTTGTTTAGATGAGTGAGAATGCTACGGTCATGGGATTGTTATGGCATAGTTTGGATGATTCAGTTGCTACCATTTTTGAATTTTCTGATTCGTCAAAGAAGATATGAGACTGTCTTGCTTAGCCCTATTCTCAGAAAAGTAATGCCTCTCAGGTTTATGAATTCTATGAGCAAGTTCCTTGCAAAGCAATGCGATAATTCCCGCTTTGACTATTACAGTCATCTTAAGGGTTGTAGGAATAGTTGTTGTAGTATTGCCCTTTCAGCAAGGATTTAATGCAACAAAGAAAATATTGGGAGGAGTTTATGTTTGTTAATTTCTTGGCTTTTATTAATCTTGCTCTACGAGGCTTTAAGGATAAGATTTTAGCCAGTGAGGGCATGGCTACTGTTGCTAGTGTTTATTCTTGTATACAATGATCCTCCATGGGTAGCCCATCTTCCACAATGTGTGATTCTTCAATTCCTGCTGGTAATTCTTCCACCCTTGTTGACACTTATGGTAGTTGCGGTGGTACTTCCTGATGCAGCTCAGGAAAATTTGATAAAGCTTTTTTTTGGGGGGGGGGGGGGGAACAGATCTAGTATACTGTAGAAATCTGACTTAAAACAGAGCAATACATCACTTTTATTTGAACAAAACGGCTTAGAGAAATCTGGTTTCAATGGTTAATGGAATGGGAAGGAATGGAAAGAATTTGAAATGACAAGGATGAAGAAATGAAGATGTAGGAGGAGTCCACCTCTTTGGACAGATCTGAAAGTCAGATTCTGCACCAATTAAATGGAAAATTGGTTGCTGGAATTAAACCAAGGATAAACACAGAGAGAACTTTTATTGCTTGTCTCAGATGCTTACAACTATTCCCTATTTATAAGCAACCTGCAATTCTAGAATATTCAAAATATTTAATGTTCTGGACCAACTTTTTGGACTTATCATTTAACATTGGACAGGTCGGGAAAATTTGATAAAGCTTATTAATAAAAAAAAAAAAAATCAGATCTAGTGTATTCCAAAAATCTGACTTAAAGCAGAGCAAAACAGGACTTTTATTTGAACAATCTGGCTTAGAGAAATCTGGTTTCAGCGGTTAATGGAGTGGGAAGGAATGGGTAGAATTTGAGTAATAAGGATGAACAATGAAAATGTAGGAGGAATCCACCTCCTTGGACAGATCTGAAAAGTAGATTCTGCACCAATTAAAAGGAAAACTAGTTGCCTGGAAATAAACAAAGGGATAGAACTTTTATTGCATGCCTCAAATGCTTACAAGTATTCCCTATTTATAAGCAACCTGCAACTCTAGAACATTCATAGTATTTAATGTTCTGGATTGCTTTTGGACTTTCCATTTAATACATTGGATTGAATTTTGGACTCCTTATTTAATGCATTTAGAAGTTCAAAAAAAAAAAAAAAAAAAAAAGAAAAAAAAAAATCCACAACCTACTAGAGGATTCTGGCAATCAGGCCTACACAAAACCTGATTCTGGATAATTTCATCAATTCTCTCCCGATTGGAGGAAACTTGCCTCCGACGAGTGTAAAGCTTGATAGCTTTCAAAGAGTTCTGGATCAATGCATTGAAAATTTGAAGCGGTAATCCAAGTGCTTTCTGATATTGGCTTGCCTTTCCATTTGACTAGGAATTTCTTGTAGTTCCTGCGCCTAGTTGAGACAACTTGCTCATTCATAATATCTTTAATTATATTTGATTCTTTTGGTATTTTAGGTAGACGGTAAGTGATTTTAAATATACTTGCACCTGTATCATCCCCATAGTATGGACTAAATCCTCCATGTTTAATATAGGGCTGAAGTTAAACTCCTCTGAAAGTTCAAGTAGATAAGCATTTGTTTCAAGACACTTAAGTATCTTGAATGGAACAGATTTCCTTGAATGAAGCTTCTGAATTTGAAATGACCCTTTTCAAAAATGTTCAAGTCGTAGGCGAATCATGACATTATCCCCAAAAGCCTCTTGTGTTTATCTGCAACACTTTTATATTGCTCATTACTCAATGCAATCTTCTTACGAACTTCCTCATGAATATTTTGCATATGTTTGGTAAATTTCTTAGCTTCTTGATTAAATCTAGCATCAATAGGTAATTACATTAAGTTAACGGGCTGTCATGTCTTTAAACATGTAACAATCTTGAAGGGAGAGCGACCTGTAGATCGATTAATTGAGCTGTTATAAGCAAATTCTGTTGTTGGAAGAATAAGATCCCATGACCGTACGTTTTCTTCAACAGGACATCGTAAAAGATTGCCTAAACTTCTATTAGTTATCTCAGTTTGCCCATCGGTTTGTGAGTGATAGGCACTAGAAAACTTTGGTTGATACCCTTGAGTTTCCATAGCATTTTCCAGAAACAACTTATGAATTTAACATCTTGATTAGAGACTATTGTCTTTGGTAAATCATGTAGCCTCACCACTTCACGGAAGAATATTTGAGCTACTTTTGATGCATTTGATGTCTTCTGACAAGGAAGAAGTGAGCCATCCAGGACACAAATTTGCTACCACAAATATTAAATCAAATGTTAGTGGTCCAAAACGAAATCTATAGATCAGTCTTCTCAAGGCAATTGAGTCGTTGGAGGGGTGTGTCCCTTAGAAAGTTGGCAAACATGACACTGCCAAATAATCTTTTTCACATCATGTCTTAATCGAGGACAATAAAACCAATCCTCCACTAGGGCAGCTGTTTCCCCTCTTCCAAAATGTCCAACAAGACCTTTTGAATGTAGCTCTCATGTAATAAAATTGTGAATGGAGGTGTTAGGCAAACACAATCGATTACTATAGAAAAGGTGGAGCGCGGCTCTTGGCCTAGTGGCAGAGGCTCCCATTGGCCCGCTCACCACCCGGGTTCAAAACTCGGAGTCTTCCCCCTTCCCCGCTTAACTATCAAAAAAAAAAAAAAAAAAAAAAAAAAAAAAACCTATAGAAGAGGTAACCATCTTTCAAGCTGAAATAAGGATGTTATGTAACGAGGCTTGCTTACAAATCTCTGTAGATTGCGTCAAAGTATGGATCACTTGTGTACTCCTTTATTTCTTCAAAACCAGCCACATTAATGGATATAACAGCCAACAAATTAGCCTTTCTATTGGGTGCATCTGCTGCCTTATTCTTAGACTCTGAACAGTGCTTTATGACATAAGAAAATTGTTGTAAATACGCACTCCACTTTGTATGCCTAGCGTTAAGATACTTTTGGAAATTTAGTTACTTCAATGCCTTGTGATCTGAGCAAAGAATAAATTCTTTATAGGACAAATAGTGTTTCTAATGCTTGATAGCTTGCACCACAAACTAGAACTCAAGCTCATAATAGAATATTTCTTCTTTGTCTCATTTAACTTCTCACTCTAATAGGCAATAGGGTGCCTCTCTTGACTAAGAACACCAATGCCTATATGAAGCTCACAAGTTAATTCATATATTTTATCAAAGTCTAGAAACTTGAGCACAGATGCTACCGTCATCCTTGCGTTTATTTCATGGAAAGATTTATCAGCTCCCTTCGTCCAAAAGAAATTTCCCTTCTCAACACACTTAGCAATTGTTTCCATAATAGAACTAAAATTGCAAATGAATCGCCAATAAAATGTAGCCAAATAATGAAAGTTTCTGACTGCACTAATGGAATTGGGAGTCGACCAATCAAGAATGGCCTTGATCTTTTCTAGATTAGCTTCAACACCTTTAGAGGAGACAAGAAACCCTAAGAAATTTACTTGGTCTGCTAAAAATTGACACTTCTTTAAATTGGGGTAGAGCTTTTCTGCTCGTGGAGTTGTCATGACCTACCTTAAATGGTCTAAAATGCGCTTCCTTGCTACTACTGTAAAGTAGTATATCATCAAAATATACAACAACAAACCTTCCAATATATGGTTGTGGGATATGAGTCATTATCTCGTGAAACTACTTGGAGCATTGGTAAGCCCAAATGGCATCACCTACCATTTATAGAGGCCATCTTTTGTCTTGAATGCAATTTTCCCTTCATACCTAGAACGAATTCTAATTTGATAATACCTACTTCGAAGGTTAATCATGGAAAATACCATTGCTTCAATCATTAAATCAAACATATCATCAAGCCTCAGTATAAGAAACCAGTACTTGACTATTATTTTATTGTTTGCTCAACTATCAATACACATCCTCCTGCTTCCATCTCTTTTTGTTGTCAACAACGCTGGGATAGCGCATGGACTGAGACTTTCCTTAATGAAGTCTATGGATAGAAGATCTTATACTTGCGTTCTTAATTTTTCATGCTTTATTGGACTCATCCTATAGGCTAGCAAGTTTGGGAGAGATGCTTCAGGTACAAGATCGATGACATGCTGGATATCCTGCATTGGTGGTTGCCCTTTTGGCAACTCTTCACCAAATAGATCTTAAAATTTAGATGATATTTCTTATTTTCTAGTTGCTTACTTATTTTGTTGGTTGTCTTCTTGTTTTAGACATGCCATGCCAGTTAAAGAATAGTCCATGTCGCGAAGCGATTGACTAAAGATGGAAAGGTCAAGATGACCATCATAGGATGGGGCGTCTAACTTAATGTTTTTGAAAAGCCTATCCTCAAGGCAATTATGGGCTTCAATTTCATTATAGTAATGACTACGATTCCTGTCATGGGCCCTATATTCACGATTTTGCCAATGGTGTAATTGATCACCTCTCCTATCACGGTGATTGTTGGAGGCATCAGAATGGTCGGCATTCGACGGATGGTGGGGTCTTTCAAGGTTTGCTATCCTAGCAGCTAAGTCCTCACTTTTCCGATTGGCAGTAAACTCCTCTCGAAGAGACATTAATTGGTCTGTAAAGTTGGCTAACATTTGGACCACTTGTGCATCTATGGGGGCAACGAGTTGAGGCTTCATGTTATTGGTTGACGTGCTCAATGTGACGAGATGACCACTACGTAAATGCATGTAACACAATGATTATGGCTATTGGGATCGCAGAACACCTAGGGCAGGTAAGTAGTCTCTCTCTCTCTCTCTCTCTCTCCCCCATCTTTCTCTCTCTCTCTCTCTTTTTTTTTTGGGATTAGTGACAATTTGGATTAGTGCAACAACTAAAGGCAAAATTTTAAAGCAAGGTCCGAATACTTTAATCACCAAAATTCTTCCTTTGTTCAATTAAACTCAACAATTTAATAATGAAGACAAAGTGGATGGGGTTACAACCATGGGTGAAGGAGATTTGATTATGATTCAAAATATTTTTTGGTTCAAAGGGGCAAATCGAAATCCAACCATGGGCATAATAAGTAAAATTGATACCATGAAGGCATAGAAAGTAATTCAAAAGAGAGGCAAAGAGTGAGTGCACTTTGGTCGTAAGATTTAGTTGGAAAAAATTAACAGTGTCCTAAAAGTGCTGCTCATAATCCTCTTGCGTGTTCTGAAAAGTCGCCGAAATTTGGCCGGAGTGTTGCCCAAACTCCATCGACTAGTTGTTGGGTCACCGGTGAGGTTGCTTGATTGCGGCAATGATTGTTGGGGGGGGGGGGTGGGGGGATTTGCTAGAGCTAATCTTGGGTATGCGGATGTGCATTTGAGGAGTCTTCTAAGAGTAGATCTCACTTGCTAAGCAGTTAGTGGCGCCTGGGGTTGTGTGGGGTTGCAGGTTGTTTTTGTATGGGTTCGTGAGGCTTATTGGAGTAGGAGAGACTAGTGGTGGTGGTGGTTGTTGTTCTTTTTCATCACCGAAGATGCTTTGTTGGCTTTGTTTATAATGGTGAGGATATTTCTTTGACGTTGCTGGAACCTTTCAAATATTTCGACGGTGACTTTTTTTTGGTGGGGGGGGAGTTTGGTATCGCTGGTGACCAACAAACTCACTGGAGTGGTGGATTGGTTACCAGAGTAGTGGATCAATCCCAAATAGACCTAGGTAGTGACAAAGATGTGAAGGATGGTGGGCTAGGGCTTTGAATAGTGATGGGTTTTAATTTTTCTTTTTTTTTTTTTTTTTGATTGACCAGGTTTAGCTCTAATACTAATTTGATGTGAAACAAGAAAGAAATTAAGCTAAGGAGATGAAGAAATTTGCCAAGGAAGAGAAGAAATATCCAGAGAAGGAGAAGAACACAATGGGGGAGAAGAGCAACAACTCATAAGCTATATTTTTTATCTAAATATTCGACCATGTTTTAAAATAAAATCATCCTAGCCTTTATATGAGCAAAACAAGGTGGACTAGGAGTCATCTTGGACAAGCCTAGAGACAATGACTAAGAATCTTCTTGGACAAGTCAAAATATAATAGCTCCTCAAACAACTGCTAATCAGCAAAAATACAATTAACAATCAGCAAAAATACAATACTCGTAAATGAAATACAATAACTCCTAGAACACTTAAGATGACCCATCAGTTGAGTATTGGGCTATGACTCGTACTGCACTTGAGATGCTTTGAATACATTCCTTACTTCATGATTGACTTTGGTATTGCAGTTTTGCCCTAATGTCTATGGCCTCCAAATCTATGACAATGACAACTAGACATCTATGTTCATTACCGACAATCTTTTGTTCCATGAGCGTACTAAACATATTGAGATTGACTATGACTTCATTCGAGACTTGTTACTTTGCAAAGTATAGGCCACTCCTTTTGTTTGTTCGTCCTCTTGGTTGGTTGATTTTCTCGCTATGCCATTGTTTCGCCTTTTCTTTTAAAGCCTTCCTTTCAAGCTGGGCATTTTTGATTTGTATGTTCCAGCTTGACGGGACGTGTTAGACTTGTTAGCATAATTTTCATATTCTTGGCATTATTATTGCTTGATGTTTCCTTTTCTATTTTATGGACAACTGTAGTAACAATATATCCAATTGTATTGTGTTAAACTTGTTATAAATATAAACGAGAGGGAGGAAGGTTTTTCATCTCCTTCTAATCCCTCTTCTTTTCTCCTAACTAAAAGAGTGTTAGACCTCATTTCATCATTTGTACTTTCATCACTAAAAGATTGTGGTGGTGTTAGACCTTTCAAAACTTTATTATTGGGATATGTATCTAAAAGTTGGTTGTAGATATGTGAACACCAGGTGAGCATTTAAGTATATTGTATATTATTTAAGGTACTGACATAATAGAAATGTGCTTTAAATTAAATAAAATCCAAATAAAGTATAATACTTTAATTTTTCATTCATGTGAAAGGCTAGAGGTTTTGTTGCTTTGTCAAATATGATTAAAAATTTGAGGATTTTAGTGTTTAATTTTGGTATAGGAGTTGGAAATGTATTTTATACACTTGTCATATCTGGTGGACATGGTTACATTGGAGGAAATAAAAAGTCCATATAACACTGAGTATATTTGTGTGAGATACTTTAAATGTTTAAAATAATTTTTGCTACAAAAGTTTTGGAAGCCACCTCATAAATTTAAGAAGTCCTTGTTGGAAAATAAATTATTTCTCAATTTTAAATATATTGTTGTGACACAATTTTCTTATGGACCTTTTGATTATGTTGCCTTGATGGAGAGCTATAGTACATAAACTTATGCTAAATCTGAATGCTGTTATATGTAGACTTTGAAGGATGGAAACTCCTTGATGGATCTTGGAAAGCTTGAGGATGCATTATCATTTTATGAGAAAGTCATGGATAAGTTGACATTTCAGGTGATCTCCTTTTGATATTTAAATAATCTGAACCACCTAAATGTTTAAGAGTATTATTCTTTATATTTGTCAAACAAAACATTGATTACAAATTTATTTTCTATCAATTGATTCTTTTTTTTTTTAAATATATATTTAAAGTGATAAGTATTGTAAAAAAAAGAAAAATGGAGCTATACCAACGCAAATTGTGCCATGTGTTTGGATTTGGTTCACATGCAAAAGTTGATGTTACACCATTCATTATTTTTATTTTTATTTTTTTATGTAAGATAAATAGTGGAGGTATATGAAAAGTGAAATTAAATGGTAGTTACAAAATTAAGCCGTAAAATTACTTAATTAGGTTGGTAGTTTTTAGAAGTTATTTTACACACATTGTAAATAGCAAGTGATTGAAGGGTATAGAAGAAAGAAAGAGAAAAGTTTCATCAAAACCTAAGCTTCACCAATTACCACTCTCGTTTCCTTATATAATAATTAGAAGTTGATGCACACACTTTGTGTGAAAGAAAGGTTCATAAATTTTTTTTCTTTATTTTGTTTTCATTTTTTATATTTTTTTCTAAATTGTCGAGAAAAATTAATTAAAAGTTAAAAAGTTCGAAACATTTATGTCAAATAATAAATAGTGGCATTTAAGAAAATAGTGAGTAATTAATGAGTAATTTAAGAAGATAAACGAAGTAGTGGGAAGTTAAGAGGGCATATAAGGAAAATAATAAAATACAAACACAAAATTACTTATAACTTGTATGATTTCAAAAAATTACTTAATTCACTTCTTTTAAGTTATAAGTGGTTAAAGGGTATTAGCGGAAGAAGTTAAAAAAGTTTTACTAATTATCCTAGTGTCACCTTATTATAATAGTATAAATAGTATAGGTAATAGTTCAATTTGTTGAATTAGTAGATCATCTATGATAACTGTTAAGAGTATTGTTTCCTAATATCATTAGAAGAAGATATTATTTCCACAGTACTTCAAAAGTAACTAACATTGCATGAGAAATATTTTGAATTTTACTTACCTTGCTCCTCCATGAAGATCATCAAAAGTTTTGCTTTAGCTCCATAATCTAGATTTGGTATTATGGTATTTTCCTCATCCTCACATGCTCACATCACACTGAGCAATTGTCCAATCTATTCATAAATTGTTGAGTTATATTAAGAAGTCAAAATTGGATTGGATTTGAATTTTCCAAATTGAGATGTTGATTATAAGCCATTTAATGTAAATGGGCTCAGTTAATAGTCTGATTAGCATGTTTTGGTATTACAAAATCAGTTGGAACTTGGGAGGCTCTAACTGCTGCCCTTTTTTTTCCTTGTTAAGAACAGAAACTTTCATGGCATTGAATATGATGAAGGGTAAAGAAATTTTTATATACAGTGATAAAAAATGGAAGGGAATGGATACGAATCACAACAAAAACAGATAAAAGGGAAAGAAAAATATGAAATAAGGATGACTGAATAGTGGTGTCTCTCGAGGATGTAACTACTAAATTGGGATAAAAATGTTATTGGAAGTGTTGTAGGGTTAGATCCCCTCTTTTTGCGAAGAAGTCAGCCTTCATATTAACTGACAGTAAGTCAGTTAAAAAATATAACAGCATTACCCTGAAGCATTTAGTTGACGATTGATGGCATATAAAAAATTTCTGACGATGGTTGTTTGTGAAACTAATTTTCATATAAGATGGGTAAAAATATCTTCTAACAAGTAAAGCTGCTGTGTAGTTACAAGCCTTTAAAGACGCTTCTTGGTGTTTCAGGAGAGCTGACATTCATTAGTAATCATGATTCATGATACATAAGAATAGATAGAAAAAAGGTAAAAAAAAAATGGAAGGGTGCCTAGCATTTAGTTTGCTAATTTCAAGTGCAGAGGGTAGTTAGAGTTATATATCTGTTCTTCTGAAAATTGTACATTGAATTACATTCATATTATTTATGCAGAGTGAACTTCATGGCTTAGCGGCTTTGCAGTGGTCTATTTGTCAAGACTCGCTCAGCAGGTATACACACACACACACACACATCATTTCAATTAATTCTCTCTCAGAGTCCTTATAATGTGTGTAAATTTTCCAGAGGAATTATGGGAATATCTGGTTCACATTTTCAATGAAAGTTGTATATTACAAAGTTGTGATGAAACAAAAACATAGGTAAAACTATGTGGACTGTCTTTTTCTGAACTTCCTCAATAAGTTAACCTATAATATCTGTTCTCAAGAAACACAAAAAAAGACTTCCCATTTTTCTGTCAAATTAATTAATAATAATGGAAAAATGTGTTTTCAAAAAAAAAAAAAACAAAAAAGAAAAAAAAGAAAAAAATTTCTCCTCATTTGCGTTATAGATATGAAAGGGTGGCCTTAGATTAGCACTAAGGTTGTTCCACTGACTTGGCAGTTAAGAGAACTCTGGAATTAGTTTCTCTGCTTGCAGAGAAAAGACTATTTACATTTGACTCTCCCCATACTCTGCAATGTGGGAACATTGTGTATTGGGTTGGCTTTTTTGTGTGTGTGTTTGTGGGGTGTTCCAGATATAGCTCTCCCCCAGAAATGGCAGTGAGCTATTTACATTGAGATTTTCTTTATGCTACAAATTTTCTTAATATCCTGATCAGTTAAAGGCAATAAACTGTGTAAATGTTGTTGATTACACAAGTAGCTGCAAATTAGTTAGGCAAGCATTTATTTTTACTGAAAGCAAGGATCTTGGAATTGCTTAATGCAATTTTGATAAAGATCACTTGAAATGGTGACACAAGTTATAGGAACATAATGCCTTCAGTAGCCCCCCTTATTGTTTTTTCTTTTCTCAATGCTCCATTTCTCTGCATTTTGAGAGTCTTCCAAATGAAAAATGCAACCAAAAAAAAAAAAAAAAAGATTAAATAAGTTTTGTTGTATTAACAGTGAATATTGAAGTACATTGTTAACCATAAACAGCTAGGTTAGGAATTTTTTGAATAATAAAGATGGTGTAATATATCTGAATCTAACTACTATGTCAAACTGACTTAGATATGAAATATTGAATTGCCAATGAAAATGGATGCCTAAATGTTACAGGTCCTAACCTTGTTCAGGAAAATATTTATGTTTCTTAAAATATTTCTCATACTCCTGAAAAATGTGAAACTCCAATAGTGCTACGTGAAAAAAAAAAAAAAAAATTGTCTTCCAGTTTCCTATTGTAGGATTGATAAAATGTAATCAAGTGATGGCAGTGCTTGAATTATGCAGAGTTCTTGGATTCCTTGTGTTTCTCCTCAACGTATCCTCATTGTTGGTGCAGCTTTCAAAATCTACTCCAAAAATACAATTTGTAATGCATTAAATTTAAAGGAACTTGGTGGCCTTTCAAGATAAAGGCTCCTTTTTGGCTTGCAGGTTTGCGAATTTGACATGGAATCAGTGTGTTTTTTTTTCCGTTTAATTTGATTTCTAAGGAATAACCTTCTTCATATTTCCGCTATGTGCTGGCTCTCTTTCATATATTTATGCCTTTGGAGGACTATCAATTCTACTGAATGCTTCAAATACATGTTATAAGTTAGATTACTTACTAAAAATTAAGAATAAAAACTAACATATTGGATGAGATGGAAATAGTATGCTCGAATTAAAAATGTTATAACTTGGTAATGGATGACAGGCACAACGTTAGTTGATTTATTTACGCATTTGATTCCAATGTTGGGTGATTTATTTTTCATGTAGTTGATTATGTATTCAACATTGGCAATGATTGACAGGCCCAACGAGGCTCGACTCATGTATGAGAGGCTGCAGTCCCACCCAAATGTCAAAGTCAGCAAGACAGCAAAGCAATTTCTATTTGGCTTCCAGGTAACTTATTGGGAGTGGAGGTTATTTATGCAATGCATGAGTCTATGGCTGAGATCTATTAGTGTGACTGCATTGCCAGGAGTCTGGATGAGGTGTCTATGACATGAAAACCTCAAAACAAAATGATCCAGGACGTGCATCATTACTTTTTACTTTTATTTTTGATTCATATATGCATGTCAATTCTTGAAGTTTAAAATATATCTAATATAGATACATGGTCATGTCCATATTTCCTATGTGGGTAGTGCTGCAAATGGTGGCAACTACAGGATGCCGTTATTGCATGAATTTGGAATTTTGTGAGTGTTGGTATATATCCCATTTTGATAAAACTGAGCCGTGTAAACAAGTATAAAATCCTAATAGATCTCTCCACTCCTAGCCATTTAGTTTCGAGCTAGATGTCTTAACATGTTATTTGGGAGGACCCATCTTCCTTTCACTTCTGAATCTCTCGGTTATGCACTTCTTGTATTCTGATAAATTGGTTTTGCTCCCCACATGCGAGTGGCGATTATTGTTGGAGTGTTTCTACATCAGTTGTGGAAGGGGCTGGTGGTCAATATATAAATGTGAGAGAAAGCCTCATCTCATGAGCTAACTTTTGGAAATGAGATAGTGATGCGGAACAACAATTGAAAGTAAAGAAAGAATAGAGAGAAAGAAAGAGAAAGAAGAAAGTAGAGAAGAAGAGAAGAAAAATTAAAAGAAAAGAAGGGAAAGAAAAACACGGCCACCAATATTATTCAATCAATCAATCAATCAATCAATGATCTTCTGTTAACCCTAATTAGAGTTTAAATAGAAAACATCATGGGCCTAACACAAAAGGCCTAAAATAAAATAAACCGATACTAAAATAGCCCAAAAATAAATGGGTCCAAATAACCTCTAATAATATAAACTCATTATCAATAAAGCCCAAAACAAATGGGTCCAAATAATAAATAATAATAATAATAAAAAGAAATAAATTTAAAAATTGATGTCCTCATCAACTCTCCCGGACTGAGAAGAACTCGACTTCGTCGAGTTGAAAACTTGGCACTATTATAATGTCGCATTTTCCACTTGACAAGACATCTTTGGAGTGGACAGAAAATGAGATCCTCAACATCGAACACAGATAGGCACCGCTGAAGAGGTGGAGGAACGGGAACCGGCAAAAAAATATCTCCATAACCTGCAGACAATATTTGAGGCCCAAAGATGCCTCCACAAGATAATAAATTCTCCACATGCCAAATTACGACAAAACTCATATCACATGGCAAAGTAAAAAAAATTGCATTGGGACTAGGATCACAAAGGATATAGAATGGCCCAACATTTTCGGTATACAAATTTTGGCAAGACGATATGGGGTAGTAAGTAGGCAATGCATAAGTCATCAGTAAGTTACATCCATTAAATTCTTTATTCCCATCAATAACATAAGTAGGAAATTTATAATAATTATTATTCAACGCAATTTTTCATTTAATATCAGCATTATCAAAAAGAAGTGGAATACATGGATGAGAATAAGTGACGAGTGATGATGTAACTGAACTTATCAAATTAGAATTCCTAAAAAACGAACGAATGGAATGAGACTCAATGATATCGATAGAATAGTGGTAAGACATGCCAATGTAAAAAAAATTGTTCAATGTATGCAAGAATGTCTCTGTTATACACTAGAAGTGAGGAGGACTCATGCAATTGAATGATCTCACGGAAGAACAATTTGGACATAGACTCAAAGAACTCCCAACAGATGAAGTCACTAAGTAAAACTCTTGAGATGCTTAAATAATATCCCCTGAAAAAGTAACCATCACTAATGATAGAGTCTATGCAATCTTGACGATCATTATTCATGATGTCCTCAAATAAACCAACAAAATCAATGTAAGATGACGGTGGAACCAATTCAACCACTTCAGACACATTTTGAGAATTTGGTGACTCGTCATAATCAAATGTCAAAAGAGGAGAATCAATAAGAGAATCACAAGTGTCAACAGAAACAATAGAGGCGCTGGGTTTAAGAGATGGACGTTGTAACTCAATGGTTCGTATAGGGTACTTTGACTCTTACATAGACTCATAAGACTCAAATTCATAAAATTTTTCAACTTCTAAAGCTTTGGAATAAGTTTCATTTAATGTCTTATGAGTGTATCGCTGAATTACCTCACGGATGCAAGGTCTGAGCCCAAGGACAAATCTACTAATGGCACAAGGCTCATTTTGAAAATTAGACCACTTCCTAAGAGTTTTAAAGTGATCAAAATAGTCATCAACAGAAGAATCCTCCTGTTTAAGACGCATTAACTGAGACCATTCCTTATCTATAAAACTTTTAGGAACAAATCGATCGCTCAAAATTTGTTTCATCAAAGCCCATTGAGTAACATGTCTATGGTATAACTCAACTGTTTGCCAATACTCTCTAGCATAATTGGTCAATCTTGTTTTGGCCAGACGAATACATTGGTCATCAGATAGGTCGTAATAGTTAAAAATGTATTCGATATCATCTACCCAATCAAGGAACTCAGGAGGATCGATAGTGCCACTAAAATAAGGAGGATCTTTGACGTAAGTTTGATTAATAGAATGAAGTCCTATTTTATTATTCCAATATGATTGATTTTCGAAATTCATGGCAAAAGGGCAGAAGTAATTTCTTTTTTTTTTTAATGCTGATATTAAAGAAAATTGAAAAAGAAAGTAATAAAAATATAAAATCCTAATATGCTTAAAATAGGATTAACAAATCTAATAAATGAAACTCAACAAATAATTTAGGAAAGCAATGGGTGAGTGATTTTTTTTTTTTTTTTTAAGATGGGCAACAATTAACTAAATTCAAAAGGGAAATAGGAAATAGGATAAATGAAACAAGTAGGCAAGGTTCAAGTTCAAATTTATGCAATTCAAGCTGCCATATGGCATAAGCATTTATCATAATTAACAATGAGAGAATTGTATCTAATCCAAACCTTTGCTTCAAACTATATGAAGTGTTCACTTTTGAAACATCCGAATAAGTAGTCGGCTGTCTTGTTGCTTAAAATTTGCCAAAATAGATTGACAGAGTGTTCTGGAATTCATCGAAAGTCACCGGAGGTTCACCGGAAGTCACCGGAGGTTCGCCGGAAAAGTTGCCGGAGGTCGCTAGAGGTCACTGGGGTCACCTGGGAGTTCACCGGAGGCAGGTGGTGTTGCTGGACTTTGCCGGAGTTTGCCAGAAGTCGCCGGCCGGTCGCCGGAGGTTGTTAGGGTCGTCGGTGAGTTCGCCGGAAGTAGGTGATTCCGGTGGTGTAGGTCGCCGGAGCTGGGTGTAGCCGGAAATGCACGAAAGTGTATACGAAGGTCTTGAGGGTGACGACGCGTACGCGTATGGCAGTGGCAGCGGCAGCGGTTGTGGCTAGGGTTTTTTTTTTCTCACGGCTGAAAACGGCGATTTGATATTTTTCTTTTGCACCAGGGATTCGCTCTGATACCAAGTTGATGCGGCACAACAATTGAAAGTAAAGAAAGAATAGAGAGAAAGCAAGAGAAAGAAGAAAGTAGAGAAGAAGAGAAGAAGAATTAGAAGAAAAGAGGGGAAAGAAAAACACAGCCACCAATATTATTCAATCAATCAATCAATGATCTTCTGTTAACCTTAATTAGGGTTTAAATAGAAAACATCATGGGCCTAACACAAAAAGCCTAAAATAAAATAAACTGATACTAAAATAGCCCAAAAACAAATGGTTCCAAATAACCTCTAATAATATAAACTCATTATCAATAAAGCCCAAAATAAATGGGTCCCAATAATAAATAATAATAATAATAAAAAGAAATAAATTTAAAAATTGATGTCCTCATCAGATAGACTCATGACCACCTAGTAACTCCTCACCTCATGGTCTAGCTTTTGGGAATGAAATAGGTCCATGATCACCCAACAACTAGTATCAGAGCCTAGATTTACCATCAATCTCAATCCACTGAGAGAAATGGGTTGTCGCTCCCTCTGACCCAAGATTTGATGTGTGAAGAAAGAGATTGTTGGGGTTTTGCCACATTGATTATCGAAGGAGCTGGTGGTCAGTATATAAGTGTGGGGAAAAGTCTCACCTCATGAGCTAGCTTTTGAGGACCCACATCGGTTGTGAAAGAGGTTAGTGGTTAGTATATAAGTGTGAGAGAAAGTCTCATCCCATGAGCTAAGTGGTCAGTATAGAAGTGTGAGAGAAAGTCTCACCCCATGAGCTAGCTTGGGCCTATCTCATTTTCAAAAGCTAGTTCATGGGGTGAGGCTTTCTTTCACACTTTTATACTGACCACCAATTCTTTTCACAACCGATGTGGGTCCTCAAAAGTTAGCTCATGGAGTGAGACTCTTCCTCACACTTATATATTGACCACCAGTTGTTTTCATAATTGATGTGGCAACACCCTAACAATCTCTCCCTTCACACATTGGGTCTTAGGTTGAAGGGAGTGACAACTAGTTTCTCTCGGCGGGTTGAGATTGATGGTAAACTTGGGTTTGATATTAGTTGTTGGGTGATCTTAAGCCTATCTCATGCCCCAAAGTTAGTTTATGGGGTGAGACTTTCTCTCATACTTATATACTGACTACCAGTCCCTTCTACAACCGATGTGGGAGCACCCTAACGATTTCTTTCTTCACACATCAGGCCTTGGGTCGGAGGAAGCAACAACCCATTCCTCCTGATAGACTGAGATTTTTGGTAAACCTGGACTTTGATTCCAGTATTGGGTGGTCTTGGGCTTATCTCAATCCCAAAAGCTAGCTTATAGATTGAGACTTTTCTTCGTACTTATATACTAGCCACTAGCGTTTTCCACAACTAATGTGAGAAGACCCAAACAATTACATGTGAGGGGGGGGGGGGAAGTTGGTATATATCCCACACTAATATAATTAAGCTTTCCAAATCATTATAAGATTCTAATGGGCCACTCAGCTGCAACCTGATTAGTTTTAAGTTATATGCATTTGACAGTGACTGAAGAAATAAAAACACATACTGGCTGATTAGATTTAAGTTGGATGCTTTTGACAGTGACTGAAGAAATAGAAACACACCCAGTTTTCTTCGATGTCGATTGCCAAGCTTATAGGGTGGTTTCATATTCAAATTCCAAACAAGAGTTGCATTATGGCCCTTCATATTTTAGTGTTATTAAATCTGTTTTTCATTTTGATGCGCATGCCTTTTCTTTCTTTGCATAACCATCTTGGTGATGTTATAACTGAAACTTGGTTGGTTGATTGCAGGCCATGGAGATGATGAAAATTAAGAGATCATATCTTTCTCCATTGGACACAGGTTACCAAAATTATTTTGAAGCATTTGTTGAAGATAAAGTCAACTCTCCTTTAAAGGATTCTGAAGTTGAAGAAGGTGCACTTAATCAAGCCCTCCCATACATTATTTTTCTTCTTTCTCCTATCTTTGTTGTACTGGTAATTGCTTTTCAGAAGGGAGTATAACTCAGAAATTTAACATTAAAAATAGCAAGGATTTTGCAGTTTTCCTCACCTTCAAAATGTATGTTGTTTTCCATAAAAAGAAAAAAAATGTATTTTCGTTCCAGCGATCCTTTTGTAACACGACATTCTTTATCAACCGTTACATTGAATACGTAGTACCTTCTCAATGAATAATGTGCATGTCTAGCCCCCGGGATCTAGCTATGTTGGCTAGTGAATTTACTCCCTACTCAGGCGATGCGAGTTCGAATCCCACGATTTAAAATAGAGGTATGGTTGAGGGGTTAGTCACGTGTCGTCCTAGTTTACCCGTTTACTACGCATTTGATGAGGTCTGCAATAAACGTGGGGTTTCAGGTCAACTCCCCCCCTCCCAAAAAAAAAAAAAAAAAGAAAATGTGCATATAAGAGATTGAGTACGTGTTTGGATTAACATTTGTCGAGGGAAATTGATGGGCCAGGAGATTGAAAATTACTTCTCTTGTTTTGGTTTGTGGTAAAAAAAAGGAAGGAAAAATGTATGAGATTCGAGAAATTAAAAATAAGTAAATTATGTAAAACTCTTATTATCACATATTTTTAATCCACAACTAAAATTGTGCATTTAAGATTTTATGCTTCCTTTTTCCTTTCTTTATCTCTCATCAAGTCCATAATCCAAATACACGCTCAATGCTAATAGATATATGATGGCTAATTTGTTAATTGCTTTGTCTGCCTCAGTTGTCGTAAATTGGTTGTGGGAGAAAACCTTCGAGATTTTGAAAAATAAGAAGAAACTATAACCAATTGTACAAAATCTATTAACAGTGAGAGTCATTGAATGAGGGTGATCAATCTCCATTGTCATGCAAATATGCAATGGTCCATTCTTATTAAGCTTGTGAATTAGAGGAAAAATGCTCCTTCAATAAGATATGACCACAATTTAATCACAGGTGTGGGTGGCTGAAGTTGAGATGGACTTCAAAATTATGTCAGCCAATTCGGGAGATTTTGTCGGATAACCCGAAAGAAAAAATATATATATATATATATATATATGCTCCGCAGGGAGAGGGGTAGAGATAATAGAAAAAGAATTAACCCAACGTAATTTAATAGAGGAAATGATCCTTAATTGAATTAAAAATAGAATGTAAAAGGAACATTTATGTGCCAATGTTGATTTGAGAATACAGAAAAATATGTTATTCATTGTTGGTGCTCATAATAATGACCACAACCATATTATTGCATACAAAATGTGTAAATGTTGAGTTTGAAACCTTAGAAGTTCGGATACGCAATAAAGCGATTTCAAAACACGAAATGATAGAAATATGTTAAAAAATTAATTTTTTTAGATTTGTTTATTATATACATGTAAATATTTTATTTTAAAACTTTAGTGATAAATTTTATAAGAATTTGGGGATATTCCTAACATACGAAAAGGGTAATTCTAAAGAGAGCATACATTCCATAACTTAGATATTACAATATCCTCCGCATAACAATTATTTTCCACTAAGATAAAAAAAAAAAAATTAAATCATCATATCATTTAGCAAAATGTTGTTTCATCATAAAATAAATAAAAATAAGTCTGAATAGCGGCATATTCATGATTATCTTATAAGGGGATGGATTTAACATCAATTGAAAAATAAAATTTAAAGATTTTTTGTTAGGAGGAGTCACGCACCTTTAGGTGTTTGAATATTATAATAAACATATATAAATAATCTGTATGGAAAAAATTTAAGAGTGGCTGTCTCCCGACTATACTCCCTTGAGTTTGAATATAATTGCTTGCCCCCTTATTATTCAGGTTCAAATTTTAGTTCCCTCCTCTTAATAGAGTGTATTTCACGTGCTAAATAAAACGTTTATACAATTTATGAATCAACCTTGATAAAAAAAAAAAAAAATCTAGAAGAAAGATTTAACCTTGAGAATACTTAATGAAGAAATAAGGTTAATTTCACAGCAAATAATTTTGGGTGTAAAAATCACTAATATTTCTTGAATTTCAAAAAAAAAAAAAAATTATACGAGCGCCTTTGTACTCCTATGTATACACCCTGAGTGGGTTTGATTGATTCTAAGTAGACATTTTTGTTTTTACATTTTAAAACTTATCGCCATTTAATATTTCTTATTTTTTGAAATTTGAAAAAGGTTAGTAATTTTCAATTTTAGCAAAAGAATATAAATATAATTATCTCAATGTGCTATCATTAAAAATAAATTAAAGGACAAAAAACAAACAATAGGTATCAAAGTTGTGTCTATAATCGAAACTTGTGCATCCCTAGTAGGGATTTGCATGAGTTGGGTTAGGTTGGGTTCAGATTAGACTCATTTGGTTGAGTCTTTCAGCACCAAGTCCAAACTCGACCCCTTTTGATATCGGACTGAAAACTATGAACTCAAATCCGTTCACTACTAAAAAAATTAAAACCCAAACTCGTCTATTAGGCCAAATGATAAAACATTAAAAAAACATAAAACTCATTCAAAAACAGAAAAAATATAAGAATGACAGGTCATAAATTCACCAAAAAAAAAAAAAAAGACAGAAAAAAAAATTACAATTAGTTTTTTAACTAATTATTTTTTTTCCTTCTGCTTTAAAATTAATAACTTATGCATAACTGACCGAAGAGGGGACTGAGACTGAGAAATACAAAGTTTGAGAAGAGAGAAAGAGCAACTGAGCGTTTGGGTTAGGGTTTGTAAGGGAAGAGAGGAAGAGTGGTTGAGTGTTAGGGTTTGTGGCGGAAGAGAGGAAGAGCCGGGCTTTGTGTGTTGGGCGGTGTGAGATTTTTAGTTGACTCACTTATTAATTTTGGGTGAAGCCAGTTCGGGCTGCAATGTCCGAACCCAAACTCAATCCAAAAATAGACTGGACCTAAAAAATTAGCCTAGTCGAGCCTTATGGGTTAAATTCCCAAACTCAAACTCTACAAATATCAAACTGACTGGGAGCATTTTTCAGACGAGCGGGCCAGTGTCTATCCCTAATCCCTAGCATATTTGAAATTAAAAATTAGAAACACGCTTAAATGTGTGTCTAATAAGTGTTTATATCGAGATTATCTGACACACATACTATATGCAGACCACTAAAGAGTGTTTAAACTTCTTAATTTAAAATCTGTTTATGCCAATAATTGTGATAATTAGCTCCATAGTTTATATATATATATATATGAAAAGAAATCTGTAGGATCTTAACAAGATTGTGGACTAATCTCTACCATGCTTTTAGTTGTACCGGCTCCCCAGCATAAAGCTTGGTTAGGTATTACTAGTTTTTATTAATTATTCAGATTTAAATAAAGGAGATAGCCCAGAGAATAGAGACATTTGTTCAAAAGTTGGATTTCTTCTTGTAACTTGTGCAGTTACGCCTGTCACCAACATGTTAATTTTACTCAAGCGTGCTGGTGGTTCATGGATGGTTTAAATCTCTTATTGTATTAGAAAAATACAAGAAATTTTAAAATGCTTTTCAAGTAAATGAATGTTTGAATCTATTTTTTTTTTTTTTTTTCATTTCTCCACTCCCATACTTTCTTCTAATTTCCTATCTCAAGAAATGTTGAATTCTCTTCATTATTTTTCTCTCAATAAAAATAGCAATCTATACATAGGAATAAATAGTAATTGTTTTTAGCTAATCCAAAAATAAAAATCATAATGCTAGCCCTCCAATATATTGTCGTGGCTTTCCACATGCATACATACATATATATATATATATATATATATAGTGTGTTTGGAAGATCAAAAGTTAAAAGAAATTAAAAAAAAGTATAATGTGTAAGTCATTTTTTGGCGTTTGAAAGGTTGAATTAAAATTTGTTGTAGAACTTGTTGGAACATGGTTGAATCAGTGGCGGATCCAGAAAATTTGGCTAGTATAGGTGCAAATTAGGGTACCTCAAGTCAGCCTAACCTATATCTCCAAGCTCCGACACGTCACAATGGCAGATGTGAAGGTGGGCAGTGGCGGATACAGAAAACGGATCCTTCAAGTTATGACTGGCCTTTATTTCCAAACTCTGACACGTCGCATGTGAGTACTTCCTCTTCGCTCATCCTCTTCACATTTTTCTCCAGTACGCATAGAGAGAAGAATGGGTTTAGAACTTGGGATTGCAACAATATAGAGAAAAGTGGATTTAAGACTTTCTATATGTGGGTCATGCTGTCGGGTTGGATCGAGTCGAGTCTAAAATTCCAGTGTAGGCCTTCGCCTACACTGGGCCCTTCGTGCGTCCGCCAGTGGGTTGAATAACCCGTTTGAATAGTTTTGGTTAGAAGAATTGTTAGAAAGTTGACAAAAATTAATAAAAGTTTGTAAAAATTTATAAAATTTAAGATTTTAAAAAAATTGCACGGAAAATAAAAATGACAAAATATTCCTAAAAATTTATAACTTTTATAACTTGTTATAATTTTTTTTTTAAACTTTAGCTATCCAAACGACTCGTACATCTGGAAAAAGTCCCAGTTACTGTGTATTTCGAGAAAAAAACACGTGCACACATTAATGTAAAGCTCTGCAATTGCGGGGAGAGAAAAATCGACAGAGAGAAACTGTCCACAAATTTATGTAGCATCGCAGATCCAATCTTAAGCTGCTTCTAAGAAAATTATATTTTGTATGCACTTCTATATGCATATATCTTCTACACATTAAAACTGTTAGTCTCTGCTCCACCACCTTGAGTTTGAGGGGGGTGTTAGATTTAGTAATATATATAATTAGTATTCCTTAATTTATGCATTCCTTATTTTGTATATCCTATCATAATTAGGATTACTATCTTATTCCTTATTTTGTATATCCTATCATAATTAGAATTACTATCTCCTATCAGGATTAGGATTATTGTTCTCTTATATAAGGGATCTTGTAACCTTGCATTCTTACACACAGAAATCGATATTAATACATAATTCTTTTCTCTTTCTTTTATTCTAACATGGTATCAGAGCTTAAAGTTTTTGATCCTAGGTAGACTAGGTATCCAACAACCACATCTTTGGCCATCAGTGTTGCCCTTCCTGGTGTCATCTCTGCTTTCGCGCCTCCTTAAACGCGCTTTCATGCACCCTAAACTTTTCAATGCGCCTTCAACCTTCAACGTGCTGCTTAGCACCCCCTTCAACGTGCTTCCATGCACTTTCAACACGTTTCTTTGCGCCCTCTTCAACGCGTTTCCATGCTCCTTCAACGCGTTCCTCTGCGCCCTCTTCAACGTGCTTCCATGCACTTTCAACACGTTTTCATGCGCCTTCAACGCGTCTCTTTGCGCCTCATTCAACGCGCCTCTGTGCCCCTACAACCTCTCAACACGCCTCTCTGTTCCTCCTTCAACGCGTCTCTGTGCGTCTTCAACCTCTCAACGTGTTTCTCCGCGCCTCCTTCAACGCGCTTCCATGCTCCTTCAACCTTTCATAATCCTGCCTCTCTTTACCTCACTGATTTTTCTGTTGAACTGTTTCCTGATGATATAGATGTTCCTGCTGTGGTTCCATCTCCTGTTCCTGAAACTGTTGATGTTCCTGATGATCTCCCTAATGAAGTTGTGCCACCTGCTACAGTTTATCCCGTGGAGTCCCCGTCTGATGATCCTATTTCTTTAACTGATCAAATAGCTGAAGAGACTTGGTGAAGATATCAGCTATTTGATCAGTTAAAGAAACAGGATCATTAGACGGGGACTCCACGGGATAAACTGTAGGAGGTGGCACAACTTCATTAGGGAGATCATCAGGAACATCAACAGTTTCAGGAGCAGGAGATAGAACCACAGCAGGAACATCTATATCATCAGGAAACAGTTCAACAGAAAAATCAGTGAGGTAAAAAAAGGCAGGATTGTGAAAGGTTGAAGGAGCATGGAAGCGCGTTGAAGGAGGCGCGGAGAAACACGTTGAGAGGTTGAAGACGCACAGAGACGCATTGAAGGAGGCACAGAGAGGCGTGTTGAGAGGTTGTAGGGGCACAGAGGCGCGTTGAAGGAGGCGCAAAGAGACGCGTTGAAGGCGCATGAAAGCGAGTTGAAAGTGCATGGAAGCGCGTTGAAGAGGGCGCAGAGGAACGCGTTGAAGGAGCATGGAAGCGCGTTGAAGGTGCATGGAAGCACGTTGAAGGGGGCGCTAAGCAGCGCATTGAAGGTTGAAGGCGCATTGAAAAGTTTAGGGTGCATGAAAGCGCGTTTAAAGATGCGCGAAGGCAGAGATGATGCCAGGAAGGGCAACACTGACGGCTAAAGATGTGGTTGTTGGATACCTAGTCTACCCAGGATCAAAAACTTTAAGCTCGATACCATGTTAGAATAAAAGAAAGAGAAAAGAATTATGTATTAATATTGATTTCTGTGTGTGAGAATGCAAGGTTAGAAGATCCCTTATATAAGAGGACAATAATCCTAATCCTGATAGGAGATAGTAATCCTAATTATGATAGTATATACAAAATAAGGAATAAGATAGTAATCTTAATTATGATAGGATATACAAAATAAGGAATGCATAAATTAAAGAATACTAATTATATATATTACTAAATCTAACAAAACCATATTAATATTTTGTGCCCACAATTATTTTCCTGTTGCTACATATAAGTTTGAGAGAGTGACTGAGTGAGAGGCTGCACAAAACTAGAAGAAATATTTAGGGTGCCGGTTCGGATCTTGTTTGGGTTTAATGGATAAATTCGGATTCGAATTCAATAACAGTAGATCTAACAGATTAATTATTAAATCATGTTTGGTCAATTTTCATATTACAGGCTTGGGTATGCATAAATCACATAAAAACGTTTCTAGAAGCCTTAACTTGTGAAGATGCAAATTACAAAAATACCCTATAATATTGTTCCTTAAGATTGATTTTGGGGGCCTAATCTTCTCTCTTTTTACCTTAGGGATCACAATTGAAGGAAAAGTTGAATCCCAGAAAGTTCTTTTTTTTTTTGTTTTTGTTTTTTTTGGGTCACCAAGTTCAATTTTCTAGGGATCGATTGCCAAAGGATTTTCATAACCCATAGATACCACTGAATTATGAAAAGGACCTCCCCCATTACCCAAACTACTTTTGTCTCTTGACAGAAAATTATGTTAAGTGTCTACATCACAACGTAATCATTCAGACCATGTAGTTGACTTTAGATTGTGTTTGAAAAGAATAGATAGGAATTTTGAAGTTGCATTAATTTTTTTATTTCTTTTAAAATGATTAAATTTATTCTTTTATATTTAATTTTTTTAAATTATAAAAGATAAAAATAGAAGGTTAAAAAAATAACTAATTACCTACTAAAAAGTTATTTTTTTTATCCTTTTCAAATACTAAAAAGAGAAAATTATTTTTTTAATAGTTAATTATAAAAAAGTAAATCATTTTTTTCTCAAACTAATTCTTAGTTTAGGTAAGATTTTTTTTTGTTTGCAAAACAAAAAAATTAATTTTTTTATAACTAATTTTTTAATCTGTTTGTTAATTTGATATATTTACTCTTCATGGTATAAACAAAATTTAAAATGTAAGATAATAATTTTAATAAATTTAAACAAATAAAGAATTAATTAACTAAAAGATAAAGAAGCCAAGTAACATCTCAAACCGAGCCTCATCAGTGTTGTCACTGTTCTAGATTAGCCTAGATGTCTCACGCCAAATTGACTAATTAATCCATTTATGCGTGGGTATATATTTATCTTGCTAGGTATGGCCATAAAGAAGGCCACTTTTTGGCATCTTGCATGACAACCCATGTTCTTGTAAGTGGAGAAGAATGGCATTCATGGATTATTTTGTACACGCACACTCTCTCTCTCTCTCTCTCTCTCTCTCTCTCTCACACACACACACATTGGAATTCACGGGAATGCAGGGAAGAAGATCAAGAACTAAGAGATATTGGCGTTATAGGATTAATATATGGGCCACATATCGAGACTAGAGGGAACAAGATAAAAATAGACGCTAATTTCATATTATATATATATATATATATATAGGAGGAAGGAATGTATATATATTATAGTCATCCAACCTATGATGAATCTTTCCACCATGCTATTCACATGGTGCTTGTGTGTACGTGCCGATTACTAGCATTTTCTTGTGCTGCGTTAGCCCATAAGTGCGTGTATATATGTAATAGGTTGGATGTCTATTCCTTCCTTCTATATATATATGTATAATCTATACTTGGCTTCGGCATAGATTTTTAGCCATAAACATCCTCTCATGCAATGGAGATAAGAACGCCACAAGTGGATATATAGCATGATGTTATTTGTGAAACCGTTTGCATTATGAATTTAAGATAGAAGGATTAACTATTTAATTAGAATAAATTAAATATAAATTTATTGTGAATTTCAATATGAAACGGAAAGAATGGATATTAATGCATAATGATGCATTTGAAATATTTATGTAAAAGTAATTATTTAATAATTCAAGTTAAGGAACATATCTAAGTGAGTTTCGTCATGTTCAAAGCTCAAATCAGGAGTGAATTATATGGCACAATGAGATAAACAAAAGTTTAATAATTGAATAAAAATCATAAAACTTGTGATCAAGGTACCGTTTGATAGATCAAAATTTTGTATAAATGGATAAATTATTGGTAAATGGGTGTTTGGTAAAACACTATATTTTGTCAGTTTTATACTTAGTAACACTAATTCAATTTAAAAATTATCAAAATTTTTATCAAATACACAAAAAGTTGTCAAATGTTGTTAAAAATTATCAAAAGTTGATAAAAATTTTGTGGAATAGATAGAAGTTATTAAAATATATTGAAAGTTGTTAAAAATGACTACTTATTTTATCAAATATACAAAAAATTTTACCTACTACCAAAAATTACTAAAAATTAAACTTCCAAATAAACTCTAAGTCTTATGTGATTATCAAATTTTTAGTACCAAAGTCAAACCTAAATAAAACATATAATATTAAAGTATTAGAGCAACTAAATATGTACTTGAATCTCATTTTTAAATAACTAACATTCGAGATAATATCCAAAAATACATCGACAAGGCATCATCACTAAGAATATCAATAATGCATAATAAATTAGGAATGTCAAGTACCCACAAGCCGAATACATACCAAATGGATAAATCGAAAGTCCAAAATCAACTGGCTTGTCAAAGATAGTTTTGGATGCCCTGCTACCAACTCCTGAATTAACACCTCCAAATTGGTAGACATGTGCTTCTAAAGGTTTGTAGTTTGAAGTGTACATAACTCATATGCGAACTGCTCAACACTAACATGAAAATTTAAGATCAAATCATAGATTATAACGAAACATGCAAAACATATCTCGACCAGAGATCGAATGGAGAAAAATTATGAATTCGTTAATTGATACAATAGATCGTCGGGGAAGATACTTGCTCTTGATATTGACTCTATTCAACTTTCTGTAATCAATACATAACTGTAAATTCTCATCTTTCTTCTTAAATATAACTGAAACTCCACAAGGTTAATCATTGAGTTGAATGAATCTGACCTGGAGTTATTCTTCCAGCTACACCTTTAACTCTTGAAGTTCTATCGGTGCCATTCTGTAAGGCCTACTGAATTGGTGAAGTACCTAGTTGTACATCAATGCAAAAATCTATTTCTAGTCAAGTTGGTAATTCTAGAAGCTCATTTGGAAAAATATCTGAGAAGTCATAGACCACTCATAGGAAAGTAGTCTGTGGAGTGTATTCATTTAGAATTAGGTTGGCTAGCAAACAACTTAATTATTTGCAACATCAAGAATATATTGGGGATATAATTAGATATTCTTGGGAATTGCCTTAGATACAAATTTGGGTCCCCGTTGGAAGAATTGTTGTTACATGTTTTAGATGATAGCCAATGACTGGTTGATGTAAAGATAGTTAAACCATTCCCAGGATGACATTGTGGGTGTCCATATCCAACTAAATAATATCACTTTCAACTATGATTTTTCCCCAAATTGGATTGCACATGTTTTGGTGATTTTATCTACCACAATGTTGCGACCCAAAGGTGAATCAATGGTTACTCAATTCCTTCGGCATCAGTTTCAATAAACAAGCACATTTGGATGATATAAAGAAATATGAAGCACCAATATCAACTAGAATTACCACCTCAATACTAAAGAGTAAGGAAGTAACCTAAATAACTGGGTTCTTTGTTATTGCCGAAATAGGTTGGTGCTTCCCAGTGGCCAATGCAAATACACGTCCTTCGGTACGACATTATCTTTCCTCTGTCTTGGTCCTCCTCCACCATTGTTCCTCTGCTATCCACCCTATTAATTCATATTGGGATTCTGGTGAGATGGTCCTCATTGATAGTCTTGCTATGTAGTTAGATATGTAATCCATGCTAGTCCTAAGTTCTATTGGTTCTGTTGATTTTGCTAAGGATATGTCATTGTCCATTGGGGATGGTCCCTTTTCAGATGTCCAAGTTTCCCATATTGATAACAGGCATTAAGATCTTTCTGCTAATTTCGAGGCTAACTCTTTTATTTCTTTCTCTTCTGTCACTAACCTCTACATTGCTCGTTATTCTTATAGAATCTATCTTGTTTCTATCCAGTATTTTTATTCTAGCTCTTGTTTAAACCTCTTGATTTTGATCCTTTAAGTTTGATGGTCTCTCAGGTCTCCATTTCAATGTAGATAGCTGCCTTGCAACAATTGCATAGGAAGTGTGCATTATTCCAACAAGTTGACCTTGGATATTGGTCATAGGCCTCATATGAACTGATCAGCTTTTTCCTTATTAGTCAAGTTCAGATTATGTGCATATTGGTACAGACTAGCAGCTATACCACACTTCTTCAAAGACAAAACTTCATGTGTCTTGGCAAATCTGAAGGTTTGTAGAAAGAAATGATCTAGAAATAACTCTTTAAACCTTTCTCAAGTCATTGCTGCAATGTTCTCATTTGCCTTGAAAATAGTCTACCAGTCATACTCATCACCTCGTAAATGAAATATCACGAGGGCTATCTTAATAGTGTTACTAGTTATATCTATGGTCTCTAAGAGACATGAAACTGCTTTAAACTAATTTTTTTCTATTAACAGATTTGGTTCATCATGGAACGATGATGGTTCGTACTGTAGAAAGTTGTTCAAGTCTTCATCTTGTCTTCTATCGGTAGTGCTAACGGTGCAACTCCTGTTACAGCCATTGCAGGCATTAATGCTGATGCTTGTAGATTCATCTGCATAAATTGTGTGATGATAGTTGCCATATTTTGGATAGCTTGGGCTATCTTACTATTAATGTTTTTAGTGGTTGCGGATTGTTCATTTATCGGTTGTGAATGCACCCCATTCTTGCTAGTATTTTGGGGTCATCCACCTCATTTCCCGTTAATCACCATTCTACAGGAGAATGATAAATTGGTTAGGTAAATTCACATAAGAATAATATATAGACACAGCATGTGTAGGAGTACCCGATTCCTACTATCCTAAGTACTCGTGAACTTAGGACTTTGATACCAAGCTGTTATATCCTGTATTTTCACAGACCGGTGACTTGTGAATAAAGGTATAAGTCTCTAATACCAAGCTATTATGCCCTGAATTTCCTCCAAATTTGCTAATTTATCCTCAATTAAATTCCAAGGCATTAGGCTTAGTAAACATTGAAATTTCAACTGTAGAGTACAACACAATATAAATATAGAAAATAGGATTACAGAGTCATTTACTTGTCCCAACCACGTGATTAATATTACAAACCAAATAAAAATTGAGTCTAAAAATTATTACAGTCATTCAACAAGTCTAGAAATTGTTTTGGTGGGATTTCAAGAGAAAATAATTTCTCCCTAGTTCATTTTCAATATCTTTGTGCTCATTGTCTTAAAAAAATTTTTGCATGACGCGGTGAGCTACTAAAACCGAAAAATTAAAATCTCTTAGGTACTGATATGCACTGGTTATAATACTACACTATGTTGTATGACTTAGTATAGTAAATGTAGTCAAGTAGCATGCCATTCTTGCGACAAATAATTAAATGATTATAATCGAATAATGTAAAGTTATACTTACAAAAATTTAGAATAGTTGTAACTGTAATCTTTATTTTACTTAAACATCAAATAATTTAATGATGTAATTTTGTACCATAATGAAATCGGTGTAACATTAGTAGGGATATTGATTTATATCTTTATGGTATCAGGATCAAACTCTGTAGCAATATTGATTTTATATATTTTTTACACTTTAACATGTAGCAATCATCAGAAAGAATTAGATATCAATTAATTATTCGAAATATAGCATTCTACACATAAGTAAAAAAGTTCGAAATCATGGTAAGATTAGAGACAAAGGGGTTTTATTTAAAATTCACTTGGTTAATTATATTCCTATTATCCTCTACTCTCAGCCTTAGTAACTAGTGACTTTACAAGTTTTGCATTTAATGCGTTCTGACGGATGTCACTAACCAAAACCTAGCTATCGTGACCAACTACCTATCCGACTAGGTACATCTCCCAAATAACAAATTGATAAGTTTTTCATCTTTGCCTAAAAAGGCCATTTCTACCCACTTATCACTTCACTGCTAATAATAACATTCAAACTATGTGTTTTGGGTTTATTTTTACCTTTTAATATTTCTAAGATATCTTGTACGAGGATAAGACCTTTTACTTCAAATTGGGCAATGTTTTCAAGTGGTGAATCACATGTAAGATTAATTCATATTCATATGAAATTCCAAATCTTTCATTTACAATAGTCAACATTTTCATAATCAATTTCTAGAATCAACTAAAAATAAATATTGTCACAAGTATTACAATTACATAGGTAAATGCTTAAAGTATGCAGACAAAGTATTAATTTGCTAGAATTAATTAAGATTCATGATTTAATTAAACTGTGTCTTTTGACTAGTTTATCGAACTAATGTGACTAGTATAAGAATGTTTCTAATGAAATATTTAACCAAGCCGAGTCAGTGGCTTGGTAAGAGGGTGACCTAATTATTGATTGCAAGATCGCGAGCTCAAACCTTGTTAGCCATGATCTCAATTTTTCCCACTTTTCCATTATTATTTTATTATTTTATAATTTAATAATATTAAATTTCTAGACTTTTCTTTAATCATAGAAAATCTTATAACTATTATTTTATTTCAAATTTGTTAGGAAAGTTCATAAAATTAGATATTCGAGTTTTGAGAAATAGATTTCCAGGCTTCAAGATATTTATAAATTTTCATAAGTTACTTGAACGTTATTCAGGCAATTAAAATATTAGGAAAGTATTCAAGTTTATTCAAATAAGTTTTCATTGGTCGAATAAACATTTTATGAAATTTAGTTTCATTAAATTCACAGAGTCATAAGAATCTAGTTTAGTAATGAATGAAGATTACATAAAGTATAATATTGGCAAAATAATATCTAAAACAACTTATTAGAATGAGCCAAATTCAAGTAAAAATTCAAGTGAAGGAAAATAAGTAATAACGTTTCCTTTAGGCATTTTATCGAACAATTAGGTTTCATAGCTATTTTAACTTCAATAAAATTGTTCAATCCACAAATAATATAACTAAATATGTAAAATGATTACCGTAAATAAAAGAGTGTCAAGATAATACCAAAAAGTCAATTAAAATAATTTTATACCAATTGAAAGCTCACTATGTAGTTTAGGTTTAAGATATTTTTAGGTATTTTATTGAACAGTGGATGTGCATCACTAAATTATTCTTTAATTAGGAATTAAATTAAAACAATCCGAGCTTAGATAATGTCTAATTAATTATATAAGAATATTATAACATTTGGACACTAAATTTTGACCTAATACTCTTCAAAACAACTAAGGTTGGGTTAGAGAACCAAATTAAATAGCCCCCAGGCGCGCATTGCAATACCCAATGCTATATCCATAGTCTTCCCGTCCAGACAAGAAATCGGACGGCACCTCTACCCCATCCGTCCAGATAGTATGTCTAGTTCTGGATTTCTAGTGCAGTTTTAGACTGCTCTATTTTGCTTGTTCCACTTCCTAGGCTACGAATTTGTGTTTCAAGTCTCATAATTTGCCATTATAAATACATACAAACATTTATCAATAAATATACATGTTTAAAAACATGAATAACAATTAAATTTCACAATTTACGAAGATAATTAACCAAATTTCACGCATAATCAAGTTTCTTGTTTTAAACTCATAAAATACTTCAACATCAAATTAATTCTACAGATAATCATTCTAATTCAAATTAAAAATATAAAACATATGTTAGGGGTTCATAATTTTATCTCAATGAAGAATTTAGTGACCCGGTCCATGAAAAAGAAAAAAATGCACTATGAAAAACCCCAGATTTTGAAAACTTCAAGTTTTTAATTCTTTTTTCTTCTTGTCTTGAACACACCATAATTCTTAACTAATTCTTACAAATTTTGGAAACATACTTTTTCTTAAAACACGCCAGATTGTTTTGAATTAATTAATGAATTTAAGTGAGCAATATAAAAGAGGTATACGAAGGTTCAACCAGGCGATGAGGAGATGTCGATGGAGGAAGATAAGGCCCTCCTTCAATACTTCAAAGCCTTAAAATTGGATCAAGAAGGCTAAGGAGGTGCCAAGATCCACCTATGTAACTGCATTTCACTGTTTGGGCAAATAATGTGGAAGAAATGTGGAAGAAATGGAGGAAGGAAACAATGTTGCTAAGAGAACTATTAAAGTTCACTATTAATAAGTCAACTCAGTGTGCTGTGAAATGAGTTGAAATGAGTTAAGTATGAGTGAATGATGGGTTGATTCATGAATTATTGGATTTGGATTGACTCATATGTGTAAATGAGTTAAGAATTATTTGAACGAAAAGTCTAATAAATTCACATTAAACTCTCTCATAAAATGAATTTATATTCGAAAATACCTTTAGTAAATTCTATCACTCCAAAAATTTTCAAATACTCAACTTGTTAGGTTATCACCATAATAAATATGGCCAAAAAAATTAAATAAAGTTATTGAAGGGAAATATAAATTTAGATTATTACAACTATCCAAATTAGTACACCAAATATAACATATTTATTTAAAAAAAAAAAGAAGTAGACCCCATTATATATGGGTGAATTAAATTAAGTAGCTTATACATGGGTCTGCCATCAGTACGACAGCATTACCGCCACCACCGCTGGTTGATCAGTCTGGTTATGTATGAACACAACCCATTTATTACCCAAGTTCTAATTAGTTTAGTTGAAATAAATTACTTGGATGAATAAATTGAACTAATTAAAATCCATTCAATTGTCAATATGGTTCTGTTTTTTTTAATGTAAAATAGTTTTTTAAAAATAATTTTACTGAAGTTCTTTTTGGAACATTAATAAAATTATTTTTTGAAAAATATTAAATATTAAAACAAAAGGTAGTCAAAGAATTTTATGGGAATTTAACCAGATATATAATTTATAATGTAAGGTGTATTTGAAGTGATAAAAAGTGAGATAAATTTAGATAAATTATGAGGTTGTAATTCGTAAAGTGAAATAAAAAGTAAATAATTTTTAGATATTTTTAAAAATTTTTAGATATTTTCAGAAATTTACGGTAAATTAAATGAAACCATAGTCGAAGTTAACATGATTTTTTTTTTTTTTTTTTGGGTACCTAGCCACTTCCCACCACTTGATGCCTTCAGATAAGGTAATCCAAGTCCTTTCTCTTTTTGAAATTAGAGAGAGAAAAGCTAGCACAAAAGAGGACTATCGGGATCGCTATGTATTCACAGTTTTTAATTTTGAAAATTTTTATAGTAAACGTTCTTCAAATATAAAAAGCCATTATAACATTAATTCTCTAGTATAAAAAAATATTTAGACTAATTAATGTATAATACTTTTGATCAAAGAATTTATAAAGTTATTTCTTATTCTATTTTAGAAAATCTCTTTTAATAAAAAAAAAGTTAAAAGTATAATTAGTTAAAACAACATTCAATAGACACGAAGCATGACAAAAACTGACCAACTTAGGAGTTTTAACAGTGTTTTTTTGTTCTGCACCCTTAATTTCATTATCCAAAAAAAGGGGAAAAAATCATAGTTGATTAATTATGAGTTGCAAGAAACAAAAAAGCATAGACCCACCACTCACTTTCCACTGAGTCTTTGAAGAAAGCCACCTTCAGGATCATGAAAAGATCTATATATATATATATATATATATATATATTACCTATATATATATTATTCCAAAGTCAATTTAAGTAAATGCATGGCTCCACCACGACAATGTAGTTCACAATTTCAATTTTGCCAATCAATCTTTATTTGCTTGAAAGCTTTCGCTCTGAAACTCTTCATTATGCCATGCCTTGCATGCCATGCTACTAAGCTTTCCGTTGTCGGATGAGTCCTTTTCTGATTCGATCTTCAGTAGTAATTAGGAGAATTAATTTAATCACGTTTTCACGTTCAAATATTGAATACTTTTTATTTTTGTAAACGCACTCAATGATTGAAATTGTTGAATATATAGAGTATAGCTATGATAAAGGAACGTACGTTGTAATGTCAGACCAACCATTATCAAAAATCAGAGAGGTTACATTTAATTTGAATTTCTATTTTTTTTCTTTTTTTTTATTTTGAGATTCGTGCATGCTTTACAAATATTGAAAATCTATTTGGTTTAATATTTTCTATTTTTCATGTTTTGTTATTTTCTTTATTTCAAGTTTAAGAAGTACAGATACGGGATATAGATATGATACAGATAAGACAATTTTATATAAGAAATGAGGATACGAATACAATAGAGATACAGTTAAAAAATATAAATTAATTCACAACAAAAGTAATTTAATGTGTAATTTAATATATATAAGTTATAAAATTTTATAATTTTAGAATTAAGTTTTGACTATACTCAAATCTAAGATTTGTTTTAATAATATATTTGAAGAAAAAATCATAAAATAATAAGATACATCATGTGACATATTCGACACATATTTTAGAGTATCCGAGAAGTATGTGTATCCTATACGTGTCTGATATGAATACGTTACCGATTTTGAAGTGTTCATACTCTCTAGTTAGAGTTAAAAAGGTTCAAAATGATTTTTAGTCATTTTGTATTTTATGTGTAAACTTATTTTTTATTTTTTAAAATAAGTTTTAAAAAATGAGTGATCAAATATATTTGGAGCTGTTTTTTTTTTTTAATACAAAATCATAAGGTCCAAAGCAGATATATCAAATAGACGTAGAATGATCAAAAGGTCACAAAAACATTAATTGATAAAGGTTACAGTAGGAAATTTATAATGATTACGGTTTTAGAAAAAATGTGATAAAGATTTATAAACTAAATTTTTTATTTCAGTTTAATTAAAAAATTGAGTACAAAGTTACTTTTGATACTTTTCATCTCAATTTTGTTAAAACCGTGATTGAAAAGAAAACACAAGATAAAAAATCAATAGAATTATCTCTAGAAAAAAATCGAGGTAAAAGTGTAAAGAAAATCATATAGCAAAGAGGTGAGATAAAAGAATGAAAAATAATATTGTTATTTCTTTTTTAATATCGCATTCAAAAATAAGTTTGTTTATTATTTTATATGATTTAAATTGGATTTCATAAATTTTATTAAAATATTTATTTATTAATTTTAATTAATTTAATATGCTATAAGGACCACAATCATAGATCAATAAATAAAAATGTTCTTAGATTAATGTTAAAACTAAATTTACAGAATCAAATTTAAATAATGCTAAATGTGTAATTATTTTTTCTAATAAATATATGAAAGTATCTTTCATAATTTGTAGGACTTATAACAAAGTGAATATTAAATATTTAATATCTAACAAATGTCTAGTATATCTTTAATATTAATTATGTTAAAGTGACATTATTTTATATTTCATTGGAAGTGATAAAAATTTGGAAATAAGAATAATAAAAAATTTCATTTTTTTTGTCTTTTGGGAACTAATTTTTGAATATAATCACTAAAAATATTTTTTGTATTACAAATCAATTCTTAACTAATTTTCAAAAATTTTATTTTGAATAATAATTTCCTAAAACTAAAACTAAATGCGGCCCAATTACTTTTAAAAATATAATACAAAATAAAGAAAAATATATTATAAATAGTGAGTCATGATTAAATATGTGCTATGTAAAAAAATTAAAGAAAAATAAGAAAAAGATTTAAGATCTTTAATTAAATATGATATATATTCATAAATTATTTATTAAATATTTGTATGGTTTTACATATTGGTTATGATATCAAATTACTCCAAAAAGTTAAAATAATTCAATAAAAGTAATTTTTTTGGTCAATTTTCCCAATCAATTGATGAGGAAAAGTGTTACTTTTAGTTACTAATTAGTCGACAAAAATAATAATAAATTACTGTAAAAATACTTAAAAGAATTGGTCGGTAAAAATGATAAAAATTTGTTTATATATATTAATGTGTAAAATATATATGCAAATGATAGTTTAGACTAACAGTCAATCACATTGGCTTCCAAAGTAATGACATGAGTCCAATTCTCAGTAATAACAAAAAAATGTCAAATACATAAAGTTGTCATGATGACGAGGGCGCCACATGGTGCCACGATGGCATGATAACAGATTGTCATGTAAATTTTAATTATTTTTAAAATTAACCCATTTTTTAGCGTAATCATTTGTTTATATTTGACCACAGTTTTTTAAAAAAAGTGAGATCGAAACCTATAAAAAATCATGTAAAATTTTTTTCATCTCGATTTTACTATAAAAGATCACGTTTTTAGTGTGTGATTGTTATAAATTTTTTATCATAGTTGTATGCCGTGATGGAAAAGAAATAACTTGCAATTTCACTTGAATCAACTATGCTTTTATGATCGAGATAGAAAGAGAAATACTATATCTAAAAACTATAATATTTTTGCATTTTTGTAGTAGTGGGTCATAAGCGCCTGAGTGGTAAATAATTTTTTTTGATGAAAGCAATGGTATGTATATGATACTACCGTAAATAAGAGCCTAATCAAAATGCATATATTGGTCATATTAGTTAAATAATCTTTTGATGAAAACAAATGTATATATATGATACTTCCGTAAATAAGAGCCTAATCAAAATGCATATATTTGTCACATTAGTTATTTAATCTTTATCAATTTAACATGCATTTTGTCTCATTAATCTTTGAATCTTCAGAGTCGGCAATGTTTTGACCAATTCAAAGCTGAGACTTAAAAAGCACGAATATGAATGTGCGTGGGATGGAATCCATTTAGGTATATACACCAATATAATTTTTAAAGAATAAAGATAAAAATAAAGATAGGAACACAATAAAATTATAATTAGAAAATATATATTTTTATAAATTTCTGTTAGCTATGTACATGCATATAATATTTAAATTAAAATTAATTCAGTCTTTAATTTAACATACAAAGTCAAATGATTCTACGATTGTAAACTTTTAGCTATAAGTTTATTTTGATATTATTATTATTTGATAATTTAGGGTGTTGGGTCTATTCTGCAAGTAAGAGTGGAAATTAGTCGAGTTGAACTAAGTTTTAGTTTATTCGAGTTTAGCTCAAACTATTTATACTGAACTTGAACACGATTTAAACTTTCTTATAGGTTTGGAGTTCAATAAAGAAAAATTTAAACTTGAAATCAGCTCATGAGTAGTTCGATTAAATCAGAATGACGTTATTTTAATATAAAATATAATAAATGAAATATTATAAAAAAATATAATAATGATATTATTAAAAAATATAAAAATACTGTAAATATATATGCATATTATTTTATCAAACCAGTATACAAGATTTTGAGTCCAACTTTACTAGGTTCAAGTTTAAAGTTTGGAGCTGTAAACCCACCATCTCACTTGCCTCTGAGTCATTGAAGAAAGCCACCTTCAGGATCATTAAAAGATCTATATATTACTTATATATATATATATGTATATATATACTCAAGGTCAATTTAAGTAAATGCACGGCTCCACCATGACCATGGAGTTCACACTTTCAATTTTATCAATCAATCTTTATTTGCTTGAAAGCTTTCGTTTTGAAACTATTTATTATGCCATGCCATGCAGCCATGCCAGTTTATAAGCTTTCCTTTGTCGGATGAGTCCTTTTCTGATTCCGTCTTCAGTAGTAATTAGGACGAATTAATTTAATCACGTTTTCACGGTCAAATATTGAATACTTTTTATTTTTGTAAACGCACTCAATGACTGAAATTGTTGAATATATAGGGCATAGTTATGACAAAGGAACGTACGTTGTAATGTCAGACCAACCATCATCACAAATCATAGAGGTTACATTTAATTTACATTCTATATATTTTTATTTTTTATTTTGAGATTCATGCATGTTTTAAAAATATTGAAAATCCATTTAGTTTGATATTTTTTATTTTTTATATTTTAACATTTTCTTTATTTCGAGTTTAAAAAGTATAGATATAGACACGGGATATAAATGATACAAATAAGACAATTTTGTAAAAAAGAATGAAAATACAAACACGACAGAGATACAGCTAAAGAATATAAATTTTGTATATTTTTATTGACTATGTAAGTGAATATAACATTCACACTAAAATTAATTTAATATATAATTAAATATATAAGTTATAAGATTTTATAATTTTACAATTAAGTTTCGACTACTCAAATTTAAGATTTGTCTTAATAATATTTGAAGAAAAAATGATAAAATAATAAGACATGTCACGTGGTGTATTCGACATGCATCTGAAGGTGTTCGAGAAGTATCTGTATCCTATACGTGTCTGATATGGATATGTTACCTATTTTAAAATGTCCATGCTCCCTAGTTAGAGTCAGAGAGATTCAAAATAATTTGGTCATTTATATTTTATATATAAACTTATTTTTAATTTTTTAAAATAGGTTTTGAAAAATGAGTGACTACATACATTTGAAACTGTTTTCCTTTTTTCTTTAAAAAAAATAAAAATAAAAAATTCAAAACAGATACATCAATATATGTAGAATGATCGAATGGTCATAAATGTCTGTATATACGGTAAATAATTTTTTTGATGATATATATATATATATATATATGATACTACCCTAAATAAAAGCCTAATCAAACTGCATACATTTGTCATATTAGTTAAATAATCTTTTGATGAAAACACTTGTATATGTATGATACAACCGTAAATAAGAACCTAATCAAAATGCATATATTTGTCATATTAGTTATTTAATCTTTATCAATTTAACATGCATTTTGTCTCATTAATCTTTGAATCTTCAGAGTCGGCAATGTTTGACCAATTCAAAGCTGAGACTTAAAAAGCACGAATATGAATGTGCGTGGGATGGAATCCATTTAGGTATATACACCAATATAATTTTTAAAGAATAAAGATAAAAATAAAGATAGGAACACAATAAAATTATAATTAGAAAATATATATTTTTATAAATTTCTGTTAGCTATGTACATGCATATAATATTTAAATTAAAATTAATTCAGTCTTTAATTTAACATACAAAGTCAAATGATTCTACGATTGTAAACTTTTAGCTATAAGTTTATTTTGATATTATTATTATTTGATAATTTAGGGTGTTGGGTCTATTCTGCAAGTAAGAGTGGAAATTAGTCGAGTTGAACTAAGTTTTAGTTTATTCGAGTTTAGCTCAAACTATTTATACTGAACTTGAACACGATTTAAACTTTCTTATAGGTTTGGAGTTCAATAAAGAAAAATTTAAACTTGAAATCAGCTCATGAGTAGTTCGATTAAATCAGAATGACGTTATTTTAATATAAAATATAATAAATGAAATATTATAAAAATATAATAATGATATTATTAAAAAATATAATAATATTGTAAAATGTATATATATATATATATATTATTTTATTGAATCAATTCACAAGTTTTAGACTCAAACTTTTCTAAATTCAAGCTTAAAGCTCAAAGTTAAACGAGTCATACATCAAATTTGATTCGAATTATTTTTAGTCACTAACAGAGAGATTTTTCATGAATAGTTTGATTGGTTTCCATCCTTATTTGTAAACATGTTGACTAATTTTTGAGTTTTAAAATATTAATAATTGGTTAAGGCTCGAGTGACCAAATTTAAAATTATTTTAATTATATGATTAAATAAATTAAAATTGATAAAGTAATTGACACGCTACATAAATGTACGATATATATATATATATATATACATGTATATTAAAGTGTAAATGATTCCCAGGTTTGACAGCGAGAAGGGCCTATGGGAATTTGGTGCTCCAAAGAAATCATTTTTACAATTTAAATCTCTTTTAATCAAAGCATCGGCCGTTCTTATTCATGTGGTTACCATTTGTGTCCTTGGAGATGTCATTTTCTAATTATAAGGTCAAATTTTTTCCAACTTCAATTCAATTGCCACTGTTATTGAAAATGATATGTATATAATTATTTGAATGTTATTATCATTATTATTTGAATTAATTTGGTGATTTTTGACTGACAATGGGACGGTTTGAATTCTAAATCTCCACATAAGTCATAAGTTGAAAGGTAAAATACTATATTTTTTTTTTGAAAATAATATATTACTAGACTATTCTCAGGAAAAAAAGATTAATTGTCTGTTTGGTTTATGTGAACTAATTAATTTAATTAAAACGAAATCCATCAAAATGACTTTTAATTACAAGAAGAGTTATTCTATTTTCCTTTTTGTAATTATTATTTTTAAGAAGGAAAATACTATTTTATAAAAAATAACATCATGATCATATATATATATATATTTAAATTAAAGTACATCTTACAATGGATGTTCTCATTTAAATATAAGCTATAACGTGTTAATTAGGAAAGATTACTTTTTGTAATTAGGCTGAACGCACGTGCACACCCCACTGCAAAAGAAAAGAAAATTAAAGGAAAACAAAAGTAGAACCTCAATCAGATTTTTATCATCTTTAATTTTCTGCCACGGATTACAAGAAGATTTATCTGCAACGGATGCCACTGGAATCTTGAAAAGGAACCCTCACCCCTCTTTTTTTTTTTTTTAATTTATTTCTTTTTTATTTGGACATGACTTTGGGATGCGTTTGGGGTAATAAAAAATGAGATAAAATGAAATAAAATGAGATAAGTTGTGAGTTCATAATTCATGTAGTGAGATAACAAGTAAATATTTTTTAGTATTTTTCACTATTTTTCAGAATTTTTTGCCACTCCAAACGAAACCTTCGGTGCCTCTCCCTTATAACTGGAGTGTTTGGTTAGTTAACAAGTACAGAAAAAATATAAAGATTTGATATAAAAGTAATATATAATGAAATTTAATTAAAAAAATAAAAAAATTAATAAATATTAATGAATCTTACACTCCCAATAAAATGCAAATAGGGTGAATAATTGAAGCGGACTTGGTTGGGGTCCGTGTCAGTCTCCGTGGTGAATTTAAGAGTCTTGTTAAGAGAGACACAATTAGTGGTGAATTCCTAGTTTGATGTTTGGGGATGAGAGTTAAAAATTACATACAAAAGGCAGTTAAAAATTTTGAAAAAAAAAATATAGAGGTAACCTTTACAAATTAAAAGGAATATTTAGAATTCTCACTAAAATTATATTAGATTGTCAAAAATTTTTTGAAACTATTCACCACTACAAGTAGATCAATAAAACACTAGGTCAATAGAGCATGAAATTTCTGAGTAGCAGTTCAGTAACATAATTGTAAAAAAGATATCTAACACGTAATAACATATTAGTAGAAAGGATATCCACGACGTGATGTCTAATTAATCAACTAGCTTGAAATACTAATCTCAGTAATGAGTCCGCATTGGTCAAAGTATTTTGATTAGTATTACTTAAGGTGAGTCTATTTACATTCTACAAATGGATTCTTACACTCTACTTTGTTTTTTCATTAATTAAAATTACACAATTACTTACATTTTTGTTCACAAGTGCTTTTCAAACTTATAATATCATAAAAATTCTTATAAAAACCTTAATCTAATATATAATTATAATTTCATAAATATATTTATCTCATAATAGAAATTATTCTTAAAAACACATATATAAGGCAACTTATCAATTTTTTTTTTAAATATTTTGATAAGTGGCCAAGCAATTACAATCTATTTTTTTTTTTTTGGAAAAAAATTCACTTATGCAAATGAATTACATTACTATGATAAAAATTTCTAAGTGTATATTTTTAAAAAAATATTTTCTATTATAACAAATTTAAATTAAGTTTTCAAAAGAAAGATATTATTATTTGTTTATAAATTTATCAGTGCACTTAAAAGTTAATTTTTTCAGTTCATTGATTTTTTTAGTTAGATATTTTTTGGTAGTCTTATTTTTTATTTTTTTTGTACATGAATTGTGAGAAAAAAAAAGTCAATGTTTATATTTGAATTTAGGATTAGTGAAACGTTAGTAGGGGTAAAGGATAATTAAAAATTTAAAATTTATGAGTTGTATAATAACCCGGATTTTTATATTAAGGTAAATAGGAGATTGTTGATGAGTTTAGTACATAGTGGGTTGTTAATTGATTGATGAAAGATATTAAGAATTTAAATTGTTGATTTTTAACAAGTTTAGATGAAAATGGTGTGTTAGTTTGATTAATGTGGGTCATTAGGAAGGTAGTCAGTCAAAGTTTTGGGGAAAAAGGAACTTAATTTTTAGACTTAGCTATTTTTGGCATGAAAATGGAGCTGAGGGGTGCCCATGCTCCTTGTGGGGCGCCCATGGTCATAGTGGGGCACTCATGAATGCATGTGGAGTGCCCATGAGGTTCAACAGAATGTCAGACAGGATTAATTGTTTCAATCACTTGTTTGTCACTTTTTTGGTCTCGTTCGTGCAAGGCTATGAGAGCAAGGGAGAAAGGGAGGTTTCTGTAGCAAGCTTAGGCACCAAGCTAAGGCTTAAGTATATGCGTATATGAGAGAAGAGAGAGAAAGTTTAGTTGTTAGAAGACGAAAACCAAAAATGAGAAGAGCCGAATGAGGCCAAGGATTAGTAAGTGGTCCAAACCTCAATCAAATCCAAATTGGTTTTGTAGAAATGAAATTGAACTCTTATTAAACATGTTTATGCAATCGGTTTGTGGTTAAGATCAAAGATTGGAGTGTACGATCTACTCGAAGTTGGAAGCTTGTGATCGGAGGCTCACTGTCTTTGAGTTCCACTTTGTTCAAGGCTTGAGGTAGGGATTTTTTGCCGCCTATTTGCATATATGAGATGGGAAGAGTTAGAAGAATGTTGTTGTGATATTTATTTAAGGATTTGAAAGTAGGAGGAGATGATTTGAATGGTATAATATATGTGTACATATATACGTATTGGTTGGACACAAAATTTTGATTTGATGAAATGGATGAATTAAACTTGGTCTTGATTATCTTTTTAGAGCCTTTTGGACCCTAAACAACACCTAGAAACAAGTTTTTGAACTAAAGAGTGGATTTGGCAAACTTTGAAACTCAAAATATTGTGATAAAACTCGGATGGAATAAAGTAACCTCTCTGTACACAGAGGGGCGCCCATGACCCTTGAGGGGTTCTCATAAACCTTGATGGGTGCTGGTGACCCCCGTCCAGAATGCCCAGTTTGTTTCTTTGCTTGAAAACTTATATATTTCAGTGCTAGCCTTTATGACATTAAATGGACAACCTAGAGTAATTAAATAGGTGAAAAGTATATGAATTAAAGTGTGAAAAGAAATACTTGGATAGAGTGATTGATTTTTAAGATATGTTTAGTATTGCTTTAATGTTAAACTTATGAGTACACATCTTATACTTAATATATGCTTCATATAGAATTGTTTCAATATTGTTAATAGGACTTTAGTGATGTTTGATTATAAAATAAGTTGAGATTATGTTAGTGGGGTGAAGAAATAAGGGAATGAACGGATAATATGTTAATGTGATAGTGCAATAAGTTGAGATTGTTGAAATGATTGATTATGGTGGTATAAATTATTGATGATATGATAAAATGTAATGGAACAATACTAAATGGTATGAAATGAGATATTAACGATGGGAATGTTTGGATGGGAGATATTTAATGTAATAACCTGAATTTTTTTTCCTTAATTAAATTGCTTAAGTGTGGTCGTGATACTTGTTATAATAAAAATCTGGAAAATTGAGGATTTGAAAATTTTTGGAATTGGTTGGAAAAATTTTCGGATTTAATTTCACCCTATGTGGGAGTTTAATGTAGATTTCTAAAATTTTTATCCAAACACTTCTTAGCCCAATTACTTATTTGGTTCAAACCAAGACCATTAACCCATGGGTCAACCCTTTTCTTTGACTCACCTCAACTCACTTCAACTCACTTTATCACTCAATGAATTGACTCATGAATAGTTGCTCTAAATTATTTCCCGACAACTTCATTTCCATCTTCCATACACTCTCACCACCTTTCAAAATTATTTGACTAATTGGACAAAGAGAAGACCCACATTGATGACCTTAAAGCATCTTTTTCAAATTATTTAACAAACAAGATTTAAAACATTTTGTTTGAAAGCTAGCATGATTTAAAGCATTTGGTTAAATTGTCAAAAAGCTAGTATGATTGTTTAAATTTGTCAAAAAGTTAGCTTGATTCCCGGATCATGCCACCTCCATACATCTTCCCCAATGCTTTTCTTTAATGATATGGTTAGATAGTCAAAAAGTAAGCATGATTCTTGGATCATGCTACCAATTGTATAGGCATGATCTTACCTTAGTTGATTTTTTCTCCACTAATAATTTTCTCTACACTCCCTATAAATTGTGTGTCTTCCAAGAGAAGAAAATAAGAGAGAAATAATAATAAATTATTGATTAGTGAGACTGAAGATTTGGTGTTGTTGGGAGGAAGAAGAAAGGCTTGGAATTTTCCAATTTGGGTGGTGTTCAAAGCTAACTCATTTTTCCTTCTCAGACTTGGTCATTAATATCTTCATTGAGGTAGGATGATGAATCTCCTAAAATATATTTGATGCATTTTTTGGTTTGAAGTATGAAACTTAATTGTGATAAAAATAAATACCCGTATATTGGGGGTAGGGAAGCCAAAATTTTGACTAAAGTAACTCAGTATGCTGACAGCTCTCTATTTGTAACTTCTTATGTGCTTCTAACCCCTAAAACGGTGGAATTAGGCTTTGGCTAAAACATAAAAGTTGTAACCCTTTCAGTTTTCTTTTCAACCCAAAAAGAATTGCATCAATCCGATTTGTGAGTCAAAAGTTATGCCCAAAATACTGAGCACGTGTAAAACTGTATTTTCTGGACAAACTGAATTCAAAGCTGTTTTTGTACCTTTAGACCTTAAAATTTTAAAAAGTGTAAAACATGAAAGTTGTAGGTATTGAAGTCTAGTTTCTACAGATATAAAGTTTATAGATATTGGAGTCTTGCTCTATTTTATATGAATTTTCTTTCAAGCTGCTATTCTGCTTAGCTTTAATTGATGCTTGTTTGGATTTGTTTAGAATATTATGTTTAAAGATTTATTTAAATTTCCAATTTCCTTCTGTTAGTTATTGTCATGTTAATAATTTCTATTGATATGAAATTATTTTAAACTAGATATTATGTATTATTTGACACTCTAATATTGATGATAATTGACTTAGATAATCAGTTTCATCATGGATAGTTGGATGACTTATTCAAACTAAAATGCTAGTATTTGATAAAATGCCCAAAAGAAACAATGGACTTGTTCTTTTCTCATTTGGTCTTTCTTAAATGAATTTGATTTATTTTTGGCATTGTTTTGTCAACCTAGCAAGTTATATAATTATATTTTTATGATTAAGTGAATTAAATGAAACTCATTTAATACCTTCCTAAACATTGGGATAATTCTGTGGACATTTGTGGATATCTTGAAGCCAAAAACCTATGATAAGGGTTTGGTTATAAATAAGATGATGATTGAAAATTTATTTAAATTATTTTTGAATAAAATAAAACTTATCAATTTTGCTAAAAATTAAATATAAGTCCAAGAGCTATTTATTATCTTCATATTCCATAAAATAATAAAATAAAAGGTAAAAGGAGCAAAAACCGAGATTTGCAGCCAATGAGGTTCGAACTTGCGACTTTAAATCGCAATTAGGGTCGCCCACCCACTAAGCTACCAACCTCGGCCTAATTAATATATCATTAGAAATAATTTTATTCTTATCAAATTTGGTACGGTAAGTTTGTCAAAACAATTAACTAAAATACTAATTTGTATTCTAAATTTTTTTTTACTTGCTAATTGTTAATTTACATATAGTGCCTACCTTTATGATAATGATATTGATGACTATGTTAAATCTTTGATTTATTGAGAATTACTATTAAAGTATGGATATAGATAAAGTGCTTAAAAATATATTGCATGTGACTAAATAATCTCACTTTTGATTCATCGCCCGGGAACATTGCCGGTTGTTATTAAAAATGTCTGATTTCCATACAAGGTACCATTGGAATGTAAAAGGGTGAGTAGAAATTAAGGCACTTGGTGCTAAAGCTGTTTTTTTGGCAATGGGGTGATGGGTGGGTAGAAATGGCCTTTTAGATGAAGATGGGAACATGCATTTTATTTGGGAGATGCTCCCTTCTGACCTGGCCAGTCAGGTAGCCGGTCGCGACGGCTAGGTTTTTGGTAGGTGACACCGTCGGTATGCATTGGATGCTAAGCCCGTAAAGTCACTGGTTTCTAAGGCTGGGGGTAGAGGAGGATAGGAGTATGATTATCTTAGGAGGATTTAGATTAAACTTCTTTACAAAATTTTATTGTGACTAGCAACCTCTCTTGTTATGTACGAATGACGTGTTGGAATTATTTAATTATATTTAATTCCTCTCGATTAATATTTTATAAATATATATATATATATATATATGTATGAAACCTGTATCGCTACGGGGTTTGATCCCGAGACCTTGAAGATCTAAATCTGAGATCCCTACCACTGCGACATAGACTTCATTGTGGTATACACATCAGTATTTAAACTATTTTACATGTAAGTAAAATAGTAGTTACGGTGACGGTTTCATCGAACCGTTGTAAGTATAATTTACATTATTCAGTTGAGATCTATTGAATTAATTGTTGCATAAATAGTATGCCACCTAAACACATTCACTTAATACAGTGTAGTATTACAACCACTGCATATAGGCACCTAGGAGATTCTGATTACTGGGCTTTAGTAGCTCACCCCTTGTGGGAATATTTTTTTTCAGGATATTAAGCACAGGGATACAGAAGATGAGCTGGAAAGAGATTAAATTCTCTTAAATATTCCATCAGAAGAGTTATCTATTTTTTTTCTTCTTTCCTGCACAGAGCTGGAGGACTTTATTTTTGGTCTGTAATAATTGTTGGATGATTGTAATTATTAAGCATAGACCTAATTTGCTTTTATTTGGGATGTAATGTTAATAGCGTGATTGGGACACTTAGATGGCTCTGTAATATTTTTCTCTATCTTTATTTTGTGCCCTGTAGTTGAAATCCCATCAAATGGTTCAGTCCAATGACTTATAAATATTGTTTGGGATAAACATGTGATTTTGACTATCTTAAATTTTTCTTACGGGTCAACCCCAATCTGGAGGAAAACTCTGGGGTGTGACAGCGTGTTTTTATTATCTTATTTTTATACCTAACAAATAAATTCCAAGTCACCCCTGGGCATTCGATTATGAAAATCCGGGGCGTGACATTTAAAAGATAAGGTAAAAGATATTGAATTATTAAAGCAATATATGATTTAGTATTTGTTGCTTATTGAACGATTTTATTATTACTGACTGATTGTGATTATTGGAATATGATTAGTTGTTATATTGAACAATATAGATTATTTGATCATGATAAGAACAACTTGATTATGATGAAATGATACGATAATTGGATTTGAAATATGTTGAGTTATTGTTGTAATTGATAATGAAAGTGAATGGAAATTAATGAGACGTTATGTATTGATTGTGGATTATGATGATATGTTATGGATAAAATAACTGAAGATGATGTTAATGGAAATGAGATAATTGTAAATGTGATTGATATTAACACAGGGATAGTGGGTATTACAAAATAAGAAGGGTATAGAGTTTACCCTAGGGTTGAAAGATCCGAAACCTACGCAGAGATTTGTGTTCATGCCAGTAAGTTAATAGCTTATAACATGACGTATGAATTGAGACTAATTGTGGCCTCCAACGACAATGTGAATTAAGGCTAGCTAATCGTGGCCTCTAACAACAACTTCAATTAAAGCTAATCGTAACCTCTAATAATGACATAAATTAAGGCTAATCGTGGCCTCTAACGATGACGTTAATTATGCCCACTTCCATAAATAGAATAAGAATAAAACCTGAATAGAGACGATTGTGAAAAGATTGATTAAGGAAATAATAGTTAAATTAAGATATGGGATTAATGACAGTAATCACGACATGAAATTATATTAGGTTTATTTTGATAACAAAATTATGATGTTTATGTGGATGAGGACTTGGATTTTGTTATATATATGGTGTTGCATGACTATGTAGAGTTATGTTGAATTATAAATATTAGCATTATTTTACATTATTGCTTTACATATTATATATGTTTTTATGATGTTACGTGAGCACAAGTGGATTAGTACTCATGTCCCAATAGATTTTGTTGCAGGAACATATCCTAAGGGCTACGTAGGCATTTGGTGGGTTCAGAAGTGCAATAGTTGTTGCAGACATTGAATTTTTCATTTATTTAAGTTAAAATATTCATTTGGGACTGTACTATTATTTTAATTTAGAGATTTATTCGATTGGGATGTAAAGGCCATAAGGCCTGTTTCATGTATTGTTATTATTATAGGATATGTTGGAGTATGATGACTTGGTAGTAGCTGAGACGTAGTTTATATCATGTTATATTGTTATCTTGTATGAATGTTGCTCCAGGGTGATGTATGGCTCTGATCAGGGTTTAGTTAGTTAGGGCATGGTTTGTAGGTTGAATCACTCACCCATCGGGTCATAAGATCCAGCGTGTGACAAGTTGCCTTATTTTCATGTTTGCAAGTTTTATGTAAAAAAAAATTATTTTACATGAGTAAAATAAAATTTATTTTCATTTATATTTTTAACAATAGTATAAAATAAATTTTAATTTATTTTATAGATTAATCAAATAAGAAAATAGCTTATTTCATCTCAATTCATTTACAATTTTTTTTTCATTTTCTTTATTATTTGAATATTTATTTTTTTGCAAATCATTCATAATTTTATTTATTTTAATATTTATCACACTTACATTTTTTTCTTACATTTTATTTCGTTACATTATTTTTAAAATATATTAATAAATTATGAGAATTGAAAAAATTATATAAATTCTTATTAAATGACTGAAGAATGATGACTAAGCAAAATGAATTAAGTTATGAGATAAAATAAAATAATTTTGTTTGCATGATCGTTAAAATTATAAATATAAATAAAACTTATTTTAGTCTTTAAAAATATTTTTTATTCTTTCGTAAGCCTAAAAATATTGCCAGCAGCTTCTCCATTCCAATTCCTATTCTGCAGTGCTATAGTGCCACTTAGAAGCATGGAGAGTCACTTTTTAACCTTGTATACCCAACAGATTTCCTATTCAGATTCTCTATATTAGTAGATTTTATAAATTAACAAAGTTAGTGATTTTTTGTAAAAATTTTAATGTCGAACGAACATTTTTTGCAATTTGAATTCAAATGTACATTTTTGGAAAATATAAATTTTAATAAATATTTTATGAATTTTTAAATTTTAAAAAATAATTTTTGAAAATATAAAATTTAATAAATGAATATTTTTTTAAATTCTAATAAATATTTTCAAATTTTGAATTACAACGAATACTTTTTTTGAATTTTGAACCCAATGATCATATTTTCAAAATTGGAAGTGACGTGACAAAGAGAGGATGTAAAAGGACCGTGTTTCTCATTCCCTAAATATTAGGAACCAAATATATTATTGGAAATGAAATAGGGAAGGGGTATAAGGATATAAACACTGCTAGGTGATATATTTAGTGATAATCCTTATATTTAAGGATTGGGATGGGGAAGTTGCTAGTGACACTCTAAGGGTATTTATTCAAATTTGTAAATATTTTCTTTATGAAGAGTAATTATATCTTTTCAAATTATATATAAGAATAGCTAACCAAAAATGATAGTTTTGTAATTTCACTTAATGAAAAAAAATAAAATAAAATAGAGTGCAAGACATTATTTGTGAAATGCAAATAGGCTCACCTGCTTATGGTGAGCTATTGCTTAAATTTGTCAATCTCATTATATTGAGAAGTATACGAAAAAAGATAAATTAAAAAATGTAGATTAACATAAAATATATAAAGGCACATGCCTTTCCTTCAAAAATATATTTAAATATATTATCGATGTATTTTAGTATTTTCATCCAAAATGTGAAGAGGACATGTGACCTCTTATTAGATTTGCCTATGAAGAGGCCTAATATTCTTCATGCCTTATATATCGAGTTATGGTTGTGTATATGCAAGGGTAGAAATATGCATGTAAATGTGAATGAAACTTGTTATTTCTAGAAATTTAATGTATATTTGTGTTGTATGGTCATACTTTGGAGGCATAGTCATGTTCATTTCTAATTATTGGTTGGGTTGTTGCTTAGTTTGAGAAGTTGCGGTGTTTGAAACTTAGATTTGGGTTAAGAAATACCTAAGTTAGAGTTTTCTTCGCATTTGTGATTGAACGACCCAATTGGCATTCGAATGGCCCATTTTGTGCATTATGTCATATGGACCCTGTTCAATGCTTCTCATAGTAAATCAATGTTCGAATGCCAAATTAGTTGTGTGAATGCAATATTAGATTTTATTCTCTCTTCCCATCTGCATTTCAATGACAGGCCTTACTTTAGGCTGTTTGTGTAAAAAAGAGGGTTTGCCATTGCCAAATAACATTTCTCACTTCAAGTTCTTAGTGTTAAATGTGCTTGTATGAGAATTGTACTAAGGTGGATAACTCCCTAGAAAGTAATTGTATTGTACTTAACTTATTTGAGAGCAAAACATGTTGTATTACAGTGGATGTGGGTCGTGACATTTATGAGTATACATTGTTACGAATTGTTATACATTGCATGATAGACATACAACATATATATTTTGGGGCTGACTTATATCATTTAGTTGATGTTGTTTGGACGAGGGAGCTTTACTAATTGACATTAATATGTTAACGTGTAATACAATCATATAATAGACGAGAAACATATTTGTTATGCATACTTTGATCACAATTTTTTCTACCATCCCACATATTGTCCTTTTCGTTTTATGTTAAAATTTGTTGATGATTTTCTAGATACACAAGGATTGTCCCTCTAAAAGAAAATTTGAGTTTGTCAATGTCTATTTTTCTTTTGAAAAATATATTAATTGGTGGTGATAAATTCACTAACACAACACTTGGCTCCTACTTTCAAATACAAGGTCTAGTTCATTAAGTTTTATGTCCTTATATGCCAGAATAAATAGATATGGTTAAGTGTCATCATAGAATTATATTATTCATGAATTTAGCTTAACTATATATTTTTTTATTTACGGAGCTCCATTGTTTTTATAAGTAGAAGCTTTCATTACTATAGTGTATTTAATCAATCATCTTTCCTTATTTGCTATTAATTTTGATATTCATTTCAAATTATATGGTACTCATCCTAAGTATTCCTTTTTATGTGTGTTTCGATCAAAATGATTCCCACATACTTGGAGTGCACGTTCAAATAAGTTTCATAAAAAACTGTTTCATGCATTTTTATTATCTATCGTGACAAGCATAAAGATTACAAATACTGTCATTCATTAAGTTGAAAGACAATTATCTCTTAGCATGTGGATAAAAAATTATTTCATGCATTTTTATTAACTATCGTGACAAGCATAAAGGTAACAAATACTATCATTCTTTAAGTTGAAAGACGATTATCTCTCAGCATGTGGTCCTTGATGAGACTTGCTTCCCTTTTTTAGAAGCGTTTAAATTGAGGACCACATTCTCACCCGAATATATGATAAGTATTTTTGATTCGTGGCTATCTGTTTCCATATCACCTTAAAATAATAATGTTCCACATGCAGGTTCACCCATTGATGCATTCCCATACATCCTTTTGTCGCATGGTATTGCTATTCCAACTCTAGATTCACCTTATGCCCCATAGTCCTTCAAGTTTTGTTATGACATACTAAATTTTTATTATATTATTAATTTAATTTTTATTTTATACCTAGAAATTTTAATTGTGTTAATTTGGTATTACCTTAAATTTTTATTAATCTTAATTGAAGAAATTTGAATATGCTATAATTATTTTAAAACTTATTAATCAGTGAATTAATTAGGCTATTAGCAATTAAATATTGAATAAATCAAGTAAATGGATGACTTGAATTGGCACATGTTGAAATGTAGGTATAGGATTACTTCCTATTAGATTGTTTGTCTTATGTGTTAAGGAGTGAAAGTATAAGGTTGATGGATAAGTTTGGACGTGACTAGTCTATGCTTGGTAGCACACCTAGGCTACATGGGGAGGATACATGAGTATTGGGTGTATTTGTGAGGCTTGTAAATAAGCCGCGTGGCAGGCTTAGTTAGAAAAAAATGATAATAATGATGTAATAGAGGTAGTGGGGTTTAGATGCTAATGATGTGTGTGTGTGTGTGTGTGTGTGTGTGTGTGTGTGTATATGGGATTCACATGTGCATGTGGAGGAAAAAGAAAACAATAAGGAGAAGAAGGTTACAGGAAAAAAGCATAGAAGAAAAAAAATTAGGAAAGATTTGGCAAAACTTTGTAAAGGTAATTACGTTATTTATTTTGTTAATTTAAAATTAATTTTGTAAAAGACTAAATAGATTAAAGATGTAATAGTTGTATTTTATATACTAGATTTATATTATTAATTTATTTCGATTAAATTTTAATGGTTTAATATTTGATGTATATAATTAATTTTGGTTAAAAATTTAGATCCGGGGACAAATAACAATAATCACCTCCATAATTTTATTTTTTTTTTCTAGAAAAAATTTTAATTTAATTTACTTTTTAAATTACATGGACTGTTGGAAAGTTTAGTGAGAAAAGTTTTAGCAATATGATAAGTAAAATAACTTGGGTTATTATGGTGTATTATCTTTAGAGAGAGCATAATACTAGAGTTTTTAAAGGGCTTTCTTCTTCAGTCTCTAATATAATTAAGAATATAACGTATGATGTTAGAATCAAATATTCTTATCTACTTATCACTAGAAAATCTATTATAAATACTGATATTTGTCATAGTTGGGAGATTCCTTTTTGTAACTAAAAGTCGATATATGGGGGTATACCCCTAAGATGATGTAAATTTCTCCACTAATCCAAATTACACTTAATTACCACAAAAAAAGATATTTAATATAAATTTAAGTTGATGTGAACCTCTTTTTAATAATAATAATAATAATAATGATAATAATAATAATAATTTGTTAGTAATTAATTAGTTAAGGAAATAAATATTTATTTGAAAATTAGATAAAATTGTTGGTAACGAAAAAATTATTAATCTAAACCCCCTAGGTTAAATGTAACAATTAAAGTGATTAGACAATAGTATGTGAACATGTGCTGACTAGCCATAATTTGTATACATAGAATTTAACGCAAATTAATGGACAAATTAGTAGGAAAGGTTATTGAACTCTTCAGGTATGCGATCTATTCTTATAGTTGAAATATAGTGTTTTGTATAATGGCATGATAAAAATATATAATTTCATTGCATGATTATTATGATACTATGGGAGAATGTAAAATGATAAATTTAGGGTTTATGAGGTTTGAGAAATTACTCTCAGATATTCTGAAATTTGCTGGTAATTGTGTGAGTATTAATATTGATTGTATTTTGAAAATTTATGCCGTCAGGCTAAGACAACAAAGTTCTGTTATAAGGGTGGTATGGGATATAAGGGTGGGAAATGGTTATTATTAATATTATAATAATTTCGTGCACTTATATAAAAAATATGTTAAAGTGTTATAAGGGTGGTAAGATGTCATAAAGGTGAAAATAGAGCAGCTTTGCATGAACATTTCACTGTATATTTATTTAATTTATATTATTATTGTTATTTTATATGATAATGACAATTACCTTGAGCACTTAATATCTATTCTTATATAAAAATTATTGTTGATATTATTTGAATATTTTCTTTACTGGGCTTAGCAGCTCACTCTGTTTCATGAATTTTTATACAGAAAGGTCGTTATGTAATAAGAATTGAGGCTGACAAATTTTAGCGACCGATCGAAATCAACGATTAGTTGTTAGTATAAAACTTGGCATATGTATAATATTTTTAAACAGCTAGGTTAAGGAGGAATTTATCTGGTAAGTTTAGTTATTATATTCTGATTTTTCTGTAAAACTCGGGGTGCGACATTTGCCATGCTTGAACTTGGTCCACTCGACGTTACGTCCCCTTGCTCTTGTCCCATTATGATCTTGAGTCCCTAGAAATAGTAAATCATAAGGTTCTTGCACTAACTTCTCACTCCATCCACGATTACACAGGCTCAACTTGGTATCTCAAAACATAACCCAAAATAAGTTTTAATAGTGTACACTCATGACATTCTCGTAAACCACACAATGTATGTTTTGCCCTTAAACATGTTGGTTGGTGCGTTGTCATGCATGAGGAGCTTAATGCTCTTCATCATAATTGACTTGGACACTTGTTTGTCAGCACCCCTCTATGCATGTGATCAGCTCCAAATAGGTGTACAAAGCGAAATTAAAAGCAGATGGTACCCTTGAACATCTTAAAGCTCGCTTGGTCGTAAAAGAGTGTCATCAAGTAAATGGTATTGACTACATGGAGATTTTTAACGCCTATCATAAAGTTGGGAACAATACGCTTGGTTCTTAGCTTAGCTCTTGTTCGCCGTTGGAATATTCGCCAACTTGATTTTAAAAACACATTCCTCCATAGTCTCGTCTCTGAGAATATTTTCATGGAACAAACTTTAGGCATGGTTAACTCTTGCTACCCCAATCATGTTTGCAAGTTGTAGCATGCTTTCTGTGGTTTAAAATAAGCTCCATGGATCTAGTTTGGTCAATTTAGTGGTTTTTTTTTTGTTAAAATATGGTTTCTTTTATAGTTTGGTTGAACCTAAAACGAGGCACAGTAATTTTGTTACTGTATGTTGATGATTTGCTTCTTACAGGTTCTAATGCATAGCTTTTAGATCATTTCATTCAAAATTTAAGCACTTAATTTGCTATAAGAGATTTGGAGCCTATTCATCATTTTTTAAACATTGAGATTACCTCTACTTCAGATAGGTTACATTTATCACAATCATATTACACATTAATCATTCCTTAAAAAACACAAATGGTGGATTATAAACCCATGAGCATGCTTACAGAAGCTAAGACGAAGGGTCTTATGAATAACACTCTTCTTGATGAACCCTAGTCACTTCTAAGGCATTGCTGGGGCCCTAAAATATTTAACCTTAATACGCCCTAACATTTCTATGGTGTCAATTTTGTTTTTGTAATTTATGCATGCACCAATTATTTCGTAATTAAAAATAGTGTATCATATTTTGCTATATGTCAAAGGCACAATATATTTCGGACTTAATTTTGCTTCCTCCACTACACTCGATTTGTGTACCTTTTTTTTTATGTGGATTGGGTCGAATGTCCTACTATCAAGTGTTCCGCGATAGACTATTACACTTTTCTTGGCAAAAATTTAATCTCTTAATGTGTTAAGAAGCAATTTACCTCCCCTTGACATTTGTATAATAATACTTATCACCCCTCAATATTTAAAAATTATATTTATTCCCTTTGTTTTGAAATATTATTAACATTGATCCTATTTTATTAAATCAACAGTTAAAACTTAACAAAAAAAGTTAAGATAACTAAAATTATAGGTGTTTTTCCTATTTACCCCTCTTTATCTCATATATTCATCAATTTTTTTAATAAAAATTATTAACTTTTTTGTGTTTTTACTTATTTTTCGGGATTTTGGTATGGAAAACTAACAAGATTTGAAAGAGAAAGGCATAAAATATAAAAGTATATAAAATTTTAGTTACTTTAACATTTTTTTTAAATTTTAATGGTTAATTTAATGGAAGAAGTCAATGTTAACAAAGTAAATATAATTTTTAAATGTTGAGTGATAATAAATATAATTATTCATATGTTGAGAGGAAATAGTTATAATTTACCTTTTTAGTAAATATGCCCCATCATTAGTTAAAAAAGAAAGTCTAGTTATCATATATATATATATATATATATGTATATGTACACACACACGCACGTATTTACTAAAAATGTTAAAGTTATTCGTATACGAATCCATCAAATATTGAGAGAATTAGCACAATGATATGTGACTATTATTTGTATTTTTTAATATTAATATATTTTTTTATTAAAGGTGTTTATTTTTTTTCTTTTTAACATTGGAGGATTGACATGTGTTGCACTTTTTTTTTTTTAAATTTATAGTGGATTGTTTTGCTATTATTGGGGATATTTGAAAAGCTATTCTTTTTTTTTTTTTGGTGATGGAATATTAAATATTATTTTTCATTAAAAATTTGAGAAATTATTGGCTGTTAGAAACATGTCTCATTTTTTTGTGTATTTTAATTTTATTTTTTATTTTGAGGATCCACGTTTATCGCTCTTTTTTACTTTTATTTTTATAAATATGTAATAAATCATTTTGTTGTTAATTGAATATTTAAAATAATTTTTTTAGTATTTAAGTATTATATATTTTTATATTAGATATTATATAATATTATATATATTTTTCATTAATCATAATTTAAATATATTACAAAAAAATCCACGGTAAAAGCTGAGTTCTAGGAGAACTAAATAAAGAAATGCACTGTAGGAACTATAGTGCAAAGATGGATGGTGATGATTTAATTGTAATGATCTAAAGGTCGTAATTTAATTCAGTTAAAATTAATTTTATAATAAAAGTAAAAGTTAAAAAAATCTAATTAATGCATAATATGAAAAGTCACATTTTATTAAAATATAATTAAATCGTCACTGTCCATCTACACACTGGGAGCGTTTGAAGGCACAATATTTAGTAACTTTTGGTATTTTTTGGTCAAAAATTACTGATTATAATTTTTGCTGTATTTAGTGAAATAAGTAGTAATTTTTAGTAATTTTTTACAACTTTTGAATATTTGATAACTTTTGACTTTTTTAGTAATTTTTGACAACTTTTAATAATTTTTAACAAATTTTGACAACATTTAAATTGATAAGTTATTATAATACAGTAGAAAAGAGTTAAAATTTAGTGTTTTACCAAATATTTAAAGAGCATAACTTGGTACTTCTCTATTAAAAATTGTGATACCAAACGTTACCTATGACTTCCGCAGTGTATTTTTTAACTGCAAACCCCTCCCTGGAACCCGTAAAAACTGGACATTTACACATTCTGCTAGCGCTTTTATAAAGAACATGGGCCGCCCGGCACACCGGACAATGGTACCAGGAGCGTGTCTCCGTGTAGTTCAAGTCTTCAACCCTTGCATACACGCTCCTGTGGGACCATTTTTGGCCGACCAGTCTTTTTGGAAAGTGCGACCTCCATTTCTACCCACCTCCTTATTCAACAGCCTTATCTCACATTCTTTTCTTGTCAAAATAACGACAATACCCCCATTCCACGAGCCTCTTTTTTTTTTAATTTTTTAAATAAAATTTTTCTCACAATTCTAACAAATTTGAGCTTACTTTTTACTCGGAATGATAAATTTGATGGGATTTGATTTTGAAACTATTCAGAGTGTAAAAGAATTTTAGAAATTAACATAAGTAAAATTTTTTAAAATTTAAATTATATAAATATTTGTATTTAATTTGATATAAAATTATTAAAAGTTATAAAAAGTAATGCGTGACAACATTTTAACTGAGAATCTTAAAAATTTTTAGAGTTTTATAAAATTTTTAGTACAAATGTCAGTCCAACTTTTTAAAAAATATACTAAACTCTGTTGAAATGCACTATAATAGTTTGTTCCAATGGATTTTTGTAATTTTTTTGAAAAAGTTGAAATTTTTTGAAGTTTAAAAAAGTTGAAACTTTTTAAATTTTTTGAAATTCTTTAGAGTTCTGAACGCCCATGTTTGATGAGAATTCTAATAAATCCTTGTGTTTGAAATTAAAATAAAATTTTATGTATTGGATTACATTTTATTTCATAATTTAAATTTTAGAATTTTTATATCATTTAAAATTCAATTTAAAACAATAAAATTTAATGAGAATTCATTATTTTCTTAAGTTATTTAAAGAAATAAACAAATTTATTCTCATATATCATATTTATTCTATTTTTTTTACTAGCTTAAATTTGACATTTCTCTTAAATTAATTTAATTCAATTCTTAAATTTAAACATGTGTTCTAAATATAGAATTTTATTTATTAAATCAAATTAATTATTTACTTTAAAATCAAATTAATTCTAGTGAAAAAATATTTCGAATTCAACCCCACCCCTATTCCACTTCCAAACAATCCTTAATATGATTCATATCTTTTGTATTGTCAAAAAGTTTGAAGGTTATGCGCCTTGACTTTTTATTTTTTATTTTATTTTTAATTTTCAAATGACCACGGGCCGCACGGAAGCTCACGTGACGTGAATTGTGCAAATCATAATAACATGTAGCGCGAGTTAGTGTTACATATTGGTAATACTGTCAATTTTTTATCTACATTTATATATTTATGTTTTTTATTTTTTATTTATTGTTATTATTTTCTTTTTCTGAAATAAAAATTGAAGCTACGTTTGAAAATAAAATTTTGCTTACAATTACTAATTTTTTTATTTTCATAAAATATATAATTTTATTAGTTTTTTAAAAATTAATTAAATTTAATAAATATATTTTAAATTAAATTAATTATATTATTTATTAAAAACAATTGAAATATAAATATTATATTATTTAATCCAATAAATATAAAATATATTAATTATAATTTAATTATATTATTTACTAAAATAATTGAATAAAATATATTTCATAATAATTTAAATAATTTAATTACGATATTTATTAAAAATAATTTAATAAAATATATTACATATTAAATGAATTAATTAAATTAAATGAATTATTAAATTAAATTAATTTAATTATGATATTTGTTAAAATAATTTAATATCATTTAAATTAATTATTTTAGATTAAATTAAATTAAATTAAATAATTTAATTATAATATTTATTAAAAATAATTTAATAAAATATATTTATATCAAATTATTTATTAAATTAAATTAATTTATTTTAATTTATTATTTATTAAAATAATTTAATAATATATATTTCTTATTAATTAAATTAACTAATTTAATTTAATTATTTATTAAAAATAAATTAATAATAGATAGTACATATTAATTTAATTAATTTAATTTAATTTTATTATTTATTAAAAATAATTTTAGTTTTATAAAATATTTGAATAAAATTATTATTTTTAATATAATGTAACAAAAATGGATAAAATATTAAAATTGACAAAATGTTTACAACAGAAAAAAATAGAGCGAAAATACATTTTTTCTGTTTATATTATTCTGTTTAAGTTTTCATTTTTTTGGAAACAAAAAAAGATAAATAGATTTAACAAACATGTTTCTGTTACCAATTTACAAAATTTTGAAAATATAAGCAAAAAAATAAAAAATAAAAACGTTACCAAATGGGGCCATATTAATGCACTATCAACTAGAAGTGTATGCATAATGTGTATATTTATTATTTTATTTGTTTAATTTAATTAGGATATAAAAGTAAAATATTACGATAGTTAAAAATTCAAAATTTTAAAATGATTTAATTAAAGGTAATTTTTATAAGTTGTTTAATTTAAAATTTGACTTTGATAGAATATTGATAAATATTTTAAGAAACTGAAAAAGTTTTATCGAAATTGAAGTTTCATTATTTTTTTTCTTTATATAATACCATAGGTGCGCTGCTATATGGATCAGAGTGTTGGGCAGTAAAACATAATCATGATCAGAAGATGGCAGTTACGGAGATGAGAATGCTAAGGTGGATGTGCAGGATTACAAGAAAAGATAGGATTAGGAATGGGGAGATTAGGGATAAAGTAGAAATAACACCGATTGAAGATAAAATGAGAGAAAATCAATTAAGATGGTTTGACCATGTTAGAAAATGTGAAAGTATGGAGATTGCTAGGAGTAGGAGAGGTAGAGGAAGACCTAAGAGAAGTTGAAAAGAAACTATTAAATATGACATGACCTACCTAGATCTATCGGAGGACATGACCCTTAACAGATCTAATTGGTATCTACAAATCCATATAATCAGCCCCATCTAGTGGGAAAATGTTTGGTTTGATTTGTTTGGTTTGGTTTATAATACCATAGGTATAGATGGATCATAGGTTTGACTCAGGATTGATTCAAAATATTAAGGGGGGAGGGGGGAAAGCATAAAACCTTTGTTTCATCAATTAACAATTGTAACTTAATCTCATTACAAGATTGGATGGCTGTGAAGTTTCTCATCCAATGTTCAATGGCTTAATGTGAATGATGTGATTAGATTGTTAATTTTGTGAGCCAAAAGCTCGTTTGTTTATTTTATTTTATTTATTTTTTTCTAAGCACCGTACATAGAATCTGTTTTTGCTAACACAATATCACCACATTTTGGTTGCGTTTAGAGTGACAAAAATTGAGATAAAATGAGATAAGTTGTAAGTTAATAATTTGAGACAGTGAGATAAAAAGTGAACAACTTTTAGAGTTATTTAGTATTTTTTACCCTTTTTTAAAATTTTTTATCACCTAAAACAGAACCAAAGTATATGATACCGTATACCCTTGTAGGGATTCGGGGCTGGTACAAAAAATGATATCAACTCTCTAATACTAAGTTGGGGATTATTAATAAAAATCAAACAATTCAAAGGCATTCACATATTTTTTAAGTTAAAAAAAATAGAAATGTATTTAACCTATTAGGTTTTAATCTAATTGTCCTCGAACTGGATGTCACGAAGATGTTAGCCGTCCCCTTTCCCATTGTATTCAAATTTGTTTCACGCAAAAGATCTAACACTCCATTTGAAATAGTAAATTTGATGGGATTTGATTTAATTTGGTAAAGATTCTTACTGATTCTTATGTTTGGAACTAAAATAAGATTTTATAAGTTGATTTTAATTTAATTTCATAACTTAAAATTTGAAATTTGTATATCATTTGAAATCTAATAAAAAATAATTGAGTTTAACGAAAATTTATTTTTTCTTAAGTCATCTAAGTAAGTTGATAAATTTTTTCTTCACATATCATATTTACAATATTTTCTATTTCTAATTAACATGATCAAATTTGATATTTTTTAAATTAATTAAATTCAATTCTTAAATTCAAACATGTCCCAAACAAAAAAAAAAAAAAAAATATTCATCAAATCAAAATCAAATCAAATTAAATCAATTCTTTCCTTTAAAATCAAATTAATTTTAAGATAGAAATATTTTCAAACGGAGTGTAAATATCTTTTATCTTATTTCATATTTTCCTAACCAAATACCAAAAAAAAAAAAAAAAATTACCTTGCTGTAACTTATATCCAATCCATTAATTATTCAATCCATGTTACCTATCTTTCATCATTCTATCTCTGAATCAAACATAACCCTAACAAGCAAATTTTGAACATTCCTTGAGAATTTCGCTTTCGTAATATTTCCTTGAGAATTTCGCTAGAAATATCATTACCTTTCATCCAGATACTTATCCAATAAATGGATAAATCAGTCATTCCACACAAAAAGCATGGTCAATATGTGCTCTCACAGATTCTCAACAAACCTTTAGCAATATGAAATAAGACTTTGCCGTGGAAGATGACAATAATCTAATCCACATAACACCAAAAAATAAAAATAAAACAAAATAAATAAATAAAAATAAGTAGTAATAATAATAAATAAATAAAATTAAGAAATAAAAAGGACCCCAAGATCTCCATTGGTGCAAGGTCGGCATCAGCCTCCTTTCTCAACCTTATTCAAATTCCTTACATTAGCAAACCACTCCGAAGAAAAAAAAAAAAAAAAAAAACCCCAAGAGGCAATCCAATGTAGAAACCAACCTTGGAATCTCTGGTTGTTGGGATTTCAAGAATTCATCCCCCCCCCCCCCCCACCCTTCTCTTTTTTCCATTAAAACTTTTCCTCCCAATAATACGACTACACCCCCACCCCACAAAAAAAAAAAAAAAAAAAGAATTGATTCAAGAGCTTGGAGAAATCCCCGTCCAAAAGGGAACAGAGCAAAGCCTACCTCAGATTCTCACCTTCCTTCAATTTTTTCCTTTGAGGATGGTCCAAAGAAAGCTTCCAAGCAAGCTTGGAATCCAGACTGATCATGTCAAGTCCGAGAAGAGGTTGGGGAGCTTAGGACCGTCTTCTCCTCGCCAGAAAGACTGCAAGAACAGAGGAGCTGACCTGAGGAAGAAGAAGATGAAGAAATCAAGATCGTTCAAGGTAGCCGATTTCGAGTCCCTGAGATCACAGACAATCAGAAGGGAAGTTCCTCAACCCGGAAAGCCACCAACAACTCTCGACAAGAAATCTCCCATCGGAGGATCAGAGTCGTCCCCGAATTACATGAAGTCCACGAGCAGCTTTGATGCTAGGAAGGAGCAATCTCAGGGAAGCAAAACCCCACGAAAAATGATCTCAAACAACACCAAACTCGGGTTAGTTTCTTCTTCTCATAAGCAGACTAAGACATCTAGTTTGAAACTGGCGAGGACTCCTAGTTTTAAACCAGCAAGAGGTTCAACCAAGAAGTGTTCACAAGTTGTTCTTTGTGGAGATGTGAATCCACAGAGAGGGACTTGCTCTTCAACTCTGAAGGATTCAAGGTTTCCCAGTTATCTTGCTCTCAGCCCTGGCGCAACTGAGTCAGAAGGAACCTCTGTGATGAGGGTTTGTCCTTACTCGTACTGTTCTCTCAATGGCCACCACCACCCTCCTTTGCCTCCATTGAAGTGCTTCTTATCGGCTAGGAGACGTGCGCTGAAGACTCAGAAGAGTGTGAAGCTGGGATGTTTGTCTCCTCGTCGACCAAAACGGCCATCTTGTGATAATGGGACGAAAGAGGTGATTCCGGTGACGACCCTTGATGAGAAAGCTGCAATTCTACTAAGGGAAGAAGAGAATCAAATGGACTTCTTTGTTGAAATCTACGTTAAGGGTATGGAAGATGGTTGTGGAATTAATGAAACAGCAGAAAAAAATGATGGTGGGCAAGTTGTGGAGAGCTTTGTACACGAGGCACCGTGTTCTGAGAGCGAATTTGAAGAGAACCTTGATGAAGGAATTGAAGTCATTTCATCAGAAATGGAGACTGCTGAATTCTTACCCGAAGAGGAAAAATTTTCACCATCCGCTGCTCAAGAAGAGGAAGTACCAGAAACTCCGAGGACTGAATTTGATGAAATGGATTCTGAAGCTTGTGACGTGGAGCCGTGGGATGATGAAGTTGACAACTCAGCTGAAACCAACGGGGAAAATGGTCTTGAAAATGGCTCTTCTCCATCTTCTTCTTCTTTGATTGATGACGAATTTGTTGGCAGCCACTTTGATGAAATTCCTGCTGATAAAGAGTTGGAACAATTCTCCGAGGAAGAAGGGGAGAGCTCTGGAGCAGGTTTCAGTGATAGAAGTTTTGATTCTGAGGATCAGAATTTGGAGATGTCCGATGAAATCGCTTTAGCATTTGTTGAGGAAGACGGCAACATTGAGACGATTCAGTCATCTGACAAGCAATCTCAGAGCAACATTGTTGAGGATCAGAACCACTCTTACAAAAATTTCCATAAAGATTTCAGTGATTCTGAGAAACAGACACCTGCAGGGCTTAGCAAAATTACTGGGGCTGAAACTGGCAATGCAGATGCTAATGAAATGGAATTGGAGGATTCACCCATTTCCCCGCCAGAAGGAACAACCTTCCCATCATCTGAAGAAAATCCAGCGAAAACCTCATTCGTTCGCAGAAAGCGCCATTTGATTGAAGAACCAGCTGACATGCCTATCAATCTGAGGATAATCAGATGCAAGAGAGGTGGTGAGGAATTGGAGGAACATGTAAAGGGGTTCAACCCCAAGGAACCAAATTACTTGGCCATTGAGGCTGAGCCAGAACCAGAAAAAGTTGATCTCAGGCACCAAATGATGGATGAAAGGAAAAGTGCAGAAGAGTGGATGATTGATTATGCACTCCAACAGGCTGTTACCAAACTTGCTCCGGCCCGGAAGAGGAAGGTTGCATTGCTTGTTGAGGCTTTTGAGAAAGTCATTCCGACAGTGCCCAAATATGGATCACATCTGAGTCATGATCGATCTCCAGCCTTTTCCCATTCAAGACCCCCCTTGCAAGCTTGCGGTTGATGATCCCTATTGAGGTAAATGCAGATTCAGAGTTGCTTTATTTTACGAATCATTTTCTTATTAATGAACTCATTTCCAATTAACATGAATGACCAAACAAACAACTTGAGCTCAATTCATATTCAGCTCGCTAAAAGCTTATTTGAAATCAGCTTATTATGAAGTGTACCTAAGTGTGAACATAATTTGTAACTAGTTTAGTTTTGAATTCGGATGGATAAACTTACATATGTGCAAAATAATCAAGATATTCAGTTACTAAAATACATATTTAGTCCTGCTCTATTTTATAAATCTTTTTTTTTTTAATTTAAGTAATGTTATTCGACTAAAATTTATTATTAGAATTTATTGTCAGAATAAAGTGGTTGATTATAAACTAATTACTTTTAAAACTTTAACCCATTAATAAGTTCCGTATTACAAAAATCCTATTGCTATATCTTTCCAGCCATAACTTTGTTAATAAATTCTGGAAGCATATAATTTTCCTAACATAATTCAAATAGGGCTAATAAATAAAAGAAACAGTTTGACCTCAATTTATATTCAACTCGCTAAAAACTTGTTGGAGATTGGTTTGTTATGAAGTCAAGCCAAGCATTACACGCTTTGTAACTTAAACTTATGTAGTTTTGAGATCGGCTTGTTATGGAGTCAAACCAAGCGTAAACACATTTTGTAAATTGTATAGTTTCGAGCTTATCTTAATAAATTTAAATTTGAAATAATTAAGGTACTTGAATTTCATTCAAAAGCTTAACATGCCAAGCTTGAACACATTTTTAAATTCAGTAAGACTTTCAAATTAAGATTGAATAATTCACTATTATGCGCAACTTGTTTACATCCCTAAATCCAAATGAGAAAAACCTTACGGAAGACATAATCCTTGATAGAAATAGATGGAAAAAAATTGATTCAAATAACTAACTCCAAATAGTTGGAGATAAAAACTTTGTTGAGTTGAATAAATTTATATAATAAAATACAATACATTTTAAAAATGCCCCTCTCATAAACTAAAATCCAAATTGAGATTAAGTTTTATTTTTCAACAAATGATTGAGATCTTTTATAAATCAAAACTTCCCCTCAAACTCTTGCCCCAATCTTTGGACCACTTCGCACTCTGATAAATCATTGAGTTAAAATTAATGATCATATTTGAAAAGTTACATTGAGAAAAACAAAAATTTCATTTATCGGGAATAATATAATTAAAAGGGAATTTATTTTGGGTTTTTGAAAAGGAAAAATATGCTAATATATTTCAATTTCAAATGCATGTATATTTAATTTTAGTCGAGAAGTGGCGTAAACACAAAATATTCATGTGTATATATATATAAATCCAAAATCTCCCTATATACGTGTGGTTTCAAAGATAATTCAATTGATATTCTCTCTCATGTTTACAGGTGTGATCCAGGGAAGAAAAAAAAAATACGTTCTCTAACTTGAAGTATTGAAGCAGTTCAGCCGATGGTGTGTGTCTTTAGCAGTGAAGAGTGAAAAGCTACTTTAGGAGCCATGAGAAAAGAGAGATTCAATCACATGCAGTATCAGAGTTTCTTCGAAGCTCTATAGTTGGAAGTGCAAGTTTGAGAAATTTCAGTTCAACATTTATGTAATACCCACAAAAAAAAAAAAAAAAAAGGGGAAAAAAAAAAGAAGAAAAAAAGTGGTTGTTCTGATTTTCTATTATAGGACCATATCTATCCATCCCATCCTTCTTGTAACTCATTATGGTACTTCCACCTTTAGATATATTGGTTAACTATATGAATGCCAAGTATTATATATTATCAGCACCAGTGTCTATTTTGATTGCAGCTCTGTTTCCATTTCAAATAATAATAATAATAATAATTAGAAACACTTCAATCTAATGGAAATCTAGAAAGTCAGTAACAGACATTAATTTTTAAACTGCCATCAAACTTTCAAATCAATATGGTGTTTTCAATAAATTTTAAATTCAGCAGATTGAATAGGGTGAGAATTCAAATATACAATTCTTTTTTTTTTTTTTTTATTGTGAGATACAACACTTACAAACATAACTTACTAATAAATTTCAATAATTCCCGGTACATTTTTTAAAGTCTTGAACCCTTAACCCAGCTGAGTAATACAACATTTAGACTTGACTTATTTACTAAACAAACCTAATATTCTGTCCAATGCGCCAGTTTGTCAATGCTCGATAAAGTTCATTTGCACCCCCCCCCCAAAAAAAAAGAAAAAAATACCAAAATAAAAATAAAATAAAAATCTGCAGCTTGGGCACACTCAAACCAGAACACATAAATTAATATTACAGATGAAATTCAGACAGGACCCAGAATTGTGAATTGTTGTTCTAAATACATTGCACTTCAATAAACCTGCATCTTCCAATAATTGCTATCAAACTCATAGTTTGGTTATTCTCAAGTGAAAACCAGTTCATTTTCGTATTTGTAAACTATACATATATATGTGGCAAGGAAAACATAAGGAGTCAACCTAATGATCTATCAATAAATTCACGTCAATTGCTGGAGACTTGAGAACAAGTGATTTAAGCTCCCCAGAGTAATTCTGCAGAAGGTTGGAACTCTGATCCTGCGAACCTCCCATTTCCAGACTTCCCTCAGCAGTCCCGTTCTGTTCCACCGATCTTTTTGTCAAGATATCGTCGTGAAACAACTTGAGCGCATCTGCCGTTGAAAGGGAGCAGGCAGATTCGTGCAAACGCTGGAATTTGTCTCGGTCTTCTTGAGCCTCAACCAACCTCTCTCTCAATCCAGCCGGAAGGCAAGTCAAGGCACTAAATCAAGATTGCGGAGAAGCAAAGTTGTGGCAACAAAACAAAAGTGGATCATTAAAACCGAAAGAAATTCGAAAGATTTTGAGCCTGCGTCTTAGAGATCATTATCGGTTCATTTGGAAAACTAGGAGAGAAGAAAAGAAAGGAAAAACTTATAAGGAAAAACTAACAAGAAGAAAGAACTGTGTGCATTTATGAATTTTAAATTTAAGTACTTGGTACTAATTACTTAAGAGTAATTGCTCGAATACAACGTTGATAGTTTAAATGAGAGCTTTATCGTGAATTTGAGTAGTTTAATATGATAGATTAAAAAAAAATAGTTATTTGAAATAATTTATAATAGTAACTCTACCATTTTAAGTAGTGGCGCCACCACTTTGGTAGTAATTATTAAAAAACTTTTATGTATTATTACATAAATTAACTCTCTCACTTACATATTTTGAAATAATTTGACCTCAAATCACTCGAGGTACCCAAACAGAGCCTTAACGTTTAATAGAAAATAAAAGGTAAAAATGGATGGTGGCATCATTTTTCTTCTTATTTAGATAATTGAAGGGCGGAAAATACAGGGAAAATAGTTTTATCCTTCCCTCCTTTTAGGGAAATAATGAGGAACGAAAAGATAAAGAGAATTAAGTTTCATTATATATATATATATATATAAAGAGGAAATTACATGTCTTAAAATTAGGAGCAAACCAGCTACATAAATTTTTTCTCGAAATGTCCGAGATTTTTATATCTCCCGAAAGAAGGGCTCTTTGCACTTTTCTTTCTTTACTTCTCTTTTTTAAACACCCAATCCATAAAGACTGTAAATGATAAGTTGGTCTTACCTAGTAACCCCCCTAACAAGGCCCCAGCTGTATCCAACAAGTACAGATTCCTTGAAGCCTATGTTGAAACCTTCCTGTGCAGAAGCTTCTTTTCCTGCTGTGAGGCCATCGCGATATCCAATCTAAAAGGCACACAAGAATCATGACATAAATAAAGAATCATTAGATTTATAGACGAGCAATCAGCTTTGCTACAAAATGATACCGTATGAAATTGGATACCGTATGAAATTGATCATGTCTTCTTTGCCACTCCCTTTCCAAATCAGAAAGATTATTATGTTCTTCAGTTGAACTGCCCCACAAAGAACCATCATCGTGAAACAAATCATCCAATTCATGATCTGAAACGAACAGAAGATTGATGAAATGTCCTTGTTTTAAAATTTCACTAAGGATCAGGTTTGACAATGTTAATAATTCCTAGTCAAAATTGTAAGGTCACAAGACTCACACCCAAAGGAAGTGATGTCATGTGAAAAAATGGGATCTTCACTGAACCGGGTCATAGATAAAGAAAGAAAGCAACGGGGTTCAAAAGCCTCAGCTAAATGGGCTACAAGCAACCAACCTAGCCAAGAATTACACTTCTTAGGCGAGGTTTGGTCAACTATAATGGCACTTGGCCTCAGACTGAGCTTGAGTTAATCTAGCCAAACCTAATCAAACCCCGCTTGATCTATAAATACAGCTTGCCTTAGCTTAAAATGAGTTCAGTGGAACACTGATGCAAAAAAACAGAGGGTAAATGGAAAGTACCATAGTCCCAATCCATAATTAACGGCCAAATTCTATGTTATATTCCCAAGCCCAGCCAAGAATTACACTTCTCAGGCCAGGTTTGGTCAACTATGATGGCACTTGGCCTCAGACTAAGCTTGAGTCAATCTTGCCAAGCCTAATCAAACTCCACTTGATCTATAAATATAGCTTGCCTAAGCTTACAATGAGTTCAGTTGAACACTGATACAAAAATCAGAGAGTAAGTGGAGAGAACTATAGTCCCACAATCCATAATTAACTGCCAAATTCTATGTTATATGAACTCTTATTAATGTAACATATCTAGATTACAAACTTGACGCTTGGGTAAGAAAATGACATATTTATTTTAAAAATGTAGTTGGAAATTCACATAACAAGTATGTTTAGTAATTTGAATTTGTTGCTCTGTGGTACCTCGCAAATATCATCTTACCTCCACCCACAATTAAGAATGTCAAAATCCAGATATTTAGACACAAATCTATACCCGCTAGTTACCAAAAAAAAAAAAGAAAATCTGTACCCGCACTTTGGGTAACATAGGCCAAATTAATGTACAAAACCGGGATAGAAATTCAAAGAGGAAAACACACATGAACACCCACATGCCCATGTGTGCACACACACACTATGTACCTGACCGATGACACTAAATCCTATTTGAAAGGACGCCAAGACAAATTAACATCCAATTATTAAAACAACTAAATGGCAAAGGGGAGAAAAATGAAAAAAAAAAAAGGAGTTAAAGAATAAAGATGTATGAGTTCACACAATGATTATAATTAACATCCAGGATGGAGCATAAAAATTAGGAGTATTACCAACAAGGGGAAAAAAAAAATCTCCTCATCTTTCTGAGTCTCTCTCTACATGTATAAATTAAGTTGTACTGTTAGTGTTTCTGCCAAGGAAAAGGTATGAATAATATAATCTTTTAAACAATTAAATACCCCAATAAATTGTAACAATACAGTCAACAGCACCATTCATAAAATTTAAGTAAAGTTAAATATATTTGTGGATGCAAGACCCAAGAAAAACCATTAACAACCTTCCTCCACAACCAGGTGAAGCACACAAGGGCTGAGCTCATTGTTGCTCAAGCTTGGTTCAATAAGTAAGACAAATGTTCAGAAGTCATGTCCAAGTTTAGTACTACAAGTACTACATGAATTTAAATAAGGTTCCATGGAACCAAACACAAGCTGTTCACAAACATCTAGTTTCATAGCCAGCTTTGATGTCCTTGTTGTAATTCAAAACCTCTACTATGAATGTTAAAATTATAAGCTCAGGAATGCAGCACAGGCATTTAATAGATGAGCTTAATGCCATGTAATCTAAGAAGATAATTAAGGAACCACAAGGCCTATAAATTATCGAATGGTTTAAGGATAAAGATAAAAAAATTCATGTCTACCCACGGGTTTTCCAGCATACACTTTTTTTAGTGCTATAAAAATTTTGGATTTTGTATATTTTACAAAAAGACGTGTAAGAAACTGAAGCATACATTCTGTAGGTTGTTAATCAACCAGAGAACACTGACCACTGCCAAGTACCACAAAGTCATTGCTTATATCTGGATTCCAATTGGATAAAAGCATGAGAAAATTTGTAACATGAATAAAATTGGCAACACATGCACACAAAGGACACACACAACATATTAGAGGTCTGCACACAAACTCCCAACTATAAAGAAACATAATAAACCTAGTTTGAAATTTATACCGTATGAGTCAGTTCGATTATGGTTGGAACTGGACATGGGACCTGCCTCTCCATTTGAAAGCTTTAAGGTTTCTGAGTAGAGTTCATCAGTGATGCTGTGATCCATCTATAAACAAGTGTAGATGGACAAAGTCCCAAAGCACACTATGGACAATATCAAAGTAATTTCAGAAATGTAAACCACGAATTTGGATGGTCAATAAATATATAAACATCAAATAGTGTACATGGCATCCCAATCCCCCCAAGATTCCAGGTCTGAGACCAGCCATATGTAAGAGGACATATCCAGGAATAAAGGTTGGAACTTTTTTTAATTCCAAACCTTTACACTGCCTCACCTAAAGCAGCAGGTGCAACATGAATCTCAATGATAGGCAAATTTTTGCTACAAATGGAAAAAGAAACAAAAACCTTGAAAGAAAATTAGTTTAAGAAAGCATAAAGCAAAACAATTACAAGTTTAAACTAGAAACATCTTCAGGGCAAACAATATAGCCTAGTATTCAAAAGGTTTTGAAGTTGTGCTATATACTACAGGGTCTAACCAGCTTTTTTGAGGTTCAATGAAAGTCAGATGGTGCTAACTATAACTAAGGCTTCAACAATTAAACAAAAGAAAGACAAGGTATAGTTAGGATGAAGCTCTTTGGCCTTCTTGCACCTTCTGTGACCAGTGTTTTTTTATCATCCTTACTATTTTTTGTTATATGTTGTACTCAACAATACAAATCATTTTTTTCTATGCTCCTTGATCTGACCATGTTTTACCTAATTTTACATTTCAGTTACTATCTTTCATAGTTGAGATCGAATAGTGAATCACAAGATTCGGTACAAATTAGAAAACGATAGAAAAATAATGTTTACATATAAAAAATATATAAGATAATGGAAAATAAATGTTATTGTGCTTAAAAACTAGTAATTCAATATGATCACGATGTCTAAATGAAAGAAATTAGTCATATGGCTACAATGGCGAACAAAGAAATTATGTTTAGTGAAGGCAAATACGATATTTATTTAGGGACTTTAATGAAAAACATAAAAATTTGGGGAAGCCAAATCCTAATAATAATATGGAAAGTATGGACAAACTTTGGCAACATTAAATTAAGTTTTAAAAGTTTAAGGGGTCTCACCCTTTGTAAGTCCGTCCATGTATACTAGAAATGCCAATCTGAATCTCACATTTACAAAGATTTAAAGAAAAAGTGGTTTAGTTGCTTATGAAGTCTTCAGACAATATGTGATATCCGACTTATGCAGTCTTCAGACAATATGTGATATCCGACTTATGCAAAAATGATTTGCAAGTATTGCAAAATTTTTGGTATGTTATGATCCTCTTTAATTTCTTTTCTTAAAAACAAAAAAAAAAATAAAACAATAATTTTTTTGCAAATTGGTTCCAATGACCCGACCTTCACTTCCATGTTTCCTAAATTGCAAGAATCATAAGATTCTCCATGAATCGGGTAGCTTTCTTTGATTCACCATGATTCATTATTTCATTCAATTCGGACGTAAGATTTGCATTGATTACACAGTATATCAACTCAAACCAAGAAACTATACTATCTTTATATATAAATCATTCTATACTTGTTGCTTCCAAGTCCAAGATGTGCCTGCACATTTCTACAAAGTGTTTATGTGTTTCTTTTCTTATTTAGCTATATTTTATATATGTTCCCTTTCAATAACAATCGATCTTTTTCATATATTTACAACAGCAAATTAAAGAATCTAAATGTAAGGATGGACAAAAGTGAAGTACATCCAGCCGTCAATGTTAGGAACAAGTTAAATAGAGGTTCGTACTAAGTATGAGGCACACTAAAATCAAACAACAGAGACATACAAATCCCTACAATCTAAAAGGAAAGATAATTGCTAAAATATAGAAGTCCCAACCAAATCTCAACAAATGTTCTCAATCTCCCTCTATAATGACACCAAAGGTCTTAAATTAACAACCAAATAAAAGAACCCAAAAGTTCTTATAGAAGAGTCCTCTGAATTGGTTGATTCATCCTCCCACAAACCTTTGTTTTATTTACTTCATTTTATTTTTATTTTCACATTAAAAGAAACAAGTTATGCACGCTAGCATGAACCTGAAAATATTTTCCACGGACAAACATGGCAACAACAAAATGAAGAAATGTATATATATATATATAATTGAAAATTTTTACTTGTTATAAATAAGACAATAACAATCAGAAGGTCATGAAAGAAAAATCTGAGAACAACAATAATCTGAATTGAAGATAACAAAAAACTCATACAATTCAAAGTTTATATGTTGCATATTCAAATCAGTTGAAATATCTTATTCGGGTTGGTATTCAATTAGTTCAATGTTGACCTTCGCAGTTGGAGATGTCATTGTAAATGGTAATTGAAAAAAAAAAATGGTGAATGAAAACTAGAATAGTCTAAATTATTCACAAGAAAAATACTCTGCTGAAGTGAAAACACTTAGAAGAACTGCTATTTCAGGAAGATAAAAAAAAAATAACAATAAGAAGAAAAATAAGAGGTAAATGAAAAGAAAAAGCAACATTAAGGTTTGAACATAAATTTTGAAATTAACCCATTGAGTGTGTTCAAAGTGCAAAGCATTATTTTTATTTTTTTACTTTTATTTTTATTTATGTATTTATTTATTTATTTTTTGGTACAACGGTCAGCCATAAATATAGCCTTCTCTAAAAATTCAACAATGGTGACTCCCTGTATGGTCAGGCACCGATCATACAAAATCAAGCTAAACAATTTCACAACGTGCAAAGTTTGGGGTGCGTATACACCATCAATTTCAAAATTTATCCACATATATACTTACATAACATACATAGATATATTTATATATATACATACACATATAGGGATGTGCAAACTGGAAGCTTGAGATCAAAAGGGTGAAATACCAGACGAAGGTGAGCGTGGGAGAAATACCGTGAAAAAGGCGAGTGTGGGTGTCTGCGGCGTCGTGGATGTCTTCGCTGTGGATTATCTCCGGTGTGACCTCCGGTGTGGAAGCCCTCTCTCCCAACGACCAGCTACTTCTCCCAACACTTCCGATTTTTCAATTATCAAGCAGGGTTAGGCTATTTTTAATTGTTTATGTTTTTTTTTATTTTATTTTTGTTATTTTTTTAATGAAAAATAAATTGTATTTTAAAATGCAACTTTGGCTATATAAATTAAACTTTATTTTAATAAAATATTTAATTTTGTTATTTTTTTTAAAAAATTAATTAAATTTAATAAAAAATATTTATATTAAATTAATTAATTAATTATTAATTTATTAATTAATTTGAATTACCTCACTCCCAACGACTAGTTATTCCTCTCAACACTTTGCATTTTCTAATTATTAAGGAAGGTAATGCTTTCGTATTTTTTTAATTGTTTATAGCTTTTCATCTTTTTTTTTTTTAGGATAAATTACATTTACCATCTTTAGACATTTAAGTAATTACACTTAGTACTCATAATATTTAAAAATTATATTTATCTCTCTTATTTTGAAATGCTTTTAATATTGATCAATTTTTGATAAGATCAATCATTAAAACTTAACAAAAAATGTTAAAATAATTAAAATTTTATCCCCTTTTTTCTATTTTATCCCTCTCTCTCACATTTTCATCAGTTTCTTCGCAAAGGTTCCCAAAAATAAGTTAAAAATAAATAAAAATTTTCTATTTTATCCTTCCCTCTCTTACATTTTTATCAATTTTTTTTTGTAAAAAATCCAAAAAATAAGTAAAAATATAAAATTTTTGACAATTTTTGTAAACAAAACTAACGAAATGTGAGATATGGAGAATAAATTAGAAAAATACTTAAATTTTTGATTAGTTTGATATTTTATATTAAGTTTTAATGACTGATTTTCATTAATTTTTTTTTTTGTAAAAATTCCCAAAAATAAATAAAAATATAAAATTTTTGACAATTTTTCTAAACAAAACTAACGAAATGTGAGATATGGAGGGTAAATTAGAAAAATACTTAAATTTTTGATTAGTTTGATATTTTATGTTAAGTTTTAATGACTGATTTTATCATAAGAGCGTCAATGTTAATAATATTTTAAAATAAGGGAGGCAAGTGTAACTTTTAAATATTGTAAGTGCTAAATGTAATTACACAAATTCTAAAGGGAGGTAGATGTAATTTATCTTTATTTTATTATAGTTTTTCTTTAAAATAAAATTAAAACTGCATTTATTTGTTTACATTAATTAAATAAATTTCATTTTGATAAAATATTTAATTTTATTTATTTTTTCAAAAATCAATTAAATTTAATAAAATATGTTTCATATCAATTAGTATTAGTTAATTAGTTTTTGAATTATTGAATTATATTATTTATTAAAAATAATTTAATTAAATAAAAATAAAATAGAATCTAGTTATATTATTTATTAAGAATAATTTTATAAAAATGTACTTATAATAAATTAAATATTAACTAGATTTAATTAATTTAATCATATTATTTATTAAAAATAATTTAATTCAATAGAAGTAAATATTTTAAACACAACTTAATTTAATTAATTAATTTAATTACCAATTAACTTAGCTAATTAATTAAATTATATTATTTTAATTATATTATTTATTAAAAATAATTTAATATAATATAATATTTTTAATTTGATTATTAAATTAATTAAATGTAAATAATTAATTAAACTAAATTAATTTTATTATATTATTTATTAAAGATATTTTAATCTAATAAATATGTGAATAACATAATTCATTTTAGTATGATGCGACAAAAAAAGAGCAAAATGTTAAAATTGACTAAATTTTTAAAAAAATGAGAGTGAAAATACCATTTTTTATTAATATTTTTGTATTTAAGCTTTCAATAAAAATAAATTTAATAAAGACGTTTTTGTTCACAATTTTCAAAAATCTATAAATATATAAAAAAAAAAAAAACATAAAACAAAACGTTACCAAACAAACCACAAGCTCTAGGGTTTTGTTAGCTTAAGGGATTACAAAAATCGCAATGCAGTTTTGGGCAATTTAAAATCACATAACCATGTTACTATTTCAGCGTGATTTTTGCTAGTTAAAAAATAACATTATCTTATTGCAAATTTACGTGATGATATCGAGGTTTTATTAGCGGTATTTCTATAATTAAATTTTTAATAGCATTTGAGTAATTTTTAATAATAAAGCAAAAAAAAATTGAAATTCCTTCTTCCAGAACTTTAAACGAAATTTTTTTATTTACATTTTGGTCCTAAATAAATTTCGAATTTATCCACAAATAAAAATTTGAAAAATTAAATTTTGACCCCATGGCATCTCATAAGTGTCTTTCTCATATCTCGTGTATCATCGATTTGTCTAAAGGCAAAAAATAAATAAATTAATAAATAGACATGACACGTGGCATGCTCATATCTAATATTAGTGCGACTCCTAATTTGAAGTCTCTATACTTTATAATAGAGGGCTCAACTTCATAATTCTACACCCATTAGCTTATTTAGGGACCGTTTGGAGCTTTATAAATTGCAAAAAGTTATAATTTGGTAACTTTTTTTGTGTTTATAGTGCATCTCACTTTTAAAGTTTTGTAGAGATAAATAGCGTAAAAAATGGAGTTTGGTAGTACAGAATCCATTGGAACAGGATTCCTTAATCCATTTGAATGGATTTAGGCTGTAAAAAGTCCATTTGAACGGAGTTTACCATTTTTTTTTTCATTTATGATCAATTTGTTCAAACAGATGGTTACTGAATTGTGTGAACGATTTTGTGTAAAGTCACAGTAGTACTTATTTCAAAGTTTGGAAAACTGTGCATGCCGTTTTCATAAATTTTTTTTTAAAGGCAGACACTTTTTTGAAAGTTAATGAAGGTTGTAAGGAATTAGAGTTTTATAGAGATTTATAGAAATTTTTAGAGTTTTATACAGCTCCAAATGCCACCATATCATACTTAGACCCAATTGCCAATTTTGCATGAAACCACCCATGACCTGGATTCATTAACCATCAATTAACAACCTTGAAAACCGCCAATTACATTGCATACATAATTTTAAACTCATTATTTATCTTTTTTTCCTTACCACTTCCTCCGCTATGTAAATCCATTTACTATTCTATATTTGTCTACATATTCTTGGACGTATCAAAGTTTGACACCTTAGATCCTTAACTGGCTCGTTTGCCACTTTTTTGTGTAGCAAGGTTTTATCTTTCTCTCTTGAAATTTTTAGGAATAAAAGAGAGGTAATAAGTGCAACTTTGAAGTTTTAGAAGGAGATATGGATGTCTGGATGCAGAGGAGAAGGAGGAATCTAGGCTTGGTCAAAATTCTTGAGATAGCTTTCAATAAATGCATACATATTTTGTATTTTGTTAAAAAATTTTATATTAGGTTGTGTGATATTCTGTGGATACATATATATATATATATATATATTGTAAAGAAACCGGATAGCATATAAGAGTTGGGACCTCAACCTTAAAATCTATGTGTTAAAGTGAGAGAAGTTCATCTCTTATATGAGGGAAATAACTTTTCTAATGGACCGATATGTGACATCTTTTAACAGGTTCCTCACACTAGCCCACATGAACATAGATACAACGTAGACTATGGTAAGAAACAACTGAAAATCCGCTCTAATATTAGCGTTGGTTGGTTTTTAGGTCTATCTCAACCCTAAAAGTTAGCTCATAAAATATGACTTTTGTTACGCCCCGGATTTTCATAACCCAAATACCCAGGGGTAACTTGGGATTTGTTTGTTAAGTATAAAAATAAAATGATAATAATCCGCTATCACATCCCAAATTTCCTCTAAATTAGGGGTTGACTCATAATAATAAATTTAAGGTATTCAAAATTCTTAATTTATCCCAAATAATTTATAAGCCATTAGACTAAATCATTTGGTGGAATTCAATTACAGAATAAGAATAGAAAATAGTATTAAAGAGTCATTTAAGAATTCCAACCACGCGATTAATATTGCATACCAAATAAAAGCAAATCAAGTCTAAAATTAATTATTACAACTATTCAACAATTATTATTATAGACCACAATTATAAATAGAGTCTTTCAGTGCTACGCCAAAAAAAAAAAAAAAAAAAAGATAACTCTTCTAGTGGAATTTTCAAGAGAAATTAATCTCCTTTAAGTTCATCTTCTATATCCCTATGCTCAATATCCTGAAAATTTTTTCACAATAGGGTGAGCTACTAAAGCTTAGTAATCAAAATCTTCTAGGTGCCCATATACAGTGGTCATAATACTATACTGTATTGTATGACCTAATGCAATGAACATGATTAGGTTGCATACTGTTCATGAAATAAATAATTTAATAGATTTCAATTGAGTAATGTAAATTATACTTACAATAATCTGACAAGTCCATCACTGTAACTGTTATTTCACTTACACATCAAAACATTTTAATATTGTTGTTTAATACTATAATGAAATTAGTCTCACAGTAATGAGGATCTCAAATTCGAATCTTTAAGATCTTAGCATCAAACTCCATTGCGATATAAGTTTCGTTTATGTTTTTCTACATCTTCATATAACATATTCATCAAAAGGAATTAAATGTAATTAAAAAATTTCAACACATTATTCATATATAAGTAAGAGAAGTTGCCAGTCATGGTAAAATTTAATAAAGGGGTTTAATCTAAATCTTTCCGGGATAATCATATTCCTATCTCCTCTACCCCTAGCCTTAAGAATTAGTGATTTTATAGCTTAGCATCCAATGTGTTCTGACGCTGTCACCCATTAAAAACTTAGCCATCACGACTCGTTACCTAATTAGTCAGGTTAAAAAAGAGCATCTTCTAAACAAAACATATAAGTTCCCATCTCTACGCAAAAAAGGACATTTCTATCCACCTATCATTTCATTGCGAAAGATAACTTTAACATTGAGTGCTTTAATTTATTCTCACTCTTTAACATTCCTAAGAGTACCTTGTATGAAAACAAAACATTTTTAATAAAAATCGACAATGTTCCCGAGTGATAAACCTTAAGTGAGATTAATCAGTCACATGCATTAAAATTTTAAGTATTTCATCACAATTCATAATTCAATCATAATTTTCAACGATTCAAAGATTTAACACAATTAAAAATATTGCCTTCACAAATGCATATACAACATATACATTAACAAGTATTAATTAGTTAGAATAATTTAAGATTAGATTTAGATTTAAGTTAATTCTTCTAACAAGTTTGTTGAACTAACTTAAGTAAGAATAAAAATATTTCAAATGAAATATATGGGTACGGTGAAAAAATTTGGGAAATAGATGGAATTCTTTAATTTGAATTTCATAAACATATAAGGTAAATTTAAATTGTTTAGAATAATATTGTAGTAGCTAGCCAAACATTCCATTTGATTAATTTAAAGAGCTAATGAAAGGACTCCAATTAAAGAGGTCAAAAAGACACTGAACAACTCTATTCCAAAGCATATAAATCCAGTTCAAAAGCTAATGCAAAATCATGGTTTTGGGCACCATCTTATACCCTTTAATGTTCTTTTATATAGTACAAGATTGGCCAAACATGAAATATATATATATATAGTGGTAATTAAGCTTTCATTTGGATTATGAGAGAAAATTTACAAAATATAGAAAGTATGTAGTATATCAATATCTTATAGGTATATAAGATTCATATGTTCGTATTTATAAATATCATCACATCTTATTTAGTAGCTATATAAATATTTCTAAGAATAGTAAGTATTTTATTCATAATGTGCATGCTTAATTATAGACAGCAGTCTTACAATAAGTAGGGATGACAATGGAAACGGAATGGTATGAGGCGGGTATCATTTCTTTCATCCCGTTAGGGTTAAATCTTCTCCCATCCTCATTTATCCGCGAGTTTTCCATCATTGTTTCCGCTTTTCATTTAAAAATAAAATTTATTTATTAAATTAAAATAATATTGCAAAATATTTATTAAAAATAAAAATTATATCTATTTTAAATCAAATATACTATATATATAATATTATTAAACGTAAAAATTATACATAATTCAAATTAAATAATATTATATATTAACTTTAGCATTGGTTGGGTTTGTAATAAATAATAAAATTGTATATTTTAATCTCTTTTTCATTTTTATGATTATTTTTATACTTTTAATATAGGTTTACTTTATAAATTTAAATTTAAATTATTTACATACTAAATTATATTTTTATACCTTTAAGCACACCTAATGAAAAAATGTTTGGTTTGATTTGGTTTAAGCACGATGATTGCTAGTATATATATAATAAATAAATGTTATAGAATCAAGTCAAGTAATCGGATCAGCTGCTTGATTACTCGCGGGATCGAATATAATTGGTACATTGTCACCCAACAGATATGGTTCTAAGTATGGGTTCACCTGTAAGTGACCCAATATGAGCTGGTTTATCGGCCTACTCATGACCATTTGACCTTTTTTTCCATTTTTGTTCTCTCTCTCTCTCTCTCTCTCTCTCCCTCTCTCCCTCTCTCTCTCCTTTTTTTTTGGAAGCAGCAAGGACGTCGGAGGAATATATAAAAATTCTTTTATTTGAATTTCTTGAATAGAGTTAATTCTACTTACATTCCTTGTTTAGCTATTTACATCCCCTAAGGTTCATGAAAACGGTACGTACACACCCTACTATAAAAAACTTTTGCAGCAAGCTGCTGACTTTTCTTTTCTTTTTTTTTTTTAGTTTTTCTTAAATTACTAATGTATCCTAAGTAATGAATAAATTTTTGCTAAGCAGTGAATGTATTTGAAGAAAGCAATAATAATATAAAATTGATAATTATATCTGTAACAATTATATTTTAATAAAATATGGTAATTTTATCAAATATTTATTCAAAGTTATTTTTAAAATTTTAAAACCCTAGAGGTAAAGTTTTTCTTTCAGAAAATCAATAATGTTATTTTCCTTATTTATAGTGTAATGCTACCTTTTGAAATTTTTATGTTAGTTTAAATTTAGTGAAAACATAAAAAAAAAATAATCTTGTTGAAAAATTATAAAACGTGAAAATGTAATTTTTAAAAATAAGAAAAAATATCTTATTTGGATTAAAAATTGTATCCATGTGTAATCATCTTATTTAATCTTGTACATTTTAGAATTTGGAATTGCTCCTAAACTATTTGAACTTGATTTATTTTTTTTCACTGATATATATAGAATATAAATTTTATATATTTTAATGGGTTTTTTTATGACAATATCCCTTAAACTATTCTTTTATTTTTTTTTCTAATTTCATTCTTAAACCATCAAATGCACCTATTACACCATTGAACTATGTAATCTCGTTCTATTCAGACCAAAGACTAACTCCATCTATTAAAGTTAATAAAAAAAATTGTCATGTGTGGGTTATATGATCTTTTTCACTCCACCCTAGGGGCATAATAATCAATTTATGTCTATTCCTCTCATCTGGTGCCAAAAAGTATATGTTTTTCTCCAATTACTAGTTTTTGCTATAAAATAATAAATGATTATTTATTTTAATAATGAACCATTATTTAAATTATTTTAATAATAAATTATTATTAATTTGATAACAAATCATCATCTCCAAAATAATTAATTTTAATTTTAAAAATATTTATTTTTAGTTTAATAATAAACCAATTTATAATTTTTATTTACATTAATAAGTATTATTTTAATAATAAATAATTTAATGATAAATTATTATTTATAAAAAATAATACCATAAAATTATTGTCAACTAAGAAATAAAGGCTCAATTGGTTTGTTTTTCTATTTTTTATTTTTTATTTTTGTTTCAAACTCATTTTTCATTTTACACTTTTGAAAATAAGGAAAACATCTCAAAACACATTTGTTCACTCGTGTTTTCAAAATTTATTTTAGAAAATAGAAAATAAGTTTACACATAAAATGAAAAATAACAAAAAGTCATTTTGAGCGTTTTTAACTCAAAATAAAGAATATATTAAAACAGTGAAAATAGAGTTTTTTCTGTTTCCTTATTTAAGATTTTAAAAACATAAAATAAAAATAGAAAATAGAAAACTGAAAACTGAAAAGTAAATCAAATGCCACCTAATTGATTAATTAAGACTCTAGGGTGGGGTGAAAAATGTCACATGACCCGTGCTTGACAATTTTTCTGCTAATTTTAATGAATAGAGTCAGTATTCGGATCAAATAGAATATAATTAAATAAGTCGAGGATATAATAAGTGTATTTGATAGTTTGAGAGCGAAATAGAAAAGAAAAAAGGGACAATTTAAGGGATATTTTTATAAAAAAAAAAACTCTATTTTAATTATATATATGTCTCTTTTTTATTTTTATTTTTTTCCTTGTCATTATTACGCCAATTAAATTCTATCGTAATTATAGAACATAAGTCATCATAAGTCAAATATATAAATATGTATTTTTATTGATATCACGTCAATTAAATTCATTTAGTTAATTTCATTTATTCTCATAAATACCCAATTTTGGATCACAAAATAAATATTTTATTAGTTGAAAAATTATATTCCCACATCAAAGAAAATACTTGGATAATTGTTTTCAAATTAAACCATTGATATTTAAGCTAACTATATTTATTTATATTAATTTTTGGTGGATCAAAATTTTATTACTTTTATTTTATTTTGAAAATATCAAAACTTAAGTTTTTATAAAATCTTAAAAGTTCAATTTTATCTAAAAAGATTTAGCACTTTTAATTATAGATTTAACATCTTAAATATATATTTGAGTAAAGAGAGAGATAGAGAGAGAGAGATTACAGGTGATGCTTTTAAATTTCTAATGATAATACCTTGTCAAAAAATACATTAGATGATAAGAAACAATAATAGAATCCTTAAAGCCTAACATATGTGAACAGTATTTTTGGAAAATTAAATAAAGACACCAAAAGAGATGCGAGAGTATTGTTGACAATCAAGGGATCAACCAAGGAGAGAAATCTTACGAGTAAAATAATAAAAGAAGAAACAAACATAAAAACAAAAAAAAAGTACATGGTTGGAAGTCGTTTAGGTTTTACATGCACACACAGAGATATATATATATATATACATATATATGTATGTATTAAAAGCTGAATTGGGGCATGATCAGCTTTTGGCTAGGTGTACCTCGCAAACCTCCAGGCTGAGATTGAGAAAAGGGGTTTATTCTTCCAGCATATAACCAGACAGCCGTTGTCTAATTCTTTGATTTCATACCCCTGATAGCGAGGGTTGTGCACCAATACTCTCTTCGCCTGCACCATACAATAGTAACTGAAACGCACTCTCCCAAACCCGGACAACTCGAGCCTCGGAATCCATTTCTCAAGCTTCTCGTGTCTCTCCTTTCTCTCGAGTCCCTCGCAGGCTATAATATTCTTGATTTCCTCGCCAAAAAGCATCTTCTCAACCTTCTGACGCTCCTGTGAAGCCCCGGGAACGCTAGATTCCAAGCCATCGAATAAAGCTCCGTAGAAGGTCAACGCTTCGGTGACTCTGTCAATCAGGCTGTGCGCGTTGTGGTTCGATTCTTGCTCCGTCACCACCATCAGCTTCGGCGAGAGGCCTCTGAGAGCCTGTAAAAAGCTTCCCATCCTCGGCGAAGGGGCGAGAGATCGGGGCGAGGACGACGACGAAGCCGTATCTGGGCTGCTTCGGGCATATAAATTAGCCAGGTCTTTCTGAATATAATCTCTCAGAGTGAGTGGATTTATCTGCGGGACTCTTTGCAGGGGAACCGGATTCAAACTTTTGGGTGCTGCCAGGGAGTTCCTTCTTAGCATCTCGTCTTCATGTGCCAAGAGGGAATGCAATTGAAGAACCGAGCTTATTACGACCGCTTCTCCTGTCTTTCGCAAGCATTCAACGTCGAGATTTTCCAACTTACTCACCACAGGATTGAATTGAAATGGGATGTTCAAATTCCCAGCCTCCTGAGTCAACCTATAAGACATTAGCTCCAACACCTCCTTGTGTTCGTGAATGCCTGTGATTCTCAAATGAGGTGGTCCTTCGGGACGAGCCTTGAATAGGCCGAGGAGGTCAACCCACTGAGCTGGCTCGAAGGAATTGAGATCTATGATGTGAACCATGTTCTCCCCTTCCATGGCTTCGATGATAGCTTGGTTCGTGATCTGGTACGCGACTGTCAAGAAAGGGCAGAGATCGAAGAAATATCTCTTGATGAGGATTTCTTCACAGAGAGATGGTATTTTGGTGGAATTGAAAGCCTTGTGCCAACCGTGCCAACGTTTAAGCAATCGGTCGGCGAATGCTTCGGTGAAATAAGCGGCGACTCTCTGCATTGAATCGCCGCCGGGAGAGGCCAGCTGGGAGATGTGATCGAGGACGACGTTGGCGCTCTCAATGTTCCCGGCGGCGACGAGCTTGGCACAGGAAACAAGCAGCTGAATGAGCCATAGTCGTGATCTTTCCTCCGACTTCATCTCCGTTAGCCATGGATTCGGTGAGCCTAAACCGGGGGAAAGTGACAGCCTGGAGAAGATTTCAAGAGGCGACCAGCTGAAAGGCGATGAACCTTCCTCTTGACCCATACCGTCAATTAATTAGCAGTAAAAGCAAAGAAGTGAACCCACAAGGTCGATTCAACCCCAACTGGGTTCTCTCTCCAATTTATCAAAATAGGCCAGGCTTGTTCACACTCTCAAGTTGTTATGAGAGCTGCTTTATCTCTGGGTTTCTCTGGCTGGAATGGGTTTCTTTTAGAGTGTTGTGGCTTAATCGGAACGCAAGTTGTCTTGTTGAAGGACATTCCTAAGACTGCATTGGGGATGACAATCCTAGGAGTTTGCTTATTTGTCCTCTGTTAATTGGAAGTTTGGAATTCTTTTGTTTGAATTTCCTGTGTAATGCATAGAGTAAATTTACTTATACACTCCCACAAAGTCTTGATTTTGTTCGTAGGTGTGTGTGATGTATAAGCTCTACCAACAAACTAAATTTACACTTGATTTATTGTGTTGGGTTAGCTAAAAAATTTACTTACATTCCTTTGACGTTTAGGCATTTAGTAGTTAGACTCATAACCTTCCAAAAAAATTAGTATTTACATCCCCTAAGGTTTATGAAAACAAATTTTTAATTGTTTATATTTTTGGATTTTATTTTTTTTATTGTCACTTTTTTAAATGAAAATTAAAATTGTATTTTATTTATATTAATTAAATTTTATTTTAATAAAATATTTGATTTTATTAATATTTTCAAAAATCAATTAAATTTAGTAAAATATATTTCATATTAATTTAATTAATTAATTGAAATTTTAATTATATTATTTATTAAAAATAAAATATGTTAAATATAATTTAATTGTATTATTTATTAAAAAATTTAATGAAATATTTTCCATATTAATTAAATTAATTAAAATTAATTAATTTAATTATATTTTTTATTAAACATAATTTTAGTTTAATAAAATGGTTGAATAAAATAATTCATTTTAATATGATACAAAAAATGAACAAAATGTTAAAATTGACAAATTGTATAGAAAAAATGAGTGAAAATACTTTTTTTATATATTTTATTATTTAAGTTTTAATTTTTTAAAAAAAATAAAAATAAGTTTACCAACTATATTTTTATTGTCAATTTTCTAAAATTTGCAAACATACACAAAAAAAAAAAAAACTAATAAATATAAATATTATCAAACGGATCCATCAAGTTTACTTAAATCAAAATACTGTTTTGGGCGTTTTGGGCGTGATGACGATGCTAAAGTTTCGGTTTTTTATTTTCTTTTTTAATCTTTTAAGACATTACATTATTCTATTGTAGCTATTCCACATCATAATAAGGTGGTTTCATTAACAATAGTTTCAAAATTAAGGTGACATTTGGTTTACTTTTCTATTTTTTATTTTTTATTTTATTTATGTTATGTTTTAAAATTTTAAAACAAAGAAATAGAAAATACTTTATTTTCTTTATTTGAAGATTTTTCTTATTTTTTATTAAAAACGCTTAAAATGATTTTTTGTCATTTTTCATTTCATGTATAAACTTATTTTCTGTTTTGTAAAATAAATTTTGAAAATACACGTTTAAATTGTTTTTCTTGTTTTCAAAAGTACGAAATAAAAAGTGAGCTCAAAATAGAAAATAAAAAATAAAAAATAAAAAAATAAATCAAATGACATATAAATTTTTCTGAATATCATTTGAGTAATTTTTTTCTTTAACAACAAAGCAAATAAAAAAATGAAATTCCTGTTTTTAGGCCCTTAAGTTAAAATTAGTTGTCTACGTTTTGGCCTTATTTAAAATTTTTAATTTATCTACAAAAAAAAAAAAATTTAAATTAAAGTTTGACCCCATTATATCTCATAAGTGCCCCTCTTATATTTCTTGCGTATCCTCGACTTGTTAGAAGGCAAATAAATAATAAAATAAAACGAACAGGCCACTTCGTGTGCTCGTATCCAATACTTGTGCGACTTCCAATTTGAAATTTTTGTTTTATAGTTTAGGGGCTCAACTTCGTAGCCTTGCACCCATTAGCCTATTTAATCATACTTAGACCCAGCTAGCCATTACGCATGAAACCACCCATGATCGAGATTTATTAACCATCAACAACCTAGGATTATAACTTTGAAACCCATTAATTACATTGTCACGATTAGATTTGTGTGCTGGGTCAATAGGCTCAGATCGCATGTCTTTATTGCGACATGTTTATTCGAGATCATCAAATGATGAAAATGTGTCTTTGATTATGAAATAGGACTAGAACGTAGAGACAGGGAGTCGTCATTTTACATTTTCAAAATTGGTGTGTTGAGAAACTTAAATTTTGGTTCTGATTTAAAATATTTTTAGTTGTGTTTTTAAAATCATAATCAATAGCTACTTTTAGTAACTCTCAATTGGTCTGTGCAATCAAAGATAATGGATCTAGGGGTTCGACTATGTACGAAAACAATTGCGTCTGGACATCTAGGGATATTTAGTGTCCCTTTACATTATTTGCAGTTATAATGACAATATAGTACTCTGATTTATAATAATAATAGCATATAACCCAAAAAAATGTATATAACATATGAAATGTAAGTCAGTCAAGCTTAGCTTGTATGTGTAAATATTATGTAATGTTTGCCTATTTTGTAGTGATGCACCTATATGCTAGTTTGATTCCAAATGTAAGTTAAAGTATTTACATCATCTCATTCTAAACTAAATTATTGCCTAATATATGTATATATTTATATATATAGATCCAAAGGTGAATTTCTTAATATTTTGCTTACTTTTAGAATTTAAGCTTTTTTTGTTTTTTTTTTATTTGCTCCCACACATTATATTTTCTATCTCCACCACTGCCCAAAAGTTGTATGAAATTAGTTATGTAGACTTATGTAGTATTTATGTATGAATGTGTGTGTGTGTGTTGAAAATGAAGTGAGTATTGAAAGATGATCCATGAAGACCAAGGTGATCGGAAACAAGATATTTGCTCGAATTATCTATGTACCCTGTAAAGGAATCATGTCAACGTAGTTTAGAATGAAGGTGGTTCGAATTGTATGTTTGTGTTCATGTCATGTTGTTGGCGATTCGCACTGATGTAAATTCTAATTAATGTGTATATATGTAGATGCAAGTGTGATTAGAATGCGGTGGATGGAAAATTGATTGATCTTAGGCATAATAAACCTTATCATCTACCAACGTAGACTGAATGCATAAGTATACTAAATATATGAGTTGGTGAGCAATCGATGAAGTTGATATTGTGTAGAGGATTAGTGTAAAGGAGGCTCGCTGCTGAAATCTAAAATGAAATTAGCACCTCGCATGTAACTTGGAAAGAGAGTTTCACTCTATACGAGAAAAGACAATTGGTATCTTGTATATAACAATAGAAAGCAGCTTTACTCCAAATTGTAATGGTTAATGGGTTTATTATTTTTAAATATGTGTTGCTAAATATCTTAAAATTCATACTAGCTCATACTATTTAAATATTTTTAGAACTCGTACTTTAAAAATATTTCAGAACCTATACATTAAAACTCTCAAGCACTTAGTTTCTTAAAATATTTTTCAACCTTCTATTAAATTTAAATCAAATAATTTTTAAAAACTACTTTTAATTAAGTTATTTTACAAATTTTAAAATTTTAACTACCACACTATTTTTCTTTTACACCCTTAATTAAATTGTACAGAGAAAGTGATAGCATCCCTCTAGTATGAATAGGTCTATCAATGAATCCTTTCTAAATTTGAATCCAATTGTGGGCTGGATTAAACAAATATGGATATCGTTTGAAATTTGTTTATCAAATGCTTACCGGATCCAAATATGAATATACCTCAATCTGATCTGCTAAAGACAAAAGCAAACGACATAAGTTTATGAGGTTAAATATTATATAAATTTATATTATAAATTCTATAATATATAAATGTTATCGGGTCAAACTAAGTATTCGGGTTAGCTACTTTATTATTCGCGAACTCAAATATAATTAGTGTACTATTACCCGACAGGTATGGGTCTACCTCTACATGGTCAAATAAGGCATGTGTTAGGTAAAATAAGACTTTGACACGCGGAGTGACGAACAGTTAGAGGGGGGATGACATGTGGTTCAATACCGAACATTTATATCCTGGACACGTGATCATTGACCGAACACTTTCACTTGTGACACGTGAACTTTCACCAAACAATCGTTAGTTGACACGTAGTTTTCTCTCCCGAACGTTTATATGTTTGATGCGTGGTATACAATAATCGTGTTTTAGGACCCTTTTGACCTCTTAAGTATTAATGGATGATATGCTGACACGTGGCGATCGTCGAGGATCTCATAAGTTATTTTGTTCGGCCTTTTTCGAGGTGGCTAATAAATGTTAGGCATGGGTCCCATAGCATTAATATAGATTCGTAATCATAAATACGCCCTAATTATGAATGGACTATGCATTTTATAACTGTGAGGGAAACTAAACTAGTTCATCTCGTTACGAGTGGTTGATAGATGTGATGGGTAGACAGTTTGACAACTGAAATTCGGCTATATAACCGTATTTAGCTACCGAATGCATTTAATGAAAGGTATGGGATATTAAATGAGAAGTGAAAGGCATTTAAAGCAAAAGAAGTAAAGAAGTACCCGAAAGCTTGAATACAGTCAAATCACATGTATTATTTTATTCTTTACATTATTATAAATACAATATTCTGCTTTACAATCAGGGTAAGCTGACTATTGCCAACTTATTACACTATTTGCTTAAAAGTCCTCTAGTAAGTTATTTTCTGACTTAAGTATCGAAGGGTTTTCCGGCCAGAGACCTCTACCTTGGCCGTAATCTTTCTCTTGTTTTTGTTCGACAGGTTCACAGTCGTGTTTCCAGTTAACGTGGTCAACAGTTCTGATGGTAAAATTTACTGCCGAACAGAATGGTTTATCGGACTACTCATGATCTTTTGAATTTATTATTTTTATTATTATTATTATTATTGGCAACATGAGGTCGGAGAAATAGATTAGAATTTTTTTATTTGAATTTCATGTATTACATTCGTTGATGTTTACGTATTTAGCACTCAGACTCGTAGCCTTTCAAAAGTTAGCATTTATATCTCCTAAGGTTGAAAACAGTATGTACGCTCTGCACCATGCAAAACGTTTGCTACGAGGGGTTTAATTGACTTTCTTTTTTTTTTTTTTTTGACTCTGTTAAATTACTAAAGTATTCTAAATGATTACCAAAATTTTATTAAGCAACAAATGTATTTGAAGAATATTAATATATAATTAACAAATATATATGTAATTATAACATATGGTAACTTTATCAAACATTTATTAAAAATTATTCTTAAAATTACATTATTACAAAATATGGTAAGAATTTCTGATTTTCTTTCAGAAATTCAATATTATTAGTTTCCTAGCTTAGGCTACCTTTGAAATTTTATGCGGCACATTAGTTTTTTTTTTTTTTTTTTTTTGTGAGCCGGAATCTCACCGATTTATTACGATCTTCAACGAACCGCGTAGTCGATGGATAAACCGGAGATTCGCACAATATCCCACAAACCACGCGAATCGGTTAAGTTCAAGGCTCACACCTTGTGTGGGTACCTCCAAGGCCCAACAAGCAGTTGGTTATGCGGTACATTAGTTGAATTAGTGAAAACATAAAAAAAAAAAAAAAGGGAACCGTGAAATTATAAGTTTTAAAAAAAAAAAAAAGAAAACATAAAAAAAATATCTTCTTTAAACTAAAAAACTGTATACAAATGTAATCATCTTATTTAATCTTTTATATTTTAGAATTTGGGATTGCTACTAAAATATTTGAACTCGATTGAGTTTTCCTTTAATTGAAATATATAGAATATAAATTTCATATATTTTAATTATATATATGACTCTTCTTCTTCTTCTTTTTTTTTTCTTTGTTACTATTACGCGAATTAAATTCTACTGCAATAATAGAACATAAGTCAAATATATAAACATATTTTTTTTTTGGGTGGATATTACGTCAATTAAATTCATTTTTAGTTAATTTCATTTAATCTCATAAATACTTATTTTTGGATCACAACATAATTAAATACTTAATAGTTGAAAAATTATATTCCCAAATCAAAGAAAAATACTTGGATAATTGTTTTCAAATTAAACCACTGACATTTATGCTAGTTATATTTATTTATATAAATTTTTGGTGGATCAAAATTTTAGTACTTTTATTTTGTTTTGAAAACATCAAAACTTAAGTATTTATATAATCTTAAAAGTTCAATTTTATCTAAAAAAAATTAGCATTTTTAATTACTCAAACATCTTAAGTTAATATATAAATTAAAAAAAAAAAAAGAAGAAAAGGGGGAGAGAGAGAAAGAGGGAGAGAGAGAAAGAGAGAGAGAGATATTACAGGCGATGCTTTTAAATTTGTAATGATAATGGCACAGTTTGGAGTTAAAAAAAATATAAAATTTTACAAATTTCTACAAACGTGAATTATGAGACTGTAAAATTTAAATTTTTTACTCACTGTACAAAGTACGACACACTAATTTTTATAAATTTATACAAATTTATACAACACCATGTCATGTCAAAAAAATACATTAGATGATGAGAAACAATATTCCAAAGGAGTACTCCATGGACTACTAGAAACAGGAGTAGTAGCGACCGTCACAAGCGGTCACTAAAAGTCCCTAACCAGTCGTTAATACTCTTTTGCGACCATTCCGCGATGGCCAAAGGTGGGCCGCGGAAATTTCGTCGCTAATAACTATTAGCGACCGCCACGTGGTGGCCACTAACTTTTTGTGACAATATTAACCACTGCCAAAACACAACGGAGCAAAAAGTGATTGAGACTTATAGCGACCACCGAATCACTTTTAGCGACTACCTTAAGCGGCCACTAAAGGTTTAACTTTTAGCGACTGTCTCAAGCGATCACTAAAAGTGTTTTGGCGACCACTAAAAGTCCTATATTTTTTTTTTAAATTTTGTTAATTTTATTCATTTCGTACCTGCATTTACCTGTATTACAATATTTCATATTATTAAATCAACACGCCAAAACAACAAACTAAACACTAAAAAGTTGATATATATATTAACAAAATTATAAATATTTAATACAATATTCTGGGAAAAAAAAAACAAAAAAGAAACCTAAAAAAATCAAATCTAAAATACCAGGGTAGCTCTGTAGCACATAATCACTTCATCAAGAACTGGAAAAACAAATAGACTTCAATGGTTGAAGCCATTTGCCCATTTATAATGTATCACATCTACAAAAATTGCCCACACACCTATTTTGTGTTGTAAAATTATTCACATCACAAATAGCATGTCTCTTTATTTAAAAAAAAAAAAAAAGCTATCATTGAACAACTCAACTTGATCGAACGAAAGTTCCATTTCTCAACACAGAAATAATAGAAACACCATTTGATCCATTACAAACAAAACATATTGTGAGAGGCATCATGCATCTTGGTAAGAAACTTTGAAGGGCGAGTTGAAATAGGAAGCCACAAAAGGGGTGTGGCGACTCTGGTTTCTTCCTCTCCTTCCGTCTCCTTAGTTGGAAGAACTGCTACATCACGTCAGCACACTCTGTTCCCAATACTCCTCACCTAATTGTTATTTTTGGGTGGAATGGGTAGATGGGTGCAAGCGGTTTATCTGTTAATTCTGAGCCATTTCCACCTTCACCTCCATTCGGAAAGAGCCTGGCAAAATGTAGAAGAAAGAGAGAGAGAGAGAGAGATTGTAGTTTTTACCCTTCAACCTTAGCCGAGACTTGGCAGCAGGAACAATTATATTTAATCGAAAAGAGAAAGAATATTGACAACAAGAATAGTTAGATTTGAGCCAAACAGTGAAACAATGTTGAGATTATAAGTTTGAAGGAAACTTAAGGCTATGCTTGGAGGATAGATTTGTTAAGGAAAAAGGAAGTGAAGGAAAATGGTAAAAATATAAAATAAAGTAAAATTTATTTTATTTTTTTTATACAATCAAAAAAATAAGTTTAAAATAAATAAATATTTATCAATAAAGTTTAACTTTTTATTTTGTTAAGTAAACAAAAATTGCACAAATTATTGATTTTACTTTTCCCCTTCCTTTCACAAATTTATGTTCCAAACACATCATTACAGAATTGTAAGTCATTAGAAAACATAACATTTCATTGGCTTTACACGTATAGTAGGAGAAGTTATAAACTTGTCCAAACTCTATTCATGAATGAGCGCTAGGAAAAGAGGAGATGGTGTCTCTCTAGTTAAACTTAGCAAATACCCCCATATGAGAAATTTTAAATTGAAGTTTTGCACACAGGTGGTACCAGTCTAAAGATAGGCTATAAACAATTCAAAATCTTTTATGGGCTCCCAATTTCAACAGTAAACGCACACCCCCACACACTCACATTTATGACCAGAAGATACATTCCAACTATGAATCCAATTTTAGAGAATTCCAATAGAATGGAATTTGTCTCTTCACAATGTCAAGACCAGAATATCATCATCTTTTAGGGAATTCCAACATATATACTGGAATATACTCAGCTTTCTTTCTCACATTGTGGAGTCCACCTAAGAGCCGACTATCAATATCATCCTTGAGGCTATCAATTTAATATTTCCTAGGTTAATATTTCTAGTAAATAATTTCAATAGGGAATGGTCTTTTTTATAAATGAACATAAACAAATCTTATAGCCACAAGCACATCAATTTCATCATATAAAGGAGACAAGCAATAATAATTTGGAGCAAAACAAAATGCCCAAAATATCTTATAAGCTGGTGCTGAAATGTATTATCACCAAATCAACAGGATTTGCAATAAATCAAGCCATGTCATAACAAAAAATACCATGATCATCAGTCTAACTAACTCCTAACTGATAGTAGTTATAAAATAGGATGAATTTGTAGGGGAAACAAAAACAAAATTGTATCAATTCTTCTTTCTCTTCATAATGTTGTTACAGATATATTATCTAAACACACTAATACATATGCATGCATAAATACACACCATAGCAGACACAATCAGATACATACATATGCACACACACGCACTAGGGTGGAAGCACACACTACGTGTCTTCTTCTCCTCCATTTGCTACCTCCTTCTTTAATATTCTTATTCTCCAGTTCGCTTCCCCTTTACTTTCCGATTCTCCTCAATTTTAATTTTTGTCCCCTTCCCTACTCCTATCTATTATTCCTTAATATTTAAATTGAGATAGTTACTAACAGTTATGAACAAACAAGGATGTGTATATTAAAGGCATTTAAAATTGTGAGAGGGATTCAAATTGAGGGAGACATCAAACTGGTTCTCCCTTTATATATTAGTGTGTATATATAGATATATAAGTATTTCCATAAATAACAAGAACAAGCCATCATTGAGAGACAGAAAAGAGGAAATGAGCTCATACTGTCAGTTTGAGCTTGCTTGGTTGCTGAAGAATTTCTGTTATCCACCTAAAAGCGAGAATAGAACAAAATTACTCGCACATAAACAAGTATATAGTCCACAATACATATTTAAGATTACGATGATTGAAACCTAAACTTTTTCCCTAAATAATCGAATTGAAAATATACACGAAATAATAATTGAATACACAGAAAGACATTTAAAGAAACCAAGAGCCCCTTCACTCTAGAAAGCCACAAGCATATACAAACGTATGCATGTATAAATAGAGAGAGAACGATTGATCTGATTTTGAAAATAAATAAAGAAAACGAACAATTGAAAGGTGTATGAATGATAAACTTGAGACATAGTGACGGCAAGCTTCGAAAAGAGATCGAACAGCTTTGGTTTGAAATTGAGGGAGGGAGATTTGGCTCGCTATTGATCGAAAGGGCAGACCAGTGAACGCGCTCGTAAGAAAGCGAGAAGGTGGTACGATGGTGGTGATGATGGCTTCGCTGGCAGAAGCGGCGGCGGCGGCGGCGGCTGTTGCTTTGGCTTCTGCTTTTATTCATGGGGTTGTTGCGAGAAGGGAAGCGGGACCCCTGAAGCGAGACGACGGAGGAAAATAGAAGGTGGTGGTGTTGGCGATGGACAAGAGAGAGGGAGAGAGCGACGGCGAAAGGAAGATAGAAGAGAGGAAGAGCCTATTAGGGTTGGAGATGATGAATTGCAATGGCCTTACGGCCATCAAACGGGGCTATTAGACAGAATGCTAGGATTGCGACGATCTCCTTGGCCTTGGGCAGAGCCATTTGCATCTCCTCTCTTCGATCGCTTCTTCTCTGAAAATCAAACCCTAGACCACTTTGCAAGATCACAATAAAAACATCCCGATTCGTGTGCTTCGGAATTAAGGGAGCGAAAGAGACAGAGGGTTGAGAAATAAGGGCGCGCAAAATTGGATGAAGAGATTTGAGGATTTTAGTAAAAAGTATTAGCGACCGTCGGTCGCTAAACCCTCAAAAAACGGTCCCTAATAGTGGCTTTCGCGACCGCCAAAAGCAGTCGTCTGAATTTCTAAACACGAATGGCTAAAATTCTAGTAGTATATATGCATGCTTTTTGCTGTTAACAGAATTCCTAGAGACTTAGCATATGTAAACAGCATTTTTGGAAAATTTAATAAAGACACCAAAAGAGTACATAGAGAGTACTGTCAACAACCAATGGATGAACCACAGAAAGAAGAAACCCTACAACCAAAAATTAATAAAAGAAGGACCAAACATCCCCAAAAAAAAAAAAAAAAAAAAAACACGCACACTCACACATATGTATATGTATATTAAAGACTGGAATGTGGCATGATCAGTTTTAGCTAGCTGTACCTTATCTCCAGGCTGAGATCGAGAAAAGGGGCGCATTCTTCCAGCATACAACCAAACAGTCATTATCTTGTTTAATTTCATACCCCTGATAGCGAGGGTTCTGCAGCAACACTGTCGTTGCTTGCACCACACAATAGTAACTGAAAGGCACTCTCCCAAACCCATACAACTCAAGCCTGGGAATCCATTTCTCAAGCTTCTCGTGCCTCTCCTTTCTGTCGACCCCCTCGCAGGCTATGATGTTCTTGATTTCCTCTCCAAAAAGCATCTTTTCAACCTTCTGACGCTCTTGTGAAGCCCTGGAAACGTTAGATTCCAAGCCATCAAATAAAGCTCCATAGAAGTTCAAAGCTTCGGTGACTCTGTCAATTAGGTTATGGGCGTTGTGGTTCGATTCTTGCTCCGTCACAACCATCAGCTTCGGCCTGAGGCCTCTGAGAGCCTGTAAGAAACTTCCCATCCTCAGCGAGGGGGCGACAGAAAGCGGCGATGACGACGACGAGGCCGTATCAGGGCTGCTGCGGATGTATAAGTTAGCCACGTCTTTCTGGAGATAATCTCCTAGAGTGAGAGGATTCATCTGCGGGACTCTTTGCTGCAGGTGAACCGGATTCAAAGTTTTGAGTGCTGCTGGGGAGTTCCTTCTTAGCATCTCGTCTTCAAATGCCAAGAGGGGATGCAATTGAAGAACTGAGCTTATTACGAGAGCTTCTCCGCTCTTAACACGCAAGGATTCAACATCAAGATTCTCCAACTTACTCACCACGGGATTGAATTGAAATGGGATGTTCAAATTCCCAGCCTCCTGAGTCAGTTGATAAGCCATTTGTTCCAACACCTCTTTGTATTCGTGGATGCCTGTGATTTTCAAATGAGGTGGTCCTTCGGGACGAGCTTTGAATAGGCCGAGGAGGTCAACCCACTGAGCTGGCTCGAAGGAATTGAGATCTATGATGTGAACCATCTTCTCCCCTTCCGTGGCTTCGATAATCGCTTGGCTCGTGATCTGGTACGCGACTCTCAAGAAGGGGCAGAGTTCGAAGAAGTATCTCTTGATGAGGACTTCTTCACAGAGAGATCGTATTTTGGCAGAATTGAAGGCGTCGTAACAACCGTGCCAACGTTTAAACATTCGGTGGGCGAGTGCTTCGGTGAAATAAGCGGCGACTCTCTGCATTGAATCGCCGCAGGGAGAGGCGAGACGGGAGATGTGCCCGAGGCCGACGTTGGCACTCTCAATGTTCCCGGCGGCAACGAGCATCGCACATGAAACAAGCAGCTGAATGAGCCATAGTCGCGATCTTTCCTCCGACTGCATCTCCCTTAGCCACGGATTCGGTGAACCCAACCCGGGGGAAAGTGACAGCGTGGAGAAAATTTCAAGAGGCGACCAACTGAAAGGCGATGATCCTTCCTCTTGACGCATACCTTCAATTAATCACCGGTAGCAATTACAAAGAAGTGAACCCACGAGGTCAATTCAACCCTAAATGGGTTCTTCCTCCAATTTATCAAAATCTCCAGGCTTGTTCGCACTCTCAAAGTTGTTGTGAGAGCAGCTCTATCTCTTGGTTTCTCTGGTTGGAAGGGCTTTGTTTTAGGGTGTTGGGGCTTAATTAATTGGAAGTTGGGAACTCAAGTTGTCTTGTTGAAGGAATTTGCCAAGACTGCATTGGTGATGACAAATCCTAGGAGTTTGCTCATTTTGGTTGTTTGTCCTCTTTGATTTTTGTCTTCCAGGGGAGCGGAGGCGTATCAGATTTGAGGAAGACAAAGGCCCCTTTATTTTTTCTTCTCGATTTGTTTTTTGTCACCATGCTAAGTTGATGGGAACAGAAGGTGGCATAAACAAGAGTGTCTGTCTTTGGTTGGGTTTTAAAGTCCCTGACTGCTGCTGCTGAATTCGTGTGAAATGCGAGGGTTTTGTCGGAAACGCCATTACCGTTTGGTCGCTTTTATTGGAGAGCTGTCTGATAGTAACAAAAATTTATAAATAAAAGTAAATAAAAATAATTATTTTTTTATTTGATTAAGTTAAAAATAAAATAAAATAAAAAATATTTTGTTATAATTAAATAATTTTTGATAACTTTTAAGTGTTTAGTAAAATACATAAAAATTATTTTTGTAACTTTTGACAACTTTTTATATATTTAATAAAAATTTTAGTAATTTTTGTATTGGGTTAAACTGATGTGATAGTAACCTTCACATGTAATTATTGATAACTTTTGATATTTTATTAAACATTTAAAATACCAAAAGTTTATGTTTTTTTTTTATTTTTTTAATCCTTTAAATGAGAGTTTGAGTGAAATTACGAATTTTTATTCTTATATGTAATATATAACTTAAATAGATATAATTATCTTTCATAAATAAAATTTTATATATTTTGACAAAAACACTTAACCTTAGTTTGGTATAAGATACTATGTTAAAAATTAAAATAAAATTTATTTATATTTATATTTTTAATAAGCATATTTAAAATATTTAATTTTTTATTTTTTAATTTAATCAAATAAAATATTAATTATTTTTAATTATAAAATTCCTTTATTTTCAACCAACGCACTCAAACTCTCCAATAAAAATCATCAAACGATGATGCTCGCGGATCACGCTAATTCAGTTGCTGCAGTCAGAGTCAACTTCAGTCCCCTTCCCTAAAATTCATAGGTAGAAAGGAAAAACAAAGCGAAATTGATTTCTTCATAAATATTTTTTAATAAATTAACTTTTTGATTACTGATTATTTGGTTTAATTATTAAATAACATCAATAAATAAAATAAATTTAAAACTTGTTATTTTATTTTATTTTTTACTTTCTTTTTATCTCGTAAACATTTATCCCAATTATAGTATTACAATTCCCCCAAATCTATGTAATAAAACAGTGCGATTTTTTAAAATGACACTTTCATAAACTAAGATTTAACGATTAAGAATTATTTTTTCATTCATTCAATGATTAAGATTATTTTTATATTTTTAACTTTCTACTCGATTCTTATTGTAGTGAACTCCACTATCTATTTGTCTCAAAAAACGGTTTAAAAATTTTAAATTTCACCATATTTTAAAGGTAGAGATCATATATAAATTAAAATTGTCATCTTAAATTTTGTCTAATTAAAATTTTTAAGAAATTAAACCTTTTAAATTAAAAATAGTATAATTTATGTTTTTTATGGTGCTTATCTAGAGAGAGACTAAAATACATGTAATAGTTTTAAAAAAAATTAAAACCTATATATTATTATAATTTTTTAAATCTTAATTTTTTATTTAAAATTTTAATTATATAAAAAATTTAATATTAATTTTATTTAAAACTCCGCACACACAAGTCATTGCAAGTTTCTGGCACTTCGGATACGTGCACTTAAACCTGCGCTGCTTTAAATATCGGTAGATGCACCATTTTAGGTTTATGCTGTGCACAGAAACAAAGGGGGGATGCGGGTCCGATGCTTCGAAATCTCAAGTCTCTTCTTTTTTCGAATTTTTTTTTTTTTTGAAACTCGGGCGTTCGGTTGCACAAGTTTGAGCATTTTTTAATAAATTTTAGTAAAAAATTGTTGGTCATAATTTTTAATATATTTGATAAAATAAGTTGTAATTTTTAACAAAAAAGTATAATTTTTGGGTATTTGGTAAAATTTTTGACAATATTTAATAATTTTTTAATAACTTTTAAGTATTTAGTAAAATTTTTAACAAATTTTAACAATTTTTTATGTGTTTAGTGAAATTTTGAGTGGAACAAATTACTGTAACAGAGTAAAAAAGTGACAAAAGTTAATATTTTACAAAACGCTCAACTTTCAACTTTGCATAAATTTTTACACTTTTGTGTGCTATCAGATGGGACCTTATAAAATTTTTTGAGCCCGTGAGCTGGGCTAGGGATTATTACGTTTGGCCGAGGCATGATTTGATCCAAATTAACTAAAAATTGTATATTTTATAATATCTTTGTAAGAATATTTATTTTAATTTTTAATATTATTATTTTTATCTAAAAATACAATTTAAAATATATTTAAAAATAAACGATTCAAGTGGGAAGGCTTGTGATTCAAATCTTAAACTTGATTTTTTAAATTCAACCTAACCCAACCCAATCCGATCGTTATCTATATCCATCCTTAAAAAAAACTAGGCAGATAACGAATGGATTTTGTTGAGCTTGACTCAAAATAATTTTGTTTTTTTATTAGATTTAGGTTAAATTTTCAAGTTAAATCTATTAAAAATACAAATAAATCAATATGTAGATATGTACAATATATATAAAATAATTTTAAAAATGTTTTAGATCTCTACTTATATACTCAATCTCAAGCTGAAAAAAATAAGAAAATTTTGAGCTAAAATATCCCCATCGGGCAGAAACAGTCCTTTAATTTCCGTAGAAATGCTAGGCATTCATTTTTAACTAATTTATGTAAGAAATAAAAAAACTCATAAAACCAACTATACTTATCTAAATAACTTATTAATTTCAAGTTACACTGATAAAAGCCTGTTTGGTACGTTGAAATATGAAAAAATCTTTGAAAATTTTTAAAAAATCTTTAAAATTCTTTAAATCTTTAAAAATTTCTAAAAAATCTTTAAAATTTTTTAACATGTTTTGTTCTTCTCATACTTTGTGAAATTTCTATAAATTTATATATATCTACACATCCCAATAAATTTTTACAAATTTCAATAAATCTTTTATTAACCCTAATAATATTTTCACAAACTCAATAATTTTTTTACAAATTTCAAAAACTTTTCAACGACTTTCAATAAATTCTCTATTTGAATGGACTCAGAAAAACCATTTGAATGGATTTTTTCTCCAAAAGTTGGCACAAAAATAAAAAAAAATTTTCACTATTCATTTTTAAAAAATATGATTTAATAGTTACGTGTCAAATGCTAACAAGTTACTTAAATTATATTTTTCGTTATTTTTTATTATTTTTCAACACTCTAAACGTATCCTAAAGCATTAAACATAGAAATAAAAATCAACCTCGGCCCCAATTTCTATACGAAACCAATGAGCTGCGTATGTAAACACTCTATCCATTTACCTATTTCGATGCTTATTTCAAAATTCATGCTTCTGACCTAATTCTCTACTTGAATTAATTATCGAATTGTTTTTCTTTATCACGAGGCAAAAATAGTTTTTAACATAATTATAGCGAGAAATTCTCCTCCAATTGAAGCAACAGAAATAATGGGAACACTATCACCAAGCTCCTCATTCTTCCTCCTTTTTCCCGGCAACTGTCACCTTCTCTCCCTCTCAATTCTTCCTCCTTTTTCCCGGCAACTGTCACCTTCTCTCCCTCTCAATTCATCAAAGGACTTAAATTCATGCTTCTTTCATGCCATTACAGTCTCCGTTATTCCTTATCCCGCTTCTCCCTGAAATATCTATTAGCGCGGGCCTACTCTCATTTCACAAATAATTTTTTACACTTTATTTTACTTTTTCTATTAAGGGGGTGTTTGAAAGTTCAAAAAAACTCAAATTTTGGTAGTTTTTTAGATTTTTTTTTTCACTTTTTTGTGTGTTTGGTTGAACCAAGTGGAATTTTTAGTATTTTTTTTATAACTTTTAAGTGTTTGGTAAATTTTTTACTGTAACAAAGCAAAAAAGTGGTAAATTTTGGATGTTTGATATGTTTTTTACTATAACAAATCAAAAAAGTTATAATTATGGAGTGTACTTTTTACTGTAACAAATCAAAAAAGTGAGAAAACTTATGATTTTGCCAAACACACCAAAAGTTACAAAATGTAACTTTTGGTATTTTTTTGAATTGCTAAACGGTACCTATATAAAATTACTAAATTATCTTTTTTCGACTAACTGTTCTTATATCTAATTTGAAATAACATAATTGTGTTCATAAATAAAATATTTACAAATTTGAAGAAGCATGCTTAAACCTACAAAGGAATGAAAAAAATTATTCTTATTTGTAGAATGAAAAAAATTATTCTTAAAGACCAAAATAAATTTTATTTATATTTATATTTTTAACAATCATAAAAAAATAAATTTTATTGTATTTTATTTCATAATTAATCGAACAAAAAAATTAATTTCTTTCTTTTCCTTTGTTTAATTTGTCAATTTTAACTCTTATCATCATACTCAAGTCATTTAATAAAGTTCTATACTATTCTTTTAAATCTCATTATCTAATAATATATTTAATGAAGCTCTGTTTGATTTGCTATAAGCCTCTAAAAATCTTTAAAATTTCTGAAAATTTCTGAAAGTTATTCACTTTTTATTTCACTGTATGAATTACGAACTCATAATTTATTTCACTTTATCTCACTTTTTATCACTCTAAACATACATTAAGTGTGATAAATGTTAAAATAAATAATTTATGAAAAATTGTAAGAAAAATAAATAAATATCAATATGAAATGGAAAATAACAAAACTTTTTAAATAAATTGAAATGAAATAAGTTATTTTCTTATTTAATTAAGTTATATTTATATGATTTCTAAAAATATAAATATAAACAAAAATAAAATTTATTTTACTCTATTAAAATATTTTTTAACATAAACCTATAAATAAGATCACTTATAAATTTAAATTTTTAATTATCCTTAGCCCCTATTAACTTTTCTCACCAATTCTAAAATCAGAATAGAATCACTAATTTTTTTTTTTTTTTTTTGTTCTCACCATTCATATATAGAAAAAAATAAAATTATCAAAATATATCTAACCAGGAAATTAATGAATTGAAAAAATTGACTTTTAAGTATGCAGACAAACTTATCAAACAACGCACAAGTATCTTTTTTTTAAATCTTAATCTGAACTATTTATAATAACAAAAAAATTTATTTTTAAAAAATCTAGAATTTAAAATTTTTTATTGTAGTAATATAATTCGTATATATAAGAGTGAATTTTTTAAAAAAATTTAGAATGTAATTATCTAGTCACTTATCAAAATATCTTAGAGAAATTGGTAAGTTGTCTTCCGTATATATTTAAAAAATAATAATTTTTATTACAAAATAAAGATATTTATGACATTATAATTATGTGTTTGATTAAGTTTTTGTAAAAAAGTGTTTATAATATTATACGAAAACAAAACATATGTAAAAAGATATATAAATAGGCAATTGTATAACTTTAGTTAACAGAAAAGAAAAATAAAATGCAAGTGGCATTTTATGAATTACAAATAGCCTCACTTTATTTATTAACATAAAAATACAGTTTGTACGTCAAAACTTTCCTCTTCAAGGTTGCAATAACTGTTACCAAACCTTTTGCTTCTTTTAAATATGGAGCGTTTGTCTCTACTACCACGTGTAAAATTAATTTTGAATGTAGTAAAAAAATTATTATTAATGAAATTTGTCTACTTTCTCAAATATAAGGGGAAAAAGATAACATAATTAAGATTTTTCATGATCAATTTATTAGTATATATACCGGCTGTTTATTTATTCTTTTTAACAATTAATATTGTAATAGGAATTTTTAGAATTTATAATTATGAGGCAATAGAATTATTAACTATGTATTGAGGTAACTAGGTTGGTTACTGGGAAAATTTTAAATTATTAATAGGACTTAAAGATTATTAAGGTTGTATTTGATTTGCATTTCTAATTTTTTTTAATGTTTTATTATTTATTATTTTTAGTTTTTGTTTTAGGATTTATGTTTTAAGAATATTGAAAATATATTTACTTTAACATTTTCTATTTCTATTTTTTAGGATTCTTTGTGTTTTGGGTCAAAAAGATATAAAACAATTTTTGATCATTTTGTATTTTATGTGTAAACTTATTTCTTATTTTTTAAAATAAATTTTAAAAATATGAATGATCAAATGTGTTTTAGATAATTTTTATTGTTTTCAAAAAATACAAAATGAAAAACAGATTCACAGTAGGTATATTATATGTTTGAAGTTGTATAAATTAGTATAAATTTGTAAAAATTATAAACTCATAATTCGTGTTGTGAGTAAAACATCTAAATTTTATAGGGATTTATAAAATTTATTAGACAATATAGGAGCTCCAAGCACCCACAAATGGACAAATTAAAGGATTTGATCTCGAGAGATTCACTCCCTAGGCCAAACCCCTAGAGAGTAAACCCCTAGAGAGTGAATCTCTTTTAGTTTGTGCCACACATACCGGCCCCTCAACATGTATAGCGGTAAATCGCGAACTCGTATAATGGCGGGGAGTCGGACTCACACAAATGGACAAATTAAACATCCCAATAGCCAGAGAGAGGGTATTTTTGTCTAGACGCAATTTTGGAGCGATGTTCATGGAACGGTTGAGGATAATTTTGGAGCGTATCTATCACATTACAATAATTAATTTATTATAGAATTTTCTTATAACTTGTTGAACTTTTGTTTTTTTCTGTACATTTTTATAGTTTCATGATATTTTTAAAATGATTTACAGAAACAAAGTTTAATTATGAATATCCTTCATCTTCGGCTATGGAGTTGGGATATTCCATAATGAACTAATCCATAAATTCCACTAATCTTGCCGAAGTTAAAAAATTAATATTACATCTAACCATGACTTTTTCCACAAGTTGCTCGTCGCTCTCTCCTATGATTTAAGAACTTGGCTGATAGTGTCACGTGACTTCGTTATGTAAAATACTTATTATTGGTTAGTTCAGTGAAGCGAGAGTCAAGTCTAAAGTTTGGGTGATATACCCAGGTCGCAGGTTCGATTCTCATCTGGAGCGGACAAGATTTTAGTAAGAGGCCGTGGCAGTAGGTTGCTGTGATAGTTCTCTCGAAGGTTTGTAACTCAGTGAGTAAAATCACTAGGCAATTCCTCGTTACCCAAAAAAAAAAAAATCGTTATGTAAAATTTTTAATTTTATCATTTCCGTTAAATTTTCATTTTTAATCTGTTGCACTCCGTTATACTCGTTATTTTTCGTTATAATTACACTGATTGTTGCCGCACTTTAAAACCATATCTTTTCTAATCAACCTTGAAAAGAAAATGAAAATTTGTCTTGCGCACATTTAATCCCTTCTATCACTCACTAACCAACAAGCAAGGGTGTCTATTTTGCTTTGTTGATAACTTGATACACATTTGATCCTCACAAGAATACTTAATACGTCCTCGCAGCTTAGTAGAGTGAATGAGAAATTGACCCAATTTTGGTTTTGGGATGGATTAAAAAATAAATTGAACCAATCCCACGTTAATTTGGGTTAATTGGTAGAGTTTTATTAAAGGATGATATAGTTTTGGGTCTCAAATATAATCATATTAGTACAGTTTTATGGTGTATATATATAAATTTTATGTAGTTATCTTTATTTTGTCTCATACGTACTTTTAAATTTTACGTCTCGCATTTCTCTTTACTTTCCATAATATATTCAAAAATTTTTTAGTTAGATTGTAAATTTCCTTTCTTGTTCACTCACTTTTATTTTTCTTCTTTACTTAACCAAATTTTCCTTCATCTCCTAATCTTTCTCTCTCTCTCTTTCTCACTTAGTATTTCTCTTCATTAGCAGGGGTGGAGCTAGAATTTTTACTGAGGGGGAGCACCGAGCACCCAAGAAAAAATAACAATCACCTTATTTTTCGATTAAGAGTAGGAAAAAAATGATGTTATTTTTAGAGAGAAAATAAATTATTCTTGAGTATTAACTAGTGAATATATTTATCACGGTTAATGGTTCAAGTACCTGAAATTTATTAGAGATATTCGTCGCTACAAAAAATATAATTATTATTAAATTTTATTATCTATAGAATTTATTGTGTTATATGCTAAATTTACTGATAATATAAACAAAAATATGTAATAATGTATTAAAAGGATACATTTTATTTCACAAAAAATACCAAGTTTGATTCTTTTAAACTTCTTATATGTTAAAAAATTTTGAATTAACTTTAAATTTTTAATAAAATCAAAATATCTTAATTTTTAATTAATTTAGTTTTTAAATAAAATTAAAATAACAAGAAGAACATTTTAGTAATTTTACCTTAAAAATTGAGAGGAGTCACTTGCCCCCTTGCCTCCATGTAGCTCTGCTTGTGCTCATTAGAAAAAATTTTCATATTGGAAATGGATGAAGCGATGAAGTTTGAGATGAATAGTAAAAATCTACCACGGTAATAAAATTAAAAGGGTTTAATTTACACTAAGTCATACTTATAATTTTCTTTTTCTTATTCTTCATTTCATAGATAAATGTGTCATTTTAAAAATTTCATTAAACAACTTTTCTCTTCTCTTAATTTCTTTCCACTCTTGAGAGGATGAAAATTTTAAAACTAATCATTAACTTTTCTTCTCATTTCTTTTCTTTTCTTTCCTAAAAAAAAAACTCAGCTTTAAAATCTTCTCTTTTTTCTTCTTTTCTTCTTATTTCTCTTCATCCAAACCGGTTGCTAGTGTGGTTGGATTAAGGACATTTAAAAGAAAAAAAAAATGCGTGGAACATAAATTTACTAATAAATATTTAAGTTTTGAATGATTAGTAAACTAAAAATTACTTCTACATATGTTTAATCAATTAACAATAACTTCCATCACATTTGTCCCTTTTGAATTTTAATATCATACCAAACACACCCCAAGACTTATCAGAAAGTCAAGGAGTCACAGCCCAAATTTGAGTATCTAGTCTCACCCCATTAGGTCTAAGACTTCGGTCCATGAGTTAACTTAAAAGCCCAGGCCAGTGGACCATTAATTAAATCCCGTGGGCCTGACATTCAAGTCCATCATCTTCTGGGCCCAGCCCGTGGGCTGAGCGGACACGAGATCGAAAGATTGGCCGTGCAATGACAAAAATCGCAATCATAATTACGCGGGTGAACATGCCTTGCGCAATCTCCACGACAAAACACAACTCAAATTCATGTATTGCCAGCTATTTTATCTGTTTTAATAGGAAGATATTATTTTACTAAATAAGTTGTTTTTATAGAAGATTATTTTAAATCATATGATAATGAACACATTTAGGTTATTTTTGTTCAGACTATTTTTGAAATAAAATAACACGTGATGGAAGACATGGAAAGATAATTGTTATTTTACTAAATAAGTTGTTTTTACAGAAGATTATTTTAAATTATATGATAACGAACACATTTAGGTTATTTTTGTTCAGACTATTTTTGAAATAAAACAACACGTGATGGAAGACATGAAAGATAATGGGTATGAGTATTTAATTACTTGGTTTCCTTATTCAAGAATTATTACTTAAATGGGGGTATTTTGAGAATGAAACAATGTTAATTATTTATTAGTTTAAATCGGTCAAGAGGTATAAGAAATTTAGAAAGTTTTAATAGACTTGTTAAATAAACTTGAAGTATGATAATGGTAGATGGATTTTCTATGTTAAATAATAAGCTTGTTGAAAACTAAAGGAGTTATATTAATTTGAACATAATAATGTTGATGAAGTATGATGTATTTTTAAATAAGTAAGAATTATAATGTTACTTAGTGATGGGATCATATGATTAAATAAAACAATATGAGACACTTGGTTTTATTAGTGGATGAATAATAGATCTTGATTTAAAATTAGAAAGGTGAGAACTTAGTTAGAAGGAGAGTTTATGAGATTTAAAATCCGATAGGAAGTATAACTTGGTGATATATCGAAGGAGTTTGAATAAAATAAATAAGATAAATAATAATGGCCTTATGGTAGTTGAATTCAAGAGAAATTTAATAATAGTGATTAATAGATGGAACTAGGGTTCCATAAGAATAAACATTAAGTTGGGTGGGATGGTAAATAATGGAGTTGGGCTCACTGTCATAAACGAAAAGGTTGAAAGGTCAATATGGGATTAATAATATACAGAAATTGGAAAGTATATTGAGTAAATAAATATTTGATAAATTATTTTGTTCACTATAAATGATTGATAGCTTAAGAAACTTAAGATTTAATGATTTATGATTGCTTTTGATTTTCTTTTATATTAAATTTTTTAATATTTAGTTTTAGGCAAGGTATTATAAATATGAGGTATATGATATACTCAAGGGTTGAAAATTTTGAAACATTGCTAGAAAAAAAACTTTTTGGCTATCACTTTTTTTGGCTATCACATTTTTTGGCTATGGCCAAAAGTGATAGCCAAAAATTAAGGAACCGTAGCCAAAGAGCATCATTGGCTATACTTCCTCAATAGTGGTTTTTGCTAAGTAGTAAAAGGTTTTTTTGGTTACGCTCCATGATTATAGCCATGAATTGACTATGGCAAATATGTTATTGACTACGGCATGTATGGAGTGGCTAATAAAAGAGGTCCTGAATCATTGGACACGGTAGATTTAATTATTGGTTATGGTATGGATCATGGTAAATATTATTATATTAATTTAGTTTTACAAGCCTTTGGTTACGACTTTGGGCCAAGGCCTGACTCGTAACAAATAATATTATATTAATTTAAATTTACAAGTTTTTTGACTACGGCTTTGAGTAGTGGCAAATATTAAAATTATTTTTTTTGTACATAATATTAGCTACCGCCCATGTCCATAGCCAATGTTATTAATTATTTTAAAATTTAATTTAGTTTCTAATAATTATTTTGTTGTTGCCATTCATTTCATTTAAACTCAATAATCTTTTTTTTTTGAAAAGTAAGAAAAATAAATTAATAAAAAATATAAAATCATGGAGTGTAACCCTGCAAATTACAATGTCGGATATCAAGTGCCCGATGTCATGAAAAATCATGCTAATTTGGCCCTCTGTTTAACATTATTTCAGTGAGTCAAGATGCATTTAATGTTATTCATTCATAATCAAAAGCTACAATAAGAACCAAAGCTTGATGCCAAATCTAAAATCTCCTTGTTTTCATAAGCCTCTTGCTTTCTAAGAAGTGTGTGAATAAATTATGACGAGTTATTGAAAAGGTAATAAGGTATAGACTATGAACATCTCATATAAAAATTTAAAATTCAATACTAAGTAAAAAATTTCTTTTAAAAGGAATCCACCTCAAAGTGTTACCATCATATTGTTGGAAGAAAATGAGGAGACACAAGTAATATCATACATTTTTAGCACTCGCAACACAACATCTAAATAACATTAGACCAAATTAGAAAGCATAAATGAGGAGGTTCCTCTGGTAGGCAATAAACAATTGCTTAAACCCAAAATTTCTATTTAGTGTGGGAATGAAAAACTATACCAGTAACACTATAACTTGGCTTCAGCCGTAAAATGAATGAATATATGAACAGATATATAAAAAAAAAAAAAAACACATAGGCTTAGATCCCAATAGAAAGCGAAAAACATAAAAGTAGATGGTATATATAACCAAATAAAAGGAACATAGTAAAATTAATTTCAGTAAATTAATTAATCAAACAAAATAAGCGATAAGAAATTGTCATAAAGTAGATGATCAAATGGAACAGGCAATCATTAGAAACACAAATTCAAACAGTATATTTGGATGAAAGTATAAGGAAAACTCAAAAACTATGATTCCAAACTCAATCATAATCCAAATAAATAAATAACTAAATAAAATTAAAAGACCCAATCACCAAACAAAAGCAATAGACCTTCTTCAATGGCCAAAACACACTCCCTGCATTAGGTAAAATGAACCAAAGACCATCAAATAACTGTGCTCCACCCAATAGAAACACTCAGCCCCATTCAGACAAAAACAAACTAACATTGCATAGAACAAGGTCCAATCTCAAATTACATTTTCATAGATATGAACTCCAACATATATATACATTTTATAAAAGAGAATTGCTTAGCCTTGTACATAGAAGAGGTTTTATATTAAGCTATAATTCCTTGTCATACAAAAATAAAATTACTACTCAACAAGCAAACAAACATCTCCTTCTCTAAACTCACACTTCCCCAGTTAAGAGAAGTCAACAAATTTACATATCGCAGGAATAATATGGCTAGAGTTTAAAACAACAAATAATTACAATGCTGTACATGACTTAATTACCTGATCAAGTACTCATAGAAGGCTCAAAGTACATGCAAATGGGTGGATTGATCCTGAAAATGGTGAGGATTGCTGATGGCACAGTCCAAGTCCCTCAAGCACCATAGCTTTACAGTCAAAACAACAAATAATTACAGTCCAAATTTTTATTTTGTTGATTTTTGCTTCAAATTTTGAATCAAGAATGATTTGATTCTAATTCTGGTACAATTACAAGCACATAATTTTAGAACAAAAATTGTCATAGATATAAATCTAAACATGATAATATATTATTTTGGCACATTTTTTTTGATAAATGTATTTATGATAGAAATTAATGAATTTTCCATATTTTTAACAAAGTCCTTTTTTTAACAATTCCATCACAACCTAAGAGTCCAAGTTGCTAATAACCTTGTTAAGCAAAGCTTGATTGAGCGTAATTTTTGCATTCAATGTTAAGAAAAAGGGCTAGTCAAATTGTATGAACAAGCTGGACATCCGTACATTTTGCTACTTTATGAACCCTATGATTAACTTACCCAAAAAAAAAAAAAAAAATCCTATGATTAGTTATATCACTGTAAGATCAGTAAAAAACAGCACCATTGCAGCATCCCAAAAGGCATGAAAAGAGTGTCCATCGATATTAGTTTTACAATTCTATCTTTTGTAAAGACACAACGTACATAGTTCTCAGATTCTATTTATGATTCCCTAAATCATATTTTTCTCTCTTAGTAAGGTCATCAATTCTCATTTACATACCTCTTTTTCCTTTTATTTATTATTTACGCCATCTTTCATTCACCAATCAATTGAGAAAGAATTGGTAGAAGTAAGTAGACTAAGAGAAAATTACACAAATGTCTTTAATGCAACCAAGAATTGAGAAAAATGAAGAAAGATTGGGCGCACATTGAAACTTGAGTTCTTTGGGTTGAATTGAGATCAACTGGCCAGTGCGGTCATGGTTGCTGATGATGCCTCCACTTGATCAACTCTCAAAACAACCAACGAACAGTCAATCAAACCCTGGAATACCAACACTCTATGGAACAAACTCAAAGAAATTAAGAGAATGTCTTTTGAATAATGGTTGAACGTGCTTGTAAATATTTCTCATTAATGGAGACTCTCTAAATATTTCAACGATTGAAGAGGACAAATACATGTACATAGAAAGAGAGAGTACTTGAGACGAACGATGATGAACCGAGGGAAGAAAAATTAAGAGAGTTTCAGAGGAAGAGAAAATGAGCTTGGAGACAGAGAGGGAGAGGGAGAGGGAGACGGGGAGCGCGAAGAGTGAGAGATAGAATTAAAAACAAAATTTTGAAATTAATTATGGTTTTAGCTTTTGCCAATTAAAATTGGCGCCAAAATACAAAAGCCAAAAGTTTATTAGGTACCACAAAATTAGAGTCGTAGCCAAATGAGGGAGCTATATAACCTTTTGCTACTGCATAAATATCAATGATTATTGCTAAATGTTTGACTACCTATTTTGCTACGACTTTTAGTTGGTAGTAGCCAATGATATTCTTTTAACTTTGGTAATGGACAGCAACCAAAAACATTAGTAACAAAAAGGTTTTTCCCCCCTAGTCGTTAAACTTACGTAGAATTAAGTACACACATCTAGTAGGTTAGTAACTTATAAAGTGTGGTGTATGAGAGAATTACATGTTCACGCATAATAGCCAAGGTCAGTATATGATAGGTAAGGGAAGGGGCACAAGTTGGTGGTATGTGGCCACGGACCCACTTGACAAAGTACTGACTTACTATGTTATAGTTTTGATTGCAAGCTTTATTTATGTTATTGATTATGAGATGCTAATAGTATTGGTAAGAATTAATATGGATAATAAATTGAGTTATAAAGAATGTGTTTTGGTAATGAGATAATGAATTCACGAATTGAGTTTTGATTGCTCTGATTTAAATATAAACAGAAATGATTCATGAACAATAGTCCAATGAGAAAAGATAAAGTGAGTTTAAGAGGAGGAGCAGTATTAGTAGTAATAATAATAATAATAACAACAACAACAATATAAAACATTGATAACGAGATATGAAGTAATTAAGTGATTGGTTGGATTAATATTAGAACTATAAAAGATTACGTTCGTTGAAACGAAAGTTGTGGAGTTAGATTGTAAGTTGGTATATTAAAGAACATGAAGATAAATAACAAGATAAAAAGGTTAGATTTGGTAAAGAGATTAAATGCATGCCCAAACCTTGAACTAACTCCTTACTGTGCCCACACCATGAAGCTACTCATGCACACCCTAACTACCTAAGTTATTTCATGCACACAAGAACTTTCACATTATGCGCACGTCAACCATTTAAGTTGTCTCGTTTGCATGATTAGCTCGGATGCCTAAATCCATTTGCGACCATGTTCTCATGGACACAACATGGGTTAGGTCATGAGCACGACAAACAGACACCTTTTCTCGTGCACATGACTTTCTTTACCCTATGCGCATGATATATCCTCTTTCTTCTCATGCACACAACTTGTTCCACCTATGCACATGACTTTCTCCATCCCATGTGCACGACATGTCCTGTTTTTTTCTCTTGTGCATGATTGTTCCACCCTTATGTGCACAACACCTTGTTCAGCCTTTTGTTTTGTTATTTAATTGAAACTTAGATAGATTGACTCTTCCAACCTATCATTGACGACTATAAACTAGTTTTGAATGATAAAACATATAACTATTTTATGGTTATACCAAAGGATTGTACTTTTAATTTTCCTTATTGTTTCTTATAATTGCTCATGTGATTATTCTTATTAGTATTTCTTAGAATGATGTTATAAATGACATAACAAAATCTCAACAAGAATTATTTATGGAGCGCTAATTTGAACTTTGACAATGGTTAAAACCTATGGAATGTGGTTAAACATAATGAATTGAAATGGATTAAAAAAACTAGGTGATGGGAACTCAGCCATTGTTGAATACATTTGGTGATTTCCTTCATGGTATGGCTATACAGCCGATGGCTAGACTTTGTTGTATGTTGTGAACTTGCATATCACCATGGTTTGAGTGGTCCCTAAAAAGGCATCATTGGGTTATGGATTGGTAGTCCTAGATGTATTGGTATGGATTGTCGTTGGGAATGTGTTATGCATATTATTAAGTTTGGAGAGTACAGATGATTCGCATACTATCATATTTACGGACATTGGAATGTACTAGCTCACAAAGATGGAGATAGATGGAAAAATAGAAATGACAAGTACACACCTAATTAATTTTGATAGTATATTTAATTATAATCTTTATTTGAATATAATCTTGCTTGAGTACCAATTAAATGATTTTCTTATACTATTTAAAGAATGGTGACTTCATTGAATTATGTTATGTTATATTCTTTATAAATCTATTTATTGCATTTATGTCATGTCATACAGTCAATCACTAGTATTGCATAAAAGCACTAACATAGTGTAGTAGTATGCCCCCATCATATAAGCAACCTAAGAGCTTTAGAATCTCTAAACAACAGTGGATGAGCCACCAGAAGTTGCTTAACTACACTATTAGATGATTCTTTGTACCCAACTGTGGGTATTTTATTAGACGATTTGTTAAATATATTATCTATATTAATTTGGACGAATGTAACTCTTAAACCCTTATTTTGTATGACATTATATTATTTTTGTTAATGTGATGATCGGAATTTATTTTAACTTTGACTCTGAGATCTAGTTATTATATTATAATTATCCTTATATATATATCAGCGACTTACCTATGGCACAAGATTTATTCTTATTCACCATTATTTATCCTTATATCACATCTGCGAAACTGAGGCGTGACAATCCAACTAAACCAAGCCAAATAGAAATTAGTGGTTTGGTTTATTAGTTGAATGGTTCAAAAGAAACAGTTTTAAAATCTTGCGAACCAATAACTTGCAGCTTGGTTTAGTAATATTAAATTGAACCAAACCAAACAATGTGCATGCCTACCAATATAATTGACTTATTGTTCAAATCCTTGATGGACCAAACTCAAGAGAAAATCTTTAAATTCTGGAAGATCTACCAAATCCATGAGACTCTATTAAATCTACAACTAATTAAATCTAGGTATGCAAGATTCGAAATCATTCAAATCACCAAAACATAAAGAAGGTGAAGCATTATTGGCTAGGCGTAAAAGAAAATCTAGATTTTTTAATTTCAACTGCTCTTTGAATATTTTTATTTCTTCTTAAAACCCTAAATATGACTCAGAATATATAAGACTTGAAATCTCGGGTGAATAGGACTTCCAAATGCAATATTAAAAATTGCGAAATCGCTGTTTGTGACAGTAATCTACTCACAGGGTTGTGAGTTATTTTTTGCGAATTCCTGCCTATATCCAGTGAATGTTGTGCCATTTTTCAGCAAACTTTTTGTGAATATCTTACAAATACATGATTTTTTGTTTTTTTTTTTTTCTTGTTTTTGTTTTTTTAAAACTTTGAAACAAACCATTCAAACCCTAAAACTTGATAACTTAATTTACACGTAATTTTTTATGGATTAGAACAATCTTCTAACCATAAATTATCAATCTAATAAAATATAACCTACCAAAAGTAATTAGTTTTCAATTAGTTTCAAGTATAATAGACAATTTTAATGTCTCGGGTCTCAATTGAGTTGCATGACTTATCAAAAGTAATTAATTTTTTAATTAGTGTTAAGTATAATAGACAATTTCAATTTCTCGCGTCTCAATTGAGTTGCTTGCACTTATATAATAACATACGTAGATATTCAAGATATATAAAATAATCAATTGTAATATCATGTAATAACGCATGCATTGCGTTCAAACATTTAATTCTATAAGGTGTTCGACTTGTCAACTTGAACTGTTCTTGTCAATCAATTCAAAAAAATAAAAAAATAAAAAAATAAAAATAAATAAAAAAGTGGTCAAGAATTGTGGCAATATGACAGTAAATGGTCATGATGAAATGATCTCTATTGATAATTGACAAAAGCTGGCTTCGGGTTGAGGATAATTGTTCTACATATATTTAGTTATGCTCTCTCTTGATTTCACACGGAATTCTTGAACAATTGTCACTGCAATACGATCGGAGCATAACGTAGTTTTAATGATTGCTAATAATTTCAGTCTTATAATATATGCTACTTAATTAATTAAGTTAGCCATAAATTTGACATAAAGCAGAGTGCATAACACAGAAGCGTACTCATCTTGCATGGCACGTTGTTTTAATTATTTATATAAAATTAATTTTTTTAATTATTGTATAGTTTATTTTAAAAAGATAAATATAATTTTGTAAAAGAATTCTACAAAATTTTGTATACAGTTATATGCATTTTTATACACAATAATTGCTGACTTTTTTTTTTTTTTTAAAGGTTAAGTTGATTTCCTTATCTTTGTCCTGGAATTTATGATCGAATAATTCTCTAATCGTCTAAAGAGATTCAAATTAATAATTACTGAGTGTCAAGTATAATGTCTCACTAAGATATCCCGTAAGATCCTCTCTTTATATCCTAACAATTATACATTTTTAAAAATCTTAACAATCTAGCTTTTTTTTTTTTCCTCTTACAACTAGTATAATTACATTGTAAAGCGAATCGAATTAATTATTTTTCAGCAGGTTATTTTCAAGTATATTCTAATTGTACTTGTGGAAATCTTCAGTCAAAAATTAAAAAGCATATATTAATGAGATTTATGTATAATGATTTAGTAAAAATAATTTTGCTACTCCAAAAATAAGAAAAGCAGTATTTAATTAAAGATTTTTACCGTAATGTTTTATATGTAGCATTTATCAATTTTTTTTATTATAAATTTTGTATAAAAAAAATCACCACTAACATCTTGCTTAACAATTAAAAATTAATTGATTATCACTATCATGCTGTGTTTAAATCAAAATTTTGTTAGGTGATGAAAGAACATGAAATTACTTACACTTTCGCTCATTTTTATGATTAATAATTAAATCAAAACTAATTTTTTCAATAAATATCTACTCATTTCTTCTTCTTATTTTTGTAACCCAACAAAAAATTAAAACGAGTATTGACAACTTTCACTCCATTTCACATTCCCATTTTTTCCTTTTATTTGTTTCTTCCCTTCACTAATTCAAGATATAAATAGAGAGATAAAGGAAGATTGTTAAATAACCACAACTCATGAAATGGAAAATACAATTTTTAATATGGAAAAACATAAGGTTTGCGAGTGCAACCGGAATGCCTAATTTGCAGTTGTAAGCAAAAATAAAAATAATAACGAAAAAAAAAAGAAAATGAGAACAGCTAGATACAAACAATATATGGATCTATTATATAATTAGTAATTACGGCATGCATTGATGTAGGGATTGATTGGAAGGGATTGATTGGCATGCATTGATGTAGGGATTGATTGGTTGATATATTCTATTTAAGGCATATTGATGTAGGGATTGATTGGTTGATATATTCTATTTAAGGCATAGTTTCTAGTTGCCTTTTTTTCATTCGAATTGTACTGTGTATATATTCTGCTATGAAGAACAATATGAAGAAGAGTTTTACCAAATATTATCATGGTATCAGAGCCAGCACCTAAAATATCACAATAATGACCACCACCGATGGAACACCATCACTGCCGATTACGAAAACGGAGGCGAAGATTGATGCTAGTTCGCCATTTTTTTTAGGGCCGCAAGATCGTCCGGGAGACTTCATCACTCCGGTGCGGCTTCGACTTGATAACTTTGATGATTGGGCACACGCTATTCGTGTGGCTTTGTCTTCTAGGCGCAAGTTCGGTTTCCTTGACGGTACGATCACCGACATGAAGCCACCATGCACGAAGGAGGATTGGGTTTGTATCCAATGTATGCTTGTTTCATGGCTTATGAATACCATTGATCCAGAGGTAAGATCTATGCTTTCGAATTACGACAACGCCAAATCGTTATGGGATGATTTGAATGAACGGTTTGCCGTTGTCAATGGTCCACGAATACAACAATTAAAAACTGATATTGCTCGCTGCGAACAGTCCCAATCGATGTCGGTTGCGCTGTATTACAGCAAGCTGAAGGTCCTTTGGGATAAATTGACTAATTATGAGCCTATCTTACGTTGCCACTGTGGTCAGTGTACATGTAATCTCGGCAAGGCTCATGAGAAACGACGGGAGGAAGAACAACTTCACCAATTCTTGATGGGATTGAACTCCGAATATTACAGTCAGATTCGGTCGACTTTGCTCTCTCAAGATCCTTTGCCTAGTCTTAATCGCGCATTCCAACAGGTTGTTCAAGATGAAAGAGTGCGTGGAGTGACTCGCCTTAAGAATGAGAAACAAGAAATTGTGGGGTTTGCTGTTCGCACAGAGGGTCGCGGACGTGGCCGTGTTGAGAAAATTGACAAGTCGAGCTTGGTTTGTTCTCACTGCCACCGCTTCGGCCATGATGCTAATAGTTGTTTCTTGGTTATTGGTTAGCCGGATTGATGGGAGGAGCGATATGGTCCGCCGCCGAACTCAGACGCTAAGGGCGCCATTGGTTCTCGTGGAAAGCCATCAGCTTCTCGTAGGGGTCGAGGGGGGGCTCGCGCAAATGCTACGGCTGCCATAACCACTGATGGTCCGATCAGTGCTTCATCTTCCCCTTCTACAAGTGCGGCTCTTCCCGGTTTTAGTGCTGCACAGTGGCAAGCGTTAGTTGTTGCTTTTGGTAACCCTCAAACTCAAATAAATAGGTTGAACGGTGAGTTTGATGATACATCTTGGATAATTGACACTGGTGCTTCTAATCACGTAACGGGAAATATTTCTTTTTTTTTTTTGATATTCAAGATGTGATTGCATGTCCTGTGGGTCTTCCAGATGGACAAAGTGTTGTAGCAACTAAGCAAGGCACTGTGAAACTAACGGACAAAATTTATCTTAAGAATGTTCTTTATGTTCCAAAATTACATTGCAATTTAATTTCGGTTTCGCAACTGGATGATGATATGAATTGTTTTGTCCAATTTTCTTCTAACATGTGTGTTATCCAGGACCTACATTCGAGGGAGCTGATTGGAACGGGTGAGAGAAGGGATGGACTTTATTATTTTCGGCGGGTGTCAGGCGTTCAAGCAGCTTTGGTTGTGGGATTATCTTCGGTAGATCTCTGGCATCAGCGTTTGGGACATCCTTCCGAGAAAGTCATGAAATCGCTTCCTTTTATTAATAGTCGTACGGAACATTTGCATAAAGCATGTGAAGTCTGTCATCATGCTAAGCTGTCTCGAGAGTCTTTTCCTTTGAGTACAAACAAAGCATCAAGAATTTTTGAATTAATACATTGTGATTTATGGGGTCCTTATAATACTCCGTCATCGTGTGGAGCAAGCTATTTTTTGACATTGGTTGACGATTTTTCTCGTGCTGTTTGGGTCTATTTATTGGTTGATAAAATAGAGGTTTTCAGATGTTTTATGTCATTTATTTCTATGATTGAGCGTCAATTTTCACAGACCATCAAGATAGTGCGAAGTGATAATGGTACTGAGTTTCGTTGTATGAAGGATTATTTTTTGGCTACTGGCATTTTATTCCAAACCTCTTGTGTTGGCACACCTCAACAAAATGGGCGAGTAGAAAGAAAACATCAACATATTTTAAATGTTGCTCGTGCTTTGCGTTTTCAAGGAAATTTGCCAATTTTCTTTTGGGGGGAGTGTGTTTTAGCGGCAGCACATCTTATTAATAGAACTCCTTCTAGTGTGCTTCATAACAAAACCCCCTATGAAATTTTGTTTGGTTCCCCACCCTTGTATGATGACTTACGTGTCTTTGGTTGTTTGTGCTTTGCTCATAATCAAAAAGCAAAAGGTGATAAATTTTCAAGTCGCAGTAGAAAGTGTGTTTTTGTTGGGTATCCTTTCGGGAAAAAAGGTTGGCTGTTATATGATTTGGACACCAAAGTTTTTTTTGCCTCTAGGGATGTTTGTTTCTATGAAGATCAGTTTCCCTATTTGGAGGATGATCCTCCTACGGCCGTACCTCTTGAAACCTTGGAGGTTGAACCTTTTGTGAATGACAGTGGGGCGCAAGTCAGCATGCCTGAGCCTACTAGTGAGCCCAGTTCCTCTTCGCCACCACAATTACCTTCTCACTCAGTGGATGTGGCTATCCCGTCTGGTCATGATCCGCAAGACTCACCTTCTGCTTCCGCTGATTCCCGTGATTCCACTATGGGTCGAGGTATGAGAACTAAAATTCCTTCCTCCAAATTGAAGGATTTTGTGACACATACAGTGCTTAAGAAAAGTCTATCTCTCATATCACCCGCTTCCTCTCCTCCCTCCGGTACGCCTTTTCCTATAGCACATTATGTTAATTGTGACAAATTTACTGCGAAACATCGAAATTTTCTTGCAGCTATAACTGCTGGGGTCGAGCCACAGTCTTTTACGGAGGCTGTGAAAGATGAGGGTTGGCGTAATGCTATGCAAAAGGAGATTCGGGCTTTGGAAGATAATGGGACATGGACAATGGTTTCTCTTCCCCCTGGAAAGAAAGCTCTTGGTAGTAAATGGGTGTACAAGATCAAGTACCACTCTGATGGTACCATTGAGCGATTGAAGGCAAGGTTAGTTGTCTTCGGTAATCATCAGCTGGCAGGGATTGATTATAATGAGACTTTTGCTCCAGTAGCAAAAATGGTAACTGTTCGAGCTTTCTTGTCCATTGCTGCATCAAAGAATTGGGAGCTTCATCAAATGGATGTTCACAATGCTTTTCTGCACGGTGATCTTCATGAGGAGGTGTATATGAAACTTCCTCCTGGGTTTGAAACTTCTGATCCGGGCACTGTGTGTAGGCTTCGGAAATCTTTGTACGGATTGAAGCAAGCTCCTCGTTGTTGGTTTGCAAAACTGGTTTCGGCTTTGAAAAGCTATGGTTTTCTCCAATCTTATTCAGACTATTCTCTTTTCACATACGCCAGGGGTACTGTGCAGATTAATGTACTTGTCTATGTTGATGATTTAATCATTTCTGGTAACGATTCCACTGCATTGAATGTTTTTAAGACCTATCTCAACAACTGTTTTCATATGAAGGATCTCGGCGTACTGAAATATTTTTTGGGTATTGAGGTTGCTCGGAGTCCTCACGGCTTGTTCTTGTGTCAACGCAAGTACGCTCTTGATATTATTTCAGAGGTCGGTTTATTGGGAGCCAAGCCAGCTGGTTCTCCAATTGAACAACATCACAGACTTGCGCATGCTAAAGGAGAATTGATTGCGGATCCTGAATCCTATCGGCGATTGATGGGTCGTCTCATCTATTTGGCTGTCACGCGTCCAGACTTATCTTACTCTGTCCATTTTTTATCTCAATTTATGCAACATCCTAAGCAGGAGCATTGGGACGCAGCCATCCGAGTTGTTCGTTATTTGAAAGGTGCCCCAGAACAGGGCATTTTACTTCGTTCCGATAGTGACTTGTCTTTACAAGGCTGGTGTGATTCCGATTGGGCCGCATGTCCTCTCACTCGTCGGTCTCTCACTGGTTGGCTAGTGTTTCTTGGTCAATCACCTATTTCCTGGAAAACTAAGAAGCAACCCACAGTTTCTCGCTCCTCCGCGGAAGCTGAGTATCGTTCTATGGCCTCTGTTACCTGTGAGTTGAAGTGGTTAAAGGCTCTGTTGTTGAGTCTTGGGGTGCATCATCCAAAAGCCATTCCTTTGTTCTGTGATAGCCAGTCTGCTCTTCAAATTGCTCATAATCCTGTTCACCACGAACGTACGAAGCATATTGAGGTGGATTGTCATTTCATTCGTGACGCTATTCAGGAAGGTCTTATTTCTCCTTCTTATGTCTCTACTACAGAACAATTGGCAGATATCTTTACCAAAGCCTTGGGAAAGAAACAGTTTGATTATCTTCTTCGCAAGTTGGGCATTTCGGATCTTCATGCTCCAACTTGAGGGGGGGTATTACGGCATGCATTGATGTAGGGATTGATTGGAAGGGATTGATTGGCATGCATTGATGTAGGGATTGATTGGTTGATATATTCTATTTAAGGCATATTGATGTAGGGATTGATTGGTTGATATATTCTATTTAAGGCATAGTTTTTAGTTGCCTTTTTTTCATTCGAATTGTACCGTGTATATATTCTGCTATGAAGAACAATATGAATAAGAGTTTTACCAAATATTATCAGTAAAGCCTCATGAAATTGACATACAACTGTTAAATTAGGTATGCTTAATGTGAGATAAAACATTAAAAATTTTTAAAAATATCTAAAAATTATTCGCTTTTTGTTTTACTGTACAATTTGCGAACTTACAATTTATCTTATTTTTTATCACTTCAAACACACCCAGATAACTTCACCTATGTAAATATAAAATTAATTTATCCAAGTATTTCAATTATATTCCTTTATTTATATTTATTTATTTATTTGTTTGTTTATAATAGTGGAGATGCATATACAAGGAGATCGGAGATGTGTGCGAGAAAATTTGGCGATTGTTCCGAATGCATACACCTCACTTCTTGTGGGCGTCTCCTTGTGCGAGACTACAAATCGATCGAAGCAATAAAAGTCGAAGGTCTTCAAACAATATATATAACAACAACAATGACAAAAAAAAAAAAAAAAAAAAAGGAATAAATAAAAAAACCGGGGGTCTACGTCAACCGACCAACAACGCACGCCAACACCTAACTAGTCCAGGGTAATATGCCTAGCTACCATGACATACGCCTTCCTCGCCCGACTTCAGATTTAAATTCACACTGACAACATATCCATTAGCCATTATATTATATGTATATTTCTAAATAAATATGAGAAATTTTAAGGTATTTTGATACTTAAAATTATTTTAATAACATTAATTTTTATTATTTTTCAAAAATTAATATATTTAAAGTTTAATTATTAAGTATTATTAGAAGTTTATATATTTAAAATAGGTAATAAATTACATCTATCTTTCCTTAATATTTGAGTAATTACACTTAGCATCCAAAATATTTAAAGTTACACCTGCTTCACTTATTTTGAAATGTTATTAACATTGATCTCCTTCTAAAAAAATCAGTCATTAAAATTTAGCAAAAAATGTCAAACTAATCAAAATTTTAAATATCTTTCATAATTTACCCATCATTTTCTCACATTTCATCAACTTTTTTTTAACAAAAAAAATTCTCAAAAACTTTATATTTTTACTTATTTTTGAAGATTTTTGTAAAGAAGACTGATGAAAATGTGAGAGAAGAAAGAATAAAATAGAAAAAAAAATGCCTAAAATTTTAGTTATTTGAACATTTCCTATTAAGTTTTAACATTTAATTTTATTAAAAGTGGGTTAATGTTAACAACATTTCAAAATAAGGGACGTAAGTATAACTTTTAAATACAGCGGGTGCTAAGTGTAATCATTCAAATATTAAAGGAAGGTAATTGTAATTTACCCATTTAAAATTTACCAACTAATTACAAACTAATTATTATTTGAGACATGGTAAGGGTATCATTAAGAATCATCTTAATACCAAAGATTTGAGCACAGTTAATTTTTTAAACTTCGAGATATGCTTATTATGTCTCCATTTGGTTTAATTATTATAAATCTCTAAAAAATTTTAAAGATTTTTAAAAATTATTCACCTTTTATTTCACTACACGAATTATAAACTTATAATTTATTGCATTTTTTATTTCTCCGAACATACCTTAACTTCTAAAGATATATATAATACTTTTTGTTAGGGCAAAACTCTAGCTAGAGTTTGTATATTTAATCGAATTTTAAAAAATTCTCAAAGTTCCACATCTACCACAAAGATCAAATTAGCTCCAAACACAAAACATACCCAAGCCTAATTAAAAAAAAAAAAAAAGACATGGCTATATAGAGTCTTTTCAAGATTTTATTCAATCTAGGAAAAAATTCAATACTCATTCTAATACAACATACTAGGGGTAAAGATACTCCAATTGTACCTGAAGATTATAATTATACAACTACAATTGTTTATTTCGATTAAGATATACCTCTAGATGAGAAGATTCAAAAAATAAATAAATAAATAAAATAAACAGTTAAGAAATATTCAATGACATATAAGGAGTTTAAGAGCAAAAAGAAACCGAGGTAAAGAAGACTATTGGCTTTATGCATAATATATTTATTTACTAAAATTTAAATTGAGGCATAATTGAAGTTTATTAATGTAAGAATTCTTATGTTTTTTGTGTTTTTGTAAATTTGAGAATGTATACTTAACGTGCTCAGAAGGATATTCCTCCAAATGTCTGTTGTATTATTTCATTATCTAAATAGGTCTCTTTAATTATCAAACAAGTTTATTCATGTCATTACAATGATTAAAATTGCTCATATGATATCTACAAAAAATTAATACGCTAAAATGAACATAATGTGACTGTATCGTACAATACAACGTGTATAAATTAAAAAAGACTAATATATATACAAGTGAAATAATAATCCCGCAACATTTTTTTTTTAATTAGAGCAATATACAATTAATATTTAATTATCATTGTACATTTAGATAATACAATGAATGTTTAAATTATAATAAAAAATAATACCGAAATTGGTCAAACTAGCTCGTTTTCCCTTTTTAAAGGATCCCATAATTCCATTGAATAATTAATTTAATTATTCCTATAATATTCTCATTCACTAACTATTTTAATTCTTTTAACAAAATAACTTCTAAAAAAGCCAATCGATTCTCATTTCAAATTTCTAATCATCCATCATTTTATTTTCTTTTAACTTGTAACCTCACATCCATTTACAGAACAAAACATAACTATTTTTAAAAATCTCTCTCACAAATTAAGATTTAACTGTTAAGAGTTATTTTTTTTCATTCAACGATAGAAATCATTTTTATATTTTTATTTTAAGTAAACTCTTCTACCATATATCTCATAAAATGGTTTGAATATTTTAAATTTTACCATATTTCAAGAGTGAAAATTATATGCAAATCAATACTGCCAGCTTAAATTTTGCCTAATTATGATTTTTAGAAAGTTAAATATCTATAATTTGTATTTTCTTTTACAACACTTATCAAAATTAATTAGAAAATGAGATGTCAAAATACATATATAGTAGTTGATAGGATCTAAAATTTTGAAAAAAAATAAAAATAAAACCCATGAGTTATACAAATAAAGTCATTATACCAATTGTCATGCTCATACAACCTCATTACCGCCTATATATATATATATATATATTCATATCCTATAAACACACTCTTCGAGAGAATATTTATGGACTGCCATGCACATATCGCGTGATAAACTACACCTGCCAACAACCAATCTTGTTCCCAAAACCCACAAGCTTTCATTCTTCCAAGAGTGATTTTTTCCAAGTTCTTCATACATGGAACAACCACCCTTTCCCTCTTGGGTTTTCAGATTTATCTTCACTCTCTCCATTTTCTTTACTCCTTCATCGTCATCATCATTTCTGGCTTCAACAATTATCAATTCCACAAGTGAATTCATGAACTACACCGCAATCTCAGAGTTTCGGGTGCTGAATAGAAGAGTTTTGGGTCAGTGTCCTGATGCAAACCCGTATCTTCAAATAAACGTCAGCTCATCAAATTCCGACCTTTCTGATGAAGAATATGTTCACGTTACTGTCAGCGGGGTTTCGCTTCCCGCTGACAGTGATTGGGTTGCCATGATCTCCCCTTCAGATTCTAAGTAAGAAAATTTGAGAACTTTGTTTTATATGTTTCTATATATACATACCTATATATGCATATATTATATATATATATATGTTTTAAATATAGCCTGTTTGTTTATTTTGTTTTGATTGTGTTACACGTCCAGTGTCGACAGTTGTCCTCTTAGCAAAGCTGAATATGTACAAACTGGTGATCTGAGCAATCTTCCTCTTCTTTGCCATTACCCTGTTAAGGTGAGCGCTGTATATATGAGAAGTGTCAAATGCGTTCCTCGAATATGGATATTTATGCATGTAGGGCAAGTGAAATTTTTAGTATGACGTAACTCATTTGGTAATTTTAAATAAAATTAAAAAATAACAATTAATGTATTGAAATATAACATATAAATAGATAGAGTTAAATTAAAATAAAACTAAAAAATAATAATTAATTCATGAGATAATTTTCCAGTTAAAGTGATGTCAGTCGGATAGAATTTTAAATAAAATTAAAAAATAATAATAATTTTCCAGTTAAAGTGCTGTCGGACGGATAAAATTTTAAATAAACTTAAAAAATAATAATAAATGCATTAAATATTAGAGAAAATTATGACACATATAAATAAGGTTGATTTAGAAAGTTTAAAAATCTTTAATGTAATTTCAAATAAAATTAAAAATAATAATTAATGCCATAAGATAGAATTTTAAATACAATTAAAAAATAGTAAATGCATTAAATATGATACATAATTATGAAAGTTAAATTACGAAGTTCAAAAATCTTTTATAGAATTTTAAATAAAATTCAAAAATAATAATTAATACATTAAATTCTTGGTGTCTGATAGAATTTTAAATAAAATAAAAAAATAATATATGTATTATGAGATGATTATGACATGTATAGATATAGTTAAATTAGGAAGTTTAGATTTTTTTTTAATTTAATAATAATTAATGCATTAAATATGAATAATTCTGACATTATAGATAGAGTTAAAATGAAAAATACAAACTATGTAACATAAATTTTAAATAAAATTAATTTACTTTTCTTTTCTTTCCACTTCCGCTCACTTATGAGAGGACGAAGATTTTAAAATTTTAACACTTACTTTTTTTTTTCTCATTTTTTTCTATTTCTTTTATTTTTTTCTTTACAAAAAACTCACAAACAAAAGATAATTTACTTGCCTGGTGGGGAGCAAAAGATAAATTTTAAAATTTTTTATTTTCTCTTCTTTTCTTTCCATTTCACTCCATTCTAATGGGAGATAATAGAACTTCTGTGAAATATTTTATTTCAAATTAAAATAATAAAAAACAATATTAAAGTAATTATTTTCAATAAAAATCATTTTGATTCTAAGTTTAGTATGAGTACTTGATTCATCACGGAATGGAACTTCTGTGAAAAGTTTTATTTCAGATCGAAAATGATAAATAATGTTAAAGTAATTATTTTCCATAAAAATCGTTTTGATTCTGAGTTTAATATTCATACTAGAATCAACCTGTATTAGTTAAATTTTATTTTATCCCGTGAAACTTAACTCGAAATCTCATTTTGAAATTTGATTGATTGATTTATTTATTTTTTTATATTTTATAAAAAATTAAGGAATTAATATTTTAATTAGTTACAATTTCTTCTCTAGTTACTATTTTACCCTTGCACTTTCATCATTATATGTTTGAGTATTTTCAAGAACAAAATGATCCAAGTTAGATGTCAAGCAAAGCCTAGGGCATCAAGTGAAATTGCAATTAATTAAAAATCAAAGCCCTTAATTGAAAAAAAAAATTTCAAGTTTGGCTCCAGACCTAAAAGGAGGATTTCCTCTTATTTAACACAAGGTAAAAGTAAAATTTGCCCTAGGAATATACAAAAGCAACACCACAAGCGTGGATTAATTATCAGGTTTACCTAACAATACACGAGTACATAGGGGTCGTTTGGTGCCTCAATTTTTTTTAAAAAATTTAAAAAATTTTTAAATTCTTTCAATTAAAATTCTTCATGTTACTTTTGTATCACATTAATATTAACATTTGGATTTTTTTTTTTAGCACTCCAAACTCCCTTATAATTTTCATAAATAATTTCTGAAAAAAAAAAAACTATATATCAATTTCTCTATAACTGCAGGCACAATACGTGAGCAATGATCCAGATTATCTTAGTTGCAAGAAGAAGGAATGCAAGAAGTACGAGAATGGCAAATGTGTAGTGACCACTTGCAGTGGATCTCTATCTTTCCACGTTATTAACATCAGAACCGACATTGAATTCGTTTTCTTCGGCGGTGGATTTGAGACACCGTGCATTCTTACGAGGTCAGCTCCCTTGAAGTTTGCTAATCCAAGGAAACCATTGTACGGACATCTCTCCAGCATAGATTCAACTGGAACATCGGTTTGCACGACTCCATATTCCTTCTTTGAAAATATCAATTTTTTTCCTTTTATTATTTAAGAATTAACATATATTCCATCAATTAGCTACATATGTTTTTGGACCATTTGTTGTTACATATATATAATCTACATGATATGATGCTTCATTCGGCTTGCAGGCCGGCCAGTTACGAGATTGGCAATTAGTTTAGAATAATTGCAACCTGGTTTTAACATGATAGTTTCTTAAAAAAATTTGACTTGTTAATTACGTAGGGAAACTTCTACTACTGATGTTATTTTTGATCATGGGATATGGGAGCCAAGGATTGAATTATTTGTCAATCTTGTGGGTTCCACCATATCTTATTTTGTTCTTTTGTTTACTCACATAATAGTATAATTTTGGCCCTTTATTTTCTTAAAAGGGTTAGAATTATATCCTGTTACATAACTCTTATGTGAAATCATACGACTTATTTTATTTCATATTTTATAAATTGACGAACCCTAAGAATTAATTTCACGTAAAGAAAACTAATTTTATATATTATTCCATTATCCAATTTGTCTAATCAAATGTAATTAATCTGGAGATATTAAAACAATTTTACATCTAATTTAACGGTCAATTAATTAAGGAAATAGTTTGGTCTAGGAAGTAAGAGTATTTTAACATAAGTACTGTATCAACTTTTCGATATGTATGAGACATACATACTTCTTGAATGTTTATAATTTGATATATACATACATATATGATCGACCCTTTAGGAACACCACCAAATATATATATCCCCAAATCCTTGCCTAAAAACAATTAATTTAAATAACAAGAGCTGTCCAGATTATTAATTTATAGCTTAATTAATTAATTAACGACCATTTAATTAAAATATTAATATTAAAACCAATCGACATGATCATCGGTGGTGATAATATATTGGTGGTGATAATATCTTGCAGATGAGACTAACATGGGTGAGTGGGGATAAGGTTCCCCAACAAGTTCAATACGGAGATGGGAATTCACAAACTACGTCACAAGTTACAACGTTTTCCCAACATGATATGTGCAGTGAGTAATTCTCACCATGTTATTCTTCATTTTGTCCTTATTTAATTGTATTCCATTTCATCAACTATACAGCAATCTCTTCTTCTTTATAAAATTTAACAAATGGGTCAAGTCCTTTATAACCTTATGCTTTTATCTTAAAATGATCTCTTGTCTTGACTCTCATTCTTCTTTATAACAAATGGGTAAAGTTCAAAGTCCTATACATGACCTTATTCTTTACCTTAAAATCCCACATGTCATTGTTTGTGGTAGGGTCTCTTTTGTTAGTCTAGGCTTTGATTGAGTCGTATTGGTTTGGTTTGCATTTTGTGTCTTATATATACATATATATATATATATATATATATAATTTACTCCAAATATATTTAAAATCTACTCTAAATATATTTAACATATCTTATGTTACAAGAAATAATGGAAACTAATTGTCGTTGTGTAAATATAATCGAAGTTTCTAAAAAATGAATAAAATAGAATTCAACTCACTCATTTCGGATAAGAAGAATTTAAGAGGGATCAAATCTAGCACTGAACGCTATTTTAATTAAGATCGAATTCGTCCTCTATCGGTTTACTTTAAAATTTAAGTGAACATAAGATTCTTAGAATAAATTGATCAAATACATAGAAGAAAATTACTTTGTGTGTCTCTCAAATCAAATCAATGATAGTACGTAAGAATAGGATAACAAATGAAAAAGAAAAAGTTTTTGATCAACTTTCCAGAAACTAGGAAGAGGGTTATACAAAGGAACAAGTGACTGTTCAAAAAAAAAAAGACAATTGGAAAACCAGAAATTATCAGATAGTTGCAACTATCTGTTTAAAATTCTAAAACGTATCTATTTTATTTTTTGAGTTTCAAAATAGAAATAGATTTTGACCAAAAAAAAAAAAAAAATTAAGCAAGCTGTGGATCCTTATTAACCAGACAGGTGATGCACATGTATGTGTAATGGGTTACTCCAACTAGATCCGTCTTCCTTATAAAACTTGGGTATACCTTAGGTCCATTCCCAAGGACCAAGGTAGTGATATATAAGCAAATGACACTCATTATATAAAAAACAACGTACGACTATTCATTTTACACTTTGATATTTTTATTGCCAAGGTATCTAATTTGAAGTCAATTTTCATTCACTCGATTTATGGATGTGAACAAGTGAATTTATAATCCCGATATATTTATGGAACTCTCTTAATTCCAATATAGAATCACATTGAATTTAATTTTGACATAAGTTTTCTAAATTGTCATATTTCACATGAATGAAATTGGTGAATAAAAAAAGTAGATGCCTGTACAATCAATAGTACTACGGAAAGTTATTACATTAGGATAGCTAGATTTTGGTTTTGATCTTTCCATAGTGTAATACTATTGATTTTATTCGCTAACCTACGAAATTGATGTTTTGAATGGTTTAGTTTTCATATAAACTAACACAAAAATTTACACAACTTTTTTCTAACATAGTTTGATTATTTTGATTTAGCTCATTTTAGACCTAGATATACCAAGTCTTTCTTGGAGTGCTATTGAGAATGTAGTATATCATTTCCACATAAGTGACCTTTTATATTCAGTATAGTATATTCATGTTGATGTAAGTGACCTTTATATTTAATAAATGATCTCCTATTAGCAATATCATGTCTTACTGTATATGAGGTTTTCAAAATATAAAAATCATTAAAATCATCCTGATACACGTTATAGGTGCATGGGTAAAGAAGGTGCAGATGGAGTTTATTTATATATATATATATATCGGAATATGCCATGGAAACGTGGTTAATTTAATAAATTTTAAAAACTTAAAGAATATATATATAATTAGTAGCGTACATATAGGCCAGTTCTTTTTTTTTTTTTAACTATTCATTTTTCAAGTTTAAATTTTTTCCTTTTTGATCAATATTATATATATCTGCTGATCACCAAGTATTTTTTTTCGACATCTTGTCTCGTTGATTATAGCATATAGCATTTATAAAAGCCAAAAAGAAAAGCAATGTTCCTTGAAGTCAATAATACGCCGCTTATCAGTTTCGTTATACATATATATATCTATATATATGATCGGGGAGAAATTAAATTAATTAGCCTAGTATGTATTTTTATATTCTAAGAAAATTCAGGATAACATTTTCCATTCATTATAAGGAATTCAAAGACCATCTAGCTTTTAGCTAGATGGTGAAACTAATATTGGGGCTGTTTGGCCTCCAACCAAATATCAAAACTTACCAAAAGTTACAAAAAGTTTATACTTTTTTCCAATTAAATTTTACTATATATCACATTTACATCAAATCTTTATACTTTTACTGTACTTTTTTGTCAACTTTTTTTCAACTGAACTCTCTCATTCTTTCACTACCGTCTATAGAGATGAAATGAAAAAGAAAGGAAGGTAAATGAAATGATGTCATATTCTTTAGGGATCGTTTGATAATACTGTATTTTCAGTTTAGATTTATATGTTTATATTTTTTTATTTTTTACTTTCTGTTATTATTATTTTTAAATAAAAACAAAAATTATGTTTAAAAATATAATTTTGTTTACAATTATTAATTTAATTATAATATTTAATGAAAATAATTTTATAAAATATATTTATATTAATTAAATTATTTATTAAGTTAAATCAAATCAATATATTTTATTTTATTATTTATTAAAAATAATTTAAGTTTAATAAAATATTTAAATAAAATAATTTATTTTAATATGAGTGAACAAAAATAAACAAAATATTAGAATTGACATGCAAAATTTTGGCGTAAGTTTTCTAAATTATCATATTCCACATGAATGAAATTGCTTAAAAAAAAAAAAAAAAAGCAGATACCAGATAGTTGCAACTATCTATTTAAAATTCTAAAACGATATCTGTTTTATTTTTTGAGTTTCAAAATAGAAATAGATTTTTACCAAAAATAAATAAATAAATAAATAAACAATATGTGGATCCTTATTTACCTGACAGGTGATGCACATGTACATGTAATGGGTTACTCCAACTAGGTCCTTCTTCCTTACAAAACTTGGGCATCCCTTAGGCCCATTCCCAAAGACCAAGGTAGTGATATATAAGCATATGACACTCATTATATAAAAACAACGTGGGACAATCCATTTTACACTGATATTTTCATTGCCGAGGTATCTAATTTGAAGTCAATTTTCATTCACTCAATTTATGGATGTGAACAAGTGAATTTATAATCTCGGTACATTTATGAAACTCTCTTAATTCCAATATAGAACCACATTAAATGATAAGTGGATTCTATATTAATTTTGGCGTAAGTTTTTTAAATTATCATATTCCACATGAATGAAATTGCTGAAAAATAAAAAAGCAGATATCAGTACAATCAATAGTACTATGGAAAGTTATCACATCAGGATCATTAGATTTCGGCTTTGATCTTTCCATAGTATAATTTAACTGATTTTATTTGCTGACCCACTAAATTGATATTTTGAATTGTTTAGTTTTCATATCAACGAACACAATACTTCACACAACTTCTTTCAGACATGGTTTGATTATTTTGATTTTGCTCATTTTAGACCTAGATATAACTAGTTTTTCTTAGAGTGCTTTGGAGAATGTAGTATATAAGTGACTTTTTACATTCAGCATAATATATCCATTTTCACGTAAGTGACTTTTAACATTTAATATATGATCTCTTATTAGAAATATCATGCCTTACTCTATTTGAGATTTTCAAGGTATAAAAATCATTAAAATCACCTTAATGCACGTTATAATCTATCACTATACATGTTATCGTAGGAAGATATAGGAAGAGTAAATTACTCACAATTTGGTTGTCTATTTGAATCTAAATCTTTGGATCTCCAGTTAACAAGAAATAATATAGAACTCAAAACTCACTAAAATCATAGTTTAATGCATGTTATATACACATTGCTTTAGATTATAGTACGTGCAGTTTAGTGTTAAAATGGATAAATGTTACTATTATAATTATCTTTTTCATTTTAATAATGTTGACTATATATCTACATATTTTTCATTAAAAATTTAAATGAGTTAGTATTTTTGCTCTTGAGGGATCTACTTTAACTTTTTTTTTTTTTTTTTAGTGAATGAATGGGAGGAAAATGAGTGGAAATTTGTGAGCGTTTAGGTTAAATATTACAACTTTGAATCCATGCAAAACTAGAGTCTTATTTTTGTTGTTGTTTGGTTGAAAGGTACATCCCTATTAACAAGTCCAGCCACAGATATCGGGTGGCATGACCCAGGATACATTCACTCTGCAGTGATGAAAGGACTGAAGCCTTCAAGCACCTTCTCCTACAGATATGGAAGGTATCTATATATATATATATATATATATGCATACTTCCTATTCAGCTCAGATCTGGTGTATACATACAGGGACACTGTGGTTTAAACATGGCCTACCACAAAAATCAGTAGTGACAAAACAAAACCGATCATGGACTTGTAATATACTCTAGTGATATAATCATTTAATTAGTTGTACTTATATTCAAGTTTTGCTTGGATTCGAAGAGCTTTCCAATATATATATACACACACTAGTAATAATCCTTGTCTATGATATTCTGAACAAAATTAATATTAAGTTTTTTATATAATTGAAACTTTGAACCAAAAGTTTAAATTGAAAAAATTATGATAATATATGTATTTTAATTTTTTTCTTCAAAACTTTAGATCCTAACAGGTATTATATGTATTTTACTCTCTCCATTTCTTTCTCTTTCTCCGATCAATTTTTAATAAGTACCGTAAAAGAAAATACAAATTATAGTACTTTAATTTGGAAGGTTCAACTTTTTAGAATTCATAATTGAACATAATTTAAATTGGTATTTTTAATTTACATATGATTTCCACCTTTAAATATGTTAAAATTTAAAATAGTTAAGTCATTTTTTTAGATAAATGGTGGTGAGATTCACTAAAATAAGAATTGAATGGGAAGTTAAAAATATAAAAATAATCTCAATCAATTAATGAAAGAAAAAATAATTCTTAACCGTTGGATCTTAGTATGTGAAAAAAATATTATAAAAAATCATTCTATTTTATTATATGAGTTTCATGGATAATTAATTAACATACTGCATCACGGCTTCATTCTTATAATTAATTAATGCATGTAGTGATTCTGTTGGTTGGAGTGATAAAACCCAATTCAGAACTCCTCCTGCTGGGGGATCAGATGAACTCAAATTTCTTGCATTTGGTGACATGGGAAAGGCTCCTCGTGATGCTTCTGCTGAACACTACATTCAGGTGATTATTAAAACGTACTTAATTAATTGTTTGCTTAATGGAATTAATTAATATTGAAGGTACTTATTTTAAATTCATGTCCTATTAAAGGGGTGTTTGGTTTACTAACAGGTACAAAGAAAAATTTAATTTTTTTACTAACTTTTTTTAACTTCTTCTAATCAAATTTCGTTACATATCACTTTTACACAAATTTTTTATTTTTTTTAGCCATGCAAACACCACCTAAGGTTATTTGTAAGAACCCCCAAAAAAAAAAAAATTAAATGAAATGTTCAATATACTATGAGCATAATCATGCCAATCACAACTCGGAAATTATGGTGAAACTAAAATTTTAGAAATATTTTTCTCGCAAACATATGAACCCAATAAAGGTGTAGACTGACTATTGGGAGGCACACTATAACTCAAAAAAAAAAAAAAAAAAAAGATGCAGTTTCATAGAGTTGCAAAGTAACGCGTAAAAGAAAATGCCCAGTTAAAAGGGTGCAACCTAGAGGCGTTCATGTGTACAGAGTGCTTACTGTTTTATTTATTTTTTTACTTTTTATTTTATTTTATTAATTTTTTTTTTTGTTAGGGGGAGTTGGGATTAGATAAACATATCAAGGCCAGGGTTGACCATATTTTAAAATAAATATAATTTATATTTTTTATATGTAACAAATATTAAATATTTAACATTGATATATTATTTTTCATTTTCTCTCGGGCTCATGGACGGTCTTGGAATGTTTGGAAGCCCTAAAGCACCTCGCCAAGTTTACCTACCCAAAAAAAAAAAAATGAAGTTACCCTTACCCACCTCCGGTTACCTCTAGTTCAACTTGTTAAATTCATTTAACCGGATTAGTTAAGCAGGGAAAGGTTTGAAACGAGGAAATTGAACACATAACGGGTAAAGTTCAGCTAAACGAAAGCCCCGTTATAGAGGGTTAATATCGTTTTAACGTAGAGTACACTAACCAGGTTTGGTGTGTACGTATGTATATATATATATATGTAGCCCGGGTCGCTCTCGGTGATGAAAGCCATGGTTGAAGAAGTAGCTTCCGGGAATGTAGATTCCATCTTCCACATCGGAGACATAAGCTACGCCACCGGATTTCTTGCAGAATGGGACTTCTTCCTTCATCTTATCACCCCGGTTGCTTCTCAAGTTTCATACATGACAGCAATTGGAAACCATGAGAGGTATATTATATAGCTTTCTCATCATCTCCATGTGTTCTTGATATATATATATATATATATATTGTTCTCTCATCATCTCCGTATGTACTTTTTTTGGTGGAAGAAGGGTGTTACATCTGAAGATTATACTAATAACCCTCAATTACGATGGGATAGATGACGGGTTTAGATTTTTCAGCCCGCGAGTCTCTCAAAATTATCATTTATTTTATATACAACAAACAAAAATTTAACAAGAATTAAACTCCAAAATGACACATAACTATGATTGGAGGAGAGCTAATCATTTTTAAAATAAAATACCCATTAAAATACACATATATTATAATTTTTTTATTTTTGGCTGTTAGAATAAAAAAAATAAAAAAATGCTATCCAACAAAAACAATTTGAAAATCTATTGTTAATAAAAACTCATTTTCAAAATATGCTTTCATCTAAAAGAAAAATGTATTTTGACAATACGTTTTCAGAATCTCCTTATTTGCCAGTATCCTTAACTTTTTGGTTAACTGTTTTGTATAAGATATTGACTTAAGAAGAAAATGTATTTTTAGGTAATTATAAAATGAGACGCATTTTGAAAATATGTTTTTATGCTAAGTGTTAAAGTACATTTTTGTTAATAATATATCTTTAAATACTTTTTCCTGGACAGTATTTTCTCATATTTTTTCTATTTAAAAGCATAGTTAAAAAAAATCATGTTTATAGAAGTATCCCAATCACTTTATTTAGAGCACTTTTCTCGTTAAAATTTTTTGTTAGTGTAACATTTTTCTTTTTATTTATTTATTTATTTAAGAATGCATGTGAATATATAAAAAAAATACTTCATCAGCCTCAGCTCAAAAATGGGGAGTAATGGCAATAGTTTCAATGCAGGGATTACGCAGATTCTGGGTCAGTCTATGGAACTCCAGACTCAGGTGGAGAATGTGGAATTCCATATGAGACTTATTTCCCAATGCCAACCCCGGAAAAGGACAAGCCATGGTATTCTATTGAACAAGGGAGTGTTCACTTCACTGTAATTTCCACGGAGCATGATTGGTCAGAAAACTCAGACCAGGTAAAATTGCATATCATACTTGTTGGAACTAAGTGTATTTTTAAAACAACGTGTCTGTCCCATATTGAAAAAAACATGAACATTTGTCTATCTTATAAGTCATTACACTTTAGTGGGCTTGTGAATGTGAGATCTCGCGCGCCTTGAGCATTAGGCCTTGAGCATATTATTTATGGAGCGTTAATGTGAAAAAAAAAAGGGAGGTCTCGCGCGCCTTGAGCATTAGGCCAAGGCTCAATGTAATTTGAAAAAACTAATCCGGAAATTAATTAATCAGGTGCGCGTCACGTCTTAGTCGCATTATGCAATTTGAAAAAACTAATCCGGAAACTAATTAACTGGGTGCACGTCACGTCTTAGTCGCGTTATGCGAAAAATTCCCATGTTTTGCAAACCTTCCTTTTTGATTTGTACCTCTTAGTCGCGTCTTAGTCGCGTTATGCGAAAAATTCCTATGTTTTGCAAACCTTCCTTTTTGATTTGCACCGTTATGGAAAATGGTATAAAAACGTATTTGGTTTAAAATAGAAATTATTTTCCTATATAAAAATGTATGCTTAAATAATTTGTTTTAATGAATTTATTTTACCGTTTTAATTTTTTCGTTTTCAAAACTTAGCAGTTACACGCTCCTCTTTTTTGTGTATATATATAGAACTATGTAACTGCTTTTAGATATAGAAAATTCATCTTTTCCTTCTCTATTTTTATCTGCTTTTCCCGAGTTCGAGCAAGAACCCGAAATTGTGTCTTGTTGTCGACTTTCTTCCGTGCAAAGAAAGCCGAAACAGAAGTGTCATTCTGGGCTGTTTTATCCTGGGGACCGTGTGGTATTGTTTGAACTGCTTGTACATTCTGGGCAGAGCCGCGAAACGTCTTAAAGAGAGTGACCTAGTCCGCGACTCAACCCAAAAATTCACACAGCAATCAGTTTGGTAATCTGTTATTTTTATAACAGATATTGAGGTAACATTGTTCTTAATTTTTCAGCTTTGGTTTCAACAATACTCATCACCAGTGTTCAATACAGAGGGGCAGAAGGGCAATCTAATCGACCCTCTGGTTTTGAAAAGCTATTATAATTTTAATACAAATTTTAAATATCTCTATTAATTTTTAAAGGGTCTAAATCTGTTCCTGGGATAGGAATCCTAAAATGAAGTACAATTTTAAGAATTAAAATTATATTTTCAACATTTATATAATGTAATTTTATTCTTAAAGTTATATTTTAACTTCTGAACATCTATTCCTCTCATATTTTTTTTCAAAACTCCAAACTTTTTCTTTTATATTTAATTTCTCAACACAGTTCCAAAAATTCAAATCTTGAATTTGCCACTGCTTCTAAAATAGAATTACTCGAAACTCTTATTAAGTAGTTATCTTCTTAATTGATAGTATAACTGGATGAACAAGGACATGGCTTCGGTTGATCGATCTAGCACTCCATGGTTAATTTTTGCTGGGTAAATGATGAATTTCTACGTTATGTAAATTTTATTATGTATAGTGCTAAATTAATTAATTATTCAAATGCCTAACTATTTCCTAGTTGATTTGGATATATATATATATATAATGGTATTGCAGGCACAGGCCTATGTATACTTCCTGTAAAGGGAGTGCCCTTCTTCCAAGCGCTGACCAAAAGTTTATATATGCCGTGGAGCCACTACTACTTGCCAACAAAGTAATTAACAAATTTTTCTTAATTAAACTCTAATTGAGGCGTGTTTGGTTTTTCAGTTTTTACAAACTTCTATCAACTTTTACAAATTTTTATCAATTTTATCAACTTTTACCCATTCTTATTTTTCATACGTTTAGTTTGAAATTTTAAATTTTACTAACTCTTGCTAATTTTTTTCAATTTTGATCAACTTTTACCAACTTTCTAGCAATTTTGCTTACCAAAAAAAAAAAAACTTTCTAGCAATTTTTTGTTAGTAAACCGTTACAACAGGTAGACAAGATCACATTTAAATGCGTTTAGTTGGAATTTTTAAGTTGTATCAATCAAACGTCAAAAGATTGAAAGCTAACTTACCCTTCTCCTTTTTTTTTTTTTAACTTTTTTTTTTTACTTCTAAACGCCCCTACGTCGATTTTGGATTATTAATTTACCTATGTATATATGTTGGTTGGATTTATGAACTAGGTTGATTTGGTTCTCTTTGGCCATGTTCACAATTATGAGAGGACGTGTGCTGTTTATAAAAATGAATGCAAGGCCATGCCTAAGAAAGATGGAAATGGAATCGACACATATGATAACACTAACTACAGTGCCCCAGTCCACGCTGTTATTGGAATGGCTGGCTTCACTTTGGATGAATTTCCAGATACCGTAAGTACACATTGAACTCAACCAACCCGCAGCTTCTATATATGCCTGTCGATATTACTTAGACGATTAATTGGTCTTAGAGGCAGGTTGAACGATCAAAAGTGGTTAAAAGTTGAAATAAGTGAGAAATATTAGTCACTTTTTGGTGTTTGGAACACCAACTAAAAAGTAACCAAAATAATTCATTGGAACAGTGTAAAGCAAGTCGCTGGAATGGTGTAAAATAAGTCGTTCCAACGGTTTTAGTAAAAAATTAATATGAAAAACTAACATATGTTGAAAAAAGTGAAAAAAAAAAATAAGCAATTCTTTGTAATTTTTTGAAGCTTTTCGTAAAAGTTTGTAAAATTTAAATTTTGAAAATAAACGTACAAAAAAAAGCGAAAATAACAAAAATTGATAAAAGTAGATAAATATTTGTAATTTTTTGTAACTTTCGATAATTTTTTACCCAATTAAACAGGGTTTCAATTGTCTTATCTACATGAATCTCATTTGAGTTGGCAAAGATTAACATGGTGTTTGGTTTACTAAGTTTTACACACACAAAAAATATATATATATATATATATATAACTTTTATCATAATTTTTTAACTTTTTCTACTAAACACAAAATTAACTTTTATCAAATTTTATCAATTTTTACCAAATATTCAACAGTACTCAAAAAGCAGTGGCATGTATTAACTTGGTGCGCAAAGTTTACCAAACAGACCCTAGGGTCAGGATTGGCCAACCGTGTGATTGGGGAATAGCATTTCTCTATTACAAGTGAATTTGCATACTTTGGCTGCAGGCTGATACCTGGAGCTTGTCAAGGATTTCTAAATACGGCTATGTGAGAGTGCATACCACAAAGGAAGATTTGAGAGTCGAGGTCAGCATTCTGCAAAAATTCTTTGCTTTTATGATTATATTTAGCTGTTGAAATTGTCAAATATATCCTCTTAGTCAAAGAAAATATATATTTATCGGTAAATACGCAATATTCATATCTTAGGGATTTAGAATTATTTAAATTTATTTAAATTTATAAAAGTTATAGTTCCGCATTGAATAAAAAATTTGAGTTTTAAAGAGATTTGCAGATATTTGAAGAAAAAAAAAAAAAAAAGGAGCTCCAAATTTTTATACTTTATTATTTTTTACTTATATCATGACTTCACTTTTTGTATAAAAATGTCTATCTTGTAAACCACTTTCCAAATTTAACGAGGCTAATTAATTCGTTTAACATGATATTATAGTCTTTTCTTACTGAGCTTCTCATTGAACCTCGCTCATCATTGAACTTCATCGCCTCACATCATTTTACCCTTCACGAGAGTTGGGTTGTGACCAAAATCCTAGTTCTTACATCGCATGAGCGGATTTGAGTGAAACCCCAAGTCCTACATCATCGCTTCACATCACTCTATCGTTCACGTGTGTTGGATTGTGACTGAAATCCTAATTCTTACATTGCATGAGTGGAGTTGAGTGAAATCCCAAGCCCTACGTACATTATCTGTATGATGACTTCACTTTCAATGGCAAAAAAAAAAAAAAAAAGAAAAATCATTCAACAACTTTCACCTTGTAAGCTGATTTTCAGATTTGAGTTACGTCCATGGTTTCTTCGGACACGCACAAGCTAGCTTGCACTTCTCTAGGAAGATCAATCATTGAACCATAGAAAACTGTAACACGATTTACTTCCGCTTTAGTTAAAGCATCCGATGTCAAGTTCTCTTCTGTTTAAATATGCCCAATATCAACCTCTATAAAATCTAAAAGCTCGCAGCTTTGAAAACCTGAATGGAGGACAAGAGCCTTTACACAGCCAATTAAGTAAAAGCAATGAATCAAATTGACTTTGTTAATACCTACTTGATAATAAACTGGAAAACTATTAATTAAGCAACCCTTTGTCACTACCTAGTTCATGATAAACCAGCAAACCCAATATAAATGGGATCTAACCCAAAAAATCGATCTATTAGATAAATGTGACACTTGTATGTACAGAACACTTTACTTACCAAAAAAAAATGTACAGAACACTTCACAACATCTCAGTCAAGTAATATGAGACGAAAGTATGAACAGTGACCTTCCATAATCGTCCGCATTATTACCTCCCCCTCACAGACACGTCTCGTGTGATCTCACATCTTTCCCACTTAAGTCTGCATTTTCTACTTAGGTCTGCACTAATATCAAATTGATGCAAATGGGCTCTAATCTAAATGACCGATCTATTAGGTAAATGTGACACTTGCATATATAAGGCACTTTACAACTTCTCACCTAAATAATGTGGGATGAAAGTATGAACAATCACCTTCCACTAGAGGATCGCCTACGTCAAAACCATTAAGAAGCCCTTGAATTCCGATATAAATCATGTAACTCCTAGTGCTGGAACTGATCACTTCTGTAAATAGATCATCGGTTGGAGTCTTTCCCCATGCTAACTCTTTACGTTATACTTTCCCTTCCAAGAATGGCAAGATTGATTTCCAAAGCCAAAAACATTGCAGAAATAACTCTTGGTGTGACTAGTGCCAAGCAAGAGACTAATAGATTCACAAATAGAAGGAATACAAACAGTTGCATCTTGAAGCCATAGCAATATATACCGCGCAATTCTTCAAGTTTCATCAGCAGGAATAGTACATTTCCATAGTACATCTCAAAAGGCACTTTGTAGGAATAAAAGATTGCCAGACAAGATTGGCCATAAGCCATTCATCATCCCTCTCCCTAACTCTAATAAGGTCCCCATCTGATTTTATAGTAAATTCACCGTCACAATTTTATCTTTCAATAGACATTAGACAGCATTCCATAAGAATTGTGTGTGTTAATTTCCATAAGTCTTAAATATACAATTGGTTTGATTAGAATTGTGTGTTAACATTCTTTTTGCAGTTTGTGAATGCAAATACAACAGAGGTTGAAGATAACTTCAGAATCACCAAAAGTTAACAAGCGCCAGACGCCACAGAGAGAGAGAGAGAGAGAGAGAGAGAAAGCAATCATTTCTTAAATGTTTTCGCTTAATGAAATTACAGAAGTTAAAACGCAATAATGACTGTTTATTTCCGTATTGAGCTTTTATAAAGTTGTACAATAACTTATATTATTAATTTTCGGTCAAACTTTATATATATATATATATTTACTTTATGCATTCATCAACTTCAAACAATAATATTACTGATTTGTTGTGCCCTTTGTTTAAAATCCTAGTCACAAAATGAATCTGACAATGTATATGGAATTAATTTAATAGTAATTTCTTTCATTTTGCAGCTTTGGAAATGGATGAGAGTCCATAAGAGTAAAGTAGAGAACATAGCCGTGGCAAGACTTGAACTTGGATCTCTTAATACTAATTAACACTCTTATACATTGTTAACTAATAAATTATTATGACAACTTAAGAATTTTCGGAAATTAAACCAAGGACGGGGTTATGTAAAAATTTAATAAACTATAAAATAAAAATTATAGAATATAAATATGCAAAAGTTATGTAAATAAATAAATTTGATAAATCTTTAGGAGACATAGGGTTTAAAAATAAAATAGACTGGGTTATAAAAAAATTAAAATGAGTTATATTTGAAAAAAATAATTTAAATTATATAATTTTTTTTTTTAGACCAGGCTACTTAGGTGCCCCCGAGTGGTATTAACAATCTATCCAAGCTAACTTGACATTTTTAACACCCTTTGAAAACCGAATCATTTACTGTTCATGATGTCTGTGACTATATAATTGTTTTGCGAATAAATAGACAAACATAGGGCATCAAAATAGTATTCGTTCCCCGTTCCGCTGGTTTATTAAGAAAGGAATACCAAATCATAAAAAGATAACCTGAGCATTGAGATTAGGAATCTCAATGAAACGGGTACGCGAGAGTACTTGATTTGATCAAATCCAATAAAAATCTGTTAAAAAACTCTAATAAAATTAGGACATGTTTGAAATTGAAATTTAATACCCGTTTGTATTTGAGACGAGTTTAGAATTTGTCTATAGGATACCAAGTAACTAATATTTGGTACCCATTTATATTTATAGGGTATCCGATACCCAGATCCATAGGACAACTGCTAAATTCCTGTTTAATATAATATAATATAATATAATATACATTTATATATTTATAATTTTATTCCTAAAATAAAATTACTTAAATTTAAAGTAGGGTCACTTATGAAATTTTATTTTTTGCCCTAGGTATATTTATTATTTATCATTTTGTTGTGCAACCTTCAAATACGATTCAAACCCTCTCCTCCTAGTCTCACTCTTTAGTTGAAGCCACTAAACTCTCTTCTGTGTAATTGTGTTCTGTTTTATACTCCACGTCGCATAAAATTAATGCCACGTGAAGTATCCACGCCGTCATTATCATCACTTGGCTGTCGCTGTATATTCTGGGATTTTCTTAAGGAACATAAAAAAAGAGTACAGTTTGAGTTTGATAACATTATTATGATTTTTTTTTCTTCTTTTAGTCTAATTTAAGTAATCTTCTTATTTTGTAGCTTAACATTGTAGATTTTTGAGAAGTAGTTTCTAAACTTATTTACAGAATCACCAAAATTTTATTATTTTTTAGTTTTTTTTTTAATTTGTAATTTTGTTGAATACTTTTATTTTTACTTTGTTTAAATGTAAAACAATGAATTTTTGTTAGAAATGTTAGAATTTGTTTACGTTTAGTTTTCTTTATAATTGTTTTGCTAATGGATTTGACCAAAAAAAAAAAAAGGTATGCAGGCAATATAATTAATAGTTATGTGTAAAATTTAATTAAGTTTCGCGAGTTAGGGACGGGCTTAGGGGTTCGGGACGGGTTTATAGGTTCGGGATAAGACCGGTTTGAATTTCAAATAAAAAAATAAACAGGTTTAGAACGATAATAGTAAGTAAAAAAATAAACAGATTTAATAATGAGATTTACTAATTGGACAAATATTCTACCAGTTTATATTCCTAATTAAGATTCTTTTATGCTAGGGAGGGGGGAGAATAACTAAATCCTAAGTATAGTTAAAGTGGGATACAAATATAAAAATGACTTTAATATCACCCAATTAACAAACCCAATGAAAAAAAAAAAAACCTAAAAAATTTTTTTTGGGTAAATTCATGTTAATTCCAATTTGTTACCACGTATAACAACAGTGAGATCTGAGCAAAAGATTTTTTTTGGTTAATAAATCAATTTTTGATGTTTTAAATATGGAAAATCAAGTTCTAAAATTTTAAGTCTTAGGAAATCCAAGCGTTTAACATATCAAGTTAAAGATTTTGCTAACAATTGAAAAAAAATTCTAAGTATTCACTATGCTAGAATTTTAAACTTGTCGAATACAAATCAAGAATTATACAGAAGAAATTCTTTTTGTCAAAGTATTAAAACAACAGTTCAAATCATTTAAAAATATATATATATAGAATTAAAATATAACAGTTTTGCATTAGTAAAAATAAAACTTGTAATGATTCAGAATTGGTTTCCATTCTAGTGTAAGTTAGAGTTTAATTACAACTCATGAAAGATTAAAAATTAATATGAGAGGAGCAAGAGACAACAAGCCTTAGGATCTCATAAGGTAATCTATTTATAAACTTATGCAATTCTTAGGTTGAATTAGAAGAAAATAGGGACTCAAAACCACTTAGGAGACTCATTTTTTTAACCTCTGGTTCAACCGACATAGCCTATGGTTCGAACCAACATGGACAATGAGTACAATTCCAAAAATATTGCAATATGGTTTGAACTATCTTTCCTCTAGTTTGAACCAAAACAGCCAGTACACTAAATTTTGTAACAACATCCTAGATCCAACTTCGGTCGTAGTTTTGATCCTCAAATGTCAGAAGATTGTACCCAAGAATAGTAAGTATATACAAGAAATCTCATCCTGGAGGTACCAAAATGAATATAAAGTCCTTCAAAATGGTATATCTATAACAAAATAAAACTTAGAAAACTAGTGTCCTTGACTGAATCCGAAAATTAATAATAGAACTTACAACAAAATACGTAGGAGAGTGAGCACATTTTACTAGTGCCTACTGTCAACAAGTAAACATAAAATGTATCCTGTAGAATCCTCTTAAGTAAGCATAAAATATATATTTATATTAATTGAACTATCTCAGTAGATAACAAAATAATAATCACAGCCATAGTCAATTTTCATCTCATCTCATTTAATCAATATGACATTTCTTAGTCATCTTATACAATTAATGTCAAAAAACTATATACATATATATATGTGGTTTAGATATTCTGGCAAGTAAGTCTATGGTCACACAACCCAACGTAAGCTGCACATATAATGTTTGCCTCATATGACCATAGTCATTGAGTGAACCACGAGAATTCACATTTGCTGTATGAGCTAAGCCTCAGGAGTGAAAATATATACTAATTGGCATCTACTTCAGTTTGTAAGTTACTAATCTACTGCATGAGAGTCACTAATCCCTATAAAGATTTCAGAATTTTTAATCCTTAGGTATAGACATACCTATATTTATAATTTCTCTATACCCAAAACTCAAAATCATTACTCATTGTTTACATACATATATATTGTTATTTAGATATACTCAACCAATCCATAATTAGATCAATACTTATCAACCAGTATTAGCCTAATATTCATTTAATTTTTTATTTATTATATGAGTAATCAATATATGCTAAATCAGCCAGTCCAACTCATCAATAGATTTAACCAAAATATACATAATCCTTAAAAGGAAATGAAGCAAAATTGATAAAGGTCAAAATTAATCATGTGATGGGAAGACACAAGCATGTTCACAACATGGAAAAATAGTCAAGCATGGGTAAAAGAATAACCTCCGATACACGAGACTACTTGGTCCAAAGGTATATGCACAAGGAGAAACCTCAAGTGTGCACGAGCCAAACTTTTCCTGTCATGCGCTTGATGTGCATCATACCATGTGCACAGGATCATTTGTAGCTAATGTGTGCACAAGACCTAGCCTCACATGCATGTGATAGAGCCCTAGTTTCAAGTGTTCATCTTTCATAGTTTTTAGGTTTGCCATACCATTTTCTTTTCGTCCATTTCCATAACACAGTTCGTCTATTCAAGTCTTATAGGTATAATACATGCTATCAATGCTTCTAAAAAACATTTATACCTTAATTTGTAAAAACGAATAAGAATTTAAAAGAATGGGTTTGTTTTTATCTTTTTTTTTTTATATGCACACACACGTATATATGTTTACTAATTTACATTCTTCGATTCCACCAAATCTTAACATATATATCTTCAACGGTTTAAATATAATTGCAAAAAAAAATCTTTACACATGCATTCATGATGACAAAAAGAAAAACTCCTACTTCAAACCAAACTGGAGAAAAGATTAGGAAAGAAAATATGACAATGACAAGAAATGGTGCTCGATGAAACGATTCAGATTCCACACTATGTTGTGGGCTGGGGAAAGAGTTGCTCTGCGAAGCTGGGCCGCTTATTCTGCTCCCTCTTATATAAGTTCATTTCTGATTCAATTCTTCCTACCTCTGAGCACTGAGCATAAGTCGGGGCTTAAGTAAGGAGATGATTTGCACATGCAATGGATAGTGGAAGGGTAAAAAAGCAGAAGTCTAACCCATTGGCAAGCAATCATGTTTTTCACAGGATTTCTCGTTACTCATGTCAGCATTCTCACTTCTGATATCTCCAGGTGTTGTCACCAATAACCTTCCCCGATTGACAGAACGTCCCGCTGTGCATACACGAAATTCAATCTATAAATGATAGAAAAATAAGCCAATCTGTATTTCATTCATCCGCTCGTGCGTGGCACTCCTTGCTCGCGAAGCAATTCGACATAACTTTTATAGATTCTACCAAGGCGATACGCGGGTTCGGGCTTCTCCTTCGTGAATTGCTTCAATCACTTGTTCGACACGACTTTTTACTTTCCATAAAACAAAGAAATTGGAACACCAAGAAACATACTAAACCTTTAGACCAGACTAAGAAACACCAACAAACACAAACTTAGCTCTAAACCCCGCACAACACCCATTAGCTCATAGAACTCTCAACAATGAAGACAATGGAGATGATTATCCAAAAGTTAGGAGACGTATCTTAATGGGTTCAGTTGAATATTGCTGCAATTAAAAAAAAAACTAGGAAATCCATCTCTTATATTGGAGAATTAACTTTTCTCATGAGCCGATATGGGATAACTTCTAATAGTCTCCTCACGCTAGCCCACATGGATATAGATACAATGTGGACTGTAGTAAGACTTAGTTGAAAACCCACTGTTAGGCCCCCTCATGCTAACCCGCATAGATGTATGCACTATGTGGACTGTGGTGAGACCCAGTTAAAAACTCGCACTGATACCATATTAAAGAAGCTTAGCAACACATAACAATAGGGATCTCAACCTTAAAACTCAGGTGTTAAGGTAAGGGAAGTGTATCTCTTATATGAAAGAATTAACTTTTCATGTGGGCTGATGTGAAAAAACTTCTAACAGCCCCCCTCATGTTAGCTCGCATGGACATAGGCACAGCTTAAACTATAGTAAGACCTAGTTGAAACCTCGCTCTAATATTATGTAAAGAAAGTCTGACTACATATAAAGGGAAGGGTCCAATCCTTAATACCTAGGTGTTATTTTTAAGGTCTATACTCTTATGTGTTACTGGGCTTCTTTACAGTGTTGGTGTATTAGGGTGAGATATAGAGAGAGTCATAATTGAATTCTAAATACATGTTTTGTACCCAATCTAAATTATTATGGATTTTTGAGGATATAAGGAACCCCAAAATCATCATCAAGCCTAATGAGAATGCATTTTTATATTAAAATGATATTTATTTACATGATTGAGCATATTATGTGCATGGAGCTGGGGTTGCATCAACCTATTTTATGTTATGATTATTAATTAGCCGAGAGTGCTATATTTATATTATGGTGTACCGAGACATGGGTTATATCTATGGACGAGATCTATAATTTGAGAAAAATAATAAAATAGATTTTGCAAATACCAAATATCCCCAGTCGATATATATGACTAGAGTTTAGTCATTTGGAGTTGAAACATTAATTATAAGATATGATTATGAGATTTTCTCTAGACTGTAGCCAGACTCTACTTGAGCTAAGCAGATGCCTGACTAGAGGTGTAACACGATCCCCTAACAAAATGGGCAGGGGTGTAATACAATTTCAATGAGTCTTACATCGATGGGAGTGTAACACGGTTCCCCACTCACTTTATACAAATATTACAGTCGATATATATGACTAGAGTTTAGTCATTTGGAGTTGAAACATTAATTATGAGATATGATTATGAGATTTTCTTCAGACTGTAGCTAGACCCTACTTGAGCTAAACAGATGCCTGACTAGGAGTGTAACACGATCCCCTGACAAAAAGGGCAAGGGTGTAATACAATTTCCATGAGTCTTACACTGGTGGGGGTGTAACACGGTTCCCCACTCACTTTATATATATATTGAGATATACATTTGCCGTAAATGTAAACGGTACGATTGATGACCCCGCATGATTGACTAAGCGTCACCAATCTCAGGATAAGATTGGGAGTAAATGAAAATTAGAGTATATGCATTGATATTGCATTCTATTACATCCCATTACATGACATTGCATTTATATTCTTTTATATTGATAGGTTGATATAATGTGACTTTGACATTGATTTATTCGATTGATCATGAGTTTGATTATAAAATAAGATATATAAATTAGAAACTACAGTGACATAATTCCCAAAGTAGGATACGTAAGCAGTTTAGGCTTAAGCAACCTAAATCCAGTCGTAACTATTGATAATAATAACTGTGTTTATTCTTCTTACCTGAGAATTGAATTATTAATATTATAAATTGTATGACCCAAAATGTAGGTCTGCTGTTTATATTTATGATATTATTATTTAAGAGATATAAACATGATTATAGCACATGTTTTGACCGTGTAGACCTTAGATGCTGTCATTGAAGATAGTGCCAAAGTAGATTATATTATTGTTTAATTTATGATAATGGACCCAAATATTATTTTATATAGAAATGATGGACATTTGGTAATACTTTAAATTGATGTTTATGATAAAGACCTAACTTGGACTAGATTTTAATTAGTTTTATTTGATTTTCATATTCTTATGCTGTTTGTCTCGGACTACGAGCTTAGAGGTGTGACATAGGCATACAAATAGTATATTATCAAAAATATCTGAAAAACCAATTATATATAACAAAAGACAAACAAAATCTAGAACAAAATCTTACAATTTTTGTAAATACAAAATGTCAGACTATATAAGCATACAAGTAGTATATTATCAATATATATTTGCAAAAACAAAAGATAAATTTAAATAGCTAAATAAAGTATATAAATACACATACATATAGAGAGAGAGAAGAGATAGATAAAAATAGAGACTAACGATGTAATTTTTTTTTCTTCTTGTGGGTAAAATATAAGGAAGATAAAAAGATAGAAATTGAAAAGGATGCTACAATTACGGAATATTGTAACTTTAAATTATTAATGAAAATAAAGCTTTCTATATACCATTTAAATTTGAAAATGATGCTACAGTTATGGAACATGGTAACCTTTAATTATTTAATGGAAATAAAGCTTTTAATTATTAAATACCATTTAAATTTAAGAGTTTTAAAAATGAGGAACATAATAAGGCTAATAAAAATAATTTTGTGATTATTTAACTTTTAATAATCCCCATTAATGTTACAATTATAAAAGATGGGAAGTTAAGGAAGATAGAAGAGAAGGTTGAGAAAGGAGGATGTATTTGGGTTTGTATAATAAAATGAGGGTAAAATAGTCCAAAAAAAGTTTTATAATTACTCAACTTTTTTATAGTGGTAGTATAGATTGGAAAAGAAAGAGTAAAATAGTACAATAATGATAATGGAGAGACAGAATTAGGTTAAACAAAAAAAAGATAAAATAATAAAATAGTCAACATAATGAAGATAATGAAAAGATAGAGTTTGAGTTAAATTGGAAAAAATAAAAGAAATGGTAAAATAGTAAAATAATGATAATGAAGAAACAAAATTAGGTTAAACAAAAAAAGAATAAAATAATAAAATAGTTAATAGAGTAAAGATAATGAAGGAATAGAATTGGGTTAAATTAGAAAAAAATAAGGGTAAAATAATCAAAAAAAAATTTCAAACGTTAAGACTTTTTATAATAGTATAGATATTAATATATATATATATTTATCTATAACAACAACCTACAAATAATACTATACCATACTCAAAAACTCATAAATATGACTTTTACAGTTTTAAGTTTTTTGTAAATTAATAAGATAAGTTAATATAATTATTTCAAATATCAAGGAAATTATCTCAAACAAATTGAACACACACACACACACATATATATATATATATTACAAAAAAATTATTTGTATCAGGCTTCAAATTTGTTCGAGATTTAAACAAGTTGAACATATTTTGTAACTTATTAGGCTTTCAAATTAATATTACACTTTATATAAATATTTATTATATTATATTATACTATATATTATATTAAATGGATAGTTAATTAGTACCTTACAATACTGGATATCCAATACCAAGTATAAACTAGTTTCGAATACCAAGTACCTTACAAGTAAATTCTAAACTTGCCCGAAAAGTGCCTAAGTATTAAATTTCAATTCCAAACCCATTCCAATCTTATTAAAGCATTTCTTAACGAATTTTTAAGGATTTGGTTGAGTCAGGTACCTTCTTATACAAATTCTATTAACATTACTACCCACTTGGCACTCTAAAAATTAGAAAAAAAAAATAAAATAAAAAATAAAAGTGATACTTTTTGACATTTGGTTAGCACAATTCTAAAGTTCTAACAAGAATCATTCGAATGTGATTTCAACTACCCATTCAAACAATTCTTCTCAAAAACGTTGCTAAAAAAATTCAAAATTTAAACATTTGATGGACAAAAGTTCGTAAAAATTAACAAAATTTTATAAAAGTTGACAAAAATTTATAAATTTTGAAGTGCCCAGCGTCCTAAATCTAACCTTAATCAATTGATGGATAAAAATCTATCAAAATTCATAGATTGAAAAAACAATATAAGTTTTTTCAAAACAACCATTTACAAAAAAAGGATTATATTTGAAAATGTAATACCATTGAAAAAGCAATATCTTTTTTTACCAAATTTTTGTAGCATATTATATATTAATTTTATAGAACCCAATTGCTATTTAAAGGAAAGTGAAAATTAGTAAAGCCAAGGGTGGAAACTAACCAAACATAGAAAGTTAACTTGAACACTAAACGATCGGCGATAGCAAGTTTTTAGACCCTGATTACTGAGCTATTTAAGAATGCGAATTAATTAATCCCATCTAAAAACTTTCATGCAAAGAATTTAGTCTAATGCCATACGAGATTGAACTATATCGTGAATTCTACTTTAAATCTATCTTAAATTAACATTGTACTCTACATAAAAGACCTACCCTTAAGCTTTATAACATCCTTCCACCAAAAGAGAAGAAAATCATTATGTAGTAAGTGTTTCAAATAGACTTGCAAATCTTGTTTAGTTGTTGATTTACTAGCTTGATCCTTGAGAGATTGCATAAAATCAAAAAATAAAATAAAATAATTCAAGATACCATCCACCATCAAGACGGGACTGACAGAGACTCTAGCCGTTGATGCACATAAAACCCACATGAGACACACACGTATCAATGGTCAGGATCGTAGCATTTCCCTTCTTCTCAAAAATTGATAGAAATTTCAGGCTTCAAACTGACAAGCACCCGAGAAATCCACTCTCCAATCCGCCCTCCCCCATCTGTCACATATTTAATGCAACATATATTCGTCATAAATCATCAGAAGTCATGCAACTATCACATATGCCGAAAGACATTAATACGAATTGTAGCAGTTCTTCATATGTTTGAGATTCAGTCCCCATACCTAGGCTGCGTCTGGAATATGAGTTTGTAGAGGGAAAAGAAAAGTTGCTAAATGAATTGAAAGAGTCAAATTTATTTTTTTTCCCCTTATCGAGTAAGAAAAAATGAGATTAAACTAAATAGATATTTCTCGACAAAATTTAACTTCTACTGGGTTAAGTCTGCAAAAATTGCAAAAATTGTTAATTTTATTTTTCCTTCATTTTTCTTTCCCTTCCATAAATCCATATTCCAAACATGGCAGTAAGATCCAGGTCAAGTGAAGAGTTCTCCCATGGTAGACCAAACATATCTGCCAAGATTCCAAATAACTGATCATGTATATTTGCATATTGTGGCTTGGGTTACATCATTGGTCTCGTAGAGCCTCAGTGGTGGTCTTGAACTAATTTACAAACTTCCTTATCCTATGGTGATTGCCAAGGAACCTGTTAAAAAATACAAAGGGGGAGGATGAGTCACATGATAAGACCCAAAGCATGCTGCTATTGAAACAAAATAAATTCTCTTCAAATGAACAAGTAGAAAATTTACAAGAAAGTAATGGAGATGCAACCCAAAAACTAACAAGATGGTACGCAAAATGCAAACAACAGTTTGACATTTTGGGACTAAGATCGAGGAGACAATGTATTATATTGAATGCCCATGTTCTGAAATTTACAGCATCTTCCACACATTCATTCTCAGACATACAAAGAGAGAAGATACGCAAAGACACCTTAAGAATCTCTTAACTGCAATATGCAATGGGGAAAATGACTTGGGAGTTAATGATCAAGAGACCTCAGTTAAAGGTCATGACAGGTTCATGAATAGGATTAAATGGGCTACTGGTTCTACATTATTAGCTTCAAAAGTATCAACCCTTCCCGGTATTGGGATACAGGTGGGTGTTATTATTTATCCAGGAATTCTTTCTTGGAATACTAGGGAAAGAAATACAATCTTGAGATAGCTATGAATCGACCTTCTCTTATAGGACACAATACAACACCACATGGAGCAAGAATAAAAAAAGTCCCTGCCTCCTAGGGCGAGAGAGAAGCAATTAAAGAAAGTGTTTCTGCGGTTAACTTCCCAAAAAAACAGTTTCCTTCAGGGAAGCTTTAACCAACGTAAATGTGACAATATTGAATGGTCCAATATCCTTGCCAACCTCATGAAAGAAAAAAGATACAGAAATAATAGCATCCACTGCGTGCTCCAAGTCCAAAACCATTTCTTCCTCGAGAATTCAAAAACCAAATAAGAAAGTGGGACCATTTACCATGGTTTACTTAAATACACACACACATACCAAAATCAAATCAGTTAAAAAAACACATGTGATAACAAGAAGGGTCAAGAAATGGCATTCCTCCTAATTCAATTAAAAGCATAATTAATGTAAATCACAAGATATATTCTAAAAAAGAAAACCTCGTGCCAATGAAGAATTGAGCTTTAAGTCATCAAGATTTCCCTAGTGTGACTCTCTTACCAAATACACCAAATGAGAAGAAAACATAGCAATTCTCAAATCCAGCACCCTTTGACCAATTATTGGTAAAACCACCATCCATTAAAAGACAAACTAGAAAAGACTTGGCAAACCCCATACACTTAAAAAAGAGATAACAAGAATGCCAAAACACAACCCAAATGGAAATTAATAAGAAATTCAATCCCACCAATTTTAAACCCCACTTGAAAACATATAATCAACTGGAAGCTTTGCATATCCAGCAGCTCAAAGAGAAAACTTGCTTGAAAGCTTGGTATGTCCAGCGGCTCAAAGAAGAAAAGCTATTGTGTAGACAGGCAAGTCCCCAGAATTATGTTTAGGTAAGATCATAGAACTAACCTTCCATAACAAAATGTCATGAATTGTCGATGGTAAAGCCTTGCTCGGGATTGCTCACCATCAACATAGGTGGTGGCACAAAAAATGGGAGCATTATACTAGCTAGGGGACTGTAGTAGTGTGTTTGCCAAGAAGTGGCATTTTCGTAATTATATGGACTCTGCCTTCAAAGGGCACTAGTAGTTTATTCACATTTTTATAGTTTGGTTTGTCTCTACAAGTTCATAACAACTGACAGATCAAAATTTGGAGTTGTATAGAATTACCTGGAACCATTATGACTTCTCAAGTAGGAAGCAAGTCTAGAAATATATAGAATGTCAAGTAACACATCATGTGCCTCAAAAGGGATCTGTGTCGCTTGAATGGTACTAATGTAACATGACAATGTGCTTGTTGCTTTAGGCATTCCTGTTATTGAACCTTGTGATGCAGATGCTTGTGGGAAAGATGTGTTACCCCATATATTTGGTTATGCACCATGCCTTAGAAGATGTTACATAACTCTTCTAAATGTATGACATAACCATGTTGGATACCTGATATTTGGACAAGAATACTTCGATAACGGTATATGTCCATTTGAATATCCACACAAACATATTTAACAATTGAACTTTAGCAAATAATTTATGTATAGATCTTATATTTTATGCATGAAATACTCTAATGAAACCTTTTTAATAGCATATCATCCTATATAATAAAATAATTATATTGAATATATAAATATTTTCCCGTGTCCTCATATCCTAAAATAAGAGCATTAATGGATCCAACTCTGGACATGAATCTGTATTCAACACCTATGCCAAAGTCATGTAACATAGCTTACAGGCAGTACTAGAAAAGGGTTTCATTAGGCTCATCATGGCCTGTAGGGATGCAAAGCTTGCAGTGGGCTTACCCCTTGCATGTCACAACTGAATGTGCTTGCCTGACCCTCGTGTGCTTAGCAGATGGTTTGGAGCATGCTAATTTGTCACGTGTTGCTAGACTTACACCAGGCAAAATGCTGCTGGGCATACCCATGAGTTACTAGTTTCGTGGAACCAACCGGCATGGATTAAGCTTTTGCTCAGGTTAAGAAATAAGTTTATGCACATGAAGGCCATGCATTCATGAGGCACAAGGCATAGAATATTGATGAATGCTCTTTGGTGACTCTTTGGATCCTGTTGAGCACACTTCAGTTGCCTCAATGTTGAAGTACGCAGGACAAAGTTTGAATCTTGGTCGCCTCACAGCCATCGTATTCCGTTGCGTGTTTTGCGGGCCTATGGCACAAAAAATTGATGTCATATCCCTTGGACGACTGGATCTGCCAGACCGTGGCACAGCCTTTCAAAAAAGGAGCCATATTGAATGCATTCACAACCACGCTAACCATATGTATCATTAACTAGTGAAGTTTGTTTCATTTAAAATTTACAAGAAAATTTCAAAAAGAAAATACACCTCGCCCTTGTTCGGCAATAAAAAGTATCACCGCACTTGGTCACTATGTCAACCAGAAAAGCTGAATTCAAGCCTGTAGAGTGAGAAAAGTTAGAGGAAATGGACGGAGAGGGTATCCGACCAAAAAACCCTTTGATGGCAAAGTCAGAATAAACTTAAGAGAATTGTAATAGAAAGGGCAAAGTATACAGTTAACAATAGTGAGCATACCTATATTTTGGGGTTAAGTCTTGTATTTATAGTAAGCTAGAATAAATAAATAAATAAATGCCTAAATAATTGAAATGTCATGATTTTGTATTTTGTATATATACATCAGAGTACATGACAGTTTACTTTACTTTAAATGCCTTTCATTTCGTACCCATTTCTTCCACGCGCATTTAATGCTTTATAAGATAATAAAAATGGAATCACTCCTATGTCTCCTTCACTATATATCACTATTCACTAATAATCTACCAGTAATACTTACCAAAAAAAAAAAATAATCTACCAGTTAGTGAACTATACACAACAACATGTTTAATAAATTATGATCCTAAAGCACCACAATAGAATCAGTACAGCAGAGAATGATGCTCCAGATGTTTTCAATGGCACACAAATTTACAATACAAAAAGAAGAAAGAAGTTTCCAGAGGTAGTGAATTTTCATCCATTGAACAAAGAAAAGAATTTCACTAGGTAAGAAGTCAAAAAAAAAAAAAAAAAAAGCGCCTAGCAAATAACTCAGGCCTCAAACTGAATGATTCAAAGAGAACTCAGAAGCCTCTTACCAAACCAAACCCCCACCCACAGGAGAAAGGTAAAAAAAATAGTGGGTGGGGGGAGAGAACTACATACTGAAAAAAGATCTAAACCTGCCCCAAAAAAAAAATCATATATTCTCATAATACTTGGAATGTTGGGTTGAGTTGATGTTTCTTTGGAGTACTTCGGATTTTATACAATTTTAGAAGGGACAAAGATGGGAAGCGAAGGAAGAAGGCAAGGGTTTTGTGCCTACATGGGCGATGTTGTCTATTTTGAGAAAGCACGGCCAAAGGATTCTTGATGGGTTAGAAGAATCTCTGTTGAAACTGCAGTAATTGTGTTGCTTTCACACTGTTGGTCTTGGGTGTCATTGATCTACAATTAAACAAATTTCTGGACTTTGTAGGTACTTTTGTGTAAACTAATGAATAGGTGATAGTAAGTGCACTATTTTCTTTTCTTTGTTGGGTTTTTAAACAAAAAACAAAAAAACAAAACAAAACAAAAATATATATGTATACACCATTCTGGCAGCACCCCCCTGATATCTTTTTCTTCATAGAACTCCACTTGGGGAAAAAAAAAAAAAAAAAACTAAAAAATAAAAATTGGCACATTTCAGTTATTTCATTTAACCCAAAAACACTAACTAGGCATAAAGTCATATACCACGATGATCACCTTCATTTAAAATTCCCGAAAAGTCGTCGGTGGCCTTTGAAAAGAATAGAAAATCTCCAAGCTATCAATTTGTTTCATCTGTTTCCACTTCAAAGAGGATAAGATTGATTCTACTTTTTCTGCATCCCTCAAAACCCAAGGACCATATTTACCTAAATGAACGAAGAAAGAAACATCAAATTAGAAGACAATAAGTTGCAAATGGGCACATACTTCACAGCCTTCCAGTTCCAAAGAGAAAAAAGGATGCATTATATGGAATCATAAGCGACAATGTAAAAAGATTATCATCTAAATCTATTGCCTTTTTGGCATCTCCATTCAACCAGAATTATCTCAAAGTTTTTCTTTTTTGGCAAGTACAACCCAACATACCAAGTCATCCAAGATGTTATTATTATATGAGTTGAAGCAACCGAAACAAACATTAGTACTAAGTGTTAACATGAAGCATACTGCCTGGCAAATCCTAGAATAGCTTCTATTTTTTCCATCATAAATGTGGTACCACATTTATGATGGGACTAAGACTTTGTTGAGTTGAATATAAATACACCACATTGATTGAGTCATACAATCAGAAGTGAAATGAATAATCTTTACCACACAATAAAGATCAGCATTTACAGATGACGGGATCAGCCAATCATTTCTCACATGATTATGAATAGTTAACTGTGAAGCATGAACACAATAATCCTACATCTTCCATACATAACAACTTTATAGAACCAAAAGATGCAAAATCAGATAAACCCAAACAATTTTGAAGTTAAAAAAAAGCATTAGAAGCTCAACTAAGAGCCAACTCTCACTCTTTTTAGTACTGATTATGGAAGGCAATGTCTTGCCAGTTTAAAACAATGTTATGCCAATTAAATGGACCAACGATCACAGCTCTTCATGCTATTAATCTCTTTCCAGCTTTAGAATCATGCTAGCATATCTGACATTATATACATACTGAGCCTATTTTCCAGCATAGCCTCAGCTTACGTAAATTGTGTCCACTACTAGAATCCATCAAAGAGACATTCTGTCAGCTGCGAAAAAGCTCACCTTTTTTAAGATTTCAATGTGTGAAACTTGAGATGAACAAATGGAAGATATTCAAATGAGGAGTTTTTGCAGCCTTGAAATCACTAAACGGGGATAAGGCACCAAGTCCACGTAGGATGACTCTGGCTTTCTCTGCTAGTTGTTGGAGTACTGAGAGAAGACTTAATAAATTTGTTTGAGTTCCATGAAAAGTAGAGTTTGGAAAGAGAATAAATGCCACATTCGTGGCACTTATTCCCAAAAAAGGTGGAGCAAAAGATATTAAAGACTTCAAGCCCATTAGTCTGTCATGGGAGTATAAAAGCTAGTGGCAAATGTGTTGGCTATACGGCTAAAAGGTGTGTTAGCCATCGTTATCTCAAAATCACAAAATGATTTTATTGAAAGAAGGCAAACTTGGACGCAGTGATGGTAACTAATGAAACACTTAACTCGAGGATTAGGAGCAGTATGGCAAGTGTGATCTGTGAGCTGGATTTTGAGAAAGCATACGATAGTGTAAATTGGAATTTCCTATCATATTTGCTAGAAAGAATGGGCTTTCATTAGAAACGGTGGAAGTAGATTCACTGGCACATTTCTACAGTAAAGCTATTTGTGTTGATTAATGGCAATTTGGCTGGTTTTTTTCAAATATTCAAAGACCTCAGTCAAGCCTTCATCTCCTTTCTTTATTTTGGTCATGAAAGCTCTAAGTAGGATGAGTCGAAGCACACTGCAAGGAAGCTATATGGAGGGTTTTTGGTCCACTAACTTTTGAGATGTCACATCTGCTATCTGCAAATGATGTCATCGTTTTCTGTGGGTGGACCCATTGCAACATGGGCATTTTAGATGTGCCCATTGCTTTCAAACGTTGTCTGGTTTAAAGGTCTATTTAACAAATCCAAGTTAATTCTAATTGGGTTGGTTCCTAATTTGGCAAAATTAGCAATCTTATTTGCAATGTCTAATTTTTTTTTTTGGGGGCCCAACTTGATTAGATAATGTACTATCTATTTCGATGAAATTCTTGATTGTATAGCTGTCAGTAACAGAACTTGTTTCATAAAAAGTTGAGCAACAAATAAAGAATTCAAGTTCTATTATATCTCAACAGATGAGAAGGTTCTTAAATCCACAACTCTTCCAAACATGAACATTCATAACAATGAATGTAGCATGTCAACCACAAATCACAGTAACAGATTATCCAATCAATACCTCACGGGTAAAATCAGTAATGTCAAGGATAAGTGATGGAGATCAAATGCTCAATTCATCGCGCAATCAGCACCAACCAAATGAAAAGAAAACACTGTAATTTTCCTCTGCTTCAAAAGCCGCCCTCCCAACAGTGAAACATCATCTCTATAATTAATAGATCCAAAAGGAAACCTATAAACTAAGATCGAACAAAAGAAACTTAAAAACCTTTTTAACTGAAAATGTAAACTCACTTCTCAATCTTGCAGAACCAAGTAAAACCAAACTAGTGGTTGGAAAATGTTGCTATGAAGTTTTTGTAAACCCGGATTGGATAGAATCCAACTGATTATATTATAATTGTAGTTTATGAATGTAAATGCTACAATACATTCTTGCTAACAACCCAATAACTGTGCATTGTTGCATTCTTGGTAGCATGTTACTGAGCATTATTCCATGGTATTTGGTTGTATCTAACAATCTAAATTTCTAATTCAGTAAATCCCCCTTTTGGTAGAAGTTAACTCCTTTCGCTTGTTCTTGTTGCCAGTTGCAACTTTTATGAATCAATGCAGCAGTGTCACAAAACAAACACCGAGTTCTGTAATTTCCACTACTGGAAGCTCAATCAGGCAATTTATCAAGCAGTTCGAATGCCCCCTCTCACATTGGTGCTAGTCTCAGACTTTCAACTCAAATACAAACCTCCCCAGATCAATCAGCAATTCAAACTCCCTCTCAAACTCTCACAGAATCAGAAGGAATGAACAGAAACTCCACAATCAATAAGAAGAGGGAAGCAACCAACCTTCTCATCTTTCAAACCAAACAACTCTACCCTAACTCCACTGGTGCGAATGAATAGACCCACCAACCCAACGAAGGCTAAATTAGACCTTTAGGAGAGATGAATGTTGATTCTTGTGAGAGTTTAAGCCTTTGGTTTTTCCATTAAAATCAGAAGAGTCTTTCTCAACTGGCTGTGGGTGTTTTCATGTTAAAAGATTTTAAAATTTGAGCGAAGGCTATTAAAAACTTGAGGTACGCAGTGGTGCACACGAATTTTTTATGGTGTGCATGATAATGAAAAATTTGGCAGTCGTCCACACAACTACTCCCTCATGCACATGACTCTGGCCATTTTGCAACATTTTTGAATTTCTTATTTCTAATGCATAGCTCAAATTTTCAGGACAAAAGTAGTTCTACCTCTATTCTAACATGAAAATGATCTATAAACAACCCAAAAACCATGTGAAAACTATACAACAATTTTTTTGTTTTTCAAAATTTTCAATTTTCGGACTTTAAAAGAAAAAATCAAATTTTCTGAATTTTCCTTTAACCTCAAGAAACTCTAACTAAAACTTTTACTACTACGAATGCATACTAACTCATTGATGGACATGAAATAAAAACCCCCTCCCCACCCCCCAATTTGAAATTAGCAGTGTCCTCAATACAAGCAGATGAATACAAAGACAAGAAATGAGTCGAGTATTACCCAAGGAAGGATAGGCTTTGAAAATTCTAGAATCCATTTACACACAAGAGACTAATGCAAAAAAAGAAAAAAACAAAAAAAAAAATTGTGGGAATTCAAAACTCTAAAGACTCACTTTCCCTATCCCCCCACCTTGAGTCAAACAATGCCTTGTGACAACGTAATCAAATAGAGCAAGGAAGCAAGTTTGTACAATTTTAAACTCTCATGCAAACAAGAGAGAGAGAGAGAGAAAAAGAATTAAAAGAAAAGAAAAGAAAAAAGAAACTTATAAGAAAGAAAAAAAAAATTAGTGTACAAGATGGTTTTTTCAATTCAATGGTTCAATCGAATGGGGGTGGACTCTCGAGATCCAAGGACTCAATCTCAGCCACAAAGCCAAGAAAAAAAAAATTAGTGTACAAGATGGTTCTTTCAATTCAATGGTTCAATCGAATAGGGGTGGACTCTTGAGATCCAAGGACTCAATCTCAGCAACAAAGCTCTCATGGTAAGGTTTCAACCAATAGCCATTCACCTTAAAAATATGTCCATTGGAAGGCTCCTCAACGTCACATGCCCTATACTCCAAGATTGACTTGATCACATGATGATCAATCCGTCAGGATTTTAACTTACCCGGAAACAAATGCACTTTAAAGTAATATAGCAACACCTTTTAATATGTATGAAGACTTCCTACAAATGTGTGAATCGTGCAATTCCTCCATCTTCACCTTCGATGCCTTGGCGTTCTCATAAGCAACATTTCTAAAATCTTCTAGTTCATGCATCTACAGCTTTCTTTGAATCCCACATCATCTATGTTCTCATGGAATTGCCCAAGGGCCCAATAAGCTCTACACTCCAGCTCAACAGGAAAGTAGCATGGCTTGCCATAGACAAGTCAATATGGAGATGTTTCTAAAATGGTCTTATAAGTCATTCTATAAGACCACAACAGATCACAAAGCCTCAAAGATCAATCCTTTATGATCTAGATTGACCATTCTCTCCAATATAGCTATAATCTCCTTATTTTTCAACTCTGCTTGGATACTTGTTTCAGGTTGGTAAGCAGTACCAACTTTATGGAACACTCCATACTTTCTCATTAGGATACCCACAAGCCTATTGCAAAAAATAAGAACTATCATCACTGATCATGGCTTGGGGCGTACCAAAAATGAGAGAATATGTTTTCTTTCAGAAATTTAATCACAATTTTATGATCACTGGTTCACGAGGGAATGGCCTCCATGCATCTCAACTGGTAATTTACAACCAACAAGATGAACTCATAACCAAAGGAGCTTAGAAACAGTCCTATGCAATCGATTCCCCAGTAGTCAAATATCTCCAAAACATAAATCGAAAAGGGGGGCATCATGTTCAATAATTTTGTCCCCTCCTTAATTCTCGCTATGTCCAAACAATCAGCTACACCATCAGGGGTGATGACTAACCTTACATTTTTTATGATTTTACAATGGCACCTTTTTTAGTTAAATAATAAATGAAAATACATTTACCTATCCAAAAATATAAGTAAATAAATGCAATTAATAAATTTAAGATATAGGGATTTGTCTCTAATTTAGACCACATTAATTTCATGAAAACTCATTCAATGCCTCTCCCCAAAAAAAGCTCACTAAATTTAGGAAAGACAATCCACCTTTCTATATTAAGTCCAATGGAATTTCCTAACAAAAATATCAACACAGATAGGTTTCAGACGGAGAAAGAAAGAAAAAAATTCCACGCACGTTGTTATTGACTAAAAGCTTTAAATTGTTAGGAAGAGAGAAACTTTATTATTTGTATTGACTTATTTTCTCTCAACACACTTCCTCACATATGGCCGAACTAATTTTTTCAAAAGGCTAAACACACGGGACTACTAATTTTTTGGGTGGCAATGAGGGTTCAATTCAGGTTTTTTGCCTACTTTAATACCATGTTAGAGGGTTAGATATCATTTCACTTAAAAGTAAGCTATTAGGGAGAGAGAAACTTTATTATTTATATTAACTTATTTTCTGTCAACACACATTTTTCAATATTGCCTTTCTTTGGCCCAAAGAATCAGAGGTCATGTTGAATTTTGTAACATTTAACTTCTGAAAGCCCCCAATTGTTAAAAATTTTCCGTCTTAGATAGATTAGGCAAATAATATTATTACTTGCTTCAGCTTCCATGCCATCTGTATAATTGGACAATGAGCACTGATGATTGATGATTCTTGATGAACTTAGCATAATAAATCAATAAATAGAGAAAACCTCAATTTAGAAGTGAGGAAAAAGTTATCACTATTGGCTTTATCGCAATGGGTCAGATTCACAGTCAGTAAAAAAAATTTATAGGATAAGAATGGGTATGGAATAAGACCATGGAATGACCAAAACACTCCTTGCTCTAGCTTAAAAAATATAATTTTTTTTTTATAAATAATCTAGCTTATATAATGTAATATATTTTTTACCATGTCATACTCGTTTTAGGCCCGTGAGTTTTCATAATTTTTGGGCATATTGTTTTTGCTTGTAATCTATCAACAAATTCCATTCTTTTTTTCTTTTCCAATCAACTTTTTTTTTTTTGGGGGGGGGGGGGGGGGGGGGGGGCTTGTAAGAGCTTTCTTACAACTGCTGAGAATAAGAGAATTACTCAATTGATTTTGAGATATTAGTGGTATTTGCAATGTTGATTCCACGTTAAAAAGTTGGAGCAAAAATGAGCTGCAATGATCAATAAATTAAGTAGTGAATCAAGTTTTAGTGCCCTATCATAACAAATAATTTTGTTCTTTTTCAAAATTATTCCATTTGCTTGGTGGTCAACTGGAAAAAAAAAATAATATCTAATCAATCTATTATTATATTCCCATTGATAGAAAGCCTATGAGGAATTGAAGACAAAACAATTATATACTACTAATAGCTTGAAGCTATGTTACATGGACTCAGATACAAGTGTCGGATACGGATGCACGTCCAAAAGTCAAATCCATGAATGCTATTATTTAAGGATATGGAAACACGAGAAAATATTTATATATTTAATATAATTATTTTATTTTATAGGATAATTTAGTATTAACAAAGTTCCATTAAAGCATTTTCATGCATAAAATATAAGTTGTTTGCTAAAATTCAATTCTTAGATATGCTTGTGTAGATATTCAATTATATTAAAACATGTATACCACATATCCTTATCCAAATATTAAGTATTTGACATGCGTACGTCTAAGCTTGTAGTGAACTAGTACTAGTCCGAGTGGCATGGATAAAAGCCAAGAAGTTTTTGAAAGAACAAAGCCAAAAATGAAAAATTTTGGCCAATCTAGAATATAACAATGACATAAAAAATAACCAAGAATTGGAAATAATAAATATGTATTCTACATAAATAAGTAATTTTGATAGTAATTTGTTGAAATTCTCTATAATATGCGTGTACGTGTTAGCCACCATCTCATCTAAAAAATTAAGTTGGTTAGGGAGGGGGTGGCTTTATCTTTCACATTAACTTATTTTCTCTCAACATGCTCCCTCGCATGGAGCCGAACTGACTTTTTAAAATAGCCCAAACACATGAGACTACAAGTTATTTTATTTTTGGTTGGCAGTGAAATTTGAACTCGGGAACTTTTACTTGCTTTGATATCATATTAAAGTGTTAACCACCATCTCATCTAAAAACTTAAGCTACTAGAGAGGGGTAACTTTATCATTTATATTGACTTGCTCTTCTCCCAACAATATGCAAAAGTTCTCAAAGAATATTGGCTAATGTACTCATTAAATTGAAAAATATAAGCGCACTTTTTACCTCACGAGTTCAAAAAATACAAAAAATCCCAAATAAGACAAAACAAGGCTCAAAATAAAAACAAGAGATAGGGTTTAAAAAAAAAAAAGATGTGTTGATTGCCTCAAAACATTCTCATAACAGAACATCTTTACCAAAATCAGTATACTAATATGGGTTGAGAATATGGTCAACATACTAAAAAAACTCATATTTAAATGCCATCAATGTACGAGAAACCAATCATCCCTTGCTAAAATTTTAAGCCCTGGAGCTTGACCTTGAAATAGCATATGATAATTCTCAAGTGGATCCCATCACAGATGGGTAAATAAGAATTACAGAAGAAAGGACAAAAGTAAATTCTCAACTGATATCTGCCACAATGAAGTGATGATATAAATGGAAACTCATTACAAAAGGCCAAAAAAACACTGGAGAATTCTTATTGCATAAGAATCATACCTTTGCACTGTAAATTTGGACATCAACAAATAGCCAATCAAAAATTCTGACCACAAGTCTTGATAGCAGACAACGGTTTGAGCAATGCAACAGGCAAAAAGGTTAATCAGCCTTTGTTGCTGGTTTATCCTCTCAAAAAAGAGCCATATAACATCCCAGCAAGTTAAAGAAACACAAGGTGCACAGATTACAAATAGATAATTAGTAACATGCGTCCAACATCTCTGTAGCATAGGCAATCAAGATTGACAAAGTTTCATTGGCCTTTGTGCAGAATGCCTGCAATCCATCTCTAGCCATACATTCAAAACTCACCCTCTTCTGCCTTCCACCCCTCCATTTCTCCACTGATGGCCAGTCCAACAATCATCACCTTGAATCCTCAAGCTTTTGTGCCTTGGTGAATACTGATGAAAACCATCTCTCTTCCGGTATCCACTATTCAAGCCTTCCCGAACACCAACTTTTCTTCTTGAATCCAAATTCTTTGGCTGATTAGTTTGATTTCCCCACTGGTTCCAACCCCAGTTCTTGTTCCCACAATCTCCAGATTGTCTATCCTTCCCGCCTCCATTGTGCTGATTTAAGGTGTGTGCCCAGTTAGTGTCGCAACTGCTGAATTTCCTGGACTGAACATTGGTCTCCCAACCCCTAAAGCCATTTCCTGCAACACCCCATCCTCTCTTCGTTGCAGATTCAACATTTTGATGGCCACATCCCCAAGGACTACCATAATTTTTTGACTGCTCATCATAGGCTTGCCCCTGGTTCCAACCCCATGACTTATCTGCACAACTTCCCCATGCAATATATTTAAATGTTTCATTACCTTGGGCATTGTGCTGCTCCCAAGGATTCTCAACATTATTTAAGTTACTTGATTCATTAATAGCACCATCCCACTGGTTCCAACCTGGCACAGCATCCTTCAAAGGTTCAGTACCCTTCAGATCACTACCTTGCCAAAGATTTACAGAACCGAAGGAAAGTGAGTTGGTCACGTTTTGGTTTGTAGTATCCACCCATTTACCTACTCCCTCGTCAGGATTGAAGTATTCTCGATCCAGGTCAAGAATCAGTTCAGGATCAATATGAGGATTCCAATCAATTTCATCAATATACATGTCTGGATCAGGCAGACAAATATCACATGGGAGACCGTTAATTGCCGCCCAAAACCGTTGTTTTGCATTGTTGAAAGCTTCTTCGCCAGCAGAATCATTCCACTTAATGATATCGTTATGGCAATACAAATACTTTTTAGCAGCCACAACCTTCCCCCACGGAACTGATCCCACCAAAGTGCAAAATTGCTTTTCCCATGAAGGTACATTGCTTTGACAAGCTCCTACAGGGGAAAAAAGAAAAAAAAAAAAAAACTCAACCACACTGAAAACGCATTACCTAGCGGAAAAAAAAAAAAAAAAAAAAAACCCTCTTTGAAAGAAAATGCATAGATAATGCCATAAACTAGAAATAACTATCTCAGCAGCAGGATAATTTTTGTTTTAAGAATTGGACGTATAGTTTCAAATAACTTAAACCGTAAAATTCTATTGACAATGTCGAATATTTGCGTTGCACACACAACCCTGCTTTAAATAGGCATCCAATGAATCCACAAACCATCTTTGGGAATTACCTTTATAGGCATACCAATAACTGCCTCCTAATCCTTCCACTACATTACCCTCTCAAGAAAACCCAAAGGAGTGCCTTGTTACCATTGATTTGTAGCATAGTTACATCAAAACAGTGAAGTACCCGTGTTTCATAAAACATCAATTTGCCAAAGAAAACAGAAACAGAAAATTTAAACACCATTTAAATGTCCCCGTTGCCAATAGAAATATCAGATGCCAATACTTCCCAAACTCCATCACGAACTTCCACTACAAAAATAGAAATAATAAAATATACTAAAAACAAAGGTACAATTATAATTGGAACCAAGACCCCAAAAAAAACAAAAATTGCTTCTTGCGCAGAAGCCGCTACTTCCTTAGTTGAAATAATCAAGCTTGAAATGATGACTTCCACCATTTCAACATGATACAATACTGCTGAGTTATATCACTTTTCCAAAAACAACTCAAAAGAGAAAAGAGTTATCGTAAATTTCTTTAACACTCATTCCAAGTTCAAAGCACTAGGGATTTCTTTGATGACAAAAGATCTAATTCTAAAAAGAATAAAAAGCTACAGATAAATCATTTTTTCAGTAATAATTCTGATTACTAATATTCTTAATTATTGAAAGATCAAACCTTTGTTGATTTGATACCCCTTACCACTTTTTCCTGCCAATTTATTACATCACTCTATAATGTACAATTGAGTTTCAAAAACTTCTAGATAAAAACTTCATTAACTATGCATTCAATGCCTCGTCATCTTTTTAATCCAAGGCCATAGAAAATAATTTTTTGACATTGATATGCCAAGGTAAACCAAATAAATATTAATCATAGAAACATAAAACCAATAACGAATAGCATCAGGGTAACTAAACATAACTGCGTCAATTACTTCAAAGTTTAGTTCACACAGAAGATTGTCCCTCCACCCCAGAGTAGATCTAACATTCTAAAAAAGGAACATGATTTGCTAATGGGTCGTGTTTACTAGAGAGAAAAAAAAATAAAGTAAATGAATCATTCTCAAACAAATAAGATATTGATTCTTTCACAAACAAACATGCAAGTATGAACCTCTACCCCACAGATGGAGAGAGAGAGAATGATTCTTACATAAACTATTCTTACACTCTAAGAAGCACATACACACTCCAGAGGTTAACATATTGGTGTTGGACACGAAACATGCAATGAACCCATCTCAGATGTGCTGTTACACGTAGCCCTATTTTTGAAACCTTTTTTCGGCTTCAAACACCCTAGGCCACATTGGGGACATATTCAATAGAGTCGGCCAGTTTTCTACTCCTTAATTTGTTTCTAACACCTTTCAATGATAGCACAAAGTGTTTATTGTGAATTATTCTTATTTCTTCCTTTAGCATATCAAAGGGTCTACCGTTTTATTTTTTGAATTTGAATTAGGGACAGTTAATAAATTTCATTCACCTTTGCAGGTTATAATTTATTTTATGATAGAACTATATTTTTTTAAATGATGTGTTAATTTACTTTTTTATTTTAATAGAAAGTTATTGTTATGTGAAGGATATCACAACAATTAAGGTATAGAGACATTGTCTTTTTTAATTCTATATAGTGTTCTCTTATATATTTTTTATTATCTTTGAATAAAATATTTCTATATATGGCATAAAAAATATACAAAAAAACGTTGTTTTGTGTCCTTCACATGTCATATACCGCATTTTGTTTAAAATTTACGTGTCGCATGTCCAGATAGTGTCATATTACATATTGATGTCTGTGCTTCTTAGCTCACCCTTTTACACCGAATCGTTTCCAGAAAGGTTACCACATACACTGCTACCATTTATGATTAATGTGCAAATCAACATCTTAATAACCATTTCACAATAAACAGCCAGCATTTCACCTTAATTTCAGCACTCATTGCGTCTTTGCATAACATTGTCTGGTCATGCAAACAAATGCAAGTAACAATAACATTAGGAGATATATTTCAGCTTTTCAGTCATTTTCACTCTCATTTCTTCTTCTGAATCCTCTTTCACTCTATGTATAACCCAAAACCATGTTCAAATATCTCTTCATGTTCTAATTAATTTCTGAAATAGAAAACCCAGGAAATATAAAGCCCTAAATTTCTCAATTACTAATAATAGGGAACCTAGGCAAACAATATTTTCCATACAGCAGAGTTCGATTCATTAACAAACAAAAAGAAGAGAGAGAATTAGAAAGATTTCCTACGATTTTCCAAAGTTTTCTCCGCAACAACGCAATGTAAAAGCGATCGAAAAAGGGAGAAGACGAGTTAGAGCGTAAATTTGAAAACAGCACATCGACAGAAACCCATCATTCTACAGTGCCACCGCAATTTTTTTGCAGACGCCTCCGCGTTTAAATTTCCTCTTCTTGTATGAAAATTCATAAATCCGCATACACGATAGCAAAGATTCAAAACCATACACGTTCATAAACAATCGAAAGTAGAAAGTGCAATACCAGAAGATTCAAACTCTGTGTAGCAGCGTCCGTAGGACGACTCCGATTCGTTTTGGTAGTACTTTCTACGCGGTAAACGTCTCCGATTCCAATTACCCATGTACGAATATATATATATATAGATGGATAGATAGATATGGAGGACACACAAAGAGAAAGTTACAGCAAGAAAGAAGGGTGAGAGAGATGAGCAGAGAAGTACAGAAATTTGGATCCGAGGGAGAGAATGGAACAGGAGTTTCCAGTTCGCAAGGGTACTACTTCAAACTTTCAGAGACTCGATAAATATATGTATAATAGACACGGTTTTGCTTACAATTACATGTTTGCCCTTTCCTCGTGAATTGTGACGTAGTGGGTGTTTGGTTGGAAGGAGGGCAGAGGGAAGAGAGAAGCAGGGGGCTAGCATTGAGGGAGTGTTTAGTTAGTAAAAGGAATCATAAAAGTATAAAAATTTAGGCTTCGTTTGAAGCTCTAAAAAAAATTAAAAAATTTTAAAAGTTTTCAAATTTCTCCAATCATATTTTACCACCTATCATTTTTACATCACATCAATCTCATCTATTGATTTTTTTTTATTTTTTTTAGACTCTAAACGCACCCTTAATATAAGGAGGATACGTGATAAAATTTAATTAAAATAAAATATAAAAATTTAATAAAAATTAATGAGTTTTAATTAATTTTCGTTAACTAAATATTCCTGCGTGTCAAGTTGCTTTCGTTTTTTTCCTTTTTTGTATTTTTATTCCTAAACTACTGTGAATCCATTTTTTTTTAAACGTGGATCAAATAAACAAAGTATATTTAAGTTATTAGCTTGATATATTAATTATATTAAACATTAAAATATTTAAAAATAAAAATTATTAATGTAATTTAAAATATTATAATACAAAATTAAGTTTATTGTAAAATTTTTCAAAAAATTTAGATAACAATGCCTATCTGTTTGTTAAAAAATTAAAAAAATAATTTATGAATATAATTTAATTTTTAATAATAAAAAATTATATTGAATATTAAAATATTTTAAAATAAAATTTATCAATATAATTTAAAATATTATAATAAAAATTCAATTATTGTAAAAATCAAAGTATCTACATATGTCCCACTGAATCCATATAAAAATATTTTTTTGCAAAAAATGAATTATATTCTTAAATTATTTTTTTAGATTTTTTGACAAGTAAATCAACAATTGCTACTTGAATTATTATATAAAATTTAGTTAATTAATGTAAAAATAATTATTATAAAAAGTAATCTTTAACCTACATGAAAAGTTGAATTAATACTTAAATTTAAAAAAATATTATGTGAACTACTTTCATTTGGTAAAAATAAAAATATTTTAATAAGTTGATCGAATTGAATTTTCATTTAAAAGGTAGACAACTGTATGTTGAAAGTTTTTTTTCAAAAAAAAAAAATCTACTAATAATATACTAGACGCCAGTACAAACGTGATTCATGTGATTTTTTTGTCTTAATAATAAATAAAATTAATTTTATAAATTATAAATATTTATTCAATTTTCTATTAATTTTTATTTTGTAAAAGTTAAGAATAAGTCATTCTCTTTAAAACTTTTAAAAATTATTTTTTATTATAAAAAATTAAATTATATAGATAAATTATTTTTAAAAAATTTTTTAACAGGTAAGCATACATTATAACCTAAATTGTTAAAAAATTTTACAATAGCTAAATTTTTATTATAATATTTTAAATTATATTAATAAATTTTATTTTTTAATATTTTAATATTCAATATAATAATATATCAGACTAATAACTCGAATATGTTTTTGTTATTTGATCCACATTTCAACAAAAATAAAAATTAAAATTCATAGAAAGATTGAATAAATTTTTATAATTTGTAAAAATTAAATTTATTCATTATTAAGACAAAAAAATTCACATGTATCACATGTGTACCGGAGTCTAATGTGTTATAGATAGAGTTTTTTTTTTAATTTATCTATCTTTTAAATGAAAATTTAGTTCGATCAACTGATTAAAATAATATTTTTATTTTTACCATAAAAAGAATCTACATAATTATTTTTTTAAATTTAAGTATTAATTCAAGTTTTCGTGCAGGTTAATGATTAGTTTTTATAATAATTAATTTTAGATTAGTTAACTAAATTTTGTATAATAATTCAAGTAGCAATTGTTTATCTGCTTATCAAAAAATCTAAAAAAGTAATTTTATAATACAATTTATTTTTTGTAATAAAAAATAATTTTGTATGGATTCAATGAGACATATGTAAATATTTTGATTTTTGCATTAGCTGAATTTTTATTTTAATATTTTAAATTTTATTTGAGACATATGTAAATATTTTGATTTTTGCATTAGCTGAATTTTTATTTTAATATTTTAAATTTTATTTTTAAATATTTTAATATTCAATATGATTAATATATATTAACTCAATAACTCAAATATATTTTGTTCATTTGATCCACATTCCAACCAAAAGAAATAAAAAAAGAGAATGGATTCATTGCAGTTTGGGAATGAAAAAAACAAAAAAGGAAAAAGAAATGAAAGCAACTCAAAAAGTTGCTTGCCGCTTGCCTTGGCCGTTGGATTTGATTGTGAATGTGCGGTTAAGATTGGTTAGAATATGATGGGCCCGTTTGGTTTGGCAAAATTTGCTGAAAATCTCTAAAAATCTCTATAAATCTCTGTTAACTTTATATCACATCAACTTTTTTCTCTCACTGCACGCATTACGACTCCCCCCAAACCACAATTTATCTCAATTTATCTCATTTTTTCTTACTCCAAACAAACCCGATGTTAGTACATTGACACACCATGCAATGTTAACCCCCTCACTTCTAGTTTCCAGAGTGTGTTTTAGTGAGGTTGATGTATCGGTTCGGTTTGAATTTATATTTAATTCGAAACTAAATTGATTTTTTTGATTTTTAAAATTTGGATCCGATATCGAATTAATTTTAAATTAAAATCGAACTAAAAATATTATGTTACTTTTGTTTGATTTTTGGTTTAAGTCGAGTCTATTTTCAATTTAACTCATCTCGAGCCGAGTTAAACTCATTTCGGGATGATTATATTTATCACACATTTATCCCTTAAAAAAAATGTAGATGGAGCAAACAGATTCTATGATAAAAATTAAAAAAAAAAGGTATCAAAATAAATCACTTAAAAAAAGAAAATTAACTAAAATTTAATATAATTCATAATAAAATATAATTCCATAATATTACTAATATTATTTACTTTTATAATATTATATACTATATTTTTTGTTTAGTTTGGATTTATTTGGTTTAGGTTATTTTTTATTTAGTTTCTATTTGGTTCAGGTTGAGAGATACTCAACCCGAAAACCGAATTAAAAATATCAGTTTGCTAATTTTTAACCAAAAATCAAACCGAAAATGATATAAACCTGAATTAACCCGGATCAAAGTAATCAGATTAGTTTAGTTTTTGGATTATCCGATTTATCTGTGCACCTTAATGTGTTTGCTCAAAAAAAATTAATTTTTATAAAATTTAAATTTTTTACTCGCTGTATAAATTAAGGAATTAAAACTTTTATAAATTTAAACTATTTTTTTTTACCCCAAACATCTTCTTTGTTTGTTTCGAAGGAAAAAATATAAGGAATAAGAAAGAAAAAAAATACAAGATGTTTGTGTATTTTTTTCCCTTGTAAATATAGAAGAGAGAGAAAATATAGAAGAGAAAGAGAAGAGAGAAAATTAGAGAGAGAATTGGATACAAACTTGAAGTTATTCTTGATTTACGTTTTTTTGGACACCTCAAATTGCCTATTCAAAACCTGCTAAATTTTTTTTTAGTATCTGTAAGTTTTAAAAGTCATCGAGTTTTGATAACTTATTTATTTTCGCACATTACTTTTGAGATTGGTTGTTTCCGATATTCTATATTATCACATAATTAAATAATAATAATTGTCTTCCTGCACTTAAGGTGATAATTACTTACATCCCCTAAACTTTAGAAAGAAATATTTCCACCCCTTATACTTTGTACTAAAGTAAAATCGTGAATAGCATTCAAGTGAAAAAAAGGATAAAAATACACATCAAAATTAAATAAAAGTAGAAAATATAAGTGTAAGTAATATGAATTCTAGAGATATAAATATAATTTTTTTATGCTACTAAGAGCCAAAATTATTATCTTTAACTTATATTTTAACATTTTCACTTTAATCTAAAATATAATAAGTGCAAAAATGAGTTTTTAAAATGCAAGTAGTATAAATGATTTTTGCATTAAGTATAAGAGTTAAAAAGACAATTATTTCTCAAAAGAATGTTATATTTAATTTGTAAGTAAATTGTGTTAAACAAGAACTAGTAATTTTGGATAGTGAGGTACTAGTTATCTACGATTCGATTTTTAATTTGGGTTACTCTGTGATGTAATTTAAATATATATTTAGTTAAGATTTAATAAATTGGATTTACATCACAAGTTTGGCGTATTAAATCAATATTTTAAATTTTACTTTTTTTTGGATGGCTCAATGTGTTCGGGCTAGTTTGCGCGTACCTCGACTAATCCATGAGATTTTAAAATTAACGATCGAGTGAATTTTCAGTAGTCTTGAGGAGAGTCAAACTAATGTCCACTTAAATTTTACATGATTTGAATGAGATATATTTTATGAAATTTAAATTTTTAGCAGTTCAATTAAGTTTTGAAAGTTTGATTTTTCAATGAAATTCACCTTTGTTGCCCAAAAATACAAGAAATAGTGAAGAAAGATAATTTGGATGTTTCCAACTAGGGAGCCTTTGACTAAGTTAGTAATAAGTTTAGAGAAAAATATAGAGAGAGAGACTTCAATTCACAATAATAAGCATACCTTGTTTAACCTCTTGAATATTTATAAGTTAGGAAAAGAACAAATCAATGGAAAGTTGATTTGACAATAATGTAATTCTAAACCCACTAATTTATCTATTTTTATGATTACAGTAACAGTTTAATTTGCATTCAATATACATTACTTTACATTTAATGTGCATTGTTATTTTCAGAGTAGTAGATAAAATATGACATTTAAAAAGTCCATCACTTTATGTTTGTCATTGACAAAGTAACAAACTAATTGAACTAACAACATTATAATAAATAAACTATATTAATTGCGATACCACTTTATAGTTGGAATTAAATTAGAATTTAAATGTTTTACTCTGGAACCAAATTAGTAAGTTCGGGAATGAATTATACTTGAGGTTGACCCCATACTTATTTGGCATGCATGTGCTCGGGAAGAGCGTCATGTGTGCTCGGATTGTTTTTGTTGAGTAACTTTATATGAATTTATTAATTATTCATACTCCTTTAGAGATAATATTATTATTAATTTATTTTAAATAAGTTTTATAATGTGACATTGATTATTAAGGGGCTGTTTGGATGTCAAAAAAGTACAAAAAATTGATGTAAAAATGATATGTGGCGAAATTTGATTGGATGAAGTTGAAACAAGTTGATAATTTTTTGAAACTTTTGGTATATTTTTGTAGTGCAAACAGCCCCTAAAGTTATCTATTTCAACCTATTTATATTATGAAAATTTTGACTTATTTAGATTTTACGTAATTTAAAAATTTTTTAATATTCGAGTTCTATCCGTTGAAAGCATTTTGTTATATGAATGATTTTTTGATATTTAAACTCTACATGCTGTTAAAAATATTTTGGATTAATTTTAGGAATTACCCCTACAGTTTAGACCTCGTCCTGTTTCAGTGAATTCGGATCTCCTGTCCCAAGTCTGAAACAGTATCATTTTAAACTTACTTACGGTTTTAATTAACCACATTTGAAAAACAAAATAAAATAAAATAAAAACTTGACATAGAAGTGGAAAATTCGGAGTCCCTCCTTCCAATACTCCAGGTAACCCAAGTGTATACATATATACCAATGTGTATATATTTGTATGTTCAGTTTCGCAGTTTTGGCTAATTATTTGATTTCCGATCCAGAAGTTATTTGGGTTTTTGCAATCGCAGTTGATTTAGGGTTTTTTTTTTTTTTAATCTTTCTAACTCAAGATGTTCGAGTTCATTTACGCGTATCTTAATTAATTCTTTTAACTCGAAATTAATGACCGGTAAACCTCCAGTAGCTTGAAAGAGATTCAAATTAGCAATAATTGAGGAGCAAACTAAAGTGACTTAGTAGATCTCTCCATTCACTTACGGAGAGTTTTACTTTATTTTTTCCTTTTCTCTCTCTCTCTCTTTTTGTTTTTTTTACACTTGGGGACGGCAATAAATAAGTTGATTTGCTAAGGTATTATATAGTGTACTTATTTTGAGTCCATTTTAATTTTATATTTGTGAAAATAAGAAAAACAGTTTAAAACATATTTGATCACTTGTACTTTCAAAATTTATTTTAGAAAATAAAAAATAAGTTTACACATAAAATGCAGAATGATAAAAAGTTGTTTTAGCATTTTTAACTTAGAATAAAGAAAATCTTAAAAACGGAAAATAGAAAATGTCAACCAAATGCATTTTCTATTTTCCGTGTTTTAAGATTTTTAAAACATAAAACACATAAAACGAAAAATAGAAAATAAAAAATTAGAAATACAAACTAAATACTACTTAACTTTTAGAGAAATTGGTCAAAGAACAAGATTTACCAAAATTGCCAAGTGATGTTGGAAAATTCCTTAACATATTGTGATTTTCTAATTATAATTTTTGAGAAATTGTATTTCGAAAGCAGGGGCGGAGCCAGAATTTTTGCTGAGGGAGCACCGGGCACCGAGAGGGGCACCGGTTGGGGGCACCAAGCACCTAAGAAAAAATAACAATCGACTTATTTTTCGATTAAGAGTAAGAGAAAAACGATGTTATTTTTAGAGAGAAAATAAATTATTCTTAAGTATTAACTAGTGAATATATTTATCACAGTTAATGGTTCAAGCACCTGAAATTTATTAGAGATATCCATCGCTACAAAAAATATTATTATTATTAAATTTTATTATCTATAGAATTTATTGTGTTATATGTTAAATTTACTAATAATATAAACAAAAATATGTAATAATGTATTAAAAGAATACACTTTATTTCACAAAAAATACCAAGTTTGATTCTTTTAAACTTCTTATATGTTAAAAAATTTTGAGTTAATTTTAAATTTTTAATAAAATCAAAATATCTTAATTTTTAATTAATTTAATTTTTAAATAAAATTAAAATAATAAAGAGGGTATTTTAGTAATTTTACCTTAAAAATTGAGGGGGTCACTTGCCCCCCTTGTCTCCATGTAGCTCCGCCTATGTTCGAAATGATTAGATTTGAGTTAAGTTCTAAATATGTTAAGAAGTTTAAAACTCAGTTAGTGTTGAATTTAAATGTTGGTATTTCAGTTAAAACAAAAATGGGATGTCATCCAAGCAAATCAACATACGAAGCGTGCTCGATGGATGCTTGAAGGTTTGAAACTCGTAGCCTACTCGCAAGGAACTCAAAGGTTCGAAATAGTTTGCAGCCTGCTCGGAAGATGCCCCGAAGGTTCGAACTAGAAGAGTTCTGTTTCCAGATTTTTCATTTTCAACGCGGATTATTTGGATTTATATATATATATATTTCATAGGACTACGAGAAGAAAGAGGGTAGAACAATATTTTCATATACTGAAATGCTTCAAGAGTATTTTCTTAGATTCCTAGTAAATTAAATTTGTTACCAAAAATTCGAAAATAAATAAAAAGATTCAAATTGGCTTTAGTGAAACTGTTGAAAGAATAGAATAAATTATAATTGTGATTTAAACAATTATAATCAAGGAATCGACCATCTTATAATCAAGGAATCAACCAATCACAAATTTTGCTCTGGCATCCTCTATTTCATATTTCCAGTCCCCATAGTTTCTTTGCAGTTTTTATTGCATAATAAACATTGTACAACGAGTCATGTAAACCATTCATGACATAATTTCTGCGCAAGAAATTAGAATGCTTCCAAGCCTCAATAACGTTGATGATTTGCATGTCTATTTCACTCTCAGATAACTTAGAGGCTTCCTCGGTTAAGAATCTCACAAGATTCAAGATGGTCAGATAGAACAACATCTTTTGCTGTCACCTTTTAAAGTTCTATCCATTGAACTTTTTAAGTTTCTCACCATGATTGACAAAAAATCGTAGGAGCAAAGGTTGGTGCCGACAATTGGATAGTAGAGGCAGAGGCAGAGGCAAATCCTTTGGCCTCGTTTGCAGCAAGCACATCAGCAACATTGTTTTCCAGTAGCCATTTTGAAATTGAGTTAAAATCTATTTTAAGATTGTTACCAAATTTTCAAAAATAAATAAAAAATTTTAACTAGCTTTAGTGAAATGGTTGAATGAATGGAATAAATTATAATTGTGATTTAAACAATTTTAATAATAAAAATAATTATAATAACAATATATAATAATAAAAAAATTGAATAGTATAAGGACAAATTATACCAATAAAATTACCAATGACCATATTAGACAGTTTCTTTAAAACGGATTCATCTTCTCTCGTATGTGCTCGAGGTTTTTTTGAACATCTGTCTCCTAGAATACAACGGTTGGCAGCGATGAAGCAAGCACAACATTTGTCGACAAACTTGAACAATGTTAAAATACTATCAAAACTATGCAAATGTAGAAAGCAAAAAGAAAGGAAGAGAATTTTCCGGCATATTTTGAAAACAGAATGGAGTCTTTATATATAGGCAGTGTGGGGGCAATTCTGAATGAAATAGCATATGCATACTGTTGTTACAACATTCAAACCAATTAAATCTGTTTGCTAATGCTGCTGTTATAGAATTCAAAAATTAAATTTGTAACAACATATTCAATGCTGTTGTAGCTGTTATAACTAATTAAATCAGCTTTTAAAACTGTTTAAAACATGTTTGTAACTACTAAATTTAGGAAAAATTTAAAAATAGTAGGCTAAATAAAAATTGGGCTTGTCGTGAGACAGCTACAACTAATTAAATCAGCTTTTAATACTGTTTAAAACATGTTTGTAACTGTTCAATTTGGAAAAATTTTATACATATCAGGCTAAATAAAATTGGATACAATTGGGCTTGTCACAAGCCCCACTTTCTATTCTAGCATTCGTGTTTGCAAGTCCCGCGCTTACACACGATGGAAGTTCATCGGGCCTTCGTTGGTGCATTGGATTTGCATCCTTCCTACGTAGGATCCTGAGGTAGGTATAGTGCTTCTATTAGTTAGTTACCACTCCCAAGGAATGTAACTACATATAAAGCACTCAAAATCCTTGGTTTTTCCCAATGCGGGACAAGTGTTTTCTCTTTTCCCACTTAGCCTTTTTTTCCTTCCAAGTTAATGGTGATCTTTTGAAACACACCCATTCATCATTTAATATTATATTTTCCAACAAAAGTTTCATACAATGTTGTGTTGTTCTTCAACGGACTGAAGATCATTCTTTCGCTTGGAGGGTTCATAATGAGGATCGTGGATTCAATTGAGGTAACTTTGTATTCTTGAAACTTGTAACCATTTATGGTAAAAGAGTTCTCTCCCGTGTTGATAAATGTTTCCACATTAAATTTCTCTCTTCTTTATTTTTCCGCACGTGCTTGGTTGTGTTTAATTGCTTAATACTAGGTCTTTACAAAATTTTTCATGTTGGATCAAAAGTTCAGTGCTTAAGGCCATGGAATATCAAAGGGAAAAAATGCTTATTGAGTTGTTGATTGAGATGCCTAATGGAATTGCCACTTGTTTTATTCTTGATGGAAAATAAGGATCGAGTTGGATATTTTGGAATTTGTGTAAAAAAAAAAGAAAAAAAAAAGAAAATTGAACTGTTTATAGGGTCCTTCAGCTTCCTTCTCTGTGTTGAAGGATTAATACAAGCTCATAATCTTCATTTTTCATAGGTTTGAAAAAAGGTTCACTCACACTATTTTGTGTTTGAAATTTTTGCATATTTGGAAATGGAAATGAGAGGATTCAAAAGCTCTTTGGGTGAGACAGGCTGCATTAAACATTTTTAACTTATTTACTCAATTTTCTTTATAAAATTAGAGATCATTTATCATAGATTTTATTGCTGCAATTTCTAATGCGAATGCCATATGTTAGTGTGTTCATTATATTTGGAGCAAAATCTTGAGGAGTAGCAGAGCACATTTAGACTTTGATTCTATGAAGTAACATATGTCATTGAAATAATCTTCTTAGAAAACAAAAAGAAACTGTTAGGGATTATATTATAAATTAGCAAATCCATGATTAAACAAAGTATCCTGTAACTTTTAAACTTAGTATACGTTAAGGCACTTAGTCTTGAGTCAAGTAAAAAAGTAAAGGCCTCAGGAAAGCATTATGATAAACTTGAAAGTTTGGAACAAACTGAACAGAGTTAAAACAACAATAATGTTGGATGGTCGCGAGATGGTGCAAGATAAATATGAAAGCCAGTTTTTAGAAATTGGCAGTGTGAGAAGGCCACTCTGAGTCGCAAGAAGGCACAAGAAGAGTGCAAGAAGACCGCAAGAATGAGCTTCCCGTGAAGTGATAATTCTAGACCTTTCAGGTTGCTGATTATGAACCCTACACATCTCCAGGGTTGATATAAATATTCACTGGATGTGCTTAGAGTTTTACACAGAGGGAATAATCACCGTTTTGTCTGCCAGACAAGTCTATTGTTCTCTAACTACTTAGCTAAGTCTTCTTGCATGTGTGTGATTCGAAGGAGTTTAGATCGTTGAGCACTAAGGATTCAGCAAAAGAGAGTTGTTGAGAATTTGGTGTCGTGCCTTTGAGGAGTCAAAAGGCTTACGCTAAGGGAGTTGGCAAATCAAGGATTCAAGCATAAGTTAATAATATAGAGTCAAAGAGTCGATCTATTAAGATGTTGAGTTTTGTAACCAATGCTGTGAATTAGTGAAAGTTTTTAAGAATTTTCCTATGTAAAATTCCTCGCTTCATATATTGTTTTCTCTATTTATTGTTATATGTTTGAGTTGATTGATTAATTGGGATATTTAGAACATAGTATGGAAATTCAAAAACAATCAGTTAAGTCACCAAATCCAACATGTGACCCAAGGTTATATTTGTTCAAGTACAAAAAGTGCACAAACGAGAAATTATAAAATGAAAAGAGGACCAGTTCTCTCAAATATAATTCTAATAACATGTTGGGTATCTAACTCAAAACTAACTAATAAAGTGTGTCGAGACACATTAGGATATTATTTTGTTTGGGAGGTAATATTTTATTGATGTGAGATAAATCCCCATAAAGAAGCTCGACTACACATAAGACGAGGGGAGAGAAGGGCCTCGACCTTAAATCCCAGGTGTTAAGGTAAGAGAAGTCTATCTCTTACATAGAAGAAATAAAATTTTTGATGGGCTGATGTGGAACAACTTATAATAGCCCCTCACACTGGCATGCATGAGCATCAGTACAGTGTGGACTATAGTGAGATACAGTTGAAAATGGCCAAGCCAAGAAATCAAACAGCACTTAAGAGAAAAGGTCTCAATCTTAAAATTTAGGTATTGAGGTGAGAAGAGAAATAACTTTTCTCATAGGTTAACGTAAGACCACTTCTAACAATCCCAACAATCACTATAGTCTATAGTACAGTCCTAAACTCCAGACCAACTCAACGACTATACCACAGTAACTAGTGAATTTCAGGTGAGAGCACCATTTCGATCCCAATTGGGTAATGAGCATTCTGAATCAAAGCTGAGATTCTTCAAACTTCTGTTTAATTTCAGACGACCCGGAAGACCTTTCAAACGCGGAGATCTCTGTTGGAGACCGCTGAGATTACACCTACTACTGCGGCTGCTTGTCACTTCACTGTTGATAGAACATCTAGGAGAGAGCCTATGCTTATGCGGAGTATTGCTCTCAGAATAATAAGCATCTAAATTTATTTCCCTCCTTGGAGAACTCATTGATCTCACTCTTGCCTTGGCAGATTCGGTGGCAGCCATGTAAGTTGGAACAACCGGAGTGCTTGCGAAACCATTGTCGTCTCCAGCAGACCGCTGTCTCCTATGATGAAATGATCTTCTCTGAACAGGTAAAGGAGAAGAATCCAATCTCTCTGTTTGATATTTTTTCACACAACTTCTTAGTTTTGCATTTGGAGGGAAATCTGTGTCCGGATTCTTTGACAATTGTGTGTCCACCCATTGTTCTAGCCAATATCTCCATCTTGAATTTACCTTGCTCGGTTCTGACTCTGCAGACCTCTGAAAATATTTGTGCTTATGAGCAAAATAACTGAAGTAGGAGAAACTATATCTATTTGAATTATAGAAAAAGGAACCTAAGGTAAGGAGCTTACACGATGACTTATTAAGTATTCGTTTATCCTTTCTCTCTTCATAAAGGTTTCTGTCTTCTTTGAGAATAAGGCATTTGATTCATCTTTTAATCGGAGGTTATCATCCCACCTTCTCTGATTGTTTGAATCAAGCTACAAATTTAAAAGTTATGCCAAATATTTAATAGTGACAATTGAATAGCACAAACCATTAATAAATATTAACACCGTTTATTATAATTAAAAAACAAATACATGTTTAGGTCCAGGAGAGATGGATTAGTGCTAAATTTTCTCCAACTTTCTCTAATTTTTTTCAATTTTACCATTAATAAATATTAACACTGTTTATTATCTTCAATTGTTTTTCGACTTTACCATTAATAAGGTTTCGTTTGGAGCTCTCCAAAAAAAAAATAAAATTCTACAAATCTCTACAAACATGAATTACAAGACAATAAAATTTAAATTCTTCACTCACTGCACGAATTACTAGACATTCACTTTTATAATTTTATACAATTTTATACAACTCCAAACACTCCCTAAATATTAACACTGTTCATTATCTCTAAAAAACAAATACATGGTTTGGTCTAGGAGAGATGGATTGGCCAAATTTTCTCCAACTATCTCTAACTTTTACAAATTTTTACTAAACATCAAATTAACTACCAAAATGCCACATGTCAGCGCCATATACAAAATTACATTTTTTAAAAAATGGCGCTGTACATATCGGTCTCATTTCCTAAAAAGTTTTGGGAAGTCGGTGACTTAATAGAAGCAAAAGCAATAAAATGTTCGAGAACACATGGTGGTTGTTGATCCTTTTTCTTTTTCCATTTACTGAAAGTTCTGTTCTTGATGTCATGGAAATTAAGTTAAAACCAGATAAACTGAACTAAACCTTAAGGCAAAGTTTGAAGTTTAATTGAGTTGTCTACACTGACTCTGCAGGGCAAGTAAGTGATTGTTTTGCATTTAATTTTATTACCTTGTCTTTGAAATACTGCAAATTCCGAGTTCCTTCAGCAATTTGAATTCTTCTTGCACAGATCTGTGACTGGATACCTACTACGGACTGCAAACGCTTAAGAGTGGTGACGGCTTGGCGCCTTACAGCATGGCCACGAATGATTGCTTGAAGCCTCACGATTCCCTTCAGTGCTCGTAAAGCTTTTCTTGCCTGCAATACTCACCACTTTAATTTGGAAATCTATTAAAACCACACTATTAATCTATGTGGTAGTTAGGATTTGATTGTTGCATCACTAAGAGCCCGTTTGGAGGTTAAAAAAAAAGCAAAAAAATAAAATTTTTTGTAGTTTTTTATGTTTTTTTTTTTTTTTTTTAGTTATAATTTTTTTGTGTTTTTAGCAATTTTTTACAACTTTTAGTTATAATTTTTTAGTTATAATTTTTTTTTTGTAATTATAATTTTTTGGTGTGTTTGGTGGAACAAAGTATAATTTTTAGCAATTTTTTACAACTTTTAAGTATTTGATAAGCTTTTTACTGTAGCAGAGCAGAAAAGTGACAATTTTTGTGTGTTTGGTAAAACTTTTTGTGAAATAAATTACTGTAGCAGAATAGAAAAGTGAGAAAAATTGTGGTTCCACCAAACGCACCAAAAGTTACAAAATAATGTAACTTTTGGTATTTTTTTACCTTTTTTGAGCCTCCAAATGGGCTCTAAAATATGTATTTATATATATATATATATATAGTGATAATATCAGAGTAAATATTATTAATGTTAGAGCATTTCATTACACTCTCTACATATTTACTATTATGATGCGTTAATTATGTTTTAGTATTAACAATACATATTCTGGTATTACCCTATATACATTGCTTACTAATTTTTTAAATTGTAGTTCGATTAGGGAAAGTATCATCATTAAAATCACTATGATAAGATCTCCAGAGACCAAGTAGAAAATCTTGAAGAAAATTTCATTCTCAACTCCAATGGCTTCCTTTTATGTTTGATTCATACTGGCTGAGAGGAAGGAGAATGTAGTAGTGAGAAAGCTATAAATTTCTAACTTCTTCTTGGTTGATCTAGAAATGGGTAGGGGAAAAGATTATAGACATTTGTTGAAAATTCATTGTTTTTGTTTAGTCACCTACAAAAGCAAAAGGAAAAATGAATCAAGTAGAACATTTATTCTTCCCTTTCTTTTTCATTAAAACCTAAGAACCGACCTGGGGTGATTTTTAGAAAGCAGTGGTCCCAATGCTTTCACTTCTATATTTGGTTGCTAATAAAAATGGGAACAAGAACAGGAATAAGAATGAAATTCTAGTATTTGTTGTATCAACGAATTAGAATGAAAATTCCTTTTATTAATGTTTGTTATGTATGAATACATAAAAATGGAATGATAATACGAGTTGAAAGGCTAAATTATTCTTTTTTTTTGGAATATGCTAAACTAACGATGGCAACTTTGTTAATTCATTATACCTTAATTTTTTTTTTTTTTTTTTTGGGATTTTGTGAAATTTCTAGAATAACATATCAGACTCTAAAACTTGTAATTTAGCAAATGTGAAATTCCTTTGCTCAAATTCCTTGATAAAAAATCAATCAAACATGGGAATTCCCATTCTTGTTCCTAATTTGGAGTACTTTCCTTAACATTTTCACTTCCATTTTTGTAAATTCTGATCATTCAGTGAAAGGAATTTCTTTTCAATCAAAAAAGGGAGAAGGATCCGAGCAAACTCACAAGATAACCCCGAAAGGCAGTTTGAATTTTGGTGGCAGCAATGGCTTGAATTTGAAGGGCTGAAATCTCTCTACTTTCCTCTTCACATTGCTGGGTAGAACGAAGGGTGTTAGCAAGCCCAACAACCTCATCATCACAAATCTCTTCCTCACATTGATTACTTGCATCGGATCCAACTTTTATGGCTGGAGTTTTTTTATTTTGCTCTTCTGCTGCTTCACTCACTGCTGAAGCTGAAACAGGGTCTGAACTTTTGATCTTATGCCTCCCAGAACCCAATCCCCTCCTCTTCTCCTACAAAGAAAAAAACACCAGTTCCAACGGTAAGTATCAAATCCTCTCAGTTCTTTTTAAACTGACATCAAAAGAAGAAAACTTTAATGATTTACCTTTGTTGCTCTTGAATGTGTCTCTGTAATATTAAAGAACCTCTTTAGTAGACTAAACCAGCTCTTCATTCCCATTGGACCATCACTTCAACTGAACTACATGTGTCAGTGGTCCTCCTGGAAAGCTTCTAAATTTGTAATGGAATCTGAGGAAACTTGAAACAGTCATTAAATATATATATATATATATATATCAGATCTGGTCAATCAAATTCATATCAGGGCATCAAAAGGGTAAATAACTTTTATGAAAATTTTGGAACTTTTACAAGATAAGACGTGGAAAGTGTGCTAACAAAGAAATTTCGTCCAAAATGGAGTCCGAAAGCAAATTTCTTTGCCTTTTTTTTTAATTTTATTTATAATTTGGGAGCAGAAATTTCCAAACACCCACAATGGTGCTTTCGTGTGCTCAAAAATTTGTGTTTCTCATGATCTTTATCGTCATCAGTGAAAATGTTGGGCAGGTTGATGGCAACGTAAAAAAACTCCGCTAAATAAAGGTAAGAGAGTCCTGCAAATTCATGGGATCTTTTTTGCTGTTCTGCCATTAAAATAGAAAAAATTTGAGGAAAAAGACAAACTATTTTGAGAGTAACATATTTTGAACCCTAATGAGTTAGGTGAGTTGGCTTTAGTCTGGGAGTTAGGGGCTTACTATTCCAAACTTTCAAGTTCGATTCCTCCTTTTAGCAACTCCTAGGGCCAGCCCCTAAGCGCAAAACACAGTAAGGCTAGTAGAATAGGTCTTTTTAGTTAGATGAATCGTATTCAGTTCTTGAGTGTGAGTCTGAATCTTTACTGTTGCGCAAATCCGCAATTTATTGCTGCACATGTTGAGAGGGGTGGTGTGTGCGACACAAACTAAGGGGGATTAAATCTCTTGCGGTCATATCTTTTTTGAGTAACATATTTTGAACATTTAGCCTAAAACGTATTTTTAAAATGGGTGGGGTATTGGCACTTGTCCAAAAGCTTCCCCACTCGTTATCTTTTTTTACTTCTACAAAATTATGAAACTAGCCTTGTAGGAGAGGTCAATTAATACAAAATACACCAAATACCATAATTACCCTCTCTTTCGATTTATTATTACAAAACTAATATCCTTCACTTTTTACTTGTTTATAACTTTCTTCACTTTTTATTAATTTACATGTTAAATTAAAAATTTAATGTCAATTATAATTTCATGAAATTGTGTGACAGATCTTTTTTAATAATTTTTTAAATTAGCTTTGTAAATATATTTTTAAATTCAAAAATTAAAAAAGAAAATAAAAAATTATTATTTTTTTAATTGATATAAAACAAGATATCATAATAGTTGATTAATTCATATACTAATAAAAATGATTGAAATAAAGGTAAATTAAATTAAAATGCAAATCCTAATATTTATCTCAAAAACTAGTTACCATTAAATAAAAATAATATGACACTGTTCAAAACAATTCAACAGTTTTAACAAAAACTCTCTATAAATTACCAAGCGAAAAAAAAAACTACAAATAGGAATTGTAAAAAAAAAAAAAAGCTTATAGGGAAAAAAACTTTAATAATGTAATAGCATATAAATCAATAAAATTAAAAAAGTAAGAACTATTATATGCAATTTATTCTATATTACTCTGCCAAAAAAATTAATCACATAAAACAGAAAAATTAAAAAAAGTTAACGGTTGTCTTACTATTTAAGAGATTCGATAACTTATAAAAATATGAAATTTGCTCCATATTGCTTGTACCAAAAAAAAAAAAAAATTAATCACATTCGAAAGTTTTGCTTCAACATAATCTTCTTCCATCGTGTTTCATTTAAGATTTAATGAATCAAAGAGATATATAAGAGTAAAAGTATACATGAAATTATGATAGATATAATTATAAAAAAAAAAGTGGAGTAACTAAAAAGTGAAAAGTGAAAGATTTTAGTTTTATAATAATAAATGAAAAGAGAGGGTAATTATGGTATTTAAGGTGTTTTGTATTAATTATTCTCCATCAATTACAAAGTTAGCTAATTTTGTAATTTTGTGGTGTAAAAAGATTTTAAGGAGTGCGGGAAGATTTTGAAGGAGTGCAAATATCACTATCATTTTAAAATACATCTTCAGTTTTTTAAAATGTGTCTTCTGTCTTTTTCTAATTGTTTGGAAATGTCGTTATGAAATTGTATTTTTTGTCATTTGAAAATGCGTTTTTTCTTAAATCAATCTCTTGTATAGGACAGTTAACTAAAAAAATAAGAATATTAATAAATAAAAAATTCTAAAAATGTAGTTTCATAATGAATTTTTTAGACTAAATAAAAATGCATTAATAGTAAATTTTTAAATTATTTTATGGTTGGCATTTTCTTAATTTTTTTATTCTCACAGCCAAAAAAAAAAAAAAAAGAAAGAAAAATCCAAATTCATGGAGGGAGGAATTATTAGAATCTTTTCTGCGTCTGGGGCCCTCTGCTTGTCTCCATCTCTCATATATTCTTCTTTCTTGACGCAACGGATGACACTTCAGATGCTTGTCGGATGATGGATACACTTGTGGGGGTAACGTCTCTATGCTCAAAGCGTGAACGTATTATTTCAGAACAAAAACTTATTTGAAAATATAATTTATTTACAAAATATAATTTTCTCATTCTAATTTCCAGTGAGACAACATTTTTTTTTATATGTACATAAATTATTGTAGTATTTTGCCTCGGTGCACATGTAGGCAGGTTACTGGCAGAATTAAAAAAAAAAAAAAAAACTTTGAGTTTCTAAAAAAAAATTATTAAGTTACTATGATTAGTATCAAGATGGACAAAAGGTGCCTATAGTGCATTTCCGCTATAAAATTTGCAAAACGTATATTAAGGATGTGTTTAGAGTAACAAAAAGTAAGATAAAATAAAATAAAATAAAGCGAGTATAAATGTCCTATGGGCCCAATTTTGAAAAATGTCTATTTTTCTCTTCATCAGTTAATTCTAATTAATTTTCACTACCGTGTTGGAGTGGACTTAAAATTTATAATCAGTGGGACAAAAATATATTTTAAGGTAAATAAGAGTAAAAGTAAAAACATGGTCACAGCAAAATATGAAAAAAAGGAGTATAATATATGAAGAAAAAATAACAAAAAGATTAATAGAATTTTAGTGTAATTTTCAAGATTGGAAGCAATTCTTGTTTGAATCCATCCATGTAGGAGCGGAATCACACTGTGGGCTGTGGTAAGCTCTAACCCAGTGCAAGAAAAAAAAAAAAAAAAAAGAAAAATTTTTTTTTACTAAGTAAATTTTTTACTAAAAAATAATTAATTCAATTGATTTCTTAAACAACTCAACCCATCATTTGAATAACCTAATCTTAACCAACTCCCTAGGTCTTCAATTTATTTAACTTATAATTCAGGATATTTTGTAATCCTGCCTTTGTCTCTACATCCATGCCCGCAGATGTTAGAAATCCTGGTCCAGCCTGGATCATGGATAACTGGGATTCACCTCCCTTTAAGCGAACTGCAGGGCACCTAGTAGGAGTACCCGCAGGGCTGTTAGCTGATGGATCCCCATCATTCTTGGATGAATTTTCAGGTTTTTTTTTTTTTTTTTTTTCCAGTTTTCTATATTGGGAAGATAATGTGATGGAAATAGTTCGTCAATTTGCAGTACTGATTCTTTGTTTGCAAGCTTGCCACTGTTGGCCCTTTTTCCCCTAATTCTGCTGCTGATGTTGGGTCACTTTGCCCCCCGACTGTCCAAATCATGTAAAGCTTTCTTTCTTTTCTTCATTTATTCAGAAGAGGTATGGATGCTGTCTTAGAACAAACAAACATGCACCGATCCAAGGATAGAGAGAGAGAGAGGGGGGAGAGAGAGAAAGAGAGAGAGAGAGAGAGAGAGAGAGAGAGAGGGAGAGTGATCCATAATTGAGGTATGTGGGGGTACTTCCAATGTGGTAGAGGTACTGATGGAATGTAAGGAAGAAACAAGATAACTTTAATTTGCCGAGAAACGACGGACAGCTGTTGAGGGGCCTTTATAGCTTTGTCATCAAGCAAGCCGCATCTTTGCTGTGCAATTCTCTCTCTCTCTCTCTCTCTCTCTCTCTCTCCTTCTCTAAAAGTTTCAACATTAAATCTTAGGAATTTTGATCGAGCGGTTTAGAATTGACAATCTTCGATTATCACTTGGGTTTGAAGCCAAACATCCCGTTCATACTATATTATAATATGTTTCGATCTCAAACAATGTTGCTATGCAACTAAAAATTTTGAATTATTTTTTTTATTTTTAAAATTATAAAATAAAAAAATAGATTCAAAATAAATATAACAAATGTGACTTAATATTTTAAAAATGTTCAAGAGATACTGATGCGGAATCTGACGGAGAATTCATGTTTAAACTTTTTCTTTTCTTCCTCTTCGACTCATGAGCATTTGTGAAAGCATCCATTATAGCATTTCTATAGATTTTTATTCAATTATTGGTCATTTTTTCACTTTTCCTTGTCTTTTTTTCTAAAGGTTTTATTTTTAATTTGTACTTTTTTTACTAGGATTCCTATTATGGGTGCAGATTTGGAGCGTTGAAAAATAACAAAAAAATATTATTTGGATAATTTTTTGACGTTTGGCGCACATCCACCAAGCTATGTTTTTTAGATATAAATAGTATATATAACTTTTTTGACTGTTGTGTTAGAATATTAGAGAGAGAAAACTGTTCGGATGGATTTTGATTTTGTTTTGATAGATTTATGTTAGAATTTTTTTAAAAATTATTGAACTTTTTGACTTTTACTTCAAAATGTTGAAGAGAGAAACCGTTCCGACAGATTTTTTTAGTCTATTTCGATAAATTTTTGTCAGATTTTTTGAAAGTTATTGTGAAATTTTTGAGATTTGTAAAAAAATTATTGATGTTTGTAAAAAATTTATTGAGATATGTAGATATATATAAATTTATAAAAATTCCACGAAGTACAAGGAGGACAAATTATGTTAGAGAGTTTTAAAGATTTTCAGAGATTTGCTTACTTTTTGAGCATGCCAAACACACCTTATATATCTCATTCAAATTACATGGAAAGTGTATAATTAGAATTTTGAAATAGAAATATAAACTAGAAGGATATAGATGCACACGTTTAAATAATTTTAGAAGTGAAGTTTAAAAGGGATACATAGAAATATTCACAAAAGTGAATTTTTATTGCAAAATTTGTTATTATCACGTCATTTTGCGCACTAATTTGATTGAAAATTATAATGTATGGAATAGAATTTTTACTTTTCATAAGTCCCCTCTCCCATGTCTTAGCATAGATCCAAAATTGCACCTTCCAACGGCAGATGTCATAGGTGGGAAAGCGAATGAGATGAGCGTTTCACTGATCGTTTATGAACGAACTCATATTTGTTTGGTAGGGTAAACTAAAAGGTCTAAGCACATTTTTAAAGCTTAACAAATAAACAATCCAAGATTAAGTAAGGGCATGTTCTGCTTGGTAAGACTCACGAAGAAACGTATATATTGTTCATGAATATGCTTGTTTAACATATTTATATATCAGGTAAGATTATTTATAAGCTTAATAAATGTGCATAGTTTTTCTTATTAATAACCTATATTAGTAGTAAGTTGCTATTTATTAATTTGCAATTTGTTTATTAAGGGTCCATTTGGCACAACAAAATTTGCTGAAAATTTCTGAAAACTTTTGAAAATCTTTAAAAACCTCTATTATATTTTTATACTTTCTTAACTTCTCGAAGTTTGAAAAAGTTTAATACCTTTTAAAAAAAATGTTGATAACTAGAATTTGCTTAATCAAATAGCAAAATTTTTTTTTACTATTCTCACCACGGACTCCGAAATTACCGAATGACACCCACTGTGACTAATTCTTTTGGAGTCGTTTTAACGGATTGTAGAAACCGTTGGAAAGCTTGCGTGAAAGGATAAAGCATAAAGCGTAATAGTTCAATACTGTCCAAATAGTGTGCACCAAACCGTTCTGATAGTTTGGCATTACCAACTTCCATCTAAACGGATCATCGTAAACCGTTTTGACAGTTTGGCACCACTAACTTCCATCCAAACGAACCATCGTAAACCGTTCTAACGCCAGTGGCGTTTTGAGTTTAGTTTGGTCTGCAAAGAAACCGTAACTAATACAAAATTTTGAAAGCGTCCAAACGGAAATCTAGTCTGTCAGAATAGGAATCTTACTATTTATCTTCCAAAAATATGATTTGAAATGTGTGCACCAAGCGCTAAAAATTTCTCCAAATCATATTTTTTGTTGTTTTTTGTTGTTTTTTGCTGTGCTAAATGGTTAGTTCATATTTGACCTTTGAGCCAAGACTCATAAATTACAAAATATCTATTTATCATCACTATTTGGTTGTAGACCCATAAAAGATGAGGATTATGTTTAGGTCTAGACTCGATGGCCACGAGATAGTCTTATAAGCTTAAACACCTCATTTATATATGAGTATGATGTGGTAATGATAATAAATGGTTAAGAAAAAGATAATGAAATACTAATTTTGATATTAATGTGCTCACGAGAGATGAATTGTTATTAATGTTATCCACTGCACGTTAGTAGCATGCTAGGATATGTTATTACATATTATATTTGTTATCATGTGCATCGTGGGAATACATGCATTTAATACTCACATCTCTATAGATTTTGTAGAGCATGACGCTTAGATATTATGATATTTTTTTGATATCCAAGGAGATATATTATTTTATACCAGATATTATTTTCAATTATTCAATGTGGTTGTAAAGGCCATTTGAGCCTGAATATTGTTTGGTTATTGCATTGGGAGCACCTTTGCCTAGTTGAGATCAAGACTTTTGTTAATTATTATTTTTATTACTTATATTTATTATATATATGCTCTAGGATGGTTGTATGGTTTTATTGTGTTTATGTGAATTATTATCATTTGCATGTGGTTATTAGTTCACGTCTAGGATTATGAAATACGAGAGTGATACTAATTACCAAGTCCCTGGTCCTAGATAATCATGTAGCCAAGTGAGTGGAGATGAGACCCCTGGGGGCACTTATGGGTGAAAGGTTCCCCAAGTGAGGGATCCCTGGGCCTTCCTTCTATATTCTAATCTAAGGTAACAAATTCTCATTAAAGGAAGGGTGCTGAAATTTAGAAGGTGAGAGCACCATACTAGAGGAGAAGGTCATAAAGCATTACTGTAGTTAAGAGAGGTCCCTAAAGGCATTCAGAGCTTAAAATGCCCTCACAGGAGAAGGCGGCGTCACAGGGATTTTTGCCTTCGCGTCCCATTTGGAGACTTCAAATTCCTCTATAGGTGGGGAAAGTGTGACCATAGAGTGGCTTGACAACCACACTTTCCTAATCTTCAAAAAGATCACTAAATATAAAATTGTCAAGCTCTATGTTGCTAAGTCTATTTTTTAATATATTAAACTTTTAGATGAGATGATAATTAATGTTTTAGTATATTATTAGAACTATGGCAGTAGGAAGTCCTTAGTTGAAGTCTCACCTCCAATGTAAAAAATCAATAGTTGTATGTGTATGAACTTGTCAAAAAAATTTAATCTGATGACACAAGAAGGCATGTTGAGAGCATCAATAAGTAATAAATTTGTCCCCCTCTCTCTAATAGTTTAAGTTTTTACTTTTTAACTGAGATTGCAATATCAAAACTCTAATTGCGGGAGGCCATAAGTTCAAGTCTTATTATCACTGTCTAATATGTATTTATTATTGTATACTTTGTTGATATTGTTACCCTTTATTTTATATAGCTTATTTGTTTCTTTAAGGTAGCCGAGTTGCAGGTGATGGGAGAGCATCAGGATAGCAAGGTATACATTTTTGTGTTTATTTCCTAGTAGTTTAACGTCTTAGGTGAGATAGTTGGTAATAGTTTATTAAAAAAATAGATGATAAGTTGGAATTTCTTCTTCCAAGATGAAATTTGGGTATATATAAATCCATCTATCAAAGGTAATATCAGTTCTCATGATCCTCTCCTTCTTATATATATAGTCATGTAGTGCCTATGATCACTTTCACTAAATTTTTGTTGTCATATTAACTATTCCTATTTCCTAGAGGGACTTAAATATCATATGCTAATATGGAAATGAATTCCAAGATTAATCCAGTTTCTTCCAATCAAAAAATTTCTTTAAATCCACTCCTTTTTTAGAAACTAACACAAGGCTTCAGCAATAATTCATATTTAAAGTGTTCGGAGTTTCGAAAAAGTTCAAAAAAAAAAAAAATAGAAATCAAAATTTGGTCTAAAAAATGACATGTGACGAAATTTGATTAAAAGAAAGTCAGAAACTTTTAGAGTTTTTTGGAGTTTTGCAAAAAAAAAAAAAAAAAAAAATGGAACTCTAATAGAACTTTAAGAGTACTGAGGTAGTTAATGATTAATATTCGTACTTCAAAAGGAAAATTTCCTCCAAGCAACATACATGAATAATCTACCCTCCCGTGTAGGGGCTTAATGGTGAGTTTGGATTGATGTGAGGAGAAAATGAAAAATTTACCCTTCAAAAAGCTCAAGTAAAATTGTTTTTAGACATGGAATCGATCAAAAATTAATTACGAATGGCTTGAAAATATAGGAATAATTATGAAAGGCTTGAAAATATAGGAGAACAACTCCATATTAAAAAATGATGGTTGAGATACCACATTTAGATATGTAAAACGAACCAAGTTACTCGAAACTCAGTCAAGTTCAATTCGATCATAGACTTATTCAATCTAGGCTTAAAATATAAACGAATTGAATCTCAACCATGCTCAATTTCAGACCAGAACCATCATATAGGCCCAATTTTGTGACCATGTCTAACAATTTGCAAGCTTTCTCAATTATAATTCCTATTTACTTGAACTTGATTAATGGTTTTGTTTAAAGTATATTAATCAATCAAAAAAGTATTACAGAAAGAATAAGTTTGAGGAGACAATTGAGCTTGACAACAAAATTATTATTGTTAAAAAGGAAAAAAAAACAAAATTATTATTGTTAAAAAAGAAAAAAATCTCAAACTAGTGTTCATAAATTATTTTTCAATTTAGGTCAATTTTAACACATCATATCCCATTAGGAAGGAAGGGGAGAGAGAAAGAGAAAGTGTGTTATGGGATCAAATTTGGTGGCTTAAATGGTGGAACTGTTACCAAAGGACAGGAGTTGATTAGATGAAGAATTTGAATTCAATAACGGACTATATCTCTTACAAAATAGTCAGTTAGGATAAGGATAATTATTAATCATTATTATTTTAATTTAGCTAAATGTTAGGAGTAGATTTTGGCTAAGGTTGATTATTTATTTGAATGTTTCAAGTAGATTTTAGGTAAGGTTGATTACTTGTTTGAATGCTTTGAATACTCTATTTAAAGAATGAGATTTATAAATAAAAAAAATTATTTCCTTTCAACTCTGTTTAATTTAAGACTTAGAGACACTCGAAATGCTCTACCAAAAGAAGCCCAGGACACATCATATTGTCCTAGTTTGACAAAATAGGTCGCCTACGCAAGAAAGATCCTTGTGCACTTCCTATTCATAAGCTAGATCATGACCAGCAATGGGATAAACTTAAAGGGGAGGTTAAATCCATAAGTGTTGGCCAAAAGATGTTAATCAAATTGATGGAGGAGATTTTTCAGTCGGTCCAATTAATGTCTAAAGTGTTGGTTTTTATAGCATATGGTTGAGAAAAATACCTCGAATGGAAGGATGAACTCTTTAAAATTTTTCCTGATGCACAGCAGAAGCATCTTGTTCTTAGTGATTCAGCCTTCCAAACTATTCTCAATTTTCTATTTCTAAATGGATGTGTGTGATCACTCTTTACAGATCACTTGACTCATTAATATATAAAAGATATTTATAAAAAGAGAGATACAGAGTTTGTATTAGAGAAGATCTCTAACTTTAGAGATTATCTCTAACTTTAGAGATTATCTCTTATCCACTCTCACACATATCTTATCTATATATATTATCCTAATATATATTTAGAAGATATGGTATCTTAAAAAAATCTTCTAACCATATCATCTTATCTAAATATATATTAATTATCTAAATATATAAAATAAATTATAAATAATTAGCTAACTGGACCTGGCCCATTAAGATAAAATTGAGCTAGCTTATGGACTGAAGGCCCATGGATTCCTAGCTCCAACTTAAAAGATATTTGGGCCTTGTCATCTCATGACAACCTATTATCTTTTAAATTAACCCAGGGCTATTCCACTAAAAGTCCTGAGTTGCACTCTTATAGTCCATGTTGAAATTCATTTAATTAAAACAACTTTTAATAAAATGAATTTTGGTCTTAGACCAATAATATCCACTTAATTAACCCTCCATTATAAACTCGTAATTAAGCTAGACTAAATGTCGAGCCCCTTAATTACATATTTATCCTAAGTCTCTATTTATCTATATTTTGATCATTCTCAATATTTCTATATTTGTAAATAATTTACAAATAAATATTGTTATTCAATAAATAATTTATTGAATAAACTGCAGCCACAAATTTAATGATCAAAAAGATAAATAGCTTAGGTGAGCGTATCAAAATGGATTCTATCTTGTAAGTATATGTTCCCACGATTCATGAAATTAAATCTCCAAGTTATCGAGATTTTGACCATTTATAAGATCTCACTCCGTGATAACTCAAATAGATTTAATTCATAAATGTGAGTTCATTACAAACTCAGGATTAAGGTTGATTAAGTTTATTAAAGCTTAAGTAAATTATGATTAAAGACATTTATTAACCATTCAATATGTATATCTCATATACATACTAACTTTTCTACTCAGAGTCACCACTTTAGTGATCAAGATAAATCACCCAATTAAGAAGTAGAAAAATTACAGGTTTAACATAATGAAATGCCCATTTCATTAATAGTTGTGAATTTACTTTTATTTATAAAACTTGTGATTTAAATCTTTCTGTATTGGCATCTTATGCCCAATACTTAAATCATATACTTTATAAATAAGGGACAAATAATGTTTGCTTAAATAAATAAATATTTTATTATATCCAGAAAAATAAACTAAAATAAAATGTCATTACATAAAACATGCTTTCAAGAGCACCAAAAAAATATAACTCTAACATAAAGGTGGTTCTCAAGGAAGTGGAGGCGGACATGATAAAGGTTCATTTTCATCCGAGGGTAGCAAAAATAAAGGAAGCCGGTCATCATCAGGAAATTTCCATCCAAGGTTTTCCAAGCTCAAATTTCCGCGATACAATGGTACCAGTTGGATTTGCAAGGTTGAGCAATATTTTGATTTTCAGCAAACTGATGAAGGAGAATAATTAGCTATGACAGGGTACCATCTTGATGGGGATGTACAATCGTGGTACCAATTTTTAAAAAATGAAGGGTGGCGTATGAATTGGGAGATCCTTAAATCAGAATTACAAAAGTATTATGGGCCAACGCAGTTCCAGAATTTCTTTGGCGATTTTACTAAGGCAAAGCAATCAGGAACCGTCTCCTAAACATAGCTGAACTGGTAAGTGGGTGTGCTGCCCACGTTATTATTGTTGGCAAGGTTTCGAGTCCCATGACCGTGACTCAAGTAGGAGGCATGGTTGAGAGGGCCGACCATGTGTCCTCCAGTTGACTCATCGGTAAAGCTCGATGGAGTTCGGGGTCACCCAAAAAAAAAAAAGAGCAGTCGGGAACTATGAGAGAATATCAAGTTGAATTTATGAAACTCATAAGCAAGGTTGGGCAACTCTTAGTGGATCAACAAATTTGGGGAGGGGTTTGGGATTATTAGTGGGCTAAAGGAAAATTTGAGGGTAGATGTTTCGGTAGGAGGCCCAACCATATTGCCTTCAGCTATTGGGCTTGCTAGGTTATATGAAGCTCAGAACTTGGACTTGAAGAGACCTACGATAGAGGTCAAGAAGAGTATAGCATCGTCAGCAAACTTAGGGGCACCACCGTTGCTTTCACCATCTCTATCTCAACCAAAGGTGCTGGTGATAAAAAAATTAAGCCCGATGGAGATGCGGGAGAGACGAGATAAGGGATTCTACTTTAACTGCGATGAAAAGTTCTCGCTAGGGCACCGGTGTAAATCTCTGTTCTACTTAGAAAGATGATTTGTAGAAGCTGATGCATCGTCTACTGAAACTTCTGCATTCCAGGAGGAGATGAAGGAAGAAAAGACAGCGCCGGCAATCGGTCTCCATATGATTTCCAGTACTCAGGAGCCCCAAACGATGTGTGTGATCGAAAAAATAAAGAATCGAAGGGTGACTGTCCTGCTGGACTCAGGAAATATACACGACTTTGTCAATGAACATATTACATCTGAGATAGGATTGCGACCGAAGAAAGGATAGCGATTTGAGGTTTCAATGGTTGATGGAAGCAAAATTACAAGTTTAAGGATATGCAGAGGGGTGTCAATCTTCATTCAAGGAAACCAATTTGTGGTGGATTTGTATTTGTTACCACTGGAGGGCTGTGACGTGGCGCACATTTACAACCCATTGAAGTTAGTATATATAATATATATATATATATATATATATATAAATCTTCACATCAATATAACAAACTCCTCAAAACAAAATAAAGAGTAAAGTGTAAGTGTAATGTGGTCCTATCAAAACCAGGAATGTGGTCCATAAGGAAGTGAACAATTTTATAGATGTACACACAAAATAACAGCAATTCTATATATTATCATGTTATCGATATGAAACATGATAAACAAATCTCAACATCATAAAGAAAATCTCAACACGTTATAATCATAACATTATCATTATCAATTCAATAGTTTAGTTCCAATATTATCATAATCAAGCAATAAACTAGGTTATTTACTTTACAAGACTAATCCGAAAAATTAACATCCTACTCAAATAACAGTCACTTGTGCACAGTCGATAAGTGAGTACAATCCTCACACACAATTCTGGGAAGTACTCACACATGAATTGCACTTGCCTAATGATCTATTTCTCATATACAGTTCTATACTATAACATGCCCATCTTAGGCATCTATATCATTATGTAGGTACTAGTCTACTAGTACGATAACTAGCATATCCTTGGGTAATTTAAGGACTATCACCCTTGGCTAATTTAAGGACTATCAATTCATGGATACGTATATAATTTATCTAAATATTTCTTAACCCCCAAACACAATCAAACATTTCTAAATTATAATCAACATCTCATCACTATATAATTCATTTCATAACATCTTATTATTCCCTTTTATTTCTCTTTATTGTATGAAACCTCATTCATATGTAATATGATAAATAGAGGGCCCGTTTGGTTTGAAATAATTTGATGAAAATCTCTGAAAATCTCTATAAATCTCTGTTAACTTTATATCACATCAACTTTTTTCTCTCACTGCACGTATTACGAACTCTCTCCAAACCACAATTTATCTCAATTTATTTCATTTTTTCTTACTCCAAACAATCCCAGAATATCATAACGTGCATGCATGTATCTTAGATTAATGTTAACTGAACAAACATAAGATAACGGAAAGGTGTGCAATGCAAAGTGGTGACTCTCCTCTCCTTCCTCCTTCTCTCCTTTCTTTCTTTGTCTTCCACCTCATTTTTTCACTCAAGCTCCCAAGATTACAATATTCACATGCATATGACTCTCTACATTTTTTCTCTAACTCCCAACTCCTTCAGCCCTCAAGACTCTCTCTCAAATCTTAGCCCTAAATTAACTCTAGTGGTACGTAAATCACCGTCAACCCATGCATGTAATGTTTATTTATATAGAGAAGTAATCGCCAATAAAGAAGACACTTGGAGACTTTCTAAACAAATGACATGCAGAAATATAGGTGGGTTACCCACCCAAGCAATGAATATATATATATATATATATTAAAACTCCGGTAATGAAAAACTATTAGGAAAACTATGTACGACAGCCGTACAAACAGATTGGCATACATACGTTGGTGTGGAGAGGCTCTCCAGGCTTAGAAATTTTTGGAGTTTAAATGCTAGGTTCGTGGAAAATGATCATTTTGTCTTCACAATAATATAATATCAAACTATGCCAATTACATAAATGAATGAAATACTTTGATAAATGTATGAATCATAATAAATATAGTGTTTGATTAAGAGATATAGAGATGAGATTGGATTGCTAAGCCTATGTATTCTATCACATCTCGTTTTGGCCTTTTTACTTGTTTATGATTCGAGAGATATTCAAAACCACCTCATTTGTATTATTTATCTCTATTTTCAAATTAATTTTTTGTTAAAATTAAAATGTATAAAATTATCTCATGTCAAATCACAACTTTTATCATTCTATATTTCAAATTATTAACATCATGTTATGCCAATTTTATATATTATCACAAGATTTTTATTTAATAAGCAAGTCTAGTTTGAATAAAAAAATTAAACCCGTTTAATAAATATGTTGAATTTGAATAACAATTTACTCAATCTTGTTTAATTATATAATTAATTAAATAATATACATCTAAAATATATTAATTAAATAATTTATATTTATATAATAATATAATATGTTTTTCATTTTAATAACCGCATTAATATAATTTATTGAATTTTTAAGTGAACTATTTTTATATTAGTAATTAAATCTTGATCAATAAAATCCAACAATAATATTTAAAATTTATATGTTATATATATATCTAATAATTACACACGTAATATTTCACATTTGAAAGAGATATAGATATAGCATATCAATCACAATAAATTAAAGTTATTTTTGTGAGTTACGAAATTTTAATTAATTAGAATGGATTTTTTTTTATGGTACAAAAGATTACTGATATTGAAGAGTTACTTACAAATAGCTTGGCCCATTATAAGGCTCACCTGGCCTCTTGCATTTATAAATGCACCGACTTTATACTAAAATATATATATATATATATATATAAGCTTCTTTTATGTTGTGTTAGAAACATAAATTTTTGGAGGAAGACAAAAAATAAAGAGAAAATAAAATTTATAATTTGTGTAATTTTTTTTTATACTTAACCAATAAAAGTTAGATTTTGTTGATAAATATCTATTTATTTTAATTTTATTTTTCTAATCAATAAAAAATAAAATAAATTTAATTTTTTCACTTTTCTCTTTTCACACAAATCTATAGTCTATTGACAAGGAGGAAATTAAACGACGCGATGGTTGTATAAAATAACAAAATCATTTTACTTTGTAGTGATTTAAATTTTTGTGCGCATTGGCGGGCTCATCAAAAATTGCCCTACTGGCTTAAAAAATTATATCAAAATTTCGTTAATTTTGTTTTTTCTTATAAATTATATTTTTTTCACTGTTATTAAAATTTGCTCCACTATATTTTTATTTTTAACCCTATTTATTTTAAAAATATAAATTTATCTCCACTAATTAATTACAAATTTTAAATCCATTCCTACTCTTATATATATATATATATATATGTAAATCCTAGTATGAAAATTTTGAAGGGAGTCACATCCAGGTTTAAAATAAATTGGGGAAGGAGGAATTTTATAGTTTAAAAGTTGTGGTTTTAAATATTGGATTTAAAATAAATATTTATAAAAAAAATATACATTTAGAGAAATGGCCAGATTGATTAATAAATGTTACGAATTTAAACCTTCTAAATTTTTACCCCTAGAATTTACTTTTGGCAAAATATTAAGAAAAATAGATAAATAATAGTAATAAAAGAATTTACGTGAAAATTTTCTAAACCGGAGAAAAATCACAGTCACTCAGAAAAGAAAATTCACTATGTGAAAATTTTTTACAATCACACAATTTTTCCTCTCACCTGATACCCCAAAACATCCTGAAAGAAATTCCTTAACAAAACTTCAACTCTCACCTCATAAAAAAAGAATTTAACTAGAGTCTAAATTCACTATTTAAAACTTTGACTGGTCTATTTTTACCAAAGAAAATAAGTCTTTATTTATAATTTCACAAGACCTCTCTCCCTTTGTGAGCAAATTGATGTCAAATTCCCAAAGGAGACTTGGCTCCCTACTATTTTTTTCAACTCTTCGTCTGCTCTTTTTAAGTCTCAACCCTTTATTTTGTTCAACGGCTAAAAAAAAAAATTTTTGTGGGTTCCATTACCATTGCCAACTTACGTATTATTGCATATAAGCAATAACTCCACTCAAAAGGATCGTGAATCTTCGTGAGATTTTAATTGAATTTGTAAAATAAACTTTTGATAATATACCAAACACTCTTAAAATGGTTTGAATTTCCATGTTGATTTAGATAGTATTTTTGTTTCTTTTATGTATTTCGTTACTCTTTACAATTTTAATTTCAAATTTGTATTCATTTCCTCAATTCCAAATAATTTAAACATTTTCAGAGAAGATATTTATAAACAATATTTTTCATGAGTATTTTTTTTTTTGACAAATATAATTTTGAGAGGTCATAAACTCAAATCTTATTATCAATGTTTAATACTTGTTTATTATTGTGTACTTTATTTATATTATTACCCTTCATTTTTTTAACTTATTTATCTCTTTAAGGCAGTCGAGCTCCATGTGATCAAGGGGAAGTCAAGATATTGTGGTATATATTTTGTATTCATTTCTTAATAGTTTAGGTGACATTTGGTTTACATTTCTATTTTGTGTGTCATGTTTTAAAAATCCTAAAATATGAAAAACAGAAAATGTATTTTTTTAAAAGATAACAGAAAACGTATTTAGTTTGACATTTTTTATTTTTTGTATTTTAAGATTCTTCTTGTTTTTGGTTAAATTTATATATAAACTTATTTTCTATTTTTAAAACAAATTTTGAAATACAAGTGACTAAATATATTTTCAGGTATTTTACTTATTTCAAAACGTAAAATAGAAAACATATTCAAAATATGTATATTAAATGGCAACCTTAATATTTTAGGTGAGATAGCTGGTAATAATTAATTAGAAAAAATAGATGATAAGTTAGAAATTCTTCTTCCTACATGAAAATTTGAGTACAAGTCCACCTATCAAAGGCAATATCAACTCTCACAATCTCTCCTCCCGATTTATAGTCATGCAGTGCGTATGTTCACTTTGACTAAATTTTTTGTCGTCATATTAACTATTCCTATTTCCTAGAGGGACTTAAAATATCATATGCTAACATGGATATGAATTCCAAGGTTAATTTAGTCACTTCCAAGCAATAAAATTCTTTAAATCCACCCCTTTTTAGAAATTACTACAAGGCTCCAGTAATATATATAACTCGTATTTAAGATTACAGAGGTGGTCAATGATTAACGTTCGGAATTAAGAAGGAAATTTCCCTCCAAGCAGCATACATGAATAATCTGCCACTCACTTAAGGGGTTTAATAATGAGTTTGGATTGATGTGAGCAGAAAATGAAAAACTTATCCTTCAAAAAACTTAAGTAGAATTGTCATTAGATTTGGAATCGATCAAATCTTAATTAGGAATGACTTTAGGATATAGAAAAACCACTTCATATTAAAAAGTGATGCTTGAGATGTCATATTTAGGAACAAACCAAATTATTCGGGACTCAGTCAAGTTTAATTCAATCATAAACTCACTCAGTCTCGATTCGAAATATAAACAAACCGAATTTCAATCATAATTCTAAACTTGTTATATGATCGAACCTAATAAGAGTGTGGCTATCAAATTATTTTAGCTCGACTCGAGACCAATTTGATCAAAGGATCGCTAAGGTTCAACTCAAAATATAATGAAATCAAAGCTAGATAATTTTTTTGAGCTCCTAAAGCTTAACAAGCATAATTCAAACACTCATCGACTTGATTCGGTTCATTTATAACTCTAATCATATTCCACAAGCTAAACTATAGCATGAATGACAAATATGGAAAATTTAAGAACTCTTGTGATAATCAACGTTCATGATACTTAATGTATTTCACAAGACTCAACAACCTTATATGTAAACTGGTCAGGACAAAGCAGAAATCATGCATGACTTCAGACCAGAACCATCATATAAGGCCAATTTTGTGACCATGTCTACCAATTAGCAAGCTTTCTCAGTTATAATACCTATTTCCTTGAAATTAATTAATAGTTCTGTTTAATGTATATTAGTTAATTAAAAAAGTATTACAAAAAGAGTAAGTTTGAGGAGACAATCAGGTTTAAGTATTATTTTTGTTTAAAAAAATGAAAAATCTCAAACTATAATTCTCTTAAATTATTTTCAATTTAGATCAATTTTAACACATATCCCATTAGGAAGGAGGGAGGGAGGGAGGCAGAGAGACAGAGAGAAAAAATTAATGATTCTAACTCTCTACAATTAGCAATTGTCTGATTTCAGAATATATCAATTAAAGCAAATGCATTAAGCTAGCAAATGGTTTTCCCAATCAGTAATCTTCTGCCTGCATTGTTTGATACCTCTTCTGCAGTCATATGTGACTAGAAAAGATAAATAAACAAAGATAATAATTGAATGAGAGTAACATATTTCGAAATACTTATATTGTGTCCATGTGTGTGTGTGTGTGTGTATATATATTCGAAATACATACACGCTAAAGACACCATAACCAATGCAAGCAATCACTCATTCTGTGCAGCCAGAGCCTACCAGCAAAAACCAATTTCACGATATTTATTAATTGGCATCATGAAATGGGATGGAAATCAAAAAAAACCCAACGTTCTCTTCACCACTTACCCAAATCTGATTCCGTACAGAAAAAATTAAAGTAAATAGAGAAAAAAATTGAGTAAAAGAAAAAGAAGTAAAAGGAAGGAGGAGAGATTAAGGAAAGAAAATACAGGCACCATTTCAATCGATATTCTTCATGATTTAAGTCGCAAATCATCAAGTATATCAGAAATCGTAACAATTTCAAGTTTTTAATAGACTAATAAATTTTTAAGAAAATTAAAAATTAAATTAAATTAAATTAAAGATTACAATCTTTCAGTAATTCTATTCAAAATAAACTATCTAAAGTAATAAAAATAAAAATAAGCAATTCAACCAAAGGCCCACAAGATTTACTAGTATCACTTGAAGCAACTTGGGAACATGCTAAACCTTCAGAGAGAGAGAGAGAGAGAGAGAGAGAGAGAGAAGAGGAACTTCTGAATGTGCTGGAACAGAACATTGACCCTAGCTCAAGGCCTCCTTAGGCTCACACTTGAGAAGATGCCCCTCATGAACATATATAGATCCTGTGGCAATGTTAATTAAGACTTTTTTCTCTCTCTATATCTCTCCTGCATGGCACATGTTATGTTACAATTAATCTAAAAAATGGGGAAGTAGTTTCAAAAGAGCTCTAGTTTGGAAATTTTTTTAATTCTAACAACATGCGAGTCAAAAACTACAATCTCCCCTAACCCAAAAATAAAGAAAACAAAATATATATATATATATATATATGGATAAGCTACAAAAGTAAATTGGAAAGTTTGAATGAAGAAAAAGAGGAATGGTAACTCCATATCTGCAGCTCAGACAATCTCTCCTGGCGTAAACAAACATCATTTATTTACAGAATCAATAGTTTCTATTTGACTTTTCCGAAAGCATTCACAAGGGATAAGTCACAGAATGAACAAGAAGAAAGCAAACTATTTTTCACCGCTTTTAAGTTAGAATGCAAAAAGGGAACTTCACAAAGCCAGCTTGTAGTTCCATCTTCCTGCCTATTAAGGCATGTAGAACAAACAGAAATAGAAAGAAAACAAAAACAACAGAAACGCCAAATTAATCTGAGTCTGAAGAAGATGATTCATCACTGGTATCAGCTCCACCGCCAACACTATCTGAGAATAGCACATCTTCATAGTCAAGATGCCACGGGTCCTTGAACACTGTGATTCGCTCACACTTGCCTGCTAGATCACCCTGTAATTCCACATACCAACATCCTTGAATATCAAGATGGGTAAGCTCCTTACACTTGGTGACAATAGCATTGAGACCCTTGTCGCCAAAGGAGCCAAAGCCAAGTTCAAGTTTGCAGAGCCTCGTCATTGTCTCAGCTATGGTCATTGCCTCGGCGTCATTCATCGGAGAAGTCCATTCTGGTGGAGGCATGTTCCTTTTCAAGTGGATCAGGGACTTGCACTGCTTTCCAAAAGCTTCAAGACCTTTGCAAGTGATCTCTAAACAATTGCTAATGTCCAAGACTGAGAGATTCACAAGTAATTCAGCATGCTTCTCAACCATCTTATCAGTGACCCCACTCATAGGAATTTGCAGGATTTTGAGGCATCTTCCACTAAAAGTACAAAGGGGAAAAAATAAGAACAGACATGGAAAAGAAAATGTTTCAGGATAACAATCATCTTCAACTCCTGGAAAAGCAATACGAAGCTCACGCACTTCATAAGAACTTTATTTATTGCTGTACGTACGAACTTAATAACAATGAAAAAGTAACTATATGAGTAATTAATCAAAGAAAAAACCGTAAAAAGAACAATTAGGAGAGGCTTGGTTAAAGGTTTTGCGTCTGTACTCTATAGTTTATACAAGTATAAAGGAAGAGTAAGACAACATTGCCAAATAGTGACATGAAGAACTAGAGAAGTACTATGCTATATGGTTCTGGCAACTCGCGAACATTCGGACCATTCAAAGCATTTTGATCTCAAATAGCAACAAATATATGGGGTTTAAACTGTTATTAAGATCAAAAAACTGCAGATGAAGAAAAGTAAACCAAATCCAAATTATATTCTCCATAAAAATAAAATATATTTTTGCATGTGTATAGATGGATACATTACCAGAACAGAAAATTGCCAACATCGATGAAGAGGAACATAATGCACATAAAAACATTCATTAAATTAACAAATAGAACATAAATTAACCATTGTCCATAATTAACATTGCTAGATTTCAACCAAGAGAAAGTTCGGTAAATTCCATGACAACATTAGCAAACGAATATTTGATAATGAATTAAAATCTTCATGCCACATGACAATAAGAAGAAAATTAATGGGGTTTTTCCAGTTGTGTTTTGTTATATAAAATTGAATATAACACGTAAACAAAAGGTGGAAAATGGTCCTTTTTTAGTTCACAGTGCATCAACATCACAAACAAATGAATGCATATATATTAAATGAAAAATGGCACCTTTCCATAGTATAGGAAAACTTGAAAACCCAAAACCAAGCTGGCAAATCTAGGCATACGTTGGAAAAAAAAAAAAAAAGCGACATATTCGTTACTTATTAATTTTATATTTTATGTTGACAAATAAACTTTGAAAAATAAATGAATCATCAAAGGACAAAGGATCAGGGTTTGAGTCAACCCCAATGAATGGAACAGAGACCATTTGTGTCAAAACAAAGTGCCAGCCCAAAGTATCCTTGAAATGCCAATAAGGGGCGAGGAATTGAGAGAAGATGCATGCTATGTCTTGAAAGATAGGTGAGATGCTATGTTTTCAGGGGGACCAAGCAGTATGGTAGAACTTGTGTGATGAGCAACTTGATTGCAACAGTAATCTATCTGAAAATTGTGATGCCATGTCTGAGAGGTAGCATGTGGCTAGCTGGTCAAGCGATACAATCATCTCTAATATATAAAGGTAAAACTCCCTTTGATGTGCAGTATGTTGAAACCGTGTCACAATTTTTAATGACTTAAACTCTCCTTAACTGCTAATTTTTTCTGAAGTTTTAACTGCTTGAAAATTTGAATTTGAGTACTAATATAGATAGAGAGGTACTAAGGATGAAAACAAAATTTTAAAAAAAAAGGACAGAAGGCACTGTATGTGACCTGGTGCCACGCGGGTCACCAATCTCGCCCGGACTCTGGTCGCGATGACCACATCATATCACCCCTCCTGTTGCCACCCGCAACAAGAGGCATTCCAGACCGCTAACATCTCTCGCGTCAATCAACTCACAGCAAGGGGCATTTCACAATATTCCCCTTTCCGTGACGATTAGTCCATGATGAAGACATTCCCAAGCAAACTATCACAACACTCACCCCTTGAGGTAGTACCAAGGCTTGAAGAAAATCACTTCACTTTCACGTGGGATCACTTGGGACAAGTGGATTGGAGGCTACAGTTGAGGGACTCATCGAGGCATTACCTCAGCCAGCCCAGAGTGAGAGCTGCCCTTATATTTAATACACCCGTAACAATATTTAATAACCTCAATTACAGCTGCCACGTGGCCATCCCTCATTCAACCTCAAGTCCCATTACTGTTGACCCTCCTATCCCAGACTGACATTTGAAAATCCTTCACCTCTATCAAAAATGCCTATCCTTCAGACTTACCATCAAAGTACAATCATAACCATCATTAGTAGCAAACCTTCTGACGCACTCAACCTTATATCAGCCCCTCATACGAGCAGGTAATCATTGGCTATCACCCACCGTTATATATATATATACATGTGACCATTCCCCACATTTAAGAAGCACAATGAATACACCTACCACCTTCCCCAAACCATTCACTCTCTCTTTCTCTCTCTGTCATGCTCCGGGCTTCCAACTCTCGTCCCTGCCACCTCCAACAAGGTTACGTCATTATCTATGGCAAGTATAGTTTCCAAACGATCGAAGAACTCCACATCATTTTGATCCCCCACCATCACAAAAGTAGAGAAAGGATGGAGATGGGTAGAAGATGAGAAGAAAACTAAAGAGGCGGAAGAACACAAGAAGTGGAGGAAAAGAGAAGACACACAAAGTACGCCTACATAAAGTAGGCCTCCACCTTTGTCACCTAAAAAGAGAGGGGGCCATCAAATCTCCCAACCCCCCCCCCCCCAAAAAAAAAAAAACCAAAAAAAAGGCCTAATGTAGTACAACAGAGAATGGTTTTCCTTGAGGTCCACAATGAGATGTTGCAAAACTTTCCAAGAGTGGTCCCCAGGACACCTGGAGCTCTCACAAATGATGCTTGGTGGCTAAGCCAGGAAGAGCACCTATACAAGGTAAAATTGAGCGCCGTCTAAACTAGAAAAGGAGCAAAGGGAAAACTCTGGTGAGATATATACCTCCAGACTAAGAACATTGCAGTCTTACTGAACCCGAGCAGCGCCATTCTCAGCCTCTCTATACCTATCCAGACCAAATTCATCCTTCGGATCGAGATCCATCGAACCCAGGGCCTCCACATTTTTTTTTCCTTTAATTTCTTTAATAAGAGGCACAAAAAGATGGCACAGTGAAGTTCCATAATGAAGCAACATTAAAAGCAATCAAAACGGTTTTATAACCTCAAAACCCAACAATCTGGTTTTGCCTTTTCCTTTTCCCCTTAATTAGCCCCTCAAAATTATATATATATATATATATATATATATATATATTTATATATATACACACACCCAAATACAAGCGTGTGTTTATATGGCAAATCCCAAAAACCCACACATATCGTAAACGCACAGTTATGGCATACCAACCTTGTTGTGCATATAAAACATACATGGATACGCATATAGCATTTCTATATCTATATCTATGTATGCGTCATACAGACATATATAAACAATGAGATACCGGTTTGCGGCGAAGGAGAAGCCAGCATTGCCAAGCTTGTAGACGGAGAGGCGCCTGAAGGTGCATTTGCTGCGACGGACGAGCTTCCGAACGGCTGAATCGACGAGGTCGGGGCGGTTGGTCCTGCGGCACCACTGCTCGATGTCGATGTCAGTCCAGCAGTAGGGCCCGGCCACCGCCGTCAGCCACGACTTGCATACCAGAGCCAGCGACCTCCACCTCTCCTCCGCCGGTATCCTCGAGAATATCACCGCTAGCAACTCCGGGTTCAGCGCCTCCCATGGTCCCTCCGCCTCCACATCGTCTTCCCTGTCCCCACCACGCAACCTCTTGCTATTCTCACTCATCTGTGTCTGTCTCGATATCGCTCTCTCTCACTTTCTCTAGAAATGAAAACGCAAAGACTCTTGAAAGGAATTTCCCGTTTGTAGCAACGGAAGTCTGCGCTGGTTGCATCGATTAAGCGACACATGGCGGTTTTTCTTTGCATGAATTGCACATATCCGACGGCTGAGATTGTCTTACATGTGATTACCAAGGGGTTAATTTGGATTTAAAAAAAAAAAAAAAGCCACCCAGCTTTTTTTGGCTTTTTTTTTCTCGTCCTATATTGTTTTGTTTTGTTTTTTTACCAAAATTTATTTTTCTTTTAAAAAATATATCTTTTACATGAGTTAATCACGTTCTTTAAAAGAAACAATCAAAAAATTTTGATTTGTTTAAATAAAAGCTATCTGTTTGACTTAAAAAAATAAAAAAATTAGATTTTTTTTAAATTTTTATCTAAATGAATGTGAATTTTTTAAAATTTAATTTTTATGAATGTAGTTAACACACTTAAAAATTTTAATTTTTATAAATAAAATCAAATTTTAATAAGAATAATAATATAAGATGAAAAAATTACCCAAAAAATCAGAAAATTATTTTGAATCCAAACAAAGCCGAACAACTTATGCGTAGATCTTATCAAATTTTGAAACAAAAATACTAATCGTGCCTTCTGGGTCCCAATTGGACGCAGCTTTTAATAAAAACCTACCTTTTTTGGTCTTTTATAATATTTTTCAACAAAATTTTCAATATATATGTGTATATCAAAGGCCTTTTAACTATATATTTTCATCTTAATAAATTTATTGCATCAAAAATTTTTATTAAAAAATAATTTAAAAAAATTACATTATCTAAATTTATCTTACTAGATAATATAAAGTCAAATCCTCATTAGTTTATTGTATCAATCGATAAATTAATTATAAAATAAATAGATGATAAATGTGAGAATGGTCACAAGATACTCATTAAAATCCAATCACATAACGCATAATAATATTTTGTACTGTGACGGGTTATACAAGAGAAAAGTGCGAAACATTATTAGAAAAATACACTATTAGAAATAATAATGGTGGTTGTTAAAAAGGGGTAATGGTCACTAAAACATATTAGCGACCGTTTGACAATTATCGGATAAAGGTCGCAAATGTGTCGCCACTAAAAACTATTAGTGAGATCGCCTTGGGGATCGTCATAATATTAGCGATCAAAGTGGCGAGCACCAGCGAATTTACTCCGGAAACATTAGTGACCGCTTAAATTATTATTAGGTGATCACTAATACTTTTCCGTGTACTTCATGCCAATCCCTGCCATATGGTAGAAAGTCATTAGTGACTACCTTGTGCCCATTATTTTAATTATTTTTTATATTAATTTTTAAATTCTTTTATTATTTTACATTATTTATTTTTAAATATTTATTTCTAAATTAATTTTTTATTATAATTTAAATTACACCAGTATTACATGGACATGTAATAAAATTTTTTAAAATAAAATAAAGCAAAAATGTTCATTTATATATACAAAAACAATACAAAATTTAATTACAAAGTTTGTTATGTATAAATGTACACAAAAGGAAAAAAATAATTAATTTTACAAAATATGAAAATAGAAAATAAGTCAGTCAAATGAAAATCACCCTAGTCCAGTTCAGGAGGACCAACTGCCATCATTCAAGTCCTATAATAAAACAATAAGCGAATGAGAAAGTGACAATAAAACACAAATAAATTTATAAAATTTTAATTAGTTATAAGTACAAAAATTAATATTCCTAACTTAAGGAGGGGAAGGATGGCTCTAACTCTAAGATAAGCATTTCTCTATCTCAACCATCATTTCAGTCTAAAGTGATGCCTCTTACACGCCCATCTCCGCACAAAGGGTTTGGAACAGGTCCTCGTCGCGATGTCTGGCCTAGGAGGAACTAGTTGCGGATGCCTCTATTCATGTGGTTGACCGACGTGGAATGCCTGTCCCTTGCATGAGCATATATCTGTAGCTATCACGTTCGATGATAGAGTAAAATATCCCATTCCTCCTCGCTTGGGACTCCCTATCATCTACCTGCAACTCAGCTAGATGCACCTTAAACTAAGTTTAAGGAAAACAAGACAAGATCGATAATTAAATATCATTAATTAACTGTTATTAATTACCTAATTATGATATTTTAATATTATTATTTTACCAAATTTCTATTATATTATTAATATTGGATTCGATTTGACCCAAGTAAGATTATAGATTTGTGTATTAGTTATTAATTTAACCAATTAAATATTGTTAATTAGCTATCATTAATTACCTAATTATGAAATTATAATATTATTATTTTACCTAATTTTATTATATTATTAATATTGAATTGGATTAGGCCCAAGAAAGATATTGGATTGAGCCCAAGTAAAATTAAGAGTTTGTGTATTAGTTATTAATTTAACTAATTAAATATTATTAATTAACTATTATTAATTACCTAATTATAATATTATAATATTATTATTTTATCTAATAACATAATATAATAAAATATTATAATCAATTATAGACACTATTAGAATAATTTTATTTACAACAACAAAGCCCAACCTTACAAATAACAAATAGTATAGGAATATCTAAACCAAAAAACAAAAAAGTTGATAAACTTACCTGAGAAAGAGAAAAGATTGATAACTAAATATTTTTGTCAAAATCAACAAATAAACTCAAATGCACAGGCAAAATTAAAAAAAAAAAAAGTTGTTAGTGTATATATATATATATAGACAGGGAGAAATTTGGGGCTAGGATGAAGAAAAAGGAAGAAGAAGGGAAGAAAAGAGGGAGTGGTACCTGCTTCGGCGATTGGCGGCTGTGATGTTGCGACGGGAGGAGGAACCAACAAAGAGAGAGAAGAGAAAGAAAGCACAGGAATAGAGGGTGCGTGGAAGGAAAAAAGAAAGAGGGGGAGAGAAAAAAGAGAGGGGAGAAAAAAAAGTTTTAATACTAATATTTAGTTTATATTGGCGACCACCAAAAGCGGTCGCTAAAACCATCTCGAATAATACACGAGTGATCGTCAAAGCAATCGTCTGAGTGTTTTCGTCGCGATTATTCCTTGTCATAGATAACTACGACCCGTATTGAGTGACTGCTTTTGCTTTAATAGTGACCGCCAACAGTAGTCGCCCGAAGTTTTCTAGCGCAAATAACAATTCCTCCAGTAGTGTTGCTCTTTAATGGGTGCGCACACATTAACAAATTCCTAAATATAATTAATTTATTATATAAGATAGTTTCATTAATTTATTGTATTAGATAACTTAGATAATTAATTTTTATCCTTATTAATTTATTGTATTAATCGTAAATAATTAATTTTTATCCTTATAATTTATTGTGTTAGATATAAATTAATTGTAAAAAAAATTAGAAGATAATCATAATACATTTATTGTCTTAAATAATTATTTTAATTTGTTGCACGAAATAAATTAGGTAAGTACTTATATTATTATATAATCTATTTATTTGATAAATCAGATTTTAATCAGAATAAATAAGTTATATAATTAGTATATTGTATTAAAAAACAATTTATTTTTTCTTCAGAAAGAATTACGTGCTCTACTTTTATTTTATTTGATAATAATAAGTCAAATCCTTATTAATTATAGTTTAGATAATAAACTAATATAAAATAATTAGATGACAAAAAAATTAATTTATTTTGGTGGAGAGTTTATTTAATTTATTCTATTATATCAATAGATAATTTATTTTATTTGATAAATTTGGTAATTTGCTACATTAAATAAATTAGGCAATGAATTTATTGAATAATTGAATTAAGGAATAACTTTTAAACAAATGCACTGTCAGCTATTATTTTATTAGATAATAAGCCAAATCCTCATAATTGAAGTTAATAAAAAATAATGCATTTTGCGTTTCAGTGGTTAACTTATGGATTGCATGCACATTAATTATATTAATAAACATTAAGTAATAGTATATTATTATGATCAATTATCAAATATATATACACATCAAATTTTTATATAAATATATGATTGTTAGTTAAAAGTAATGTATTTTCTTTTTGTTTTCAAATTATAGTACCAAACACAATTTTATTATGTTTTGTTTTTAAATTCAATTTCTAAATGGATTAACCAATCACATTTTTTAATTCCGAAAACAAATTTTAGAATAAATAGTTTCAGAACATTTATATATGATTTGATTCGCGTTTGGAATCACCCAAAAAAATTAAAAATTTCTCCAACTTCCAACGTTCTTCAAATTTCTCAAAATTTTCTCCTAATTTATTTAATTTTCTTCAACTTTTATAAATTTTAACTAAATACTTAATTTTTTTCCAAAAGCATGCATGATAACACCAAAACAGGAGTTGCAAAAGGTTTCATTTTTTGGCACTCCACATGCACTTTTAATCAAACTGGCCGTCAAGAGCTTCTTTGGTATTAGTTTTAGAAAAGTGTTTCCAAAAGGGTATTTTTAGAAAATATTTTGAAAATTAATTTGTAATTGAAAAAATATATTTTACAATTTTATTTCAAAATTAAATTTTTTATAAAAAAAATAACAAGTAAATAAAAATGCAAATAAATTATAAATATTATCATACCCTCGATTTTTCCATAAATCAAGAAGTGAGTACACACATGCAAATCATCTTATCAACCAACCCTAGTTCTTGTCTTGACTAGAATGATACCACAAGATAGTATAAAATAAAATAGAAAACATAATCCTAAAATAATAATTAAGACTCCTCACATTTACAGCCCGATTGAAGTTAGTATGTATAATATATGCAGAAATCTTCAAATCAATTTCCCAAATCTCTTAAAACAAAATAAAGAGTTTAAGTGTAAGTTCAAAGCAGTTATGCCTTGTGACTAGGTAGTACGATCTATCTATAATGAGTGGTCCTATCAAAACCTGCAATGAGATTTGTAGAAAAATGAGCAATTACATAGATGTCCCCACAAAATAACAGCAATTCCATGTAATATCATGCTACCCATATGAAACATGATAAACAAAATCTCAAAATGATAAAGAAAATCTAATCATAACATCATCATCATCAATTCAATAATTCAATTCCAACATTATCATAATCAATCAATAAAAGCAATAAACTGGGTTAGGTACTTTACAAGACTGATTCAAAAACTCAGCATTCTACCCAAGTAATTAACAATCACGTGCACACAATTGGTGATGACATTATAATAACCTGAATATTTTTTTCCTTAATTAATTTTCCTTAAGTGTGGTGATATTTATTATAGTAAATATCTAGAAAATTAAGGATTTGAAAATTTTTGGAATGATAAAATTAGTTGGAAATGTTTTCGGATTTAATTTCACCATTTGTGGGAGTTTAATGTAAAATTTCTAAATTTTTATCCAAACAATTCCTAACCCAATTACCTATTTGGTTCAACCTAAGCCCATTAACACATGGGTCAACCCATCATTCGACTCACCTCAACTTACTTCAACTCACTTTATTACTCACTGAGTTGACTCATAAATAGTAACTCTCAATCATTTTCCTGCAAACCTTATCTTCTTCCATCCATCCTCCCATACTTCTCTCAAATTATTTGGTTAATTAGTCAAAAAGAAGCAAGATTCTCGGATCATGCCATGTATTATACATTCAAGACCTCACATTAAAGACTTTGAAGCATCTCTCAAATTATTTGGTTAAATAGTCAAAAAGAAGCAAGATTCCCGGATCATGCCACCTATTGTACATTCAAGACTCTACATTAAAGTATTTGAAGCACGGGAAGTGGAGGTTGTCTTCTCCCCCGACACTTCCCCTACACCCCCATGGCTTCTTATAAAACACTTACTCTCTATGAAAGAAAAAAAAAATTTCTAAGGTTTTCAAAGAACTATAAGGTTTGCGTGTTTTTAAAAAAAAAAAATTATTATCAAGTGTTGGTTGGAGATTTGGTGGTGCTTGGAGGATGAAGAAAAGCTTAGAACTTTTCAGTTCGATTGGTGTTTAAAGCTAAACTCCTCTTCCTTCTTAGACTTGGTCACCAATATCTTCATTAAGGTAGAATGATGAACCTCCTAGAATGTGTTTGATGCCTTCAATTTCAACTAGAATGAACATGTGTAGGATTAACTTGAAGTTGAAGCATTTTCTAGGTTTGAAATATGAAACTTGATTGTGATAAAAGAAAATTTTTAGTTAATTATCTTCATAACTTGTAATATTGAATTTATATTTACATGTTTGAGTTTGTATTCTTGGTTGGTTAGTGTTCATATGTACTTATAATGATGGAGTTGGACATCCTAATGAGAAAAAAAAAAAAAAGAATACTCCACATCTTGGGCGCAGGAAAGTCGAAACTTTGACCTGATGTAGCCCAGCATGCCGACAGCTCTTTGTTTATAACTTCTGACATGATTTTGACCCCTAAGACAGTAGACTTAGGCTTCGGCTAAAACATAAACTTGTGGCCCTTTAAGTTTTCTTTCCAACCCAAAAAGATTTGCATCAATCCGATTTGTGAGTCAAAAGTTATGTCCAAAAAACTGAACACATGTAAAACTATATTTTCTAAACAAACTAAATTCAAGACTGTTTTTGAATCTTTAGACTTTAGAATTTTAAAAAGTGTAAAACATGAAATTTGTAGGTCTTGAAGTCTAGTTTCGATAAATATAAAGTTTATAGATATCGGAGTTCTGCTCTATTTTATATGAATTTTCTTTCAAGCTACTATCTCTACTTAGCCTTTAATAGATGCTTATTCATTTTTTTTTATACAAGAATTTTATGTCTATAGATTGATTTAAATGTCCAATTACCCTCTATTAGTTATAGATATGTTAATGATTTTCATTCATGTGTAATTTTGTTCACAAGGCCTAATCTAGTAAAGCACTTATACTGATTGATGAAATACTGAAATGGACTGTTAAGTTGATACTACTTAGTTATCTTCTAGTTGATATGAAACTATTTTAAATTGGATATTATATATTGTTTTGACACTCTAATATTTATGATAACTGACTTAGACAATCAGTTTCATTATGGATAGTTGGATAACTTATTCAAACTAAAATGGTTAAGTAAAATCAAGTGTTTAATAAAATGACCAAATGAAACAATAGACTTGTTTTTCCCTCATTTGGTTTTCCTTAAATGAATTTGATTTATTTTAATTGATTTTTTTAGGCATTGTTTTGTCAACCTAGCAAGTTATATAACTCTATTTTTATGATTAGGTGAATTTAATAAAACTTATTTAAATATTTTCCTAAACATTGGAATAACTCTATAGACATTTGTGGATATCTTGAAGTCGAAAACCTATGACAAGGGTTTGGTTATAAATAAGATGATGATTGAAATTTATTCAAATTATTTTGAATAATGTTATTCTTCTACCAAATCAAAAGTTTAAAAAGTATTAGTTTCATAATCTCACATTGGCTTAATTATTCAATTGATGTACTATACTCTCCAGTTAGAATAAAATAAAACTTATAAATTTTTCTAAAGTTAAATATAAGCCCAAAGAACTATTTATTATATTTATATTCCATAAAATAATAAAATAAAAAAGAAAAAGAGGCAAAAATCGAGATCGAAGCCAATGAGGTTCGAACTCGTGACTTCAAATCGCGACTAGGGTCGCCCCTATTGAGCTGCCAACCTCGACTTAATTAATATACCATTAGAAAAAATATTATTCTTATCAAAAGTAGGACGACAAACTTGTCAAAAGAATTAACTAAAATACTAATTCTAATTCTAAATTATTTCTAACTACTTGCTACTTGTTAATTTATATGTAGTACCTACCTTTTGTGATAATAATATTGGTGACTATGTTAAATCTTTGATTTATTGAGAATTATTATTGAATTATGGATTTAGATAAAATACTTAAAATTATACTGCATGTGACTGAATAATCCCACTTAGGATTAATCGCCCGGGAACATTGCCGGTTATTATTAAAAATGTATTATTTTCATACAAGGTACCATTGGGAATGTAAAATGGTGCGAAGAAATTAAGGCACTCGGTGCTAAAGTTATCTTTGGCAATGGGGTGATGGGTAGGTAAAAATAGCTTTTTTAGTAAAGATAGGAACATATACATTTTGTTTGGGAGATGCTCCCTTCTGACCTGGCCTGTTAGATAGCTGGTCACGATGGCTAGGCTTTTGGTGGGTGACATTGTCAGAGTACATTGGATGCTAAGCCCGTAAAGTCACTGGTTCACAAGGTTGGGGGTAGAGAAGGATAGGAGTATGATTACCATAGGAGAATTTAGATTAAACCCCTTTATCAAATTTTACTATAACTGGCAACTTCTTTTGCTTTTATATGAATGATATGTTGAAATTATTTAATTATATTTAATTCATTTTAATGAATATTTTATAAAAAGATGTAGAAAAAATATATAAAACCTGTATCGCTATGGGGTTTGATCCCAATACCTTAAAGATCTGAATATGAGATCCATACCACTGCGACACCAATTTCATTGTGGTATAAACAACAACATTAAACTATTTGACATGTAAGTGAAATAGTAGTTAAAGTGACGACCTCATCAAACTGTTGTAAGTATAATTTACATTATTCAGTTGGATCTATTAAATTATTTGTTGTATGAACAGTATGCCACCTAATCACATTCACTGTATTGGATTACCTAATACAATGTAGTATTATGACCACTACATATGGGCACCTAGGAGATTCTAATTACTAGGCTTTATTAACTCACCTCTTTGTGAGAATATTTTTCAGGATATTGAGCATAGGAATACTGAAGATGAACTAAAAAGAGATTAATTTCTCTTAAATATTCCATCAGAAGAGCTATCTATTTTTTTTCTTGCGCAGCACTGGTAGACCCTCTTTATAATTGTGGTTTGTAATAATAATTGTTGGATGATTGTAATCATTAAATTTAAATCTAGTTTGCTTTTATTTGGTATGTAATGTTAATCGCATGGTTAAGACGCTTTGATGGCACTGTAATACTATTCTCTATATTTAGTTTGTATTCTATAGTTGAATCCTACCAAATGATTTAGTCTAATGGCTTATAAATATTATTTGGTATAAACTAGAGATTTTGAATAACGCCAGTTTGGAGGAAAATTTAGGGTGTGACAGCGTATTATTATCATTTTATTTTTATACCTAACAAATAATCTCAAGTCACCCTTGGGTATTTGGGTTATGAAAATCCGAGGCGTGATAGCATGTCTGGAACATATCGAACATCCTTCAATATCAATTTGCAACCAATGCCGGTTGTTAAGCAAATATCTCCCTTACCAGCAATCTTAGACGTTCCATTATTTTCCATCCTAACATGACCAAAGTCACCACTAGTGTAAGATGAGAAATAGTCTCTGTTTGATGTCACATGGAATGAGGCACCTGAGTCAATAACCTAATTGCTATTGTCTTAGCTTGTGGCCCTACATAGCCATCATTGCAAACAATGACTATATCTCCTTCTACTATCGCCGTGGACTTGTCTTCATTGCTTGTACCTTCACCTTTCTCTTAGTCTTTTTTGAAGGCTTTGCAGTACTTCTTGACATGGTACTTTCTTTTATAGCAATAGCATTCATTGTCTTTTTTTATCTTGGGATCTCTCTTTAGATTTGTCTTTATTGCTGCGATGATCTTTGCTCTAGCTTTTACCACGTCTTCATATTTTATCGTAACAAAAATTTCTAGTTGTGCGCGAAAGCCTGGCTTCTTTTTTCGGGTTTCTTCATTAAGTACGCTGTCCTTTACCATCCCTAATGTCATTGTCCCATTAAGGGTTGAATTATTGAGCGACACCACCAGTATCTCCCAACTGTTTGGCAATGAACTTAGCAATAATAATGCTTATAGTTCATCTTCTAGCACCATCTTTAGTGTAGTTAATTGATTTACTACATCTTGAAAGTCACTAAGGTGCTCTGATACGCTATGTCCATTCTTGTACTTCATGTCGACAAGCTTCCTCACTAGGTAAGCTTTGTTTAATGCTGTTTGTCTTTCATACATATATCCCAACTTATTCCACAAGACATCAGTTGCAGTTTTTTGTGAAATATAGTGGAATACATTCTAATCGACCCATTATCGAATGACGGCAATGCACTTTCAATGTAAAATTTTCTAAGCATCATCTGTTGTCATGCTTGGTTTAGCAACATTTCCTTAGATGGATGCATCCAAATCCCTATAATAAAGGATATCCTCCATTCTGAGCTTCTAAATGGAGTAATTACCTGAGTTAAACTTGATTATGCCACTTGTTTCCTCCATTAAGTTACTTTGGAAGTAAAATCTTGAGATTTTGATCCTTTGAATGAATCTAAAATGTCAAAAAAATCGAAAGAAAAGCTTAACTGAAAGCTTCCAAGAATTTCAGGATCGGACACTGATTTCCTAAAACTACATGCGTCAAATTGTAATTAACTTTCTAAAATATTCCTAGAATATTCTTAGATGATGTGGCACAAATGGCTAATTGGACTGCTGAGGTAGCATTGATTGGGCTATTGATGAATTGCTTACTGGAGTGCTGAGGTGACACTAGCTTGGCAAGTTGGTGACTATTTAAAATAAATACTTTCAACAAAATGTTGAAACAAGGAATTAAATCATGGTGTTCTATAAACAATTGAATAATCAAATTGCCTTGACAAGCTTCGCTCCTATTACTTATGTTTGCAAATTTAATATATATAGTGAATCTCTTTTAAAACAAGATTCACCACATTCCCTTCTTATGCACTAGTCACACAGTCCCTAAGCTATTCTGTGCAAACTTCATAAACACCGTTTGTGTTCGTTTGAACTTCGTTTTTGATATTGTTTGAACCGTTGGTTTCATCTCGTCGAGAGGATCACTCGATATACACAAAAATAGATTTTGAGAAACTCTAAAAAAAATCTTGGCAGAGATAAACTTGAATCGTTTTCGGCTCGGGTCTCTCAATTTGGCCATGATACCATTTGTTGGGGTTATTATGGCGCCAAAAACATAAATAAAGAATAACACAAAGATTTTACGTGGTTCAGCAATACTAACGTCCACGAAGGACTTTACTAGAATTTATGAAAAACATAGAAGAATACAAAACCTCTCAGCTTTTCCTCATCTCTCTGCTTTACTTCTCTACCTTTTTTAAACCACTCTGATTTTTACAAGCTTAAACCACACAAAACTAATAAACATATGCATATATTTATACTAATTTAATAGCCACAAAATTGCGTAGGGATTTAATTGAAATTTACCAAAGAATTTTTTTTCTTTTAAATTAGCCAAAAGTTAGCTGTTATGCTTTGGTGCCATTCGACTAGCACGTGGGTGGACACCATTGAAGTGAACATTTATTTATATTTTAAATTTTTTTAAGCCATCAAAGGGAAATATGTCAAATTAACAAAAACTTAAAAATTTAACTAATAAAAAATTAGTTTCTTTTTTTTTTCAAAACACAAAAAAAAAAAAAAACTAATTTTTTATTTCCCAAACTCTACCTCAGTTAATGATTTGTAATTTGTTTGAATATATCAACAGGGTAAAACAGTGGATTTTTTTTTTTCCAAGGGATGGTGAATAAAAAAAAATATTTTGTAAAGGGAAATTTTAAAAACAAATAACCACTGAAATCGTGAACACATAAATCTCACTCAAAAATTCAGTATTTTATATATTTTTAAAAACATAAATAACATCTTTAAAAGCTATTAATAGCCAAAAAAAAAATTAAATCAAAATTTAGCAATATAGATATAATGAAAAAAAAATTAAGAAATTGGATTCTTTTAGTTTATAAAATTAGCCCTTTCTTATATATTTTTGAGATGTTTAATTACTTTCGATTCACATGGTGTGCATTAGATGTTTGACCCTATTATTTTGGCTATGTATGTATTTTATTTAGATGGGATTTAAACAGCTATGTATTTTAGATGCTCTTGCATGTACGTTATTATTATTATTATTATTATTATTATAAGTTTGAGCTTTACAATGAAGACTGAGATTTAATTTCAGTTTATGTGATTGACTGGTTTATATTTTAATTAATTTTATAATCATATATCATTCATTTTGATTGAATCTTGATATTTAATATATTTCTTCAACTATTATAAATAAAAGAAAAAACAAAAAAATTATTTCTAAAAGTTAAAAAGTTGCCAAAAAAAAAAAATTAGGCTTAGTTTGATAATACTAATTAAAAGCTAGCTTATAACTATTTAGCCTTTCGATTTTTTTTTTTAAATAATAAAAATGACTCTCATAAATTTTAAATTTTTTTATATCATAAAAAATAAAAATATCAAATTAATAAAAAATTTAAAAATTAATTTTTCTTTCTTTAAAAAATTAATTTTTTTTTTCAAATTAAGCCTTATTCCAAGTTGTTGGAAACAACCAGTCCCGCTATTCCAAGTAAGGACTATGGTGCCATTTGCAGCACTAACAAAATTCAAAAATTTTTAAAAAAGTTTTAAAAATTTTAATTTTTTCAAACTTAAAAAAATTTTAACTTTTTAAAAAAATTTATCAAAATTAGTTGGAACAAACTAAAATAGTGCGTTCTAACGAACATTGTCAGATTTTTTTTTAAAAGTTGGACTGATATTTATACTAAAAAATTTTACAAAAATCCAAAAATTTTTAAAATTTTTCATTAAAATTTCGACATGTGTCATTTTATATAATTTTTAATAACTTTATATCAAATTAAATACAAACATCCAACTATTATTTCAAATTTTAAAAAAATTTCACTTTTGATTTTTTTTTTGTTTTTTTTAGACACCAAATTTTAGTAAAATTTTGAAGTTATTTTTTGTTTCTTTTTCAAATAAACGACTCCAGTTTGATCAAATAATACTTTGTTAAAACAATAATACTACTCACAATAGAGAGAATTTTTTTTTTTTTTTGAGTAAGTGAGAGAATTAATATTTCTCTTACATTATTTGGCACAATATAAAATATTAAAAAATTTTAAAAATTTATTAAAATTTCTAAAAAATTATTAGTTTTTCCTCTTTACATAAATCACAAATTTATAAATTATCTTAAATTATTTTATTTATTTCATTTCCCATCACCCCGAACGTTTTAAAAATAAAATCCTTAAATTTTCTGGTGGTGCTGTTAAAAAAATTTTTAACTTTTCATTTTCCAGGAAGTATCTGTTGCGCGAAGTCGAATGGGCTCGAACCTGGTGCTTTGAAAGCTGGAGCTCAAACGTCGAAAACCTTCCCCGGCAAGTTTCCTACAGGATTGATAGCAGCAGCAGCTACTACAATGCGTTGAGTAGTTCTGTGAAAGAACTACAAGCCCCAGCTATGGAAGTGCCCATCCCCTTCACCGCCAAGCACAGCCGACTTCCATTGTCGTCGCCCGCGCAAACAGTCGCCGACAACGACGACCTCCTCATCGAAATCTTACTTCGTCTTCCCATTCGATCATTCCTCCGCTTCAAATCCGTGTCCAAACGCTGGCTCTCTCTCATCACCACCGTCGCCGCCTCCAATTTCACTACTGCTTCTCCTCGTCCAAATCCCAAACCCAAACCCTCCGGTCTGTTCTTGAACCTTCTCTTGAACCGCCACAACTACCCCGTCGACCCGCAGTACGATTTCGTTCCTTTGGTGGACGACGAAAACCCTATCTCTCCTCCATTCAGAGCCCTCACCTTCGTGAACGATCGATTAGGGATAGCAATTCTGCAGTCCTGCAACGGATTGTTGCTCTGCTCTCCTTGCTCGAACGCTAACTACTACATATACAACCCTACCACCGACCAATTCAGAGCCCTCCCGGAGCCTACCGGAGTGGATTTCAAAACCTTTCTTCGCAGTTTCTCAGTTAATACTATAAATTTAGCTTTCGATCCGTCGAAATCGCCTCACTACCAGGTCGTTTGTGTTTACAGCTCCGCCGCATCGCCCCAGCGTTTTCAGATTGAGATCTTTTCGTCGGAGACAGGCACGTGGAGGCTCTCCCGTGGGGAGCCCTTCACTGTCAATAGTTCTTTTGGCAGGGGAGTGTTTTGGAATGGGGCTCTGCATTGGGATGGTTTGTTCGACAGCACCACTCCCTATTTCTTCAATATCAATGAAGAACGACTTGGAACCATGCCTCGGCCTCCTACTCCTCCTTGTTGGGGTGTTGATTGGGGAATTGATTATTTTGGAGAGTCTGGGGGCCATTTGCATCTTATTATTGAGATTTGTGAAATGCAGCTTGATGTGTATGAGATGGAGATTGACTACTCCTTGTGGTTTCTCAAGTACCGGGTCGATGTTGGTTGCCTTCAAATCCCATTTCCAGAACTGATTTCAGACCCTAGTAGACGTGGGTAAGGTTCTATTAAAATTTTGTTTTCTTTTCTAGCAATTCAGTCTTCTGTTAGTCTATAATGTTAACCTAATTTATACTCTCAACACTCCTCCTTACGTGTGAGGGGAGTCATCGTTCATCAAACACGTGCAACGATTAATTATTGGTTGACGGCGAGGTTTGAATTTGGAACATTTGGATATTTGTCATGCTAAGATAGAATGTTAGGTCTGTATATTTATACCATTGTTTTATACCAACTAGCATTTTTGCAAAGGGTATTATCCAAATTGAACTGATACCGTTTGATAGTTTTAGCTTTGCTAATTAATGAAAAGTAGGTGTTTGATTGCTAAAGTACTTTAGAGTTTTCCCTTTTTGGGATTAATTTGTCAAATTTCTTACATTCAAGTTGATATTCTCAAGAATAATACGTGTAGGTACGTTTTCAGATAGAGTGCACATTTTTTTTAGGGATTTTGGGGGGCTGGTATCATGTTTGACATCAGCTTCATGACATTAGCCTTCTGAACTATTGAATTAAAATATAACGGTCCAAACAATCATATTTTTTAATTAAAAAAATATTTGAATGAGTTTAGACAACTTTGGGCCGTTTGAAGTGCCAAAAAAAATAAAAAGATAAAAAACCCATAAGTGAAATTTTTTGAAATTTGGAGTGTGAAAAGTTGTTTTGAAATGATGGTTAGATGTTTGTGTCTAATTTGAGATAAAGTTGTTAAAAATTATATAAAGTGACATGTTGTAAAATTTTAGTAGAGAATCTTAAAAATTTTTGGAGTTTTGTGAAACTTTTTTCGTACAAATGTCAGTGTAATATTTAAAAAAATCTAACAAAATCTGTCGGAATGCACTATTTTAGTTTGTTTTAACGGATTTTGATAATTTTTTTAAAAAAGTTGAAATTTTTTGGAGTATGAGAAAGTTAAAACTTTTAAAATACTTTGAAATTTGTTGAACTTGATTGGTGCTCCAAACGTCCTTTTATGTTTTGGAGTGGACAGCATGGTTGCTGTCAGCCTCTCACTTTGATTTTTTAGGGTTATGCAATAGTAGCATGGGTTCTGTGGCCCAAAACTTGTAGTTCTGTTCTAGCATTTGTTGTCGAGCCCATTTATGGTAAAGAAAATGTTTAGTCTGATTAATAATATACAATTGTAAGTTAAAAACTCAGCCAGCAGTCTCGATTTATAAGAGCTCTGTTCGTACAGATTTGTCACACTTGGTTTGATTCGGGGAGAGGATGATGACAATTCATTTATGGTGCTGCATGTAGCTGATAAGGCAATACGATACAACATTCGGGACAAGACTTTCAAGAAACTTTGTGATTTTCGTCCAATACGTGTTGATATTGACAATCTTGTGAATGCGCCGTGGTTTAATATCGATGGATGGTACAAGGCATTTGAATTTGTTGAATCCCTGGCATCTGTTTGACAATACTTACTTTGTTACAGTTGTTTTTTTGTCAACTCTTTTTGTCTTCTTGATGATGTAAAATCCACCAAACCTGGTTGCACTAATGCACGAATTTTGTATAGTTAAAGGGCTAGTTTCAACTTTCCTTTTTTCTATCTGAACTGTTTTAGATTTATTTATCGTTTTATTTTTTGGGAAGGAATGTAGAGATGGTGACCTCTATGTGCCGTTCTTATGCAATATTCGATTGAGCTTCTGTGATTAAAGTAACATGGAAAATTAACTTCTCTTCTTGAAACAAATGACCAGCCAAAAGGTCACTTCACTACCAAGTTTGTATTTTATGAATTGTTTCAATTTGAACTCAGGGAGCTGGCATTGGGGGGAGGGGGGCAATCAAACACATTTATCTATATAATAAAATGCATCTTGATGTGATATTTGTCGTGCATAACATGAGAGAGAGAGAGAGACTTGGGGATGGGATTGGTTGAGTTGTATTTTTGGGTTAGTTGGGTTTAATTGTTGTTTTACGTAGCTAGCCTGCGGGACATGATTGTACGCTCTGACATGATTGTACGCTCTGACTTATATTTTTTTAATTCAGAAAAAGTGTGATGTGTTTAAACCGTTAAATTTTAATCTAATTATCCACAACTTGATTGTTACTGAGCTGACAACTTGGCCGATGTTTGTCTCCCCCCCCCCCCCCCCCTTTCCTTTTTTTCATTGAGCCTTTTAGAGTCTGTGATATCATGAAATTTGGGATATGCTAATCTGAGACTGGTCCTCTTTTTTGGGAACTTTTCCAGTGCTGATAAAGCCCACATTCTTTGTTGGCCTACTGGAATGTACAATTAAATGGTTGAATGCCTGCGAGGAACTTGTATTTCATCACTTCGGATGATTGGCTTGCTAACAAGCACGGATTAGGGGATGGATGTAAAAATCAAGGTGCTCTCATACTTAATATGAGATGCTTTGTCTTTTATTTATATAAAGATATTCTAACTGATTACATAAGTATCAGATACATCTAGATTACAAAATAATTCAAATACAGATATGATAAGATCTTCTTCTTATGAAGTCCATCTATTTGGTTGGGATTTGGTAGTTTCAAAAGATCTGATAGAGTCTGACTGAGTCATGGACTCTTTTGGTTCCGTCTCAATATGCCCCCGCAAGCTCAACAGGAGGCAACGGACATTGAGCTTGTGACGTAACCATGAAAAATGATCTGATACAATTGGCTTTGTAAAGACATCTGCGAGTTGATCTTTGCTGGACAAAAAATGTATGGAGAGCATATTTGACACAACAAGGTCACAGACAAAATGAAAATTGATTTCGATGTGCTCTGTGTGGGCATGAAAAATTGGATTTGCCATGAGATTGGTAGTGCCAATATTATCACACCATAAAATAGGAGTAGAGGGAATTGGGACATGGAGCTCAGGAAGCAAAGATTTTAACCAAATGATTTCAATCGTAGCATTGGCAAGAGCTTTGTACTCTGTCTCAGTGTTGGAACGAGCGACAGTTCGTTGTTTGCGGGAGCTCCAAGAAACCAAATTAGGGCCGAGGTAAAGGCAATGACCACCTATAGATCGTCGATCATCAGGGCAACCAGCCCAATCAGCATCAGTAAAAATCTGAAGATCCAGAGACTTCGGGCGTCGGATAAGAAGCCCATAAGATATGGTTTCTTTGAGATAGCGCAATATACGTTTCACCGCTTGCCAATGAAGAGTGGTAGGACAATGCATGAATTGCGAGACTTTGTTAACAGCAAAGGTAATATCTGGTCGTGTCAGAGACAAATACTGCAAAGCACCAACAGTACTTCGATACTCCGTAGGATCTTCAAGTGAAGTTCCGTCAAAAAAGAGATAATGAAGAGGAGGAAGTCATAGGAGATTTAATAGGCTTGGCATCGGACATGTTGGTGCGTTTGAGTAAATTAAAGATATACTGCCTTTGAGTGAGTAGCAGCCTTTCATCAGTTGGTACAACTTCAACTCCTAGAAAGAAATTGAGGGAGCCAAGGTCCTTAGTGGAAAATGAACTGCGTAAGGAGCGTAACAAATTATCAATTTCAATCTGGGAAGAGCCTGTAATTATAATGTCATCGACATAGATGAGAATGAAAATTGTAGTGCCGTGGTGTCGCCGGATGAATAAACTGGTATCTGATTTGGACATGTGAAAACCCAATTGAATAAGTTTTTCACTAAAACGAAAGAACTGCGCACGAGGTGCTTGTTTAAGCCCGTAGAGTGCCTTGTGAAGTTTACACACATGCGTAGGATGTTGGGGATGAACAAACCCGGGAGGTTGAGACATAAATACATCTTCCTGAATAACACCATGTAAGAATGCGTTTTGCACATCAAGTTGCTTAATGGGCCAGTTAAGAGAGTAAGCAATAGATAAAACCACTCGAACTATTGTGGGTTTAACCACAAGGCTGTAGGTTTCTCCAAAGTCAACACCAGATTGCTGATGAAAATCCTTTGCCACAAGTCTCGCTTTGTAGTGCTCAATAGTACCATCCGCATGACGCTTAATTCTGAAAACCCATTTGCAGCCAACTACATTCATGGTTGGGGAAAAAAGAACAAGTGACCACGTACCATTACGCAAAAGAGCATCAAACTCTTTATTCATAGCATTACGCCATTCAGGGTTTTTAGATGCCATAGTATAACATGTAGGCTCAATAGGAGAAGCAGAGGCAGTAGCAACAAGAGCGTGTGGTAAAGGATAGAGGACAGTACCATCACAGAACTCTTTGGGCTTGAAAATATTATTCTTGGACCGAGTCACCATTGAATGACCTGAAGGTGCATACCCAATTGTCGTAGAAGATGGATCCTGAGGTACCATTTCGGATGTAGATATCAAAGGGTTAGGCTCCACTAGTGGTGAGGTGGCATTAGGTGGTAGGAAATCAAGAGTGGGCTGTAGATGGGAAGAAGTAACACTACAAGGGAAAAGGGAATTGTCGACCGCCAAAAGCGGTCGTCTAAAGTCCATAAAGCGGTCGTCTATACTTTTGTCGACCGCCAGATGACCGCTATAAAGCGGTCATAGATGCTGGGGTCGAGAAAAGTTTTAGACGACCGCTTAGAGGCGGTCGTCTAAAGTCTCGACCGCTAAATACTTTTTGGCGATCGCTTAAAAGTAGTCGTCAAAAACTTTTTGGCGACCGCCTCAAAGCGGTCGTCTAAAGTTATATGGAATGCTGAGACCCTTTTTGGCGACCGCCTCAAAGCGGTCGTCTAAAGTAACATAGAATGCTGAGACCCTTTTTGGCGACCGCCTAAAAGCGGTCGTTTAAAGTGTTACCAAACCTTTTTAACAACTGCTTAAAGGCGGTCGTCTATTGTATTTTTTTTTTAAATATGTTTATTTCTGCTAAAAAGTAAAAAAAAAAAAAAAAAACCTGTACATTCATGCAAAAAAAACCTGTACATTCATGCAAAAAAAACCTGTACATTGATTAAACTAGTTTATTCAAATATATACTACAACAATATGAATTTATCTAACAAAATTTCATAAAATATTTGGTAAAATAATAATTACATTATCCTTAATTTTACAAAATATAATCAAAACAATGTCTTCGAGTAAGTGTCGACCTCAAAACCATAAGAGAACCCATCAAACCTGAAATTAACAAAAAAAATTAAATTAAATATGATTATAGAAATTATAATGAATGCACAATTCAAGTTTAAAATTATAAACAAACCGCAAGTGTAAATATTTAAATTTAATCAAATTAGAAGTATAAACTTCCCTTACCCTTTCTGGGTGATCTGTGACTTAAATTCAAGTCCTGTTCATTCCCATAGCTTCTAAATGACTTAGATTCAGTACACATTAGGTTCCATTAATAACGAATGCCATTTGCTCGATTTGAGCAGGCAAATCTTAAGTTTGAGGTTCTAAGCCTTGAGTTTCAACTCAAACCTACCCAGACCATTTCTAGGCGATTCGTAACTCAAATTCAAGCTCCGTTCATTCCCCCAGCTTCTAAATGACTTAGACTCGCTAGACGTCAGGTTCCATTAATAACAGATGCCGTTTGCTCGGTTGCAGTAGTTAAATCCTAAGTTAGAGAATTTAAACCTTAGGTTTCAACTTGAACTTACCCAGGGCCATTCTGAGTGGTCCGTAGCTCAGATTTTCACATGGTTTATTTCTCTAAGTCCGAAATGGGAAGAACTTACCACTCGTCAAGTTTCATCAAGATCTAAAGGTGCATGCTCAGTTTGAGCAGTTAAGTTCTCCATAAACGTTTCTAAGTTTCAAGTTTTGAGTAGAACCTAGTCGGAGCCATTCTGGATGATCCATAGCTCGGATGCCCGCGTGGGTTGTTCCTGCAAGTCCCAAATGGCTGGAACAGCTCAACCGGGGAACAGCTCAAGTGCAACAGCTCAACAATAAAAGACAACTGACTATAATTCTGACAACCGGGGTATAATTCGATGTTTGCATCATCGAGGATTCTGAAAAAATGTAATGAATCTTCGTTGGCACCAGATCGGGGATTACTTCCCCTCGCTTCATTAGCCTCACTACTCGATTCTACGACGGGCACCCCAGCCAAGATCTCTTGCATCATTTCAATCATTGGATCCCCAAACATAACATTTGCATTGAAGTCAACCCTTTCCTCATGTCGTTGGAGCGAAGTATAAGCCTCCCCATGCTTTGTCCAATGCTTATAAGTTTTCAAGAACCCATGCCTAATCAAATGATCCCTAACCAGTTCCCGTGTGAAATGATATCGATTAATACAGTTTCTGCACGGACAGTTGATCGATTGTTGGTCCAACGTATGGGTGTATGCAATGAACTCTTCAATCCCTTGTACGTATCGAGTTGACAACCTATCCGGCAAGTCAATCCAAGTCTTGTCCATCTCTTCAAATACAACGTCGTCGAATGTACTAAATAGATGGATGAAATATGTTTAAGTAATTTACCAGTGAAACCTACATGAATGTTCTTTTAAAAAAAAAACCTAAAACTTGTCACTAAAGAGTGGTTGGTCCTATCCCATTCGAGAATGCACGATCCAACTCATACTCAATGCCCTTAATCCCTTTATCTATTGTCAGACAAAATTTCAGCAGCATCTCCACGTAGTTCTTCAAGTATACAACATAAAAACGGTGTTTCCCGCATTTATGTATGTACCTAGAGAACAAAGGGAGTCGATGCACGAAAATCGCTTGACATAGAACTGGCATGAGCAGTGTTGAGTATAAGATGGATAATTACATTCCCAAACTGTCCAAACTGGACAATTCAAGGATCGCATATGTTGATTTGGGCATCCTTGTCACAGGAACGAATTAGGTCTTAAAAGATTCAACTCGTTACATCAAAGATGACCAAATCGACTGTCGTGATACGATCCTCGAACGGGTCTAAGTTTATTTTAAAATACGAATATATGTACATGCATAAAGATAACAACTTAACAAATTCTAAAAAAGAATCTCCAATATGTTATACTGAACTATTTGGAGATTTTGAGATAGTTATTTAGATTTGTAACGATTTGCTGATCATTTCGAGATAAATAATATAATTAATATTATGTATTTGTTAACCATTTCATTTAAATTTAGGTAACCCCTAATTGAATTTAACCTTATATTAAATTAGAAAAAATTAAACAAATTAAGAGTATTTAAACCAACCAAAGTAATCATACAAAATAATCAACAACTCAACAAAATAATATTCAAAGCACAATTAATTTAACCAAGATAATCATTCAAATTTACAATTTAACAAATTTACAACTCAAACAATTTAACAATATGAAAAATTTAACAACTTAATCAAAGCATATTTAATTTAACTAAAATAATAATTCAATTTTGCAATTTAACAAATTTACAACTTCAACAATTTTACTATCTAAACAATTAACAATTTAATTAACTAAATCAAAATAAAAAAATTGAACATACATTTGACAATTTAGGAAGCGGATAGGGGAAGAGAGAATGGGAAGAGAGAGACAAAGAGAAAGAAGGAAAATACGTTTGAACGAGAAAGAGATGAGTATGAGTTAAATGAGTTTTAGACGACCACCTAAAAGCAGTCGAGCGTGTCTCTTAAGTGGTCGTCTACTGTACTTTTCTCAACCATCTTAAACGTGCCGTGGGACCCTATTCACTTAATTGTAGTAGTGATGATTTTGTGATAAAAGAAATAGCTCTAACCCACCAAAGTAGGCGTGTGCATAATTGTTGAAATTTCTGATTTTGCATATGGTATTTTTTAAGGGTCAAAATCTAAAAGAGACTAATTAATTAATAGAAGTGGATACAGTTCAAACTAATTTCTTCCTCACTTGAGGGAGTATGCATTACTACTTGCTAGTGGTAGACACAGTTTATATGTAAAAATACATGTGTGTGCTTATCATAAAAACATACATGAATAAGGATGCAAGGGCGAAATTAAACAATTAAAAGGTTAAAGTAAATGAACTTTGAATATTTGTTAGTTTATAAATATTAAAGAACACACAGATATTTTATAAAAAATAATTTGTTAAAAATAATTTTACTAAAGGTTTAAAAAGTATTTGTTAAAAATAAAAATATTTTATTCTAAATTTTTGATCTTCAAATGGCCCTAAAAGCTTTGATGGATAGATAGGAAGAAAAATGTTTATTATTTATGCTTTCTTCCCCCCCACCCCAAAACACGGCCCTTTTGGAGGTCATAATTTTTTAAGAAATCAAATATTTGTGAATTTTTTACACAAAATTTTTGGCAACGGTGAAGTTTACAGGATTTTTTACTGCTCTAATACTATATTAAAATACTAGTAATTGTTGCACATTTGACTCTTTGAAAACATCTCACAAAGTTATCCACTATTTCAATTAAAAATTTAAAAATTTAAAAAATAAGTTTATTATTTATATTAATTTAATTTTTCTCCACATTTTTTTCAGCACTAATATATATGTTATAAAGTTTGAAATGAAGTAAAATAATGACACAAACAAATCATTAAACCTCAAGAACTAGATAGCCTTTTATTTCTGAGTGCTCTATATATATCCAAGTAGATTCAAAGAGAAGTCACTTTCAAAGTGGGAAATGGACACATTCTCTCAAGATAAAAAAACTCTAAGCTCTTATGCATATTGAAATGAAAGAAAGAATTGCTGAAAAAAAATTGTGTATAATGAAAAAGATCAACCCTATTTATAGGATGAGATATGACAGAATGAGAAACTAAATCGAGTACTAATTCTTACATTACCTATTTTAAATAATTTATATATCTAATATGGATATATATATTAACACTTATTAATTTGACACTTTTAGGTTGGCTTAGTTATAGAATTATTCCATTTCAAAACTTGACCCAAAGCAACCTGATTTTGTAGCTTATGTGTAAAAATTCGTCCCTTTTAAAAAAATCTAAGCTAAGTATATTTATATAATAAAACACAACCGTTGATATGACTGTTATGTACATGTTGCGTGCTTGACGCCTGAAAAGACGAAAGAGGGAGAGAGAGCACGCGGGGGTTTAGAGGAGTGAGATGGAGAGAGAGAGAGAGAGAAAGAGGACGAGGGTTTGTAGATTGATAGGGAAGAGAAAGAGGGTGCACGTCAAATGAGAGAGAAGGATTAAGGGGGGCACGGGGTGAGGGGTTTTTTTGCTTAGGTTTGCTTTATTTTTTTTTTCTTATACACAAGGTGCAGGGATTTTTATTTGCTTAGTTTTTTTTTTTAAATTTAAGATAAGTTAAATTTTTTATTTGAAATAATTAATTTTAAATGCATATATTCTTACACTATTTGTATCTTTTAAATTTGACATATTTTTAACCGTTACATTTATTTAATGGTCATGATTATTTTTTTCTTCACTTTTGTTGTTTTTCGATCACTTTACATAAAAATACACTCACTTATTTTTTTCATATGTCACTAAATATTTTTATGAATGTATATTAGACAAAATCAACTAAGTGTTTTTATGGTGAGCATTAAAGTTGAACTAATGGCTAATGATAGTTCAATGGTGAGCATTAAAGTTGAATATAATTGGGTTCCTAGGAAGTGCGATGCTTGTAAGGAATTTTGGCATGTGACCAAACATTATGCAAGGGTTATTAGGAGAGAATGGAGGCCTTTAAATCACAATTTAAACTCCCAATCTGATAGGGAAGGTTGGAAAACAATGTCAAGAAGAGGGAAAGGGGTTTTGGTTGATTCCAATAGCTCTCATAAGGTTGTTACGGACTACAGCACTTCTAATCAACTGCCTCAAGGCGGTTGTCGGGCTCACTTAGCGATCGTCTAAAATGACTAAGCCGACCGTCACTAAGCAGTCGACCGTTTCCTTAGTCCCCTTTGCCCCTCTCCCTAGTAGTGTGATCAAAACAAGCACTAAAGATAAGGGATTAAACAAACTATAAAAGAAAGATAAAAAAAGAATTTCAAGAAATGACTCCACCAGTTCAAAAACTAAGTAAAAAACCAATATTGAGGCACAAACCTATAATCCATGCTGTTCAGTAGACAGCAATAATATTGATTCGCATAATTTAGATGGAGAGTTTTGGGCGAAACCTCCAAAGGAGATACGTTTGTGAACTCAGCAGTACATAGTTGGTATATCAGTCAGTCCTGAAAGCAATAGGTAGTTCACACACTAAAAAAATAAAATAAGATTCCATACCTCTGGAATAGGTATGTTTTTCCTTGATAATGTTTCTTCACTTTTCGAAAGAATTAATTCAGAAACAAAGCGTTCATCATGGTGTCCATTAAAATACTTTGAACCATAACCAAAGTTTTGCCGACCAGCTCCTCTACCATTTTGCCAACGACCACACCCAAAGGCCCCTTTGGTGTGGTTGTTAGCATTTCGTATGATAGGCAAAATTGTGTACGAAAATTTCACAAGTAAGACTACAGCTACGCAGAGAACAAAGCTGCAAACACTGATACACATCTCATGCTTATAGGAAGATGGCATTCAGTAAGAACCAATTAACTAGGCAATTGAGATGGCATATTTAGATGACCATTAATATTTTCTTTGGTCCCTTTATTTCATTTTTTTTAATTTATTTTATTTTATTTTTTAAGCTGCACAAAAAACTAACTATTCTAGCTGCCTAAATGCATTTGCATCAGTTACTCTAACACATTCTCTTCTCAAAAGTACAAAGAGGAGTAAAAAATAGGTCCATGTCAGTATCTTGACACACTATCATAATTGGCCCTCCGAATCTAGAGCTGCTATAGCATTATTTATTGTAGAGAATTATTTGAAGTAGTTAATGTAGAGTGTTTCTGAATAAATCTCCAAAGTTTTTTTTTTTTTTTTTTTTGGTAATTCAGAATGTCCGGTCAACTTGCACCCATCTTGATTATTCTCTGGGGGCCTGACCAATTCCTATCTTCAAAGGGCTCTATATAATATAACTCGTAGGCAGGCTGCTGCTCCCAGTAACCCAATTAGGAACTTAGTTTCATGACCTTCTCACAGTGGAGAATTTTATCTTTGATAAATGGTCATTGTTTATAAGGTTTAAAGATCTAGATTGAAGTTTTAATTGCATAGAATTGGGATGAAGAGTCAAGCCTTCCCCAGAAATTACTCAAGTATAGTTGTTCAATTTCGTATGAAGCCAGTAAAGACCACCCTAATGAAAATAGGCATGATGTTTCTACTGGTAAAATATGAAGCTATTTTCCTAAAAAGGGTATGTACTCAAATCAATCTGTTACCAATAACAAAACCAGCAAAGTAATCAAAACATAAAATTAAACATACCCATCAAGAAGAATACAAGCAACCAACAAAAAAAGAATAAATCTCTCTCGTCCTCTCCACTCAACCTAACTCAATAAAGCTTGTGCAGCCAAATAGGCACCTGCAAAACGATAAAAGAACACAAATTTAATAGGACGAAGGATATATGCTTTCCAAAACCCACAATTAACCCCAAAAAAATCAAGAGCGTAGAAGAAATTGGAAAAGAAAAACAAAAGGTTACATCACAAATTCAATTCATAATCAATCAAAATATAAAAGTCACATGTAACATCAAGAGAAATTGAAATCACTCACTAGGCACAGAAAATGTGCTAGTCGCAGGGGTGTTACAGTGGTCTTCATTATCCTAGGCGGTGCGGCCGGAGTTCTTCTGGGGGAAGCAAAGAGAGGGACGGGAAAGAGAGAGTGACAGGTGTGAGTGGGGAAAGGAAGAGTGAGAGATGGGAGCGAAATCGGCGGTGGCGGTCGAATTTCTTCTACGGGGAATGAAGAGAGGGACGAGAAAGGGAGAGTGACAGGTGAGTAGGGAAATAGAGAGTAAGGGATGGGAGTGAAAATAGAGGGGAAGTGTTCAGGTTTTTGGGGGGAAAGTGTGTTAATAGTCGATAGCCTCAACACGGTCGTCCATGTCTTCGAAGTGGTCACCAAATGTCCTCAAAGCCGACCGCCTGAAGCAGTCGACCGTTCCGCCAGTCGCCTTTGCCCGTTGCTGTAGTAGTGTAAAGGCCATAGTTGGGGTAGTAGAAGTCTCGGGATGGAGATTTGGGGTGTGATTTATAGGATTGGTGGTGGTTGATGGCTGAGTAAGCTGTATGGAAGGAAAGAATATAGTGGAGGTGCTTTGATGTTCCTGCAAGTTGTTAGAGTGACCTGTACCAATAGCAAAAGGAAAATAATGACACGACCTGAGGAGACATCAAGACACCTATATCCCTTGTAAGATGGGGCATATGGTGTGGAGCGAAATTGAATCTTATGATGATTGAAAGGGCGCAAATTTGGCCAACATTGGTTACCAAAAATACGAAAAAAATTGTAGTCTGGAGCATGATTAAATAGTAGTTCATATGGCGATTTGTGTTTTAGGATCGGTGTGGGCAAACGATTTATTAAATAACAAGCAGTTTCAAAAGTTTTAGCCCAAAATTTGAATGGAACAGAGGCATGAGCGAGAAGAGCCAAACCAACCTCGACCAAATGGCGATGCTTACGTTCAATTGATCCATTTTGTTGGTGAGCATATGGGCATATAATTCTACGATTTATGCCATGATCCGCAAAAAATTTATCTAATTTAAAAAATTCACGGGCACCATCCGTTTGGATGGACTTGATTTTGCGATCAAACATATTTTCAACCAAAGCTTTAAAACGAGGGAAAACAAGGGATACATCAGATTTCAGAGTAATGGGAAACAACCAAGTGAACTTACTATAGTTATTAAGAAACGAAACATAATAACGTGCTCCTGTCATTGATAAAATAGGGGCTAGTCCCCAGATATCACAAAAAATAAGTTCGAAAGGAAAAGAAGAGACAGAATCTGAGTCATAATATGGAAGTCTGTGAGACTTTGCACCTAAACAAGCAGAACAAAAATCACTTGATTTATTTGATGACACTTGTAAATTAAAATTGGACACTACAGAACGAGCAACGCGAAAAGCAGGGTGACCTAATTTGGCATGCCAATCTGAAGATGAAACTTGTTCACTAGAAAATGCTAACTGAGGAGTAGAAGAGGAGGAAGAGGACCAGGGATATAAGCCATGTCTACTCGATGCCCGATGTAGTAGAGTCCCCGTGATGCAATCCTTCACAGAAAAATGATCATGGTGAAATTCAAAATAAACATTATTTTCCTTAGCAAACTGATAAACAAAAATAAGATTTTTAGTGATATTAGGAACATGGTAAAGGTTATTGAGACGAAAGGAAGAGTGTGAAGCATTTAGTTGTGAAGTACCAACATGCCAAATAGGTAAACCTTCACCATTTCCGACTAAGATACGATCATTACCTTTGTACTCTTCAGAATGAATGTTGAGATTCTGCATATCATGTGTTAAGTGATTTGTAGCAGTTGTATCAGGATACCAATTGTAGTCACCGGCTACATTATTAGAAGAATAATGAGCAGACATTTGATTGCTATCACCTTGATAGTTTTCATCATACCTGTGCCAACAGTTTGTAGCAATATGACCAACTTTATTACAAACCTGACAAACAGGTCAATCAGAGTTATTTGTAGCAGAAGAACCAAGATTAGCACGACCTCCTTGTCCACCACGACGCCCTCCAGAGGAGTTAGAATGTTGCCCACGACCATGGCCATTGTAAAAATAGTTGGTGGGGTTGGAATACTGTCTAGAATGATTTCCACGACCTCTAGAATTTCCATTGCGGCCACCGCCTCGCCGATTGGAGTTATTGCGAGTTGCAACATGAGCAGATTGAAGAGAAATATCAGGGAGAGCATTAGTACGCTCAACACGCTGCTCATGGAGTAAGAGAAGTCCATACAATTCGTCAAAAGTAAAAGGATCAGCACGAGACATAATAAGAGGAATAACGGTATCATAATCCGTTCCAAGACCATTCAAAATGTAAGTGATCAATTCACACTCCCGAACAGGATTGTTGATAGCTACAAGAGTATCAGCCATACTCTTTACCTTTTGAAAAAAATTGAAAAATAGATAATGAACCTTTCTTAATGGAGGATAATTGAAGCAGAATCTGCATAGCCTTGGCTTTTGATTGAGTCACAAAATGGTTCTCAAGAGCCACCCATAAAGCTCGAGAGGTGCGACATCCTACAACGAGGGCAAGAACTCCTTCAGATAATGAGGATATTAGGGAACTCAAAATTTGCTGGTCTTGCTGGAGCCAGTGAGTGTAAGCTGGATTTACGGCAGTGCCAGTTTCTCCTCCCTCAGAAGGAGTGAGAATGGTGGGTTCGGGAGCAGGGTTACTATCATCAATGAAGTTGAAGACTTGTTGGCCATGGAGGTATGGAACAATTTGGGTTTTCCAAAGTAAGTAGTTATTGTTAGTGAGCTTGATCGTCACAGGATGAGGCAAGATTGGGAGGGCTTGGGTCGCGGCCATAGTTTTGACGTTTAGTCTTTTCGTTTTGATACCATGTAAAAATCAAGGTGCTCTCATACTTAATATGAGATGCTTTGTCTTTTATTTATATAAAGATATTCTAATTGATTACACAAGTATCCGATACATCTAGATTACAAAATAATTCAAATACAGATATGATAAGATCTTCTTCTTATGGAGTCTATCTATTTGGTAGGGATTTGGTAGTTTCAAAAGATCTGATAGAGTCTGACTGAGTCATGGACTCTTTTGGTTCTGTCTCAGTATGGACACGGATTTGTCAATTTTGAAAAAATGGAGACACGAACAAGGCGGAGCTGTACTAAAAAGTCTAGTTTCTATATATTCTTATCAGTTACATATATGTGGATACAACATTTCACTAGAAAGCTAATTTAATTATTTATTACTTAATTTAACATATTAAATATGACAAAACTTGGAGATAAAATCCTTTATACATTTAGGGGTTACGGTTACTTTGTCTTAATCATATAGTAAAAGGAATAAAATAAAATACTTAAATACATTATGTGGTGTACTTGACACTTTGTTCTCTATGACAAGGAGTGTGTTTAAGAAGTATGTATATTTGATACATATAAGATACGACATCCATTTTAAAATGTTTATGTTTTATAGTGTTTTGAAACAACTAGGGAGGTAGTGTGGATATTATGGAGCTTCGTGACCATTTTGTCTTCTTCGGATCTACAACCAAGGAGACTTGATTTGGATACTAAAATTAATTTTAATTTTTTATAACTTATTTTCGTTTTATGTAATTTTTTATTAAATTTTGATCTTTTTAAAAAGATGTAATTTTTAGATGTGTCAATTGTATTTGTAAAAAAAAAAAAAAGAAAGTTCACATCAATTTAAAAAAAAAGCAACAAAAAAATTAATTTTTTAATTTTTTTAACTTTTATGCAAGCGGATGTAAATCTTTTGTTTTTTTTTTTCTTTTCCTTTTCTTTTATGAATGCAATTAACATGCTAAAAATTACAATTTATGAAAAAAAAATTAAATTTTAGTTAACAGAATTTCATACAAGACGAAAATAAGTTAACAAAAATTTTAAAATTAGTTTTACCATCCAAACCAAGCCTCAATTCGATGATCATGGGATGAAGAAAGATGGGTCTGCATGGTTTGTGAATTGTCATGTTGATCTTGGAATAGCATTCCATAAGACGATGCAAATGCTCCCAATCATAGACCTCATTTACCAGTGATTTGCTATATTAATTTTATTTTGGGGAGAAAAAGATGAGGGGTTATTAATTTACACTGCGTATCTAACCTGGTAAGTTCGGAACCTGCCATGCTGCAGAAGAGACTTTCATGATGTCCCCAGAGCATATTGTGATAGTAATGGAACGATAGAGGATTCTTTGAAATATTTTTGTTTCAATGTCTCTGCTATAGGTGGCAGCTCGAGTTCTGTTCCAAAAACAAAAATAGAAGTTCATGTCAAAAATGATATGTGACAAAATTTAATTGGAAGAAAGTTAAAAAATTTTTGAGTTTTAAAAAAAAAAATTTAGACCAATAAACAGAATTATAATAACCAAAAAAAGGTTTATAATAAATTGGGTAGAACATTTGAAATATTTTTAGTTTAAATGCCTCTACTATAGGTTGCATTTGGATTTCTGAAAAGTTCAAAAAAAAAAATTAAAAATTAGTGTAAAGGTGACATTGACAAAATTTAATTGGAAGAAATTTGGGAAACTTTGGATTTTTTCTTTTAAAAAAAAAAAATTAGAGCTCCGAATAGAGTTATAGTAATGAAAGAAAGGTTTATAATCAATTGGGTAGAACACTAGTGTGGTTCCCATCCATGGTTTAGTTGTTTATGTATTACCCATTTGAACCTTTCAACAAGAAAAAAAAAAAAAAAGTATTACCCATGTGACGCGTAGTCCAAGTATTATATTTGGTTATTTATTAAAATCACCATTTGGAAGAGAATGATGAATTGATGTTAGTATAAACAATTAGAAATGACAATTACCTCATTTGCTTACACATTTGATCGAGATTAAATACATAGTAGGGTTACTGATATAGTAAAGTTATAATTCTCACAATAAAATAGTGTACCTACTGGCTCTAATCAATATACTTCGACCGAATGATTAAGAGCCAACTATCAAAATTGTGGACTATCTAGGCAGATAACTTGCAAAATAGTTCATGCATATTTGTTGCTAGGGAAAGTAAGAAATGAGAAAAGGAAAATAGGTTTTAGAAACTTGGAGGTAGTGTAACATTTTTCTTTTCTTTTAAAGTCACTAGTGTAAATATGTTCGATATATCTAATTAGTCAAGTGGCCAACCTTTTACACGATAGAATAAATACAATCAAACAAGATTTCTATTAAATTGTAAGGCTTCCTGCTATCTTTAAAGGAGTTATACTTATAAAAAGTTATAATCAATAAGATTTTGCTAATCCCCTCCTAAAAGCATAGCTCATTATAAGAAATGTCAAAAAATTACTTTCTATGTGTAAATTTGTGTTTTAATATTGCACAAATTATTTATACCACCCTTAAAATTTGTCAATAATACAATCTCATACCTAAGGTATAAAAAATTATTTGCACGTCTCTTATGCTTAAAATTGTGTAACAAATTGACTCAAATAATTAGTCAATTAAATTTTAAATTCCTTTTTTATCATTAAGGCTTGACCACTTTAGATACCATTATCAAACTGAGTTGACTGGTCAAGTACTATTGCTGTCATTTTCTCTTCATCTCATTTTTTCTCTTAATAACAAATTAATTTATTCTCTTACAAGACATCATGTTGTTCATATTTGAGTCTACAAACGTACACGTCATCTCTATAAATCTAATAATTAATTAATTAATTATTTATTTATTTATAAATCTATACTTTTTCACAACTCTATTTTTTTCCACTCTCAACAAACTCACACTCACAAACGCATAATATAACACTAAATTCACACTTCACAAACTAAATCGTTCTTTCTCTTTCTACAATTTTGGGTGTTTGGAATGATAAAAAATGAGATAAAATGAAATAAGTCGTGAGTTTGTAATTCGTACAGTGAGATAAAAAGTGAATAACTTTTAGATATTTTAAAAATTTTTAATGATTTATAGCAAACCAAACGGAACCTTTATATCAGTATCTCTCTCCCTCTCTCTCAAATCCACACACACCGCCTACACCTAAGATCATCTTCTCCTAGTTTCTTTACTTTTTTTTCCCATCTACATGTATAGTAAAAACATAAATGCACTACTATATTTAGGTCATTAGCAATAGACAATATGGTTTAATCATGATAATTTAGTTTGATGGATATTTTGGGATTTGATTTATTTTGGTATAAACAAACTAATGATGGTTTTGAGTTTATTAAAGAAAAGAGATGATGGTTGTTATAATGTGATTATTTTTAAGGACTCGATGGAACTAACATTGCCAATGATGTTATCTGGATAACATCACTTTTCAACCGTTCAATTTAATCTGATGGTTCAAATTAAAGTGTAATTTTTTAGCCATTCAAAAGTATTTTAGAAAATTCTTTTTGTTTGACAGAGCTTTGATGGGGGAGAGAAGAAGACCTGCATCTATCTTTCATGCTTAGTAATCGTCTTTGACCTCTTCTTCCTCTCTAATGTCGCCGCCAACTTCCCTTCCGGCCATTCCCTAGAACTCTCCTACGCCCCCACCCCAACCGTTAATGCTAATTCACTTCTTGCCCTCACCCTCAAATCCGGTGTTAGCTTCTTTGGCTCCCTCCACAAGTCCTCCTCATCATCTCCACATAATTCATAGTCTCCTTTAAACCCCTAACTCTAACCCTTCGTTACCTCTCCAAATAAAGCCTCAATTCAATGATTTCTATTTGAAAAACCACCTATTTGTTTTGGAACCCAAACTACAAACCCAATGGTAAGGTTAATTCAATGGGATTTGTACCACTAGAGAGACCATTGCCTTGGGAGGACTTTTATCAAGAATTGTTGTGATAGCAAAGACATATGGCAGTGAATTGTGCTAATATTCTAGCTGATATTAAGAAAAAAAAATTGCCTTTTTGACTGTGAATAAGATTAAGCGTGTTTGGATGTTATTTCTCTTTGTTTCTTTCTTTCACCATCATTGCGTTCTATTTTTTTCTCTCCTTTTTTTTGTTTTTTTCCTTTTCCCTTCCCTTCTTCTTCTTCCTTCTTTGTTTCCCTTTTGTTTTTCTCTTTTTAATTTTGTAGTTTGAGTATTGCTGGGTGATTGTTTTCCTACTGCTACAGCTTTATTAATGATTCTTGTGACAATTATTAATGCCGTGTTTTGTGGAAATCCTCTTGGTTATCAAAATTCTCGATACTTCTGTTATTTGTATCATTTTTATGTACTTTATTTGCAATTGTTGAGGTTGTGTTCACTACTTTGGATTTGTTTGAAGTAAGAAAAAATGAGATAAATTGTGGTTTGGGTAGAGTTCGTAATGCGTGCAGTGAGAGAAAAAAGTTGATGTGATATAAAATTAACAGAGATTTATAGAAATTTTTGGAGATTTTCAGCAAATTATTGCACACCAAACGCAGCCTTTGTGGTTACCACAAGTTGTTTAATGCTGGTGCTATTCAGAGTGTGTTTTGCATCTCAAAAAAACTCAAAAAACTTAAAAAAAAAATTCAAAAGTTTTCAAATTTCTCCCATCAAATTTTGTCACTTATCATTTTTACATCACATCAACCCCAACTTTTGAGTTTTTTTGAGTTTTTTTGGGCCTCCAAACACCCCCTCAATTATGTTGCTTGGTAATGTATTTGCATTTGCCTTACCTTGGTTTGCTAAATTGGGATGGTCACCTAATTTTGCTTTGTGTGCCATGATGTTGTTGCTGAGATAACTTTTGTCTTTTGGCTCATTGCTTATGATTGTTTGTATGCCCATGGCTTTGTCATTCTTGGTCTAGTTTTCTAGTAAGATTTGTGTCTTTGGACAACTTTGCCTAGCTTATGAATTTTTCTATGCTAGCTAGTTTTTGAACTTTATTGTATTAGCAGAAGAGATGCTGCATCTTGGTTTATAAATATTACTGTAGATTTTTTCTTCCCATGATGTTGAAGAAATATTTTGAAAAGTCATGCGAAGGAGGCTACAATCTTGTCGAACAATAAGGTGTCACCAAATATAGCTATTTGCCTATGGTTGTTAAAACTAGTGAAAAGCTCTAGAGGTCGAGACTCCTTGCTAGTGCCAAGATCAGCAGAGGCTTGATAGTCAGCTAGCATCTTTAAATCAGCCCAAAATATATTGGTTATTTGCCTTGTACAATCAAGTTAGAAGTCATGAAAGAAAGAAGGGCTTCGGTTGGACTATTTTTAAAAGTACTCTAAAATAACAATAGCCTCTCTTAGTTCCACGTCTTTCGGGCATTTAGTGAAACCTACAGTTTCTGAGCCCCCAGTTTCTATGCTCCTATACCTATGTGTCACCTCTGTCTTGAGGCTCACCCCTTGTGCAACATCAATAGCATGTGCTTGGACTTCATTAATGCCTCGATGTGCTCTAAAACAACGAGTGGTTTGTTTACCCTTTTAACTCATGATTATGTTCTTTTATGAAGGATATCACATAGTATTTCTCTTTTTCTTTGTTCAAAGAAATGCTCATAAGAACACTATAATCACATCTTATTTTTGTACGATACTTGGAATGAATGCATCGTGGATCTTCAAAATTTTTGCCCTGCTTACAACATACATACGTCCTAAATCTCACAACTCCATCTTTTCCCTTGTTCATTCCTTTAATCCGACCACCAAATCTAGTATCATGTGTATACTTTTGCCAAAATACAAAATTTCTTCAATTATATTGAACTCCATCCTAATAAATGGCTTGCAAACTAACTCAACCACAATGGGCCTTTACTATTTTTAGTAGATTTTGGAAGGTCAATTTCTATAATTCTAATTCCATTATCTCCACGCTCCACATTCATCATTGTAACCTTGTTAGCAATAGAACACATAAATGACAAAAAAGAATTTAATCTTTTAATAACTTTTTTATACAATGTATACTTAAAAAGAGACAGAGAAAGAGAGAGAGAGATTAGCTTAAAACAATTAATGTGATTTCTAATTTTTTTCCATTGTAAAAAAATAAATAAATAAAATAAATGCGTACGAAGTAAAAACCTTATTTTTTTGAGGATAAATTCCAACAAATTTTGTATACAGGTGCATACTAAAAAAAAAAAAAGAAATACATTAGTGCAACAATTAATGTAGTTTCTTTTTCTTTTTCTCTTTTTTTTTTCATTATAAAAAAGGAAAAAAAATAAAGTTTTCAATGTAGGGAAGTAAAGATCTTATTTTTTTTTTCATGAGATTTTTTAGGCTAAATTGCTCTAAAAAAAATAAAAATTTTTAGTTGGTGGTCGAAGAGCTTTATTCACATTAATAATATTCCAATATTTAAATTAAAATTTAACACCCAATATTCCAATATTTAAATTAAAAATGAACACCTAATTAAAATACTTGATTATAGCATTCGAATCAATTCTTCATTCAAAAATTTGAATATGCGCGCGTCGTTCTAGCATTGCAAAATTTTAAATAATTTTTAAACCTTGCTTATAACTGTAGAGTGAAGCTTTGTATGACTTCTTAATTAGAAGTAAAGGTCGTCAACGTCTACAATTAGAAGCAAAGGTAATTAGAAGGTTCTTACGTAATTTTAGAGAATTCAGAAGAAATCAGCCATTTATTATTATGATTATTATTATTATTATTGTTATTATTTTAAGAAAGCAGCTGTTCAAACTAAGTTTTGCGTACTGAATTCAGAATGCGCTAAATGTTTGGCTGAGCAGTGGCAGAAAAAAAATTTGAATGTTTCAATAAAAGTAATATGATAATATCATACATTTAATTCTAATGGAGAGCAAATGTAATTTTTCATACTCAAGGGGTGAGTATATTACTGGTAAATTTTATGAGAGGTTAAAATAATTTATTCTTTAATATTTTATAAATACCAATCTAGGAAGTAATTTAAAAAAGAGATACTTTAATACTAGAAGAATTTATCAAAAATAATTGTCATGTTTAAATTGAAATATATGTTAAATGGATAACTTTATTAAAGTGATATAGGAATAATTAAATTTTTTTTGATTTTTTTTTATTTAAGTATAGTCTCATTCCAATCAAAAAATTACTGGGTGTTTAAGCATGGGCGATTCCTGGGACGAGGGCGGCCATGGCCCCCAAATTTTAAATATTTTTTAATGTCTTTATAAATTTTTAGATTTTTTTATATAATATACTATTTAGCCCCTATTTTAAAAATCTTTTAATAGTCTTGTACATTTTAAGATTTTTTCATGAAATATAATGTTTAACGCCCTAAAATTTATAAAATTTATTTTACTTTTCATTCAATACAAAAATTTTTACATTAGTCAACTTTACTCAAAATCCTTGGTTGTCACTGTGTTTGAAAAGAATTTAAAGGGACTAATCTTGACTTCAACGTTAGTTCGAAGACTTAGATTTAATTTAAAGACTCAGATATATTTATTTTTTTTAAGATTAAAAAAATGTAAATAAATTTAAATTATTAAATTTTAATTTAACAACCATTAAATTCCGATGACACCAAACTCCCTTTTTGTATGTGAAAACTCTCAGTAGTTCCTCCGCGAAGAACTTACCTGAGTGAGCGCCAATCATCTTAAAATTATTAAAAAGCAATTTTTTAAGGCTAAAAGCTATCAAATGGAGGAAGTGAAGAATTTATGTGGAGTTTACCTTTCCAAAAAAAAAAAAAAAAAAAAAGAAAGAAGGAAGAATTTACGTGAAGGGGTATTTTTGAGATTTCAGATAATTAACGGGCCACAATTGAATATTTCTCAAACTGAGAGGGCAAAATCAAGGTTTCCAATTCCGATCATACAAGTAGTATACTACAGAGACACAAAGGCGGGGGTGCAAGGCAAAGTGTGAGGTAGAGCGAGATGTCGCTGGTGGACTATGCTTCTTCAGACGAAGACGAAGCAGAGGCTAGAGAAGAAGAGAGAGAAAGATTCGAAGTCCCAAAAGATGAACCGGAAGTTCCAAAACGCGATCAACCGCCTCCTCAAAACCAGTAATTCTCGGTTTCTTCAAAATTTTCATTTCAATCTAATCCCCGTGATAAATCTCAAGACTAGGTTTTTACGTTGTTCTGTAATTTTCCTTTTGCTTCGTTTGGTTGCCTAGAAAATGTTGTAAAAATTGTGAATATGGCTGTTACTTAACCCGGAAGTAGGTCAAATTGTGCGATTATATTAGGGCTTTTAACGTCATGCGAATTTAACTAATCCAAAGACTCTGGATGTTTTTAATGAGTTAGTTCAGAAATGTGTGATTCCGTGCTTTGAAGAAATGATGGATTTTACATTGACAAGGAAAATAAAAGTTGGTAGTCTTTCAGGTGTTCCGTTTTTATGGCCGAACGCATCTAATTATCTAATTTGTGATTCACCTATTTTTAAATAGCTCAATTCACATTTTCTGGACAATACAATGGCCACTGAATCTGTATAAATGTTAAATAGAGTTAAAAATAGCAATTACTAGTAACTGATTTTGAATTTAAAAGCGTACTTGAGAGGAATATGTAAATTGTATTTAAAAGAGAAATCAAGTGCAGAATTTTTTTTTTTTGGATGTAAGTGTTGAATTGAGTGGAAACTTGGGGCCTGTTTAATAAAATTGGAAATTTTTTAGATGATGGTATTTGAAAATGAAAATAAAAACTATATGTCATTGAGTGTATTCTGCACTTGTTGATTAGTCAAGTATCTCTAGAGACCCGCTTTCAGTCACTTTTCAAATTGAAGTGGTAGATGATTATGAATTGTTAATGGCATTCATTGTGAAATTCTCGCGTGGATTCAGTTTTAACTGCTTAGTAATATCATCCAACAGAGCTCTATATGGAGATACATTTTCTAGTAGCCTAAAAATACTTTTAGGATATTTAAATATTGTATTTTAGGATATTAGAATATTCTCGTATATTTTGTATATTATGTTTTCCTTTTCCAGTTGTAATTTTGTGGTTATAAATACAATATGAGAGAGGGGGAGAAGATTACCCTTCCAATATTCATTTCTTTTAACTAGGTATCAGAACATAAGAAAAAAAAATGGAAAAAAAGGAAAAACCCTAGCTGCGCCACTGGCAGATTCTTGTTGGAGTTACTTCCGTTCACCGACATTGACATTGGAGACCACCATTAGAGTCTTTGTTGCTAGGTGACACTATCACTAGAGACCTTGTCATGTGCCGTCACATGCAGTCTGAGCAGAACTCCCCAGTAGCCAGTCGCCACATTTCTCCAGCGCATGGCTTGCCTGTGACCTTTCGGAAAATTACAAACATGCTTGTCTAATGTAGATTTACCTTATAGCACCCTCGGTTGATGTCTTTGGTAGCCTGTACTTGATCAGATGTGCAAGCATCTTTGTACCTGTTCTCTAGCTTGTTGTGATGGTTGGTGATGATATCTGGTCTGAGAGGCTTGTGGTTGTTGATTTAATTCGATTCTTGAGTGTCTGAGGGTTGTGCACTATTAGTTTGACTTTATACAATCTTGATTGGTTCTTGATTGAAGACTAGTTGTTAAGTTTCATCGATTTGTGATTTTCTTGGTTGGTTATCATCATGTAGATGGCTGATCCATTTCCTTTGAGTCATTGCTTGCTTGGTTATTGCTGATTTGATGCTACTTTGAGATTAGTTCTGGATTTTTCTTGTTGATTCCTTTATACATAGGGTACTGATCTATTGCTTCTTGCTCGTTTGATCTATTTCCTTGCTTGTTGATTTGTCATTGTTGCTTGTTGCTCGGCACAACCACTTATTTAAGCCTGTTCGCTGCCTTCGTCATTCATGGTCTGATTTGTGATTCAGTGGATTGATTCGTTGCTGATTTGTGCTAATTTGATCTCCTTTGGCTGTGCCTTAATTGATTGTTGTAGTGATTTGCTTGGATTTCTGACATCCTCATTTGGCCATTTTCTTTGATTGGAGTCCACTATTTGTTGTTGGCCTAGACATTTTTTTCTGTGGCAGTGTGTCGGTCAGTTTTATCATAGTTCAGATTGAGGACAAAGTGGCGTGATTATTGTGGCTGTAAAAATCATACCAAATCATATTGCTGGTAAAATCATATCGGTGAGGGGAAAAAAAAAAAAAAACACCACCGAGAAAAAAAACGTATGCACAAACCGAAAAAAAAAAACAAGGGGCAACATGCCAAGCAATGCTTTCCCTTTATCATTAACTAACATATGTCTGAATGTTTTGGGTTCAATCTCTAGGAAATCAGGGCTGTCCTCAAATGAGCAACCTGGAAGTTCGTCAGAGCCTTCGGTTGTGAAGCTTCCTGATGCCTCAGTCCTTTTAAATTCTACTCATACGTCATCTCATCTGGGTAGTGGTTGCGATCACTCTTCTCGAGTTGCAGCTGCAATGGCTGAATGTGCATCACGAAAAAGGGAAGCAAATGGAGTAGCCCCTCCTTTACCACGGAATAAAGTTCCAAAAGGAAACTTGCCCCATTCAAGGAGTGTTCCAGATACGGAAGGGGGTCTGCTAGTTCCGCCTCAGCTTAGGGGAAGGTAAGCTTTATTTTTTTAATTTAAAATAAATTTTAGTTTATTGTAGTATAGATTTAAAAATGTTTTAGTCAAACAAGCGATAAGTTTGGGCTTTTAAATGTTAGGCCAGCACTTTTAGTACTGGAGCTTTTACAGAGTTTTAAAGAGGAATAACAGGTTTGGGCAGTTAGGTCCAACTCAGTATTTTTTATTAAAGGCTCAAGTCACGGTTTTTTTAGTTAAAGAGCTTAAGTCAGCAACAATAAGGAGTTCTAAAAAGAAGTCCTAAACACCAAAAAAAAAAAAAAAAAAAAAGAAAAGATTCCCCTAGGAAAAACTCTAGCAGCATGACCGTATGAGGAAAAAAGAAAGGGGGGTGGAGGGGAGATGCTGCTGCCGCCGCCGACAAATGCACGACCCAGCAATGACTTGGTGATGAAGATGCAACATTGGATCCACCATCCATGGAGTCCTTGGGGAACAGGACATTTTATGTTGATTGATTTTGTTTTCTTTGCACGGCATTGTATAGTTATTGCAAATAGGTATGGCCCCCATTTGGGAGCCCAAATTTTAAATAAAGTTACAAATATTTTCAAACTTTTATTAACTTTTATTAGCTTTTGGTCATTTTTGTTTTCCTTGCGTTTATCTCAAAACTCTAATTTTTACAAAATTTTGCCAACTTTTACAAACTTGTGTCCATTTTTGTCAACTTTTTTGGCCAAAATGGTTTGAACAGGTTATTCGACCACATTTGAATGGGTCTTATCAGCTTAGAATTTGGTTAGCTCAAAATTTTGACACAGCATACGAAATCTATTAAAACGAGTCATTCAAGCACGTTGAACGGGTCCCATTAGGAAGCTAGCATTTGCTACTTACCCAAAAAAAAAAGGCTAGAGTTTGCCTTTCAAACACTAAAGAATGACTGACACATTACACTTTTTCTAACTTTTACTAAAATTTGACCTTCCAAAGACCCCCTAAGTTTATACTGTAGCCCCATCTCTATTTCTTTCTTGCTTTGAGCCACGTCTGCTATAATCTTGACGAGTTAAGACATATATCCTATACAGGTATCCAAGTCTTGTCATGTCAAACCTGTCGGGGTAGCCCAGCGGTTCTTAAGATCAACCGTAAACTCGGAGGTCTTGAGTTCGAATCCCGCTAGCTACTACCCTGTCTTGCTTGGTGCTTGGGTCTTGCGGGTGAGTTCAAGCACCTCTAGTTCACCCATCGGCTACGCGGTTTGTCGAGAGTTGTAATAAACCGGTGCGGGTTTTGGGTTACCCCCAAAAAAAGAAAAAGGTCTTGTCATGTCAACATGGGTACTCTGGCTAGGAATGGCGAGTTCGTGTAAATAGCCTCCAGCTATGAGCACCCCAAGGGGTGTCTTGGTTATTCCTTTTCATGGGGGACCCTTGAGGGTGTTCTTCCTCTGGAACCTTCCTGCAGCAAAAGGTCTTCTCTTAGTTTTCTGTAAACTCCAATGCAATTGACCTAGTAAGGCTGAGGGGTCTCTCCAATGATATCCTCCACTTATGAGCACCCCTAGGGGTCTCATGGTTATTAGAGATTCTTTTGGGGCTCCCTCCAGTTGGTCTAAAGAAAGGGGCACTATTACACAATACTTAATGCAAGCATGTTCACTGATATTGTGGGACTGCAATCCATTTGGTACATGACCGTGGAGAAGATGACACCACTACATAATTGGAGAAGCAATCTGGCAACAGGTTCGAACTATGCAGAGTTAGGCACCTATTTGGAGGACCACCATCCTTAGTGTATGAGGGGTTGATGTCCATGAGTCCATGACCTAACCTCCTCCAATAAATAAAAGCACATATATCAACCTTTCCAGGGAGTGAAACCTTCACTCTCTATGGTGGAACTCTGCTCAACTTCTGTCTATTTGCCTGTCCCCCCCCCCCTGGGCGGGCGGCGGGGGGCGCCCCAAAAAAAAAATTGCTTTAACTGTCATCCCATTGATCTCCATTAATCCTCAACCATAAAAAATTCTCTATGTTATTACCAAATGGTTGGAAACCAGCACAACCTTGATATTCACATTGAGCTATGCCCATTTTATTCTTTCTTTTATGCACTCACTACAACAATTTCTTAATTGTAGAGGCAACATAGGGATGAAACTAGCATTGGTTGTTGCTTCCTTCACAAGTGGGGATTTAATAGATTGAAGTCGGTCTTGATAGCTCTTGGTGTGGGCATTTGAGTTGTCTAGACCAATGTGGGTGGTGCAAAATGGATTGGATTGTTACCTAAAATAGAGTTCAGCATTTTGTTTCAAACATCTGTAGCTTCTTTGCATGTTAGCGGTGCAACACCATAGTTCAAATATGCACATCTAGGGTAGAGTTCGATTGAAACAACTACAAGCATAATGAAAACTGCTGGCACAAATAATCATAGTTTCCAACCGAGGATTAATGAGAGTCCATTGTTAAACAACCTTCTCCTTATGATTTTTAGCTTTGGACATCTTAATCTCGAACTTCCTATGCATCTTGGGATTGTTTGTGATATGGACAACAATGATTATTTTGGTTTTCTATGTGTTATTGGGTACAATCTCAATATAATTAAAGTGATGACTTGATCATTGGTGACATCCAATGAAATGTCCATTTGCTGAAGAGCATGAACTATCCTCCTATTGCAAAATTGGGTTCTAGTTCAATGGCAAGTGTGTTGGGCAATACTATTGCAAGGACAGCGACCAATGTTGGCCCGTCAAACTTGGTTTAAAGAGTGATACTGGTATTCTTAGAGAGACCAAAAAAGTTGTTGACGATGACATTGAGATTTTAATGTTATCTTGTTGATGATGATTGATTAGCTATTTCGTGCACACAATGATGAGTTGTAGATATGTAACTCATGGATTTTCTCTATTGACTTTTTGGGTTTTGTTGAGGATGAGTCTTGGCACAACGATAAGGTCATTCTTTTACAACCTAATTGTCGTGAGTTCAATAGCCATAAAAAATCTCTTCAATCATGTGGGTTGAAAATGTGTATATTGGTCCTCCCAAACCTCACATAGGTGCAAGTCTTGCATGTTGGCCTCCTGTCCTTTTATGTAATGTTTAGGTATTGCAAGGAAAGAGATTTTATAGGGTGTTCATTGATCTAGGAAAAGTTTATGGCTGGGTTCTCAAGGAGATAAGCAGCCTTTTTTTTTTGGGGGGGGGGAGTGAGCTATACTAATGTAATTGAAGACGCATGATGAAGCTATGACTAGTGTGAGAGCAATAGTGAGAAAAACAAATGAATTACCAATAACCCAACCTTTTTGCCTTGGTTATGGATGAACTTACTAGCTATGAACATTAAAAGGAATATCCCCTTTTGCATTAGTACTTTTTTATTTTATTAAACAAGAGTAAATTATAAATTAGAAGCATGGAGAGAGACTTAATGTCGTATGTTTTGTGTTAAATAAGTATAAGCAATTTATATTGTAATTTCATAGTGTAATTATTGCGAAACTATATATAGAGATGGGATGAAGCGAAAAATACATCTGCCACATCTGAGGTCTCTGACAAAGTAGAGTTCCTCAGTGGTTCTTGAATGACATTACCCTGTATCAAATTTCATTTCTCAATGGAGGAAACTGGCAGATGGTAAATAACAATTTTATTCTTGAGATGTAGCTTTATTGCTAATGATCTTAAATTTATTTTGGCAGGAGCAATGTTGTCACGGAAGATATGGGCAAGTTATTTGTACAAAAACATGCTGATGATCCTCGCATCACTAGTTCCCAAAATAGGTGATAGTTCCTTTTATCCGATGCTGTTGTATCTTTGAATCCAATGTACTCTGTTAAAACTTAAAGCTGTTTGAAAGGAATGGAATGACTATTCTCACATTTTTATTACATTTTTATTCCATTATTTTGTTTGGTACACTTATTTAAAATGTTATTTTCTGCTTAGTTAAAATGCTACCTTACTTGAGGAAATAAGAATGAAATGATAGTATAGGAATGATTATTTCATTTCCTTTCCTTCCCGCATATCAAACGCAGCACATTAAGTTGCAGAATATTGTCCCTTTGTCCTGTAGATTCCCCCGCTCTTCACTGTATTCTAGGTTGGCTTGAGAAGTTGTAAGTGGGGCAGACATTGAGGAGTATTGTTTTAAGGAGTTTGCAAGTTTGTGGCTATGACGGTTGAATTTTCATTTTTAGCTTTGTCTGCTTGGAGCTTTTATATTTAATTGCTGGTGTTGAATGATTTCACTGCAATGTAATAGGTTTGATGATGCAGCTCCAAGAAAGTTCAGATTTAATGGACTACTGCAATTTCAGAAAATCTAAATTGAATTAGTGCGAAAGAGGACTTCATTTAAACAAACAAGTCTAGGGAAATCTGAATTTTAGTAATTAATGGAATGGGGTGAATGGAAAGTAAGAAGGATGAAGAAATGAGGGTGTAGAAGTCCACCTCCTTTGGACAGATTTGAGAAATTAGAATCTGTACCAATTAAAATAAAGATGGCTGCTAAAAGGAAGCCAAGGATAAACTCAGAAGCCAAGGACAAACTCAGATTAAACTTTCATTGCTGTCAAATGCTTACAATTATTTCTTATTTCTGACAGGCAACCTGCTAGAACACTCAAAATATTTAATGTTTTGGATTGGCTTTTAGACTTCTCATTTAATACGTTGGATTGACTTTTGAACTCTTTATTTAATACCAAAAAAAAAAAAAAAAAATCACAACCTACTCGAAGATTTTAGCAACAAAATCTGATTTTAGATGTCATCATTTAGTCCTAGTACACCAATTCTTGAAAATGGGACTTTTTTGTTTTGTTTTGTTTTTTTTTTTTTTTTTTTTGGGTTTTTTTTTGGGCGGGGAGGTGGCTGGCATAACAATACTATGTTAATTCGGTGACTTTGGATTGGGACTGTTAAATTAAAATTTAATGGTTTAGATGTATTCAATTTTTTTTTTTTGAATTAAAATAGTATGAATGTATTATTTTTTTTAATTAAAATAGTATAAATACATTAAAATTGTTGAATTTTAATTCAACAATCTCTATTTTAATATTACGGAACTGACATAACATTAATATATCAACATTTTCTTTTTAAAGGAGTAACTAGGTAAATATTCAACTACTGTTGAATTGTTACTGAATTATGACATCATAATTGCATCATAATTATATTTAAATTAATAGTTATATATATATATATATATTAAAAGCACAAATAATGTCTATCTAAAATGACCTTGTTTTCTCCTTAATTTAGACCATTGTCAAGGGTCCTAAAAAAAAGTTTCTTAGTTGATTCATGTATATATTGTGATTCTTGTTTGTGCTAACACACACACACACACAAAAAGAATGAGACAGAGAATAGAAATGTGTTGTGTGACTGAGGGAATACATAACCAAAAAGAGAACGGGGACAAAGATTAAAAGGAAATATATCAGAAGGGGGGAACTCCGTCTGAAAAGCCTAAAGAAGTAAAGTGAGAAAAGAAAGGAATCGGCCATGGCAGAGACAGTGAACAAACGAGCGAAGCAGTCAAGCTTGGGAAGATACAAGCTTTCACACCAAATGATCTAAGCTCCTCATCTTAGACCGTTGGAAGCAATCTCAGTTGTTTGAAGTGTCTGGAGATGGACGGCCTGCAAGCATCAAATGGGAGCCCTTAGATTAACTGTTGTACATTACACATAGAAGGTCACAATCTTCTCTTGTGCCTCTCAATCACAACTATCTAGCTGGGCGAGCTGAAGGGCCTGGATGGTTTCCAACTAACAAGAAGGCAGAAGGCAGTAGATGGGCAATTAATCTAACTCAGCTAAGTACAATGCATACGATGGTAAACTCTGAAATAGGAGAGAATCTGGTAGATGATTCTAGAAGCCAAGGAGCTCAGCACATGGTCAAGGAAGGTTTTGGCCAAATGGGTTCTTAATTGGGCCTGTTTTTAAATAAAACAAATGGGTCGATTGGAGAGCACTAAACCAACATCAGAGAAAGCTTACTAGAACAGTTGCAAGAGTGGCCCAAGGAAATTAAACCCCGTTCTTAAAAATAGCTATTATCATTTGGCTCCGGTCCAATTTCTAGAAGTATCTTTGGTCAATTTGTTAGAAAAGTTTTTAGAACCATGTGTGTATAAAGATTGGATGATGTAATGAGAAACGCATGGAATGAAAAATTTTAGAGAATTGATTCTCAAGAGGGAGTGAGCCACGTCGATTTCAGTTCAACTCATTCTACATCATTTTCTTTCATCCTTTTCATTTGTACCAAACAATTCAAACATAGGTAAGAACAAGAAAAATACTTGAAGACCACTACAATTGGTATCAGAGTCAGAACATAAAATAGATATGGCTAATGCAACTAGATTTGTTTCACGTCCAGGTAAAGCTCAACAGCAGATGCAACTACAGTTAGACTAACTCATCAAGTTGATGGAAGATCAGAGCAAGAAGTGGAATTCTAGATTTGAACTGCTCTCTCAACAAGTGCAGTTCAATTTTGACTCCATCCAGAAGAATTCCATGGAAGATCAATTGGCAATATCCTTAAGGAATCTAGGCTAGAATTGGAATGTGGAGATTAGAGTTGAAAAACCATACCATACCCAATTTCCCGGTATGCAAGTTAGATCACTTAAACTTGCCTTTCCTACTTTCATTGGTTAAAATCCCTTTGAGTGAATATATAAGGCCAATCAGTTCTTTGTTCATTATGGTGTGCCTGATGATTGGAAAGTCACTATAGCTCCCATGTACATGGAAGGGAAGGCTCAAATCTAGTGTGAAGATCTAACAAATTTTGGGCAAACTTTGTTTTGGGAAGAATTTTCCAAGGTCCTCCAAACTAGGTTCGGTGAAATTGTTTTTGAAGATCCTATGGATCAACTGATTAGATTGAAATAACTTAGTAGTGTTGAGGAGTATAAAACTAAATTCGAATCTATTTTGAATAGAGTCAAGGATTTGTCCGAATCTTATAAACTATGTATTTTTCTTACGAGGTTAAAGGAGGAGATCCGATTCTGAGTTCGGATGTTTAACCCTAAAAATTTGATTGAGGCCCTTGCTTTAGCAGATTACGGGAGGAAAATCTGACTACCTTAAGGAGACAACAAACCAAGTTTTCTAGTGGATCCCTCACCACTTAGACTTGATCCTGTAAAAACAATCACCTTCTATAGAAGTATTTCTTGGAAGGGTTATCCTATCCTAGGGCTTCCTACTAATCTTAGAGACAATGCACTAACCCCTCCTAAACCCAATTCTCTTAAGAAGCCGTCCATTCAGAAACTCAATGTCAATGAGATAAAAGCAAGAAAGAAAAGTGGCCTATGGTTTAACCGTGATGATAAGTGGCACAAGGGTCATAAATGTAAGAATCCTGAGCTTTTTGTCTTAGAAACTCTATATAACAGTGGGGATGAAAGTAAGAACTTAGGAGATAATGAGGCACTAGAGTTAGTTCCTGAAGTGAACCTAGAAAAGAAGAGGGTATCTCAAATAACCCTTCATGCAATCACTTATATGCCTCAATCCAAAACTATGAGACTGACCTATTGTGTTAAAGGAAAAAGGTGGTTGATCTTAATTGATTCAGGCAGTACTCATAACTTTATGGTCCCTAAGGTGGCTAAATATAGTCAATTGAAATTAGTGAGGGGAAAAGACTTAGGCGTCATCTAGGTTTTTTTTTTTTTAATTTTTAATTTTTGTTTTCTATTTTCTGTTTCGAGCGCATTGGCCATTTTGCACTTTTAAAAATAAGGAAAATAGCTAAAATGCATCTAGTCACATATATTTTCAAAATTTGTTTTAGAAAATAGAAAATGAGTTTACACATAAAAATGAAAAATAATAAAAAGTCATTTTGAGCATTTTCAACTCAAACGAAAAAAAAAATCTCAAGACAAAGAAAATAAAGTATTTTCTGTTTCCTTGTTTAGGGATTTTTAAAACATAAAACACATAAAACAAAAAATAAAAAACCAAACCAAATGCCATCTTAGCTGTTTGGGTAGGAAATGGTGATTCTGCAATGAGTAAAGGACAGTGTTTAGGTGTTTTCATTAATATAAAGGGCTAAATATTCAGTGCTAATTTTATGATATTGTCCTTGGTGGGTTGTGATATGGTGCTTGGCATCTAGTGGTTGCAAACATTAGGGCCTGTTACTTTTAATTTTACTATTGCTATGGAATTTACTCACAAGGGTCACAAAGTTAATATCAACGGGTTGCAAAAGAATTCTGTATTTTTAGAGGAGGTGGAATTACATCAAGTAAGGCCTTCTTGTTCAAAGGGGTTAATCTTAAATTTATTTTCCTTAGACAGCAGTAACATGGTTTCAAGGAGAACAACAATGGATAGTAGATTGTTAGAAGTTATTCAGAAATTTTGGGATGTTTTTGAAGAAAAGAAAGATTTACCCCCAAACAGGGATAGTATTGGAATAGGGCACTAATCCAAGTTCTATGAGACTGTACAGAAACCCCCACTACTAGCAGGAAGAAATAAAAAGGATTGCATAAGAGTTACTTACCTCTGGGCTAATTAGACTTAATCAATCCCTTTTGTCATTATCACCTGTCCTTTTGGTAAGAAAAGATGATGGTACTTAGAGGATGTGCATAAATTATAGAGCCCTCAGTCTTGCAACCATAAAGGATAGGTACCTACTGAGCTACATGGTGCTAAGTTCTTTTTTATATTGGACTTACGATCAAGATACCTTCACATAAGAATGTATGATATAGACATCCCAAAAATAAGATTTAAAACTCATTTAGGACGCTATGAGTTCCTCGTGATGCCTTTTGATTGACAAATGCCCCTACTACATTCCAAAGTTTGATGAATAACTTGTTTAGATCCTATCTTCGAAAGTTTTGTGTGTGTGTGTGTGTGTGTGTGTTTGTTTGTTTGTTTTTTTTTTCAATGACATTGTGGTTACAATAAGTTAATGAAAGATCACATTGTTCATCTTACTTTAACTTTGGATATTCTCAAAAGGGATTCTCTTTTTGCTAAGGAGTCTGAATATCCGTTTGGATGTTCTAAAGTGGATTATTTGGGGCATCTAATCTCAGCACAAGGAGTTAAAGGTGATCTTAAGAAGATTCAGTCAATGCTAGATCAGCCTACTCCTAACGTAATCAAAAGTCTTAGGGGTTTTTTGGGCTCAATTGGTTATTATAGGAAGTTTATTAGCAATTATGGAGGCATTGTAAGATCATTGATAGAATTAATTAAAAAAACATGCATTTCATTGGACCCACCCCTTCAGCTAACCTAGCTTTTAAAGCACTCAAACAGGTGGTCACTAACCCCCCTGTTTTAATCCTGCCTGATTTCTCTAAAATTTTTACTGTGGAATGTGATGCTTCAGAGTTTGGCTTAAGTGCAGCTTTGATGCAGGACAAACAACCAGTGGCTTTCTATAGTTAAGCTTTGAAAGGTAGGGCCCTACGCCTCTCCACCTATGAGAAGGAACTTTATCTCTTAGTGCGAGCAATGAGAAAATGGAGATCTTATCTTTTGGGCCAGACATTTATTATTAATACTATCCACCAAAGTCTCAAGTTTCTTTTGGGTTAGAAAGTAGAAACACCATCACAACAGAAGTGGATCACTAAGTTATTGGGGCATAATTTCTCTATTAAATATAAAAAAAGGTTGATAATAAGGTGGCAGATGCCCTTTTTAAACTCCATGATCCTATTTTACATTCTGCTTTTTGTTCTGCTATAACTATTATTGGTCCAACTCCTACATTTTTTTATGATATTAAGGAATTATATAAACCGACCCTACTATATAGGATATTATTCAGAAACTAATGAAAAAGATTAGTAGAGTGTGATAGTTCAGTTTGATTAATGACTTATTGTTGAAAACCCTAGGGATTTATGTCCCTATACTAATCAGTCCTTAAAACAATGTCATTTGGTATACTTGTTGTGGGCATGTTTTTCATTTTATGTTTCTAAAAACATGGAAAACTATTAAAATGCATTTGGTCACTCGCATTTTCAAAAGTTATTTCAGAAAATAAAAAATAGGCTTACATATAAAATGTAAAACGACTAAAAGTCGTTTTAAGTATTTTTAACCAAAAATAAGAAGAATCCTAAAATACGAAAAATAGAAAATGTTAACCAAATGGCTTTTCTGTTTTCAATGTTTTGAGATTTTCAAAACATAAAACACATAAAATAGAAAATAAAGAACAAAAACAAAAAATAATAATGGAAATCGAATGCCATCTCAATTTTTTTATATGCTTATATAGACCCAACTGCAGGACATGGGATGACACAAAAGACTTAAGAGAGTGATACATGATTTCTATTAGCCAGTGATAAAGTAAGAAATTTATCAATGGGTCAAAGAGTACCTAATTTGTCAAACTTGTAAACCAAAAAACACCACCTATTGGTCTATTACAGCCCCAACCTATCCCCAATAGTAGCTAGACTGATGTCTTAATGGATTTGATTGATGGATTTCCTACTTCTAACAGGTATTCCTCTATTTGGGTTATCATTGATCGTTTAACTATGTTTGTACATTTTTTTCCTCTCGTCTACCCATAGTCTGCTTCTCAATTGGTCCAAATTTTTTAACCTCCGTGCTCAAACTCCATGGTTTCCCTACCACCATTGTTTCTAATTATACGCTTCTTTCACTTGTAAATTCTATAGGGCCCTATTTAAAGCCCTAGAGACCTCCCTCCATTTCAGTACCAATTTTCACCCCCAAACTGATTGTTAAATCGAAGTTACTAACAAATATGTTGAAACATATCATCGTTGTTTTACCTCTGAAACTCCTAGGTTGTGATCTAATTGGCTCAACCTAACTGAGTATTGTTATAATACTAATTATCGTTCTACCATTAAAATGACCTTATTTCATGCCCTTTATCGTGTTCTAACCCCCTACCCCCTCAAAAAAAAAAAAAAAAAAAAAAAAAAACTCCTACGGTTCTCCTCTAGTGGAATTCTTGACAATTCAATTGAAGACCTATTCTACAATCACTCTTAAATTTCAAAGCTTCTCAAACATCGTATTCACATGGCTCAAAATCATATGAAGATCCAAGCAGATAAAAATAAAACAAAAAGAGTATTTATAGTAGGTGATATGGTATTCTTAAAATTGTAGCCTTACAGACAGCTTACAACGAGAAAAAAGGAGAAACTTTAAGGTAGCATTTGGTTTTGATTTCTATTTTTTGTTTTTTGTTTTTATTTTCTGTTTTATGTATTTTTTGTTTTAAAAATCTCAAAACACGAAAGACAAAGAACACATTTGATTTGATATTTCAAAATCATATGAAGGTCTAAGCAAATAAAAATAAAACAGAAAGAGTATTTATAGTAAGTGATATGGTATTTTTAAAATTGCAGCCTTACAGACAGCTTACAACGAGAAAAAATGAGAAACTTTAAGGTAACATTTGGTTTTGATTTCTATTTTTGGTTTTTTGTTTTTTATTTTCTATTTTATGTATTTTTTGTTTTGAAAATCTCAAAACAAGAAAAACGGAGAACACATTTGATTTGATATTTTCTATTTTTTATGTTTTATGATTCTCCTTATTTTGGGTCAAAAAGCCTAAAAAAGATGACTTTTAGTCGTTTTGCATTTAATGTGTAAATCTATTTTCTATTTGCTAAAATAAGTCTTAAAAACGCAAGTGACCAAATACATTTTTAACTAGTTTTCTGATTTTCAAAAATGTAAAATGGAAAACATGTCCAAAATAGGTATGCCAAATGTTCTCCCAATTTTTTTGCCCATTTTAAGTACTGTAACAAGTTGGCCCAGTGGCTTATCATTTGGCCTTATGACTAGAATCAAAGCTTCATCTGGTGTTCCAAGTTTCACAATTAAAAAAGCAACTTCAACCAAAACTAGTTTCACAAAAAACCTTACCAACAATTGATTCAAATGGCCATCTTTTACCTCTACCCATTTAGATTCTAGATTCCAGATCTGCTCACTAAGATTACCATACTTTCATCGAGTTCTAGGTCCAATGGCAGGGCTAAACAGTAACTAAAGCAACATGGGAACTCCTTTACAAGTTAAGAGTTTCATACCCAGATCTTTTGGGCAAGATCAGTCTTAAAAGGAGGGATGGGATTGTTATGTGAGTGAGGGAGTACATAACCAAAAAGAGAATAGGGGCAAAGCTGAAAGGAAAATGCATCAGAAGGGGGAACTCCATCTGAAAAGCCTAAAGAAGTAGAACGAGAGAAGAAAAGAATTAACTAGCAGTATAAATGGGTCGGGTCGGGCCTAACTCGCCCCTTGACTCGGGGTCGACCTGCCCCAACCGCCCATCTACATTTTTGGGTCGGGTTGGGTCGAGTCGAGTTAGGGTCACCAATCTCGGCCCCTAACCCGCCCCAGCTAACCGAGCCTATTTTTTAGTATTTTTTAATTTTTTAAAGTAAATAAAATACAAAATAAAACTCAACCAAACACATTAAAATAATTATTGACAAAAATTAAAATTTATTAAACAACAAACAATTACATAATTGACATTAAATTTAAAATTACAATTTTCAAATGTAGAATTATAAAAAAAAAATAAAGTAACAAATAGGTGCATCACTTCACATCTTATACATCTCAACTATGTTAGCACCTATAAGAGTGACTATCATTTGCAAATATTACTCTATCTATACATCATTATCATTAATTACTAGATCCACTAGTGTGTTCTTATCTGTCACTTAAATACATTACATCAAAGTTAAGGGTAAGTTGCTCTTTTTCGACATTTCTTGTTGTCTATTTTCGGCCAGATGCCAATCTTGTAAACACATTAAGGTCTCTACTATCGAAGGGACTAGTTGACTCCTGAATTGACTGATAATGCGCCCACTTGTACTAAACTCTTGCTCGGATGCTACAGTAGAAACTGGAAATATGAGAATATCACGAGTTTAAACTGAAAGAACTGGAAACTTAGATTATTGTCTTTTTTACCAATCTAAAAGATTAAAATCATTTTTATTTTCTATTGGAGGTGTACCGAGATAACGTTGCAGGTTGGATGAATTTGAACTGGCATTTGTTGATGATCTGTCCGCTAATATGTTATTCATCTCCAAATGGATGTATTGCAATGTATTGCCACCAAAGCAATTGTAAGATGAAGATGTTGTGGCGGTAGTTATTTGGGTAGTTGTACGATTAATATCACACTAACCCATTAGAACTTGCATTTACTCTTTAATATTATTTAATTGTTCTTGGGTACTTTCAAGCCCATATATCATCTCTGATAATTGAAGAAAAAGTATTCTTTATATCTATGGTCTAAAATAGTGTCAATACCAAAATGCATGGGAAGTGGGTTAAAATATTTATCAAATTTTTTCTTCATTATAAAAACCATAGCAGCATAATATTCTTGGACAATATATTTTTCAAAAATTTCATCAATAACCCCCAATTGATGAACAACAGTAGAAGAAGTACGATAATAAATCTCACAAAATATTTTAGTAGTAATATCAAAAACTTGTAAAAAAAATCCCTATAAAAATTATATTTGCCCAATCAGTGGGCTCAATACTATCTAAACCAATAGTTTGGTTACTTAAAATAAATAAATTAATTACTTTTTAATATTTAATAGTAACTTTTAACATAATATAGGTTGAATTCCATCTTATATTAATTTCCATTGGTAATTTTTTAGGTTTTAAACCAATTTGAGGACATGCCAACAAATAGATTAACCTTTTTAGAGAACTCATAGTACAAATTACAGTTTTTTTATTTTAATAATAGAAGATTCATAAATATCCAACAATGCCCATGAAATAATGGATCCCTCGTAAGCAAAGCATTAAATAAGTAACTAAAACAAATATCATTATATGAAGCATTATTTAAAGTAATAGAAAATATTTTTTACATAATCTTTATGATACAAGTTCATTAGAAATAAGTTCTTCAACACTCAATCCAATGTAGGATTGTTCAACTAATTTAAATGAAATAATGCGTTTATTTAATTTCTAATTTTCGTCAATGTAATGTGCAGTTATGCAAATATATTCAATATCTTGATATGATTTTTACATATCGGAGGCCAAGTAAATATTTCCTTCAAAATTGTCAAAATAAGTTTTTAATTCATTTTTTTTTGTTTCAAAGTCTCGTAAAACTTTATTTTTTGAAGTATTTCTTGAAAAACTGCGATATTATGGAGTAAAACTATCGCGAATAAATTTTTCAAAATGTCGAATTTCACTCATTGTGAAAGGTTGTTCATCTTTAACAATATATCTATGTAAATTATTCTGTGTTCTTGTGTGGTCATAAGAAACAAATATTTAAATTACCCCATTCATTACTTAATTGAGTTTGTCTAGCATGTAGAAAATATTGACCAATTATAGAATTGATGTGAGGATCGTGTCGGTACTTTCTATTTAAATGCCTTTTTAAGTGGCTAGTTTTAGAAGCAGTCTTGTCATCTAATAAATCCCCACAAATATTGCATTTGGCGTTATGCATTTCATCATCATATGGAATTCTAGTAAAGAAGTCCCCATACCTTTGAAGAGCCACGTTGTTGGCCATGACGAGTAGATGATGCACCAACATCACCACTTGTGCTAGTAGGTGTTGGTATTTGTGGTGATATAAATTGTTCTATTTGTTCTTGAGGGGGAAAAGATATTAAGTCTCCACCATCCGAATAAAAAAAATTGGTGTCTCTAGGATCCATTTAGAAAAAATAATTTGATAAAAAATTAAAGTATGCAAATTAAAAAAAATACATGTATGCAAATTAAAAAAAAATAAATATTAACTTGGAATAATTTGAAATTTTGAAGACTTGATCTTTAAATCTTGACTTCAAATTTCACAAAATTGGATGTACTTGAACATAATTGAAGAGCATACTTGAGAGTTGTAGCTTGGTAGTGTAGAAATTTGAGAGAGAATTTGTTAGTTTTTTGTAGATTTGAATAAATATGTGTGGGGCATTTATAATGAAAGGTTGGAGGGATTTTGTAATTTTTTAGAGGGAGATTTTGTAATTATCTAAAACAACTTGGACCACTGGGCTATAAATGGCCCACTACCACCAATGGTTGGAAATTAAAAAAAAAAAAAAACAAAGGTTGAAACGGTTAAAAGCCAAAAAAAAAAAGGATTTTTCCCTCCCCCCCAACGGTCACTGATTAGAGAGGGGGACAATTTGGTGCGAAGCCTACTCATGGGAAGGGGAGAGGGTGTGGGACGACTGGTTAGGTCGGGCTAGGCTTGGCAGGTCGAGTCTCAGGCCGGGCCATCCTAACCCAAGCTCTGACTCGAGGGCAAGGGGGCGGCAAAGCCTGGTCGTACGAATCGGGCCGGGCGGGCAGGGCTGGGCCATCTTCCGGGCCGGGTCTTGGGCCGACTCGACCCATTTTCACCGCTAAAATTAAGCACGACAAAAATAGTGAACAAATGAGCCAAACAGTCAAGCTTGGGAAGATACAAGCCTTTATGCCAAATGATCTAAGCCTTTCATCTTAGACAGTTAGAAGCAATCTCAATTGTTTCAACTGTTTGGAGATGGACGGCTTACAAGTATCAAATGGGAGCCCTCAGACCAATTGTGGTACATTACATATGGAAGGCCACAATCTTCTCTCGCACCCTTTCAATCACAACCGTCCAGCTGGGTGAACTAGAGGGCCTGGATAGTCTCTAACTAATGAGAAGACAAAAAGTAGTAGGTGGGCATTTAATCAAAGTCAACTGAGTACAATGCATACAAGGGTAAACTAGGAAATAGGAGAGAAACTAATAAATGATTTTAGAAACCAAGAAGCTCAGCACATGGTCAAGGAAAGGGCTGGCTGAATAGACCGTTAATTAGGCTAATAAAACAAACGGGTCGATTGGAGAGCACAAGACTAACATCAGAGAAAGCCCAGTAGAACAGTTGCAAGAGTGGCCTAAGGAAAATAAACCCAGTTCATGTTAGAAATAGCTATTATCATTGGGCTCTAGTCCAATTTCCAAAAAAAGTATCTTTTGTCAGTTTATTAGAAAAGGTGTTAAAACCATGAGTGTATAAAGACTCGATGATGTAATGAGAAAGGCGTGAAATGAAAACTCTAGCTAGAGAATTGATTCTTAAGCCACCTCGAATTTGGTTCAACTCATTCTCTGTTATTTTCTTTCACATTTTTCCTTCTTACCAAACAATTCAAACATAAGTAAAAATAAGAAAATACTTGGAGATCGCAGCAAAATGGCTACCTAAATAATACCTTTATTTTTTCATTTTGTTCTTTTTTTTCAATGTAATATTTGACTAAATAATGAAATTCTCCTGTACTAGGGACGGAGCTTAGCTGCAGTGGGCACAAACCCAGTGTGGAAAATTAAAAAAAAAATAGTAAGTAAATTTTGGATAAAAAAAATTAGCCGAACCCATTTTCTGAATAGCTCACTCCATTTCTTAAATAGCCCAATCCCAATCAACCTTCCATCTCATTTAAAAATATCTTCACTTTTTATATATTTTTTAACTTTTTTATACTTTTTTTCTTCTAATGTGGGCCCGTCAGAAGTACCATGTTTTCTTTTCAACTAAGTTTTCTAATGTATTAACCAAAGCGAAAAAAAAAAAAACTAAGTCTTCTAATTTGGGCCCCTCAAAAAGCTTCTTGCTTTCTTTTTTTTGGTATTTTGCCCCTTATTTGACGAAAGAATTTTAAAATGCATATTGATAAAGTAATTTAGGGCTTTCTATGGATTGTGCATTTATGATTGTGTATTCAAATTTAAAGCTCTCTATAGAACAAAGCCAGTTGTTACTTTAAGAAAAGTTATTCTTCTATTTATCTAAAAAAAATTATTCTTGGTAACATTAAACTAATCTGAGGATTTACTATTAAACTTAGGAAAGGAATACATAATTAGAATTGATTATTAGTTTATGGAAATCAATTAAACAAAGTCGTTAGTTTATTATTGATATGGTTTCTTTCATTTGTTAATTTGTACATGTGATTTGTGGTTACGATATATTGGATGTTGTGTTAAGTTTGATAAGTTTGATATTGTTTTTAGGTTATGCATCATAATGGCTAATCGAGAAAAGAAGAAAGCAAAAACTATTTCTTTGTTCTTTAAACCAAGAGCTGAGATATCAAGAAAGGAGGCATCTTTTCCATCAAATATGGATACTTCGCTTCCCGATGAGCAATCTTCTCCTTACATTCATGCACGTTTTCTATCCAATGTTGATACTTCACTTCCTAATGAGCAACCTCCTACTGATATTCAAGAAGTTGAATTTGATGCTTCTTCTCTTGAACGGGATCCAGTTTTACGTGCTCCAGTAATGAAACTACCAGTTAATCAACGGGATGCAATTAGACGAGCTTATATCAAAATAGGGCCATATTATCCTAAACTTTCAGAGTTTTGACGATTGAAGTTTGGAACTCAATATCGTCAATTTCAGTACTCTTAGTTCAATCAATTTCCTTGGTTAGAGTATTCCCCTTCAAATGATGCAGTATTTTATTTTTTGTGCTTTCTTTTTTGAAAAGAAGACAATAAACTGTCCCACATTGACTCTTGAAAGGTTTAAAAATTGGAAGAGGGTTAATGAAGGAAATAGATGTGCCTTTTTGTTGAATGTAGGAGGCCCCACTTCACCACATAACAATTCTGTAAAATTTATTGAGGATTTAAAGAACGTAGTTCGGCATATTGACAAAGTAATGAATGCATAAACTGCAGAAGAAATCTAGAAGAATAGGTTACAGCTTACAGTAACAATTGAGAGTATTCGGTATCTTACTGCCCAGTCTTGTCCTTTAAGAGGTCATGATGAATCCTTTAATTCAAAAAACGGTGGGAATTTTTTAGAAATGGTAAAGGTTATGAGAAAGATGAATCATAATATTCATGAAGTTGTCCTAGACAAGGCTCCAAAAAATGCAATGTATACCTCACCAATGATTCAAAATGAGATTTTGCATATTTATGCTAGCAAAGTTAGAAATAAGATTCGTGAGGGACTTGGAAATGTTAAATTTTGAATTCGTGTTGATGAAGCAAAAGATGCATCTACTAAAGAGCAAATGGCCATTGTTTTGAGACATGTTGATGTTTATGGTTTTATACAGGAGTGCTTTTTTGAAATTGTGTGTGTTGCAGACACCATTATATCAATGCTTAAGCAAGAGATATATAATGTCATCGCTCACTATAATCCGAACATTCAAAATATGCGAAGTCAATGGTATGATGGTGCTAGTAATATGCATGGTGCGTGGAATGGATTGTGGGCTCTATTTTTTAAAGATTGCCCATATGCATATTATGAACATTGCTTTGCCCATCGACTACAACTAGCATTGGTGGTGGCAGCTGAACATGAGCCTTTTACTTAGATGTTTTTTTTTCAAGTTGACTACCATTGTCAATCTTTTTAGTGCTGCTCCAAAATGTCTTTATGATTTTCAATCTACTCAAGCTGTTGAAATTACAGAAATGATAGCTACTAATGAATGAGTGGCTGGTAGAGGAGCTAACTAGATTGGTTCTTTGCAACGAGCCAGAAAAACTCGGTGAAACTTCCATTTTAATTCTATTTGCAGCGTAACAGATATGTTTAGTTCAAATATGAAAGTTCTTCAAGAGATGCTTGATGATAGATCCATATGCAGGGAAGCTACGGGTGCTTTAATTGCAATGAGGTCATTTCAATTCATATTTATTTTACATATGATGCATAAAATCATGGGAATCACGGGTTTGCTTTGTCAAGCCTTGCAGCATAAATATCTAGATATCTTAAATGTTATGGATTTTGTCTCAACTACAAAAGAACTCCTTCGAACTTTAAGACATGACGGTTTTGATATTCTCTTGATGAGCGTGAATAATGTGTGCACAAAGTATAATATTAATATACCAGATGTGGGTGCTCTTTATGTGGATGCTACAGGTCGCTCTTGTTAGCAAAGGGACAACATTACAGTTGAGCATCAGTATCGCTTTGATATATTTAATGTCATTATAGATTTTTAGCTAGCGGAGTTGAACTCTAGATTTTTTGAGAGAACAATGGAACTACTTAGGCTTAGCTCAGCTTTAGAACTTAAGGACAGCTTCAAATCATTTCAAATTGATAAGATTTGCAATCTTGCCAAGAAATTTTATTTGGATGATTTTTCTAAACAAGATATGTATTATCTAAAATCTCAATTGGAACATTATGAGCTTGATGTCACTCATCATCCGAAGTTTCAGAATATGTCCACTTTTTTCTAAATTATGCCGATAATTAGTTGAAACAAATAAGTCAGAGCACTATTATTTGATTGCAAGGTTGCTTCATTTGGTTTTAACTCTTCCTGTGACTACAACAGCTACCTAACAAGCATTTTCAACTACGAAGATTGTTAAAACTAATTTTCGTAACAAAATGGAGGGAGATCACATTACAGATTCTATAGTTATCTACATTGAAAGAGAATTGGCTGAAAGTATTAGTATAAATGTAATAATAGATGAGTTTTACTCTTTGAACGAACGACCGCAGGGCACAACTTAAATAGTGTATTTTTTTTTTTTAGTTGTTATCATATATATATATATTTTTTTTGCACTAATTTGGTTTGAATTAATTATAAAAGTTTTGCATTAATATATATATTTTTTAATTTATTGAGTTTTGACTTGTAATTCAAGTCATTATATCATCCTGGCTCTGTCCATATCCTGTATCACCAAGACAACGACCCAACCCTTCAGAAGAAAATAGAATATATTAAAGTATACATAAATGTAGAAGAAAAAAAAAACTCAAAAAAGTAGGTGAAAAAGAATAATTAAATTAATGGGTTATCATATTAATGGATGGGTGAGAAGAGAGAATAAAAAAGAAAAGTGACTTTATAGATTCTATACAAATTCAGCCCCTGGTCATCGATCGGTTTTCTAAAATATCGATTCAACCATCGATTATTTTTAGTTTTTCAAAGGTAGGAAGTTTCTAATTAAGAACTACTTTCATAGGTTAACCGTATCGTCTATGATCTCGGGTCTTGGTTCAACCAATTGAATCGGTTGACCGGTATGGGTTTTAAAATATTGATTCACACAATCCTCTCCCTCGGGATGGTAAACCGTGTTTCAATCCTCACATTCGCAAATTCAAGATATATTTTGGTCAAATTTTTGACTTAGAAAAAAAAATTACCTCTTATCCACTATCCACTAATATTATTAGTAATTATTAAAATATACTGAATCATTATAGATAGCCTCGAATTGAATTATTACTAAATATATATGATTGTGTAAGAATGTCTTGTCAGTAAATATATTTGACTAGCAAGGCAACCACATAAATGACATCTTTTTAGATATTCCAATTTTGTAATCTTAATTAAAATGTTTTCGATCAATTCTTAGAAAAGGAAAAAATCATGTATTTTTTCCTGTGTACACCTCTTACCTATATCTTCCTTATATAGCCTGTAAATAATATTGTAAAAGGTACAACGTTAGAGATTTGATTGGTGAAGTTGGTTGGGGCCCTCTAACTCCTAAGTTAGTATTAGTTTCCAGTATAGAAGAAGAGGAGAACTAGGGGGTGAAAACTAGCGGTACTTGCGTACCCCACGGGTGGTGCAAACGCCCGGTATTCACACCACCCGGTTGAATCGAGAGCGCCCAGGAAAGGTATCGAACCCGTGACGTGCGCCCCTACCACACATTCCGTGTTCAATCCTGCTCCATTGAGATAACCCTGCCGGGTAGAAGAGAGAGAAGAGAGAGAAGAGAGAAGAGAGAAGAGAGAAGAGAAGATAGAAGAGAAGAGAAGAGAAGAGAGAAGGGAAGAGGAGCACTAGAGAGAAGGAGAAAGTTGTATGTTTAAAGCGTGTCTCTTCCAATAGGGTGTAGTTCTGTGTCCCTCTTGTCAAGAAGTTGGGAAACTGGGAATAGTAGGAATAGTGAGAATAATGGATGTCAATTTCTTCTTCTCTAATTTTAATAGATCAAGAGGTAAGGGGAGTGTCAAGTGTTATTGTGGTCTCCAATATATATATATATATATATATATATTTTTTACGCTTCAGCAATCATTAATTTTTTTTAAATATTATATTGATTTTTACTGATTTAAAATCTCTTGTTACCGAAAAGGAATTTAAATTTAATCGTTTGGATGTAGATACTTTAATATTGGGATCCATTGTTTTCAGAGGATTATATTTAGATCACTTAAAGAGTTTTTTTTTTTTTTTTTTAAACCTTTCGCGGACAATACTGTAGAACTTTTTGTAGGATATTTATTTATTTATGTTGTTAAAACGTAAGATTAAAATATATCACAATCACACAGAAGATTAAGATCAAGAATACAAAATTTACTCAGGTTCACTGCTTGTCTGATGTATTCATTAAATGTCTCGCATACTCTACAATGATTCACACTCCAAACAATTGTTCTTATAGTAACTAGAAGTATGAGCCAATCTCAACATATGTTTTTTTAGAAAAATTTATTCGTACAATTAAAAGAAAGTATAACTAATTTAGGAGCCGTTTGGAGTTTCAAATAAGTTTTAAAATTTTTAAAAATTTTAAAAGTTTTCAATTTCTTCAAACTCCAAAAAATTCTAACTTTTTTCAAAAAATTTACGAAAATTCTTTGGAAACAAACCATTTAAGTACGTTCTAATGGATTTTGAGAAATTTTTTAAAGAGTTAGACTAATATTTGTACTAAAAAGTTTCACAAAATTCTAAAAGATTTCAAGATTCTTACTAAAATTTTATCACGTGTCACTTTATATAATTTTTAATAATATTATGTCAAATCAAATACAAACATTTAACTCATTTCAAAATAACTTTTTATATTCTAAATTATTAAAAAAATTACTTTTGTTAATTTTTAGAATTTTTTTTACACTCGAAACGGTCTCTTTTATTCAATTTGGAATAAAAACAAAATCTCAAAATTAAGCAAATTGATGATGTGAAGCAATCGGAGAATGGACCCCTTTGTATTTATAAATTCACTCACTAATTTACCTGTCTAACAGTTTAATCTTACTGGTTATGGTTATATCTTCCTGTCCCGACACTGCACGGCACACTCATTGTATGCATTTGATGCGATTATTTTACGTTATGAGAATCGTTTTTTTTTTTTTTTTTCCCTTTAATTTTCAATTTATTCAATTCCTTTCCATTCTACACCTTAATTTTTTTTTGGTAAGTTTCTTTTTTTTTTGGGTAAGTCATTCTACACTTAATTGTTCCTTTTTTTTTTTTTATTAATCCTTATCCTCTATTTTTTTTTTATTTTTTAAAAATCAATAACTGAGCGAAGATGATTAGTTAAATTTAAGAATCTAAGAAAAAAGGAAACAAAACCTGGGAAGAAAAGGAACATTCTACACCTTAATTGTTCCTTTTTTTCTTAGGTTAAATTTGACTAGTTGTCTTCGCTCGGCTATTGACTTTTCAAAAAAAAAAAAAAAAAGATAAGGATTAAGGAAATTAATTATCTCAGCAGATCGTACATTACATTTGTTTTTAGTCACCGATTAGAGTTGTCCTCATGAAAGGTTTTGTATGATGTGAAAATTTTGATATTGGAAAATTACAAGATAATTGTTACTCTTTTTTTTTTGAATAATTAAGATAATTGTTACCCTACTAATTGAGGGGTTAAAAAGTTCATAATACTTCTATTTATATGAAAAAATAAATGTTATCAAGTAATAATTATATCATGTTAAGAATACTAAGAAATAGCGTTACTTGAGAAAAAGAAAAATAAAGAAATGTTCCAGAGGATAAAGAAATTAAGAAATATATAATTATAATTTTTCTATTACTTCTCATTATTCACTCATTTTACAGTAATAATTTACCATCTTATATAATTGTTATCAATCTTTCAAATAATATAATATAGAATAAAAATTACTTCCATAAAATTTACGAATCCTTCATTGTCCCTGAAACAAACGTGCTGCTAGTGTTCATTTGGCTTTGCAAAAGCCAACATGAAAAAAGCTGGCTTTAGTTTTTTTTATTAAAGAAAAGCTAAAATGTGTTTGGAGAGAACTATTTGTGAAAATATCTAAACTAGCCTCCATATTATCCAGCAGTCAAAACTTTTAATGCTTCTCCCTCGATCAATTTTGTAATTTTAAGCGCCATCACAAGCTCAAATCTAGAAGTTAAAATCCCCCTTACCAAACACAAATACCAGTTTTTTTTTTCCCTTTTTTTTTTTTAAATTACCAAAAAGCTAAAAGCAGCTTTTTACTTCTTCTTGAAAATGGATTTGGAGGGCATCCGGTGCATTGTTGCACCAGTGCAAATTACAATCGTTGGATCATTGGATGCAAATCCGACGGATGACAGCTCAAGAATTACAAGATTCACAAAAAAAAAAAAAAGAACTGCATATTTAAAAAAGATGCAAGAGTATATGAATGGCAGCAGAAATACGTTTAATTAATTTATTTTTAATAAATAATATTAATTTATTTTATTTATTTATTTTTAATAAATAATATAATTAAATTTAATTAATTAAATTAATTAATATGAATGGCAACAGAAACACATTTATCAAATCTATTTATATTTTTTTTGTTTCCAAAAAAAAAAAATGAAACTTAGACAATGAAACATAAACAAAAAAAAGTATTTTCAATTTAGTTTTTTCTGTTACAAACACTTTGTCAATTTCAACACTCTGTCCAACTTTGTTATATCATATTAAAATGAATTATTTTATTTAAATATCTAATTAAATTAAAATTATTTTTAATAAATAATATAATTACTTTAATTTAATTTTCTAAATTAATATGTAATATTTTTTATTAATTTATTTTTAATAAATAATAAAATTAGATTTAATTAATTAATTTAATTAAAATGAAATATATTTTATCAAAATAATTTTAACTTAATAAAATATTTAAATAAAATAATTTATTTTACTATGATTTAATAAATTAATATTATTTATTAAAAATAAATTAATTAAACGTGTTTCTGCTGCCATTCATATACTCTTGCATCTTTTTTAAATATGCATTTCTTTTTTTTTTTTTTTGTGAGTCTCACGATCCTTGAACTGTCATCCGTTGGATTTGTATCCAATGATCCAACGATTGTAATTTACACCGGTGCAACAAAGCACCGGATGCCCCCCGAATCCCTTGAAAACAAAGGAAGCTTAAAGTCTTCCGTAATTAATTAGTAGGCGGACGCGTGCGAGGCTGAATTTTTCCTCAATGATTAAAAAGAAATACCAGTGTCTCGTTATTTATTTAATTTACTTTTTATCCTAATTCATTTAAGAATTTTACTTTTGCTCCCACAGCTACCAAAAAATCAAAACCTATACATGGTAGAAGAAGGAGAATTAATTCAGAGATGTGACTTGCTAAAAATAGATGTGCGCTGATCGCCCTATTAGCATGGAACTTTGATCGCTTCTTGCCGTCGAAAATTCTCTCTCTCTCTCTCTCTCTCTCTCTCTCAAGTGTAAACTGAAAACACACCTATCTAAATCTAACCCTTCTTCTTCTTCTTCTTCTTCTTCTGGTGTGGTAACTTTGCAAGGAACTGCTGTTGTTCTACACCATCTCTAGAATAGAATGGAGAAGTTCTTGAAGGAAAACTTCGATGTAGATTCGAAGCGACCATCCGAAGATGCTTTAAGGAAATGGAGATCCGCCGTGTCCCTCGTGAAGAACCCCCGCCGGAGGTTTCGCATGGTCGCCGATCTCGCCAAACGCGCCGAAGCCCAGCGCAAGCGCGAGAAAATGCAGGTTTTGAGTTTTTATTTGTTTATATTTATTTGGCTATTGCATGTTGTCTCTACAATCACCAAAAATGAATTCTTATTACAATCCGAACACCTCAAAAAATCCTTGAATTATAGAAACTATCCATTACCACCACACGATAATTTTTCAATGTAAATGTATGTGTGGTTGATTTATTAAAATGAGAATTAGAAACAGATGCAAAATCTTAGATTTGTCGAATTAAATATAGAGTTTGAAGATAGAGTAGGCTGTTTTTCAAAAATTTAGACTGAACAAATAGGTTAAAGATAGAGTGAGTTAGATTATCGAAATTTAAGTCAGCTAAGTTTAAAAAATAAAAATTTTAAACTTAAAAATTAAAAAAAAAAATATCGACCAAGTTACCTTGGGTATAGCCCAAGCAGTCTTAGGGTGGGTGTGCCCTGATTGGAACCTTATTAACGAATCCATGACTATGAATAATCAAAAAGACATTCCATTTCTTTGATTATGCATGAAAATTAAATATTTTAATTATTAGAATATTTTATATTATGATAGTTATATATATTATATATATTAGAATATTCTATATTTTAATATTCACTAAATAGTTAATTTTATTTTGGTATGTAAATTATTACTATACATACTTGTAACCTCTCATTATAAGTTTATTTACAGATTTTTTATTTTTATTTTTATAATATATATGACAAGACGTATATATTATATTGTTTCTCTCCAATCCTGTTATTTTTTGTCTTTCATTTTGTTATTTCCACATTAATTATTTTTGGGTTTGATTGTTGAAGAATTAGCCGTTAATGTTTTAAATCTGTTTGTTATTGCGAATCCAGTGATTCCTTTACAACATTGGCATTTTTCCTTTTTAGACGGCATTGGCCCGTGGCAAGTCACTTGCTACGGTAAGAGCTATGCATTGCCATTTTTTTTTTTTTTTTATTTAGTGGGTTTCGTTTTTTTTTTTTTAACACAGTTATTATTTTTATGAATAAAAAATTATTGACAAAAATAAAATATATATATATATATATATATCGTTGCTATTTTACGGGAAAAACAAAAAAGTCTTTACCGCGTTTGAAAAGTAAAAATTCGTTGACAAAATATGTCAAGTCATACCCTTGGAAGCTTCCTAGCTAGTTATTTGATTTTCAAAGGCCCCATCCCTGACCAGGGGAAAGGAAGGAAACCAATAAATATGCGAGTCAATTACATACGACGGTCGTATATGTAGTGCTATATATATTTTAAATGTGTGATGAATGTCAATTAAGGGCCTATGATTTAATTAATTAGTTACTATATTTTCTTTCAATGTTTATTTCGCCCTAGCACTCATATTGATAACAATATAATTTTTAGAGGACAAAATAATCACTGGGGATGAAATTGTAATTAATTAAAATCTCAGACCCTTAATTATTAAAAAAAATGTATTAAAGTGTAATTTTAAGTAAAATTTAAGAGATAAGATGAAATTTTCAGTACAATTGGATATCAATATAAATACGCTTAATAATTCAATTTTAACATATAATTATACATAAAATTTGTATATTTTTTATTTATATAAAAAATCTAATAACACAATATAAATACAAAATTAATTAATAAAACAAATTATAATGTTAAATTTATAAATGTTTTTTTATATTCCAACATCCTTAAATAAAAAAAAAATTAAAGAAGCAAATTCTTGAACACAAACCTAAACTAATTAACTGCCGGAGTCCCCGTATCTTCTCAAACAATTGTGACATGCTATTAAGTACCTTGCTTGATTTTGTAGATTAGTTTGGAGATAGCTCCTTTGATTATCTTTATGGATATAGAATTACTCTTTGTTGACGTTACTGATGTCATCCATGGCGTATGTCTGCCAATTCTGGTCCAAGGTTTTTGAGAGTTAAAGACCAATTTTAAAAATACTTCTTATTGAAAAATTTTTGTCAAAAAAATAACATAACAAATAGTTTTTTGATCGAAAAAGCCGTGAGCTGTAAAAAAAAAAAGGGCGTGAGTAAGTAAATTTGATAGAATGAGAAATAAAAATTTTATTAGGAACTCCATCTAATGAACTAACAAATGGACTTATAGAAAATTTTTGGGTCTAATAAATTAATTATTTTTGGACCCTTAAAAAATATTAAACAGTCATATTTAGGTTAAAAAAGATTTCTATCCCATTTTAATTATAGAAATTAATGAAAACCTTTTTTTTGACAATTTTTTCGAAACTCTAAATTTGGGTTTCTTAAGCCTTACTCAAGGACCGACCCTGAGACGTTTTATAAAAAAAAAAAGGTTAACAAATTACAAAAGATTGTCAATTTGTTCATTAGTTCTGTTGTCAACATTTGAGTTCTTTGACTGTTGAAATCTGCCCAGGTCATCTGCGTGGTGAAATATTGAATTCAAATATGCATGTTCTTTTTTTTTCCCCGTCCCTCCATTTGAACATTTCTATTTATAGTAAGTTCTCCATTAGCCTGCCTGTAGGCATCAATTATTAACTAAGGAGTTGTATACATACATTTTCACATCTTCTATTAATAAATTAGGGTGGTAATAATACAAAGTAAAAATTGTTAGAAAGGGAGTATTTTTAATTTACTTTTTTATATTGACAGTTTTACTCAAAATTCATATTTGTTGTGCGTTAACTCTTAAACACTTTCTTCCATTAACGTCAAAATTAGCATTTATATATTTCATTTTCCCAATTTCCTCTCCCAAGTTGAGATCTTACCATTTTAATTTCACCTTTTCTTTTTTCTTCAAATAATAATTTTAACTTCAATTATTTTATTTAGTTTGTATAAATAAAAGAATACAAACATTGTTTTAGTCGAAAAATATTTAATACACTTCTTTTTATATTGACAAATTTACCCCCAGTTACTAATTATTTAACGGAGGTAGGGTTCTAATATGATACTTGTTATGTATTAAATATATGAACTTTTAAATTAGCATTTATTTTCTTCTCTCTTTTTTCTTACAAAACGAGATCTTACCTTTTCTATATTTAGAAAAAAAATATTAATATAATAATACTAATGAAAATCCTTTTAAGGGCGTGAGCAATTTGAATAATTGATTCTAAAATTTAAATTTTATATATCAGTGTTTTAGTCATGAAAATTGATTTAATAATAAATTTTATTAATTAACAGAAATATGAGTAGTTTGGATTGTTAGTTTAAAATTTGAATTTTGTATACTTTTTCTTTATTCAACAAAATTGTCACCTCTTTAACATTGCAGTATGAGACGGACAGTAGGTGAATATGAGAACTAATTTAAATTAAATAAAAACTTAAATTGTGGTTAAATTAGTATGAGCATATAGTTCGATGGTTGGCATCTATAGATAACTTTATTAGCTATGTATATGGATACCAACTTATATTTTTGCTCCTATGGGTCTGTCGATAAGGAGGTCCTGCGATATGTCCCTTGAACACTGTATATGTTTTTGTTAATAGTAATATACTAATCTTACCAATCAATCAAACAAAAAAAAAAAAAAAAAAAACAAACAAACAGGAGGAAGAAATGAAAACCAAACAAACTAACATGACTCCTGAATTGTCAATCCAGAAAGTGCGGGCTTAACGTTGTTCGCTTTAAATTCAAGAATCCGGTCCCAACAATGAGTATTAGTTCCCCATTTATTAAAGTTTATTCCTTAGAGGACTTTTCCAAGTTTGGTCAGGATGAGACTTTTTCAAGTCTTTCTCATCAACGTTTCAAAACTCACTAATTTTTATCAATGTTTTTACACTTTCTTCTAATTAAATTTTATCACATATCATCCTTACATTAAATTTTTACACTTTTATTATACTTTTTGATGAACCATTTTTCAACCAAACACCCGTATGAATGGTCCTCGTATATTTTCAAGTTGTTCATTTGATAGTTGAATACGGTATATCTAAAGCTCTCAAGTAAGATGTAATTGTTTGGTTTTCTCAGTTTAATCCAACATATTATATATTTTGACTACATACATATATATAATCATTCAGCCCTGACATGTCTAATCATAAGCATGACTTGTGCAATATCATGCTCGAGGACTTCCACATTTAATTGGATAGACAAACATTCCCAGACAGTGGGAGAGATCTTCCGGCCTTCAACTGATATTTGGTATCATATGAGTATGCCTCAAAGTCAGACTTTGCAGTCAGACTTTGCCTTTTTTTAGCAAAAATAATCATGTCACTCTCTCATATACTTTGGCCCTACATAGCTTTGGTGAATTAAATTACTTCTATATTTTGTTGGTTCAATAGCGACTTCCATGGCCTCTTAATTTATTAGAGACCAAAAATCAATTCCCATTTCCCTTTTCATCCTTCATGCTGTTACTTTGGCACGTTAAGTAGCTATACATATATAGATAGATAGATAGGTTACCCAGTACCTATATGCACTGAGTCTTCTTTTCAACTCGTCTTTAATAACTTACATTTTTTGTTTTGTTATATATTGGATTTGTTTAGAGTGACCAAAAAAAAAAGATAAAATAAGATAAATTGTGAGTTCGTAATTCGGTTAATCAGAGTACAGTCAACTCGTTAAAGTTTAAACTAGTACTCGATAAATATATTATAAAATATCAAATTATTCAACCTCGACACAACTCGGTTGGGTTTATTTACATCCTTAAAAGTGGCCATGCTTGGCAGGAATATTAGACACCATGGAATGGATTCCAACTACATGTGCACGAAATGCTGTTGTTTGCCACCACTGGAACCTCATAAGTTCTTCATACTTGATTGTTCTTCAAAACACCCCTTTTTTTAAAAAAAAAAAAAAACGAGTTCTTCAAACTGTAAGTTGCATTACCCTTACAGTGATTCAATTTGTTTATTTATATTTTATTTTATTTTATTTTTATCCAGGAAAAGGTTAGAGTAGCCATATACGTGCAGAAAGCAGCCCTGCATTTCATCGACGGTAATGGAGCTTTCTAAATTCACCTCAACTGGTCTCATCTGTTCAAACTCTTCTTCCCTTCTCAAATTCATCTTCTTACCTCGTACAGCCGGTAATCGGGCTCCCCACTACGAGCCCTCGGAGACCGTCAAGCAAGCCGGTTTCAGCGTCGACCCTGAAGAACTCGCAATGGTCGTTCGTTCGCACGACAGCAAGGGCCTGGAGTCCCACGGAGGAGTCGAAGGATTGGCAAAAGAGCTAGGCGTTTCGTTGAAAGATGGTGTGGCTTCAAGCGAAGTACCCCTAAGACAAGAAGTCTACGGCATGAATAGATTCATCGAGAAGCCTCCAAAACCTTTCTGGATGTTTGTTTGGGAAGCCCTTCACGACCTCACTCTGATCATTCTCATGGTCTGCGCCGTGGTCTCCGTCAGCGTCGGAATCGCCACCGAAGGGTGGCCGAAGGGAATGTACGATGGTTTAGGAATAATTCTATGTATTTTTCTAGTCGTTTTAGTCACTGCTACGAGTGATCACAGGCAGTCCTTGCAATTCGAAGACTTGGATAAGGTAAAGAAGAACATAAATGTTCAGGTGACCAGAGATAGAAGCAGAGGGAAAATTTCCATTCACGATTTGGCCGTTGGGGATTTAGTGCATTTGTCGATTGGAGATCAAGTTCCTGCGGATGGGCTTTTCGTTTCCGGTTATAGTTTGACGATCGACGAATCGAGCTTGTCCGGTGAGAGCGAGCCTGTGAATGTTGATAGTGGAAGGCCTTTTCTTCTCTCCGGGACCAAAGTCCAGGACGGCTCCGGCAAAATGGTGGTGACGTCGGTGGGGATGAGGACGGAGTGGGGGAAGCTGATGGTAACTCTGAGCGAAGGGGGAGAGGACGAGACGCCGCTGCAGGTGAAGCTGAACGGAGTCGCCACCATTATTGGGAAAATCGGCTTGGCCTTCGCCGTTATAACGTTTCTGGTGATGACAGCGAGGTTTCTGGTGGTGAAAGGGCTGAATCACGAAATCGCCAAATGGTCGGTGAGCGACGGGCTCGAGCTCCTGAATTTCTTCGCGACTGCGGTGACGATTCTTGTTGTGGCAGTGCCGGAAGGGCTTCCGCTGGCGGTGACTCTCAGTCTCGCGTTTGCGATGAAGAAATTGATGAGTGATATGGCGCTCGTGAGGCACCTCTCCGCCTGCGAAACGATGGGTTCCGCAAGCTGCATTTGCACTGACAAAACAGGGACGTTGACGACGAACCACATGGCAGTGACTAAAGTTTGGATCTGCGGAGAAACTAAGTCGGTCAAAGGGAACGACTTGAATGTACTGGAGTCGTCTACTGACGAGAGAGTGTTGAGCATTCTCTTGCAGTCTATATTCCGGAACACGACTTCGGAAGTGGTGAAAGACAGAGACGGGAAGACCAGCATTCTGGGGTCTCCGACGGAGACGGCGTTGCTGGAGTTCGGCTTGCTCTTCAGAGACGATCTCACAGCCCCTTGGAAGGATTCTGAGATAGTGAAGGTCGAGCCTTTCAATTCCGTCAAGAAGAAGATGTCTGTTCTCGTCGCTCTCCCAGGCGGCGGCAGCAACCGAGCGTTCTGCAAAGGCGCGTCGGAAATTATCCTGAGAATGTGTGACAAGGTTGTTACTAAAGATGGGAATTCTGAGCCCATCTCCGAAGAACAGAGGGGGATTATTTCAGACGTGATAAATGGTTTTGCCTGCGAAGCCCTGAGAACTCTGTGCGTGGCTTTTAAGGATGTGGAAGACAGCTCTAGCATTCCGGAGGATGGGTACACGCTTATAGCAGTTGTGGGGATTAAGGATCCTGTTCGTCCTGGGGTAAGGGAAGCGGTTCAGACCTGTTTGGCTGCTGGCATTACTGTTCGGATGGTTACTGGCGACAATATTAATACTGCCAAAGCTATTGCTAGAGAATGTGGCATTTTGACTGATGATGGGATTGCTATAGAAGGCCCAGATTTTCGCCAGAAGAGTCCCCAGGAGATGAAGGAGATAATACCCAGACTTCAGGTATTAATTTGGCAATTTCAGTTTAGAAATTTTTGCTTATAATTAATTTATATTTTATAATTAAATCACATTACATTTCATAATTATTTTAGTGATTATATATCAAATTTTTTTTTGAGTAGATATGTATTTCGTTAATTAATGATTATATATAATTTTATAATAATAAGAGTTCGTTTGGTTTGCTAAAAAATCTCTGAAAATCACTAAAAATTTCTAAAAATTATTCACTTTTTATCTCACTGCACGAATTACGAACTCACAAATTATCTCAATTTATCTCACTTTTTATCACTCCAAACACACCATAAGTTTAAAATTGTATTGTACAGTTCATACCAAAAATAAAATTGATAGATACATCTGGAGTGACAAAAAGTGAGGTAAAATGAGAAAATTTATGGATTTGTAATTCGTGGAGTAAGATAAAAAGTGAATAATTTTAGAGATTTTAAGATATTTTCAGAATTTTTCAATGATTTTTAGTAAACTAAACACGATACAATATTTATAACTATGATTTGAATGATTATGAAGCGTCTTGTGCCATTTGGTTAGGTAAAATATTTCACGCAAATTAATGCGTAATATACTGCAGGTGATGGCTCGATCATTACCTTTGGACAAGCACAAGTTGGTAACCCAGTTGAGGAGCGAGTTCAAAGAAGTTGTGGCCGTGACTGGCGATGGTACAAACGACGCTCCAGCTTTGCATGAGGCTGACATTGGACTTGCCATGGGCATTGCAGGAACAGAGGTGTGTTTGTTTGATCAGTTTCACATGTCATGTTTTGACTATACTCATTATACGTTGCTTACTATACCAGTAATGTTGAACATAAGGAACACTCGGGAGTACTGAAACAAATACTTTATTTATTATATAAAATAATGTAAGAAAAATGTAGTAGTATGCTTTAGGACACACTTCTGTCAATATATCACTATATTAGTAGAATACATAAGACACTCTCTGTAAGCCTAGAATATTAAGAGAAATTGTAGAGTGAGAAATTTCTTGACTAAAAGTCAATGTTGACTTCCAACAACTTGAGAGTAATGGTAAAGTTATTTCATTGTGATTTGAGGGACTTCCAACAACTTGAGAGTAGTGATAAAGTTATTTCATTGTGATTTGAGGGTCAAAAGTTTTGAACCTGAAATCTAACACTTCTCAAATCTCACAATGCGAGAACCCTATGCATACTGGGCTGGCCAGTTGTTTGTTATGCGACTTTGATTGATCTGCTTTTTATTTTGCTGTTTGCGTGCATCCATGTGTGCCATTTGATGCTTGTGTTTATTGAATAGGAAGGTCTAATTACGAGAGCAGCAATGCTACAAAACATTTGATCGATATTGGCTTCATTTATTTTAATGTAAAATGTGTTTTGAGAAACGTATATATTTATTTATATTTTTAAAAGGTAGTCTTTTAAAATGTGAATAAAAATATTTTTGAAGAATATTTTACATGAAAACAAACGAAATTCTTCTAATTTTAGCACTCATTCCACCGAAATAATGTTGAAGCAAGAAGTACTTAATTAGTAATATTTTCTCTTTCTCGCAGGTTGCTAAGGAAAGCGCTGATATAATAATAATGGACGATAACTTTGCAACCATTGTCAACGTTGCCAAATGGGGCCGCTCAGTTTATATCAATATTCAGAAATTTGTACAGTTTCAATTAACAGTCAACATTGTTGCTCTCATGATCAATTTCATTTCTGCTTGCATTTCAGGTGAGTTTATCCTAAATCATTTCTTAACCATTTAAAAAAATTCACTTTTTTTTTTCCTTTTTAAGGGCTTCCTAATAACACACTTATATGTATATATATTTCTCCTAATAACACACTTATATGTATATATATATTGATAGACTTCCTAGTAACATATTTGATAATTACATTTTAGCTTTTTGAACTTTGGCCTAAAAATACGAGTTCCATATGATTTAAACTTCAACATATAACATTTCTATGATTTAAATTAAAGTGTTATAAATTAACAGAGTGTACTAAATTTAAGTAGATTTGTGGATTACGTGTAATTGAGGCTTACGTGTGATTTTGCAAAGGATATTGTTGAGAAAAATAGAGACAAATTCGTCTACAAATTTTACATTGAGAGCCTATTTAAAGATCATAAAAAGGGGAAAAAAAAAACAAGCTTTACCTATTTAAAGAACATAATGATGAAAAAGAAAAAAGTTGTTGTATTTGTTCAATTTTTCAAAAAAATTTTTCTCCAATCAATTTTAACATGTGAAATACAAATTCGATTAAATTTAATAAATTCAATCAATTTTAGACTTCAATTCAATTACCAGGATTATATGTTAGTTTTTAAAGTAGGGAGAGGTTAGGTATTTTGGATCAAACTCTGAAAGATAAAAGTGTAATCATTCAATGATTAATAGTATTAATTTGGAGGAATTAACCTTTCAGGGTCCGCTCCTCTTACTGCTGTTCAGCTGCTCTGGGTGAACATGATAATGGACACCCTCGGGGCACTAGCACTGGCTACAGAACCTCCTAAAGACGAGTTCATGAAGAGACCTCCTATTGGAAGAAATGTATTATTTATAACTAAGGTGATGTGGAGGAACATTATTGGCCAGAGCATTTATCAACTGGCTGTCCTCCTCCTCTTCAAATTCGACGGAAAGAACCTCCTCGGCCTCACCGGTCCCCATGCTACTTCCACTCTCAATACCTTCATATTCAATACCTTCGTCTTCTGCCAGGTATACCTTCTCTCAATTTCAAACCCTTCTTTTTCTTAGACTACCAAATTTGTGTAATGTTCATACAACATTTGTTCCATTACTGAAAATTTCATCTAGTTAAAATGGTTAATTTACGTCTATGAAATACAAATTAACACTTCAAAATAGTGGGCGTGCGCACGCACGCTTATTTAGACATATTAAATCTGTGTATTTTTTGATAGAGACATCAGAATATAGATGTATTCTATGAAATAACAGTCACAATGTAATCTATCTAAACATTTTGTTATTTTTTCTTTGAATGTTTAATTATGACACGTTCAGATTAAGTGCGAAAACTTTGAATTTATAAAATCTTTATGTCGTATTTTGTTATATTCTGGGTGCGTTTGGAGTGATAAAAAGTAAGATAAAATAAGATAAGTTGTGAGTTCGTAATTCATAAAAAATAATAACTTTTAGTGTTTTTTTCGATATTTTTCACCGTTTTTTAGAATTTTTTTATCACTTCAAATACAGTTTATTGAATTAGTTTTTATCACATAAATGTACATATATAACTAATAAAACTATATACGCCTTTTCACGTATCATCACTTTTTTTTTTTTTTTCTCAAAATCACAGTTTCTATCTCTGTGCTAGCTGGTATTGCATCTGATCTTAATTTTTTTCAGAATTGTATTACATTTGTCTTTACAGCTTGTACCATCACATATTAATTGTTTCTTAGGTTTAATGCTTGCTTATATTTTCCTTAATTAATTTAAAAATTGACAAACAGGTGTTCAACGAAATAAACAGCCGGGACATGGAGAAGATAAATGTATTCCGAGGGATACTTAGCAGCTGGTTATTCATGATGATCATCATCTCCACAGTGGCTTTCCAGGCTGTGATAGTCGAATTTTTGGGCACTTTCGCAGACACGGCGCCGCTGAGCTGGGAGCTGTGGTTGATCAGCGTCTTGATCGGAGCTCTGAGTTTACCCGTTGCGGCGGCGCTCAAGTGCATCTCAGTTGATACGGCCAAACCAAGCACCGTCTCTAAACATCACGATGGTTACGAACCTCTCCCAAGTGGTCCAGATCTCGCATGAGAACTTTGCTGTAGGCTTTGTTTGGCAAGCGAAGCCATGAGAGTGCTAATGGGTTCACATGGGCTTGCCAAGCCACATATGTGGACTGATCCGAGGGCTGTTCCTAGGTTGTAGTCTAGTATCCTAGTCCAAACCCAAAAAAAAAAAAAAAAAATTATTTTAGTTAATTTTTTTTTTCAAATTTATCCATTCTAAATTTTTGTGCTGAACACATTCTACCTTTAATTTTTTTGCTCAGCTTAAATTTTTTGTAATCCATTTCATTTTTTTTTTTTAAATTTTTTGTTTAGTTCAGGTAAACTCTAAAACTGTATGGTCAGGATTAAGGGAAAAAAAAAATTTTGCTTCAATGTTGACCGTTCATTCGTGAGTTCTCAACCTCACGTGCGAAGCAAAGCTGTAGAAGTTTGTTGGGATTGCCAAACAAAGCCTTAAAAGTTTGTTGTGATCAGCTTGAAGCAGCTCGACTGCCTTCGCTTTGGCTCTTCTAGGACAAGGGCTCCATTTGAAATTAAACAAAATAAAATAAAATCTTACAAATCTCTACAAACACGAATTACAAGACAGTAAAATTTAAATTTTTCACTCATTGCACGAATTACGAGAGATTTACTTTTACAATTTTATTTTATTTTATACACTTTTATATAACTCCAAACACACTCAAGGACTATGTTTCTTGGTACGTTGTTTTTGCATTATAAGTAGTTGTTGATCCTTATTCATTTTCTCAATGTTTCTTTTAATGCTGTTTGCATCTATCTGTATAGCCATTAATTTTCCTTTTTTTTTTTGGGGGATAATTTCGCCTGGGAATTACTGTGTGTTTTTTGAGTAGGAAATTAAGCTCGAGAATTTGGTTCATAATTAATTGTTCTCTTTGGTAATTTCATGATTGAAGCTTTGGTGCTTCCTAATACTTTGATCCAAAGAGAAATGGGAGTGATTCATTAATTTTCGCACTCTTTCATAAATATGGTATCTTAAAAAATAATTTAAGATTCCTGAGGTAAAAATACAATTTTCGGAGCTGAAATTATATTTTTAACTGTTAAATTCTTATAGATATTCATACAATGAATGAAAATATTTTAATTTTGACTGTTGAATAAAATCTAACATGAATTTAAGGTTCTGTTCTAGGGTGACAAAAAATTCTGAAAAATTATAAAAAAATACTGAAAAACTCTAAAAGTTATTCACTTCTTATCTCACTATACGAATTACAAACTCATAACTTATTTCACATTGTCTTATTTTATCTCACTTTTTATCAATCTAAACAGACCATAATTGTTCAAACTCAATTTCAAATTTCTAAAATTAAAAATAAAACTTCAAGATCTCGTCATCCGGCAAAAAAGAATTGTACAATTGCATTAGATTATTTGAATGCGTGGTTGGCACACGGAAATGGTCGAGTTTGAAACCATAGACTTTCATGGAAACTAATATTTATCCTTCTCTTTACCCAAAATTTTTGCCTAATTCCATGCATATTAGACTTGGAAATATTAAAACTCTGATTCGACCAAGCAGGTATTTCGTTTGGCTCAGAATCATTTATTTAATAAATTAGTCAAACTTAAAAAAAAAAAAATTAAACTGTTTAGTAAGAGTCTAGAACATTACATAACTGGACTTATTAAGTTTTTAAACTTGTTTAATATATATATTTGTAATTAAATGAAATACATCTCAAATGAATTTATATCATAATATATATATAGTGTTTTTTTTTTTTCATTTAAGAACTAAATTGTGATTTATTGGATTTTTAACTAAACAATTTTTATAATTTTTTCTTTCATTTAAGAACTGAATTGCAATTTATTAAATTTTTACCAAATAATTTCTATATTAGTAATTACTTACTGAACGACGATGCTCTATCGATTATAATATTCTAAATTTATATATTATGTTCACTATATAATTTAGTAATTACGTATATATAATATCATATTTATATGTTAGAAATTACATTTAAAATATATAAATAAAGTATATAAATTATAATAAATTAGGGTTATTTTGATCACATGCAACAACTTACTTCATTGTGGCTAAAATTTTTATTTATAACACAAATGATTACTAACGAAGAATTGTCCATAAATAGTTCAGGTTTAGTTCAGGCTTAACATAAAACTCGCTCAATCTCATTCATTTACAAATGAACCGAGCTTGAACCAAAAAAAAAATAATAATAATAACACTTCTATTATATATCGTGATTAAATAATGTCAAGCTTGGTTCCGCTTTATGGTCCCAAAAATGATAAGTATCATCTACATTAGCATTTCTTAACAGATTCTCACGTTTAAAGACTCAAATATCGCTTTTTATCGATATTAGAACTCTATACTTAATAGCAATTTCACTAAGATTTCTATACCTAATCTCTATAATATTAAAATATTTGTTTCCTTTTTTTTTAATTCTTTATTTAATTCCTATAATTTTCAATATAAATGAAATTATTTAAGAAACACATCACTACTGGTTATATATATTATTTTAAAAATTAAAAAATTACTTTAGTTTATATATTAAAAAATTAAAATATAAACAAAAAATTATTATTATCTCTTAAAAATTAATAAAATATTAATTAACAATAATAAATAATATTTAAAAGTAGATTTCATTTTGACATTTTTGATTGTTTAAAATATTTTCCTATACAATTAAATTCTATTAAGACATGCACGCAGCCAATTAATTAGTATGAATAATTCAAAATTACAATAAAAATAAATAAATGACTTTACAAATGTCACATAATACAAGAATAAATATAATCAAATCGATCTAAAACTTCTTAACGCAAACTGAATTGGTAGTTCTTTTTTTTTTTTTTTTAATTTTCAGTACTAAGTTAGTAAAATCAAAATCAAATTTTTCAACGAAAACTTTTACCAAAATAAGGTGGTTTTGCTTAGTCTCTCTTGCTCAACTTGAACTTTGGCCCTTTGAAAGAGTGCTGCCAAAAAACTTTCAGCTGTCAATTCAGAATCGAGCTGCTTCATGCAACCCATTATGATTATCAGACATTTTTTGCCCTCCTACTCGTCCGTTTCTGCCACTTGCCAAGATCTACTTTTCAATGTACAGAGTTTAAATTTATTTTCTTTTTAAAATATATATATATATATATATATGCGCCATTACTTCGTGGCAACAAATCAAGGACATTTGTCACTTTGAATATATATATATATATATACACGAATATTTTAAAATTTATCAAATTTAGTAAAAATTTATTCTGAACGTATTCTATACTTTTGACGACTAAAAAATTTTTTTTTTTGCGTTCATATTAGTTCATGAAACCCTCGTCTTGCTAGTTTGTTACAGTACTAACTTGTATTTTAGTTCGACTTGAGTTCAATGATTCAAAAGTTTTACCACGGAAATTTTTCATTTCAACTTCGTGAGTGAGAATGATGCTAGGATTGTTGACGAATTTCCTAAACAAGGTACCCAGTAAGTTTCGATCAATGTTGTAGTAACGATGATAGAAACGATTTTAAGATATAAATCAATTTGTAATGGACGTGATGGGGAAGATGTAATGCAAAATGATAATTTTACTCTCATTCTAATGACTGAGTACATATAGCATTTGACAAAATAACCCAATTGTACCTTAACTGAAACAATAAAAATTTCATTATTATAATTAAAACGTAAGGGATTAAAGTGATAGTGAGTGTGAATTGTTGGCATAATTTATGTATCTTATCATTTCATGTTTTACATATATTTAATTTTTATTCATCATATAGTAAAATATATTACAAACAGTAAAAAGCGTGTGTGTTCTGTTAGTTACTTTTTACTACAACAAAAAATAATAGATCTACTAGAAGTAAAAAAAAAAAAAAAAAGGGAAAATCCAATTTACATTTCACGAAAATTTTCCCATTTTCGTGAGACCGCGATGGTAGGCTGGTATGTCCATGACCAACAATTCCAGGACTTCCGATTTGATACTCAACCCGATTGACTCTTCATAGGGGTATTTTTTTTTTCCAACCAGTCAGAAAAATTGTAGAACAGTGTGCTTTTACGCTGATGCTCAAACATTTGTTCGAGATCTTCGTCTATCTCCTCTACAGTAAGAGGTTGTTTGGACTAACAAAAAAAAATATTAAAAATAATAAAAATTACAAAAAATAATCAATTTATTTTAATTAAATTTTGTTACATGTCATTTTTGCATCAACTTTTTTATACTTTTCTCATACTTTTTGTTTTCCATCCAAACACCCCCTTACTCACGTGTTGTCTTATCGTCCTTACTCCCTTATATTTTAATATATTAGTATAGATAATTGCTGGTCAGGTCAACTTTGATTCAATCCGTGTCAATCACAAAATATGGTTTATACGCATGGGTTGTTGTGTCAAGATCATGGGCCAAGTCTAATTGCACGCGTTACAAACTGGGATTCGGACAAAGTTTATAATATGGGCCATAGCTCGAAATCCAGTCCACCAAATCTATGCTCCGTTTGGAGTGACAAAATATTTTAAAAAATGATAAAAAATACTGAAAATTTTAAAAAATTATTTATTTTTTATATCACTGCACGAATTACGAATCCATACTTATTTTACTTTGGCTCTGTTTAGGTGACAAAAAAAAAAAATTTCTAAAAAACAGTGAAAATACCGAAAAATTCTAAAAGTTATTCACTTTTTATCTCACTACACGAATTACAAACTCACAATTTACCTCATTTTTGTCACTCCAAACGCATAATTTATCTCATTCTATCTCACTGTTTATCACTATAAACGCACTCATAATTTAATTCTCCTTACCACCAAAATATATTTTAATAAACCTCGATTTCTTGCATGCCTGTAGTACTGAAGTACTGATGAGAATGGAAAACAATGCAAGGCAACACCTGTTGAGTTCGCAAAGAATATTTGCAAGATTTATCAATTGGGATGTGTATAATGAATAATCTTGTGCTCATTTGACGGAACTTTTTTCATAGTGAAATAGTTGGATGGTGTATTCGTAGGACTTATGTTCTATGGGTGTTGTATGGTGCTTATTTGTGTTGGTAATTTTTGAGTAAATATTTTATTCGTAAATTTTAATTTGTGTTAGTGGTTAAAATTTAGAATGTCACAAGGCAATCTAATTGGTCGTGCGATTCAAGTCAAATTTTCGAACAACTGCGAAAGAGTATTTGAACATTTTATCAATTCATTGGAAAATGTTTGGATGAAGATTTCAATTATTAACTGCATAATAATATTTAGAAATTAAGGTTGTATTTGGTGCACCAAATTTTGGTCAACCAACTTTTGGTGAAAGTTTTTGAAAATATCTATTACATTTTTATACATTCTTATCTTCTCGAAGTTCGAAAATTGTTCAATACTTTCTAAAAAAAGTCAATAACTGGAATTCAGTTAATCAAATAGTAAATTTTTTTTTTACCATTCTTAACACGGACTCCTATGTTACAGCGTGACACCACTGTAACTATTTAAAAATTATTTCGATGGATTCGCACAGCCAACTTTCATCCAAACGGATTGTAAAAATCGTTTTAAATCCAGTTTAGTCTGCAAAGAGGCCATAACTGATACAAAATTTTGAATCTGTTCAAACGAAAATTCAATCCGTCGGAATAAGGATCTTACTGTTCATCTCTAAAAAATAAGGTTTGAGATGTACGCACTAAACATAAAAAAATTTCTCTAAATCACATTTTATTTTATTTTATTTTTTATGAAATCAGGAAAATTCAGCTTTAGATGTGATGTTCAAAAAGTTTCACAGGCACATAGCGACCAAATTACACCCGTAAAATGCTTGTGAGACTCGGTATTACTCATATTTAGAATTCCAGAATACCTTGAGAGCAAATAGCGAGGAGCTCTTGCCAGTGACCAAATAATGAAATCTACCAATAAATGAGTTTCATTTTCCAAAGCACTTCGCGTGCAGCGCAGCTCGTGCCTGCAACGTACTCGCAACTTGCCCGTGAAGTGCACAAGATTTTAGTCTATGTTTTTCTGTACAACAATCAGTTTATTTTTTTATTTATTTATTTTTTTCTACCTATAAATATATATTCTCAAACATTTTTTGAACTCTAATCTATTTTTCAAAACATCATCTGTCATTTTTCAGAGAGGGAAAATCTATTTGAGGCAATCCAAACTAGATCATTTAGCTTCTTCACACTGATTTCTTTAGTAAAACTATTAAGTTCTAAGACTCCAGATCTAAGATTGCATTATAGGTTGAAAGAGTACTTCTCCTTTAGTTAGGGTGAAATTTCACGAAAGAAATATGTTGCGAATATTTAAGTAAGAAATGAGATATCTAAATAAAGTAGATTAAGAGCTCACTTTGACTGGAATAACTTACATTCTCTCGGTTGAGATTCTTATATTTTTTACTTTATAGTGAGTTTTTTTAATCTGGTCCGTGTTAAAGGAATCAAAGTTTTTCTCCTTTAAAATATGTTTTCGCATGAATAATGTTATGCTTTTTTATAGATTATTTGTGTGAATCTCGTATTAAATCTACAAATCATTATATCTAATAATTAAGTATTGAAAATTTGATTATTGTTTACTCTTTTTTTGGGAATACTTTTATGACTTCATTTGTAGTGACACAAATTCTGAAAAATGATGAAAAATATTGAAAAATTTTAAAAGTTATTTATTTTTATCTCATTGCGCAAATTACAAACCCACAACTTATCTCATCACTTTATCTCATTTTTTGTCACTCCAAACGTACTTTATATTGAATATTTTCATAAGCTGTGCACTTTGATATTTTATTTTGTGACATGATTTTTATTTTGTTTATGATAGTTTCTATGCAAGCATTTGGGTTTTGTGATTCGCATCAAGTTATACTAGCACCTTAAGCTTCAATAAACTTGCCTTCTTTATCTCATATTTCAGAAAATTCGTATTAAAATTTAAAAATCTGAAGCCATCCCAAAAAAATATTTCAATGGTTCTGAAATCAAACTTGCTTTTTCTATTTTTAATTTTCAGCATTCCAACATACCTTCTAATTATAAAATATTTTGCATAAACATTTATATATATATATATATATATATTTTAGACTTTCCTCTTCAAAACTATTTGAATATAAAATTACCATTTTTTTTTGTAAGGTAAATATAAAATTACCAATATTTTATTTATAAACAAATTTTTTGATTGCTTTCTAAAAATATATTATTTTAATATATTTTTGAAATCATAAACAATTAAGAACATTGTGAGTCAACCTTTTTGCACGCTACTTAAAAAGTCAAGGGCCAGCATTATCTTAGGTAATTTAAGGAAATTAAGGTAGGACCAAAAAAATTTTAGAAAAGGGTAATGCTCACCCTAATAGTAATTATATTACCTAAGTAATAGTTATTCACTCGTACTAAATACTTACATTACCCTAATAATAGTTAACAAATAACAAGCTTGTGATATTTATATTTAAATTGAAAGAGTAAATATTATCGGATAATAATTATATTATTTAAAATATTTAGATAAAGAACGTTGTCTAAGAGAAAGGGATAAAAGAATGTTTTGCAGGGTAAAAAGAAAAAACGTATAATTTTTTCTTATTCTTCATTAGCCAACTCCTCCTAGCATTAACAATTTACTCGCAGCGTAACTGTTATCAACTCTTATAAACTAAAGTAATGGAGGGTAAAAATTATTCCAATAAAATTTTCTCTCTATTACTCCCAAAACAAAGATGCTCTAAGGAGAAAAAGTTTCCTCTCTCCATAAATTGGGCTAACATAGTAAGTATAAAAGAAAAAAATCCCAATAGTAGAGGTATTTGTGAAAACTTATTATAATCTTAATATTTATTATTAACTTGATCATCGAAAAATGTTTGGCTGCCATTAGACCAATACACTTCCACTGGTGGCATTAGACTAGCATTGGAGAATTAAGTAATGCTTAAACTAATGCTTAATGGTGTGATTGGGAAAAAAAATTAAAAACTTAATTTTTTGATTATTGTGCAAATCAAAAATTAAAAAGTTAATTTTATCATTTCATTCACAAAAACCAAGAGTATCAAGAGAGTATATTTATAATTTTGGTGAAGTATATTTTCGATTTGCACAAAAAACTAAAAATTTAAGTTTCTGATTTTACATCCAAACTAACCCTAATTTTTTTTTCCCTTACAAACTTAAATTCCCATCTTGATAAGAGTCACTTGTTGCTAACATAATTACTACTTCCACACAATCGTTCTATTATGCAACTCCAATTCTCAAAATAGTTGTCTTTCGAAAATAGATATAGATTGGCCCATCTAAGCGTAGTAAGCCAAAAATTTACAAACCCGAGTACGGATGTTTATTAGTTACCCTAACCAAAAGAATGATGAGAAGTTGTTAACAACCTTTGAAACAAGATTTTTAACTAGGTTGCCTCGTTTTGGCTTACATTCGAAAAACAGTTAGAAAGCTATAATTAGAAGCACCATAAAAAATTTTTCAAAAGTGAGTTTTCATTGAAAAAACTAAAGATTAGTTAACAAGAACATTACTTTTCAGCCCAAAATTAGTGAGGAACTATATCTGATTAGTACTATATGTGTCAGTCCTTTAATATGTGTGACAGTAAATTATAAATTGGCATAACAAAAGATATTTAAACTCATATTCAAAAACTTATTATATTGAATAAATTAAAATGTCTATTCTATATTTCACCTTTCAAAAAAAAATGTCTATTCTATCAACCTTAATTTTGATACTTTACGCTTACCACCTTCAAATTTCAAAAAAAAAAAAAAAAAGACATAAAAAGCAAAGAATTAAGACAAAATTTGTGAAAAGCTTTTCAAAATGCGATGTCAACTCGGAAACAACTGAGTCGGAACTGTTGGATTAGAATTTAACTGTTCAAATATATTTAAATGTGTTTGGACCGTTAAATTTTAATCCCATGATCTCTAGTGCATTTATCACCGAACTAACAATACATATGATGTTAGCCCCTCCAAATCTTTAAAAAAAATGTAAATTTACTTAAAATATTAAATTTTAATCAAACAATCTTAAATTTAATTATTACTAGAGTAAAAGAATTCATGATGTCAGCCTCTCCAAATCCCTTCAAAACAAGCTTTAAATCATATAGTGAGTAAAAACTAAAGGAAAAGTCAAATATTCTTTTGAGAAGTGGGAGGGGCGCCTTTTTTTTTTTTTTTTCTTCTTTTTTTGCAAAGCTTCTTTGCTTGTGCTTTTGGTTAATTTATAAGGAGGGTGAGTCGTGGGGTCAAAAGAGGCGAGAAGAGAAGAGGGATTGCATCAATCATAGAGGCAATAAGTTATTGCTTTCAGTAGGTACTGGGTCCCCCTCTCCCTTCAGTATATATTATTTGACATACATCCCCTCCGACGTATAAAGCTCTTCCTCTTCCCACTTGAAAGTGACATTGTATGCGCAAACGACGAAGCATATTTTCTGATCACTTGATCATGAGCTCCACTCACCCATATAAAGCTGCAGCCATCTCTCTCTCTCTCTCTCTCTCTCTCTCTAATCAATCAGCTTCAAAAGCATACTTCTTTTCTAATTCTCCAATTAATTATGCACTACTGATATTTCAATGGTCAAACAGTACAAAGACTACTAGCAAGTTAGTTTCTGGTGAACTAGTTCAGTGGCCTTTTTTTTTTTTTCCAAACATAAAAACGTCTTGCCAATCACGTGCGCGCCCCACTGATGAAATAATCTTCAGTGTGATTTCATAGATTTGTGTCTTCAAGACAATTTTGATGCAATATATATCTATGAACAGTTGTATTAATTGTTAAATATAAAAAAACAATCTTCTATGTGAATTTATATATTATACAGTTTTTGTACTTGAGGCAGAATCGGGAGAGAGATTCTCTCTCTCTCTCTCTCTCTCTCTCTTCTCTACATGTTAGGTTGCTACCGTTTCCTATAGCAGACAATACAAATTAATCAAGGCATTGGGTATTGGTGTCTGGTGTGAAGCACAAAGTAAATATTGTTCTTCCTAGCAGATTTGTAGTGGACTAATTTAATTAAATTGGCTTTGTTGGTTTAATTTGTTTGTCATTGATCATGGGTCAAATCATTTGTTGTATATGCATTTTTTAATCTTTATTTTGCAATTTATTTATTTATTTATTTTTTCCCCGGTGGATTTGAAGAAATGACATATAACCACACTTTCCACTCAGGTGTCTCAAGTTCTCAACTAAAGCGAAACAAAAATAACACATATTTACGTAAATTACACTTGATCCTTGATGCTTTTATACTCTATCTCAATTTTATTATACCCTTTATACACTTCATCTATTTTACTTCTGTTTCAGTTTAATCTTGTCCCTATCCTCTGTTATTATTAATAATTAAAAAAAAAAAGTGACGGAAAATTTCACTTATTCATTACATATGCTCGACATTTGTCATTTTTTTTAATAATTTTGACCCCAAAAAAAAGAAAAATAAATTGGATTAAAAGTGCATGCGACACAAAATGGATATTAAGTGGACTTGATATGTTTCGAGTTGCTCCTATGATTGTTAGTTCTTGTAACGAACAAACAAAAACCTTAATAATAGGGATTCTAGAGTCTATTTGAGGACAGGGGTTAAATCTCAATATATATATATATATATTTTGTTCAACTCAAAAGTTATATGTCCATAAGGGTACATTTGTTTAAATAATAAAACCTAATGCAAAAAAAGAAAATTGCACTGTATCCAAAAATTACCAACAAAAACAAATTCAGGATGATCATAGAACCAACAAATAAGGGAAAAAAATAAATACAAAATTGATGGGAATCAATTTGGTCTCTTAAACTACTATTAAATACCTAAAATAAAGTTGCCAAAAATGACCCAAAAAAATGATTTGACGGCCTAAACATGGTAATTTGGGTTTTGGGAGCTGGACGTCACGACTATAGATGTGAAAACTGACCAGGATGGCCTAAGAAATGCGAAAAATATATTTAAATCAAAATCTAACTCTAATTACACAAGAACCACCATTACGGACTTAGGCGACTAAATTCTATTAACCCAGTCCATATAATCCAGCGTAACCCATTTCACATCAACAGTGGACAAAGTATTATGATTTAAAGTATAAAAGACAAAATGAGATCAGGGGTAGGGTGCGTAGTGTAATTTATTCTAAATAAAATATTGAGAGTCATTTGAATGAACTTAGATTAAAATGCGTACCTAAGTATAATATAAGTTTATTTTTCATGTACACTATGAGCTGGCTTGATTTGTTTAGTTTGATATCAAAATTTAAAGTACAAGAACAATATTGAATATGTTCATCTCTGGGGTCATTGTCGTGACCAAATTTACACACCGGGTTGACGGCATGCAGGTCATAAGTATTTATTGTGATGTACTGTTGAAATGATAAAAATATTTTTTTGATTTTAAAAAAGGGCCTTAATGCAGAGATTAGAAGTTGCCATCTGACATTTTCAAAATAGGTATGTCAAGAAACCTAAGTTTTAATTCTAGTTTAACATATTTTTGAAATTGTGATAGATAGCTATTTTGATTGACTCTCGACTAGTCTGTGTAATCATAGATAGTGGGTCTGAGTGTTCGGCTACGCATGAAGATCATTACGCCTAGATACCTATCTGGCAATCATGCACTTTAAGGGGTTCTATATACTAGTTTAACTTTATATGCAATTTAATAAAAGCTAAGTTTTACTAGTGACCCACTAGGAATGCTCTGTAAAGATAAATTCTATTGAGGATGAGATTTATATTACGAAACTGTATAAAGTTAGATATATTGAGTCATGTAGTCCTTATACATGAATGTGCGTGCATGTGTGTGTGTGTGTGTGTGTGTGTGTGTGCTGGAAAAGAGTGAATATTAAATGATGGTTTATAAAGACTGAAGTATTTGGACTCAAGTTATTTGCTCGAGCTACCTATAAACCCTATGAATGGATAAGGTCCACGTACTTCAGACGTAAAGTGGTCTGAACTATGTGTACATGTAATGGTAGATACAATGTACTTGCTCAAAGACTAAGTTGTGTCTTGCACAAATGCTTTATAAAAACCCTGGTGATCGGGCTTAAGCTATTTGCTCGAGTTATCTACGTACCCAGTGAAAGGATTAGGTCAATATAGTTCAGACCCAAAGTGGTCTGAACTACATGTTTTATGTGATGTGATGTGAGCCAATCTGAGATATAAGTTTCTCGCTTTAAGTTAGCACTTTGGGCTGATGTAATATGCTAATGTGTGTGCAAAAGTGATCAGAATGCCATGGATGACACACTGACTGGCCTCAGGCATATTAAGCCTCATCATCAGCTAAAGAAGTCTAAGTGAATGAGTGTTAGGAAACAACCAATAAGGTTGATATTTTGTACTAGGATGGTGTGAAGGAGCCTTACTCCTGAGTTTTGAAATAAAAGTTGGACCCTTGCACATAACTTGGGAAGAAAGAATTGCTCCAAAGTGAAAAAGATAGTTAGCTCCTTATGCGTAACTGGGAAAGAGAGTCTTACTATATATGAGAAAAGATAATTAGCTCCCCATGTTTAACTGGAGAAGATGAGCCTCACTCTAGAACAAAAACACAATTAGCGACTTACGCATAACTGGAAAAATAAGTCTCACTTCACATGAAAAGAGGGGTAGTTAGCAGCTTACGCATAACTAGAGAAAAGGCGACTCTGCTAGGGAGTTTAGCTTCAAGGGTACACCTCGCGCAGGTGAATGAGTGTTCATCTTTTGGGAAAAGAACTTAGCTCTAATGGGGAGCTCAGTTCTTGGTGATGATGATCAAATTTATGTGACATAGACCTAGAAGCCAAGTGTGATATAAGTGATGCAGTTACTATAATTAACTATCTTATGAGCATGTTGAATATGATGATAGTTTATATTCTAACAATTATCCCCTATCATGAATGATAGTTGAATGACGCATGTCAAATATATTTATGAGAGGTCATGACTTAGGAGTCATTGACTTAACCAATCTTAAGTCATTCAACCAATCTTAAGTCATTTCTAATCTCTAGAGCCTTCCTTACTCAGGTGAATATTCTGAATCGATAAGCCTTTGACTTCTAAGTTTGTATTAAGCCAAGTGGGTGTATATTTACATGTATTGTAGTATTCTAGCATGTCAAGTCTCGTATAGGTATGTTAAGACATGGTGTATGGCATGACATAGCATGAGTTAGCATGATAAATGATGTCTTAATATGTTATACCATAATATATGGTGATGATTTCATATGGTAGTATAGCCTAGCATGATGATATGACATGGTGGCATAATATTGCATGGTAATGACATAGTATATGATGTCTTAGCATGTTGTACCATGATACATGATGATGATAGAACATGATACTATGTCATAGTATGATAATATGGCATGATGGCATGGTATTACATGGTAATAGCATGGTATAATATGATACAGTATGTTAATGGCATATGGTGTAGCATGGTAGCATGTGAACAGGGTATGGTATGATGGTAGTGTCACGTGGATGTCCTATGTAATATGTCTGGAATTTTGTTAAGTTGTCTTAGATAAATCCGGCCAATATCATACATCAAACTTGACCTGAACTTGAGTTATCATTTGGATACTTTTTATTGACAGTGAATTTCTATTTACATAATTAAAATTAGTTATATGGAGTATTTAAAAAAAAAAACTATATTTATGAATGTACTATTTACATATATTACCAGGTTCGAACTTTTTTTCTTCTTTTCGCAATTCTATATTAATACATGTCACTGTTAGACAATTTAATTTAGAGGTCATTTGATAAATTTTTAATTTTTATCAATTATTAATTTTTACTATTTTTTTAACTTCCTTTGCTATAATTTACTAAATCTGTTTATGTTAGGGATTTTTCCAAATGCCCCATATCATGTGTGGTTTATGAGGGCCTTATGTGACATCGGTACTTGACTACTCACCCTATTGATGTGCTTATAGGCGTATTATGAAGTCCCTCCTGTCCACTTGCCGCATGTTAGAAGCAGGGCTCTGTGTTGCTGTTGATAGCTGTGGGAGGTGCCCTACAATAGTCAACCAATGCTTAAGGAAATAAAGTTGTGCTTCTGCTAACAGCTATAACTTTTGGCCGATGGTAAGCGCTTGATCTTAGAAGTAGTATCAGAGCGAGGCTATAGGTTCAAATCCCTAGGATGTCGCTTGGATGGGGGATTGTTAGGGATTTTTCCAAATGCCCCCCTTAGGAATTCGTTGTCATGTGAGGTTTATGTCACACGTGGTTTATGGGGGTCCCATGTGACATCGATGCTTGACCACTCATCCTGCTGATGCAAGGGTTTATGCCACGTGTGGTTATGGAGTCCTATGTGATATCAGTGCTTAACCGCCAATCCTGCTGATACGCTTACACATGTGTTGTGAAACCCTTCCTGTCCACTTGCTGCATGCTGAGTAACAGGGCTCTGCGCTGTCGTCCATAATTGTGGGGGTGCCCTGCATAAGTCAATCAAGGCTTAAGGAAACAAAGTTACATCTCTGTTAACAGTTACACTTTTGGCACGGTAGTAAGCGCTTGATCCTGTAATATCTAACTTTTATTAACCTTTTTTTTTAACTTTTAGTAACTTTTTTTCAAAAGTATCACATGATAATATCAAGACAAAAATTACTAAAAATTCTCTATATATATTTATTTCTTTTTCTTTCTTTCTTTCTTTCTTTTTTTTGTACGCCAAACCAATCCCTCAATGGAAATAAAACAAAGAAAAATCTTCAATAGAGGAAAATCATGGTTATAATTGTCTCGGGTTAGGGGAGATGTACGCGGGAACAAATACTTGTCAAGTAGATTTGGGAACTAAAAAAATGATTTTTTAATTTTTATTTTTAACTTATTTATATAATTTTTTTGTAAAAATTTTATTTTTTATTTAATAATTTTATTTTTGTAAAAAAAAATTGATATTTTGACAATTTGCCACTCAGAAGGTACACCAAGAGCTGCTTTTTTTTTTTTTTTTTCAAACGAGCCTTTAATTGAAAAATCATCGGTAAATTACTCTGGGGAGACATTGGTGTTGCTGTGCTTCAGAGAGAGAGAGACCAATCATTTTAGTTTGTTTGTGGGGACATCTTAAAAACGACGACTGATAGAGAGGAAGAATACAAGGGACCAGCCTTCCACCCACCATGCAAATCCCCATAACTTTTTGTAATGTTTCGCCCCTACCACTATCATACCCGACCAACCCTTTCTTTTCCGTTTTCTTTTACATTCAGTACTCCACGTATATATCTCATTTTCACAATATTTCTTTTTTTTCTTTTTTTTTTGTTTTTCTTTACATACAAGTACTTTAAAATGCAAAATATTTTATTTCAATTCTCATGTTAAAAAAAATTGTTATAATTTCACAATGTCAATTATAAAATTAATTTTTGAAATTTAAACCATCGCTACATCAAAATTAAATCCATTATATCTGTGTATAATTATAAATTTTCTTCATGTCAAATGATATTATCGTTGGTCTTTTTTTAATTTATTTAAAATAATAAACAAAGAATCAGTGGATGAGTTGTGGTTAGAGATAAGATTCAAAAATTATTGATGCACATAATATAAATATTTTATTATGTCTGAAAAAAGTGTTATGCAAATATTAATTGTCTTGCATTATAAAGATAATTATCTTTTATCTTGCCTCTTGGAATTAGCTTGATTGATAGCGCATGGGTATGCTCTCGTAGAAATCACACATGTTCGATTTTTAACTCAAGTACGATGTGCGTGAGAGGCAGCGTATATATCTCTTTGATTTATCTATTGGTTGCGCGGTTCATTGAGGGTAATAATAAACCGGTGAGAGATCCGGATTACAAAAAAAATTATATTTTATCTCTTTAGCTTGGGCATTTAGTACTCAAAAATCAAAAAAAGTGAGTTGAGTTTTAATTTTTTGGCATTTGGTTAGAACAATTCAAAAATTTTGATCAAACCAGTTTGAATGTGGCCTCACCTACCTGTTGGAACCACATTCAAACGATCACTAAAATAATTACCAAAAAATTGAAAAAAATTAGAAAAGTTAGTAAAAGTTTGTAAAAGTTAGTAAAAATTTATAAAATTTGGAATTTCAAACCAAATATATGAAAAATAAGAATGAATAAAAGTTGATAAAAGTTTGTAAAAATTGAGAAACCAAACGTTCCTTAAATTTTGTTAAAAACTACGTTATCCCTTCTAGTTTAAAAGTTAGTTTAATTCAATTTAAATGTAAAATTGATACAAATATGTTAAATTTGGCTAGTTTTGTAATGTAATTGCTAAATAAACATCATTAATAAAAATAAAGGCAAATTTTTTATATATTTTGTATTGAGTTTCTATAAAAAAAAGTAAAACAATATTTTTAACATAAAAAATAGATAAAAATATACTTTTATCTATTTATTTTTGTAGAATTAGTTTTTAATAAATTATTTTTAATTAATGAGGTACAAATTTAATTAGATATGTCAAATTCTATAAATGTAGTAATTTATTCCAAATTACAAAATAACTAAATATTTTTAGATAAAATCTCATAAATTGTAATTACTCCATGATTTGTAACTGATATGCCAAATTCTATAAATTAGTAACTTATTCCAAATTACAAAATAATTAGATATTTTTGGATAAAATCTCATAAATTGTATGGGTAAGAATATTGACACTCCTCTAAAAACTTCTCACTCTCCTTATCCTTTATTTACTCCTACAAAATTACGAAATTAGCTTTATAGTAGAGGTCAATTAATACAAAATATATCAAATATCATAATTGCCCTCCATTTCTATTTATTATTATAAAATTAATATCCTTCACTTTTTATTAATTTGCATGTTAAATTAAAAATTTAATGTCAATTATAATTTCATGAAATTGTGTGAAATATCTTTTTTAATAGTTTTTTAAATTATTTTTGTAAATATATTTTTTAAATTTATTTTACCAAAAATCAAAAAAGAAAATAAACAATTATTGTTTTTTAATTGATACAAAGCAAGATATTATAATAGTTGATTAATTCATACATTTCTAAAAATAATTGAAATAAAGGTAAATTAAATTAAAATTAAAATTAAAATTCTAACATTCATCTCCAAAATCATTCACCATTAAATAAAAATAATATGACACTGTTCAAAATAATTTAACAGTTTTTACAAAAACTCTCGATAAATTACCAAGTAAAAAAAATATAAATAGAAACTGTAAAAAAAGCTTATAAGGAGAAAAAACTCTAATAATGTAATAGCTTATAGACCAATAAAAATAGAAAATAAAAAATATTACATGTAATTTGTTTTATATTACTTGGTCAAAAAATTAATCATATGAAAGAAAAAAAATTAAAAAAGTTAATGGTTGCTTTACTATTTAAGAGATTCGATACCACATAATAATATGAAATTTGTTCTGTATTGTTTGTACAAAAAAAAAAAATAATCACATTCGAAAGTTTTATTTTAACATAATTTTCTTCCATCGTGCTTCGTTTAAGGTTTAATGAACCAAGGAGATATAAACGATTTAAAGTATACAAGAAATTATAAAAGAAGTAATTATAAAAAAAATAAAAGGTGGAGTTACTAAAAAGTAAAAAATGGAGGATTTTAGTTTTATACTAATAAGGCACCGTTTGGAGTGCCAAGAAACAAAATAAAACAAAATAAATTTTCAACAATCTCTATAAATCACAAAAATTTTCTATTACACATTTACACATTCTCACTTTTATTAATTTCAAAAAATTTCAATATTTCCTTAAAAAAATAAAAAATCAATAAGGAGGTTAACCGAGTGCATAAATTTTTTTTAACAATCATATTTTTCGTGTCGAAAGCTTTCAAACAAGTACAATTATCGCTATTTTATATGAATTTTTTTTAATCCGTTAGAACAGATTTAGAAAAATCGTTTTAATGGTTTTGGTATTGTGCATCTCCGGAGAGATTTTTTGAATCTGTTAGATTGCATTTGAAAAACCCTTCTAACGGTTTTCTAACGGTTTATCACTGTCCAGAGAAAGAGTAGAACTATTGTGCAGAATATTGAATGTTGATTTTTTAAATCTATTAAAATGGATTTAGAAAACTGTTCAAACGATTTACTATTATTCATTTTCAAAAAATACAGTTTGAAAAGAAAATACTAAACATCAAACACCAAAATTAACTCAAAATCACGTTTTATTTCAAGTTATTTTTTTTTACTACTCCGAACGTTACCTAAATGTAAAGAGAGAGTAATAATGATATTTAAAGTATTTTGTATTAATTGTTCTCTATTAAATATAAAATTAATTTTGTAAAGCAAAAAAAATTTAAGGGGTGGAGGAGGTTTTTGAAAGTGTATAAATATCGCCACCCAAATTATAATTACTCGATAATTTGTACGTAGAGTTGTCGGGCTAATATTCATCCTAATTGAATAATTGTTATCTCTGAGTGTATAATTGCTGTTTATAAGAGTGACAGCGTGAAATCAGTTTGCTTGTGAGATAGGAAAAGCAAAGAGAATTTTGCTTAGCCCTTCATTATCAGCAGCAACAAATGGGGGAAGAGGATAGGACTTTTCTTTCTCGACGGGAAGGTGATTGGAGGGGCATTGACACCCCACCCCCACACTACACACACGAGCCAGTCAACACAATATAGTGTTTAATTGGTAAAAATTTAATTAAAAATTATAATAAAAATATAAAAATTTAATGTAAAAGTAATATGTGATAAAATTTAATTATAATAAAATTAAAAAAAATTTATAAAAATTAATAGATTAGGATTAATTTTAAACAACCAAACACCCAAAACTTAAAAAAAATCGATCAGATTATCAAATTGAGAGAGAGAGAGTGAGAGTGCGTTGAGCAGAGGAATGCAAATGGGTCCCATCAACCTCCTCGACAAGAAGCCCCATTGGATGGTGAACTTCACTCTCTAAAACTGCAAGTAGGGCCAAGCCAGCACTCCTCACTAGTCACTAGCCAGCCAGCTGCTAACAAAAAAGAAGAGAGAGAGAGAGAGAGAGAGAGTGTGTCAGAGAGAGAGAGAGAGAGAGAGAGAGATGGGTTGGGGCAAGGGCAGCGAAGAACGTGCTCTATTTCAAGCGGCAACGGATCTGGATCTCTTTCACGCACTTAGGCTAGATCTTTCTCATCACTAACCCCTCCAACTGGTCTTTGTTTATAACTTGGGGGGGGGTTTGGATTCTGGAGAGAGAAAATAAGCTCTCAGTCCACTTTTGCCTACAAACAAAAACAAAGGTGGGGGTGGTTTCAAGTTTAGAGAGTGCATAGCTCCGCAGCAGGAGAATTGATGGGTTCTGCTTCTTCTGCTCGCTGCTACTTCTGCAACCTGCACAGACAAAAGGCGGTGGTTTAGCTTTTGTAGTAACTTGAGAGAGAGAGACGTGAATGAATGAATGAGTTGGTCCTCCCCCACTCCTTTGCTGATCACCTCGTCAGAAGATAAAAAGGTAAATAGATTTCTCATTTCTGGGTAAAAAGCCTGGAGCATAGTGCATTCAAGTATATATTTTTGTGAGAGGAAGAGATTTTATTTATTACTTTCTTGCTCTTGCTTTCTCAGCCTTTCTTGGTCCTCTGTTCTGTGTGACTATAGTTTTCATATAAATATTTCTTTATGGAGAAATTCAACCACCATATTTTCCTTTGCTCAGAGGCAACCCTCACAATCCTTTCCTTTTTATCTTCCCCCCACGGGAATACTCCTTTTTTTTAACACTTTCTTTTTTCCTCTTTTTCTTTTCTGGATTTTCTTGCAGGAACAAGGGAAAGAGCCAGAAAAGACTACTGTTACTGATTAAGAAGTAGCTGTTAGGTGTGTGGTCTTGGGTAGTTGTAGAAGTGCGCAATTTACTCAAAATCACAGACAAAGCAAAGCAAAGGGGTTGGAGGGAAGGGGAATCTACTACCAACCCCAAATCATGGATGCATATGAAGCTACAAGGATTGTCCTCTCCAGGATCCAAAACTTGGACCCTGAAAATGCCTCGAAAATTATGGGTCTTCTCTTGATTCAAGACCATGGGGAGAAAGAAATGATTAGATTAGCCTTTGGTCCAGAAGCTCTTGTCCACTCCGTGGTTCTCAAGGCCAGAAAAGAGCTGGGTTTAGCGGCGTCCAACTCGCCGTCGACGCCGTCCACTCCGTCGTCTCCGTCTCCTTTCCTACCAAACCACCAGCACCACTCTATCTCTCTTTCCCGGCAGAGCTCGTCGTCCTCGCGGCTTCTTGGTGGTGGTGGTGGTGGGACTAATCTTCCATCTCCTCTTAGTATCCCCAACCAGTCAACATCCTCTTCTTGGGCTGTTTCTTGCTTCTCCGATTTTCAAAACCAAGACGATTTGATCAGTCCCAACTCGTCTTCAGCCTCTTACTTAGCCTCCTCTTCGTCTTCCTCTTCGATGAACTCGTCTGCTCCTCCTTTTTACGGAAACGGAGGGACTGATCTGATCGATGAATTTCAGCTCCAAGACCAGCTCTCCTTCCTCAACGATGGCTCTCCAGCTCTCCTCGGCCCAAAAAGCCCCGATCTTTACTACCCACATCAAGATTTAGGCGGAACTGCTGGAGACGCCTTGCTCTTCCCTTCTTACGGCGCCGGAGGGAACTGGGGGGGAGGGTCCGTGAATGGCCTCCCCCACCGGCGGAGCTGCTCGGTGAACGATATCTGCTTGGGGACTGATGATCCGGCTTGTGGGTTTGGGTGGAAACCTTGCCTCTACTATGCTAGAGGCTACTGTAAGAACGGAAACAGCTGTAGATTTCTCCACAGCGATTCGGTTGCCGCCGCCGCCGCCGTGGTGGGTGGTTCCGACGCTGCTGGTACCATGGTGGGGTCGCCGAGCAAGCTGGAGATGACGGAGCACTGCCATGACCTGCTGAGATCTAAATCAGCACAGCAACAGAGGTTAGCTGTCGCTGCTGCTGCTGCTGCTTCTCAGCTCATGCCTTCCTCTACTTTCCCTTACTCTGCTTTAGCAGCAAACAAATGCATGAATCTCCTCCTCCAGCAACAGCACACTGATACCCAAAGGTATATAAATACACACAAATATGTAGATATGTCGAATTCTTTACCCTTATTCTGAAATAATCAGCTAATTGTTTGATTTTCTACCATGTTTCAAGGGCTGCCTCTGCATTGATGATGGGGGAAGAAATGCACAAATTCGGAAGATCTCGACTAGAAAGAAACGATTTTTCGATGAATGGCGGGCTGGGAATGGTGAATCCTAGTTCGAGGCAGATCTACTTAACTTTCCCTGCTGATAGCACATTTAGAGAAGAGGATGTTTCCAATTATTTCAGGTTGGTGATCATCTATATAGGGTTGGCTAGTTCTGGCAAAATTTCAATTTGGGTTTTGGTAACTAGAACTCGATTAGTTTCTAAACTTAATTCAATTGGTTTATGAAGTAATTATGGGCCAGTTCAAGATGTGAGGATTCCATATCAGCAGAAGAGAATGTTTGGGTTTGTCACATTTGTGTTCCCTGAGACTGTTAAGCTCATTCTTGCTAAAGGGAACCCACATTTTGTATGCGATGCTCGAGTGCTTGTCAAGCCATACAAGGAAAAGGGGAAGGTCCCTGACAAGTACAGGCACTCTCTCTTCCCCACTATGTTCCTATTTTTTTTTCTTCCCTTTATAATCTACACTAGAAATTGTTGGCGATTTTACTAATGGGAATTCGAAATTGCAGGAAGCAGCAGCAAATGGAGAGAGGGGAATTTTCAGCATGTGGTAGCCCGACTGGCCTAGATTCAAGAGACCCTTTTGAACTCCAGATGGGTAAGCAAAAATAATGCCCATTTGAGGATTGAGATCAATCCATATATATATATGTATATTTTTGTAATCAAAAAACTTTTTTTTGGGGGGGGGGGGTCGGGTTTGGCTAAATTTAGGAGGAAGGATGTTTAGCAGTACCCAGGACATGCTATGGAGAAAGAAACTGGAGGAGCAAGCTGACTTACAACAAGCCATTGAGCTCCACGGTCGGAGACTGCTGGGTCTTCAACTTGTTGATGTGAAGAGGCACAACAACCACCACCACCACCGAGCTCTTTCTACTGGTGCTGCCATTCCATCCCCAACCCACTCTTCGAATTTCGTCCACCAAAGTCTAGTTCTTCCTCCGGATCCCAGTAGCGCAGTGGGATTAGAAGGTAATCTGCCCTTTTGCTTTCATGAACTATTTTGCTGTGAATTATTTCTTGCTTAGATCCAGTTGGACATTGTACTTGGTTGATCATTTGGACTAGAAATAAAGTATATGTTATACTCAATTGTTTCATTTGCAGAGAATGGTTCCAATCCAGCAACTACTGTTGCTGATCATAAGGAATCCCAAGGCACTGATGAGAAAGATAAACCATCCACTGCAAAAGGCACTGAAGAGAGTGGCAATGGCAAAGAAAGCCCACTTCAGCATGAAGAAAGTGGTTTGCCGGAAAGGTACCAAACTTTTCAATTTCTCATCAATTCATGAAAGGCAACTCATAAATCATATTATTATATCTTTGTTTCTGGTATCATTCTGTTATGGGTTTTGATTAATCTAATATTCTGGGAAATATGTGGTTTTTGGAATAGCAGCTTGGAGCACAACCTCCCTGATAGTCCCTTTGCATCTCCTAAAGCTGCTGGAGATTACATGACAGCCTTCAACACTGCCAGTGAGTACCAAAAACAATCCCAGGACTCATCTGCTGCTGCTAAAAATAACTTGATCACATCAACCATACTTCCTGCAACTTCTACATTGGACATGGCTTCTTTGAATTCATGTTACTTTCAAGCGCCAAGGTACGAGCGTCTCACCTCTCCCACATTGCACCCTGAATCTCTTGTTTTCAGAAAATGATATGTTGCAGGAATTTTTACAAAAATTTATGGCCAGAATGATGTGGCCATTTTTACAATTAAAGTTATCTCAGTGGGTGTTTTTATTCAAACTAATAAGTTACGTAGGTCTCCATTGTTTTGGCACTATAGTGTTGCTACATATGTGTTATGAAACGTGTTAGTGGTTCATGTTTTTGGAATTAAATGGGTGATGATCAACCACCTCATTCTGAGAAATAAATTTGGGTAGGATAGCATCACTTTCTTTTGTTCTAACTTACCATGCATTAGGATAAGTGCTATTACTATACGTAATCCAACTAATATTTTGTGATTTAGGTTCTCTTCCGGCCATGGAGCCATTGAAATGTAGGACTGGGACTTAGCTTCCTTAGCTTTATAGGTATGTGATAAGTCAACTCCAGTAATACATGAAACTGGTTCGATTTTTGTTTCTAACAAAATCCCACTGCTTTGGCTTTTCATGTAATATAGTTTGATTGTGTTGTTTATGGGTTTGGTTTTGTTTGTTTGTTTGTTTGTTTTACAGGAAGATTTAGAGCAATAACCAAAACCCAGGATCTGTAGAGAAGCCACCACCACCACCACCACCACCACCATCATAAATACCATACTACTAAGATACAGAAGCATAGGTCAAAAGTCTTTGAAGGAAGTGGACCAGCCATTTCTCCCTTTTCTGTGCGCTATTGCCTACAATGTGATAATATCATACCTCTGTAGTTGAATATGGACCACAGGTAAAAATGAAAATCATAGGAAATCAAACAATCAATGTGTAGCAGTAGTGGTAACTCAAGGGGTTGGGGGGGGGACTGTAAATTTTCTTCCCTTTTCTCACTTGTTGTGTATTTCCCATTTACAAATATGAAAGCCTCAAATGTAGTTTGTCAGTGTATGTTGTTAGGAAGACAATTAATGTATAGCAGAAGCTGAAACAAGAAAGTCAAGAAATAGCATAGTAAAAAAAAGAGGCTAAAAGATTTGGTAAACACCTCAAGAGGTAAGTTTGGGAGTTTAATGAGGGCATAGAAGGAAGGGGGAAGAAGCAGCAAGTTAAAGAGTCACCTCAGCTCAGCTAAGTAGTTTCAGGTACAAAAGAAATGGTGTGTGTATATATATATATATATATATATATGTGTAGGTTTTCAGCCATAACCTCTTCCTTGCTACTGTTGTAACTTGTTTGTGTTGTAATACACGGTATCAAACTTAATAGACAGAAAGAGAAACTTTAGAGAGAGAAAAAAAAATTATGTTCTTAAATATGATTGTTGCCTCTCATTGTCTCTCTGTCTCTCTCACTTTTTTACATGTTCTGTGCCTTGCTGTTATTTTTTGAGGGGGTTTGTTTCTTTCTTGGTTGCAGCTGTCTGCTTTGCCATTTATTGTTGTAAAGAGGGTCTCGGCCGTTTACTTTCTCTTTTTCTGCTTCTCACAAGGGGGAAAGAAGTAAGGGTCACCCATGTGCTGACACTGCTGCACCTGGTCCTACCCGTTTTATCTTTTGATTGCCTGGTTGTGCGGGTCACCCCCTCCCACACCCATGTGAGAGATGCCACTCATTCTCTCTCTCTCTCTCTTATCGAACTTGCTCTTTAGTTTGGGATGAAAAAAAAAAAAAGATTTCAAGCTAGCGCTTTTTTCCATTAGTTAGTTTATTTTTTTTGGATGAAAAAAAAAGTTTTTTTTTTTTGTTTTTTTAATTTGATACACTTGCCCTGAATGATTTAAAAGAAATTTGAAATCAAAGAGGTAATCTTAGTCATTTTCAAAAAAAAAAAAAAGTTAAAAAGTTAATTACAACGTAGGGTTTTAAATTGTAAAAATTAATATAAATTTATAAAAATTGTGACTTTGTAACGCATGTGTGTAGTGTATAAAAATTTAAATTTTACAAAAGTAGGTAAAAAGTTTGAGTGAGTCTGGTTGACAAAAAAATTGGTTAAAAAGTGTAAAAAGGTGTGATATAAAGATAATATGTGTTTGGTTGATAAAAAGTGAGATAAAAAGTATAATAAAAATAAAAAGATATAATATAGAAGTGAGATATAAAAAATTTTAATTAGAAAAAAATACGAAAAATAGTTAAAATTAGTAAGTTTTGTTAATTTTTAGTAATGTTTTGTAGGATTTTCAAACGCGATTAATTCTTTTCAAACGGTACTGGGCAAGAAAGGACATGCACAGTGTGAGAGAGAGAGAGAGAGAGAAAGTAAACAAAGAGAGAAATGGAGCAGAGCGGATTAGACAGGAAAGGACATGCACAGATCTAGAAATAGATGTGATGTTACACACGATTGACTAAAGGTGCACATGCAGGAATCTCCAACTTTGCGCGCTCGTGAAGACGCGTAAGTTTGCATAATTGGTGTATACCTGTTTTTGTGTCTTTTTTTTTTTTTAATTTTTTTTTTCCTTTCAGTGATCTATCAGTCTGATCTGTATGACAAGTACTTTTTATCAATTGTAATTATAGAGAGTGGGGAAAAAGATGAGAAATGGACTTATCTTTTTGTTATATTATTGATATTTTGTAATAATTATTGACAAGAAAAAGATCCTTTTCCAAAAAGAGAAAAAAAAATTGAATTAATAACAAATAAGACAGGCTGCCAAAGGTTTCGTTTGGTTTGTAATTTTTTTTTTAAAAATTTTATAAATTTCTATTAATTTTATATCACATCAATTTTTTTCTTTCACTGCACATATTATGAACTCTCAATTTATCTCAATTTACCTCATTTTTTTTACTCCAAACGAAGTCAAAGTGTGCTTTTGAGCATGGTAGGGTTTGAAATTTGAGAGGGCTGGGACTGGGAGGGTCTATTTTTTTTTTTCCTTCTAGAGACTTGGGAAACTCGGTTAGTAGTTGGTTTTTTTTTTTTTGCTTTAATAGTATTTAGTCAATTTTATCCTCTTACATTTTAATTTTTTTTTAAATTTTTAAGGATAAAAATATCAAATTAATAAAAATTAAAAATTCACCTAAAAAATATTTTTTTTCAAACACAGTTAGCTAGCTTGTTTTTAGCTAATTAATAACTTATTTCTTCCTAAACCAAGCCTCACTTTTTCTAAGGGGTCTATTCTTGCTTTTCTGGAATTTATCCTCCAGCTATGAACAAGTTGAGTAATGTTATGGTCCAGAAAGGCTGATTGATATGAAGAGCCGATTTGTTTGGAAATCAGGTCAGATCAACGGGCTCGTACTTGTAACTTATGAAGTTTGGTTTTTTAGGTCTGTTTGTCTCGTAAACGAGGACATGACTTGTCTTGTGTTACGGCTTGATTTGGGAAGGAATTAACAGTTGTTTGGATAGAGAGAAAAGGGGGGGGGGGGGAGGAAGAAGAGAAAAGAAAAGAAAAAATTTTAAATTTCTCTTGTCTGTGAGTTTTTTTGGAGAAAGAAATGGGAAGAAATAAGAAGGAAAGAGATTGCTTAGTTTTTGAAAGTGGGAAGAAATGGAGAGAAGAGAAGTTATTTAATGAAAATTTTAAAATAACAAATTTACTCATAAAAGAAAGAATTAAAAAAAGTTGCAAACTTGTCCTAGTACAAATTAAATCTTTTTTTTAAACTGCATTCTTTTTTCAAACCTCATTCCTTCATTTATTTTCAGTCATTTTATAGCCTAGGTAAGCTTTTTTTTTTTTTTTTTTTTTTTTTTTTTCAACAAACGTTCTATTATCCCTTTCTTTTTTTCTTTTCCTTTTTTTTTTTCCAATCACGTTTCAAGGTAAGTTTATATATATATATATATATACACACACACACTGGTAAAATTATGCCTGTGCAAAATATCAAGAAAAAAATATAAATTTATTGAAATTGTATTTAGATAAAAAAATTAGTGAAAAATAAAAAATAGAAGAAAAGGAAATTAAAAATGTAAAAAAAATAAAATTTTAAATATATATCCTCATTTGAAGAGGTTTAAAATAACAAGAAATAAAAATATTCATCAATGTATTGGTTTTTTTTTTAATTTAATCAATTAATTAGCTGCATTTTTATCACAATTTAAACAAAAAAGAAATTTTAAATTATATATCATTCTTTTTTTTTTTTCACGGAGTCAATCACAGTTTGAATGCACAGAAGAGAAAAAAAAAGTTATTATTATTATTATTATTATTTTGTGTTTGGGAAGGAAAAAATTTAGTTTTGTAGTAATTTTTTAACTTTTTGTTAATTTGACATTTTTGTCTTTTAAGTTTTAAAAGAAATTGAAAATGTAAAAAGGTAAATTTGATTATTTTATAAAAAACTAAAAAGTTAACAACTAATAGCTCAACTACTAGTTCTTTTTTGTTTTTCTCAAGCGCAAGTTTTAAGGCAGCTTGGAGCTTTACAAAATTTAATAAATTTTTTATTTATTGCACGAATTACGATATTATAATTATATCAATTTATACTAATTTTTCACTCCAAACATCTTCTTAGTCTTTTTTTTTTTTTCAGTTTTTATTGTTTTATATGACATTTTTTTCTTTTAGACATGTTATTTATATTTATAAAAAGTGCAAAAAAATTTATGCGCAATTGAAAAAAAGTTTTTTTTTTAAATTATTTTTTTATACATACATGAATTTTTTATTTAGAAATATATATATATATATATATAATATTTATGAATGTGAATAAAATATTTAGAAATATCAAACAAAAAATAAAATTTTGATAAAAAAAACTATATAAGATTAAAAGGAAAAAAAAGGTGCAACCAAAAAAAAAAAGTTAATACTAACCTGTTTCTATTAAATCAACTGTTAAAATTCAACAAAAAATGTCAAAGTAATTAAAACTTTAGCAAAAAGTTTTTTGAAATTTTAATTAAAAAAATAATGAAGATGTAAGAGAGAGAGTGTGGTAAAATAGGAAAAAAATTAAAATTTTAGTTACTTGGACATTTTTTATTAAGTTTAATGATTGATTTAACAAAAAAAGAGTCGATAGAAATAATATTTCAAAATAATGAAGATATGTATAATTTTTAAATGCTAAGGAATGTAAGTCTAATTATCCAAATATTAAAGAGAAGTAGATATAATTTTCTAATATTAAATCATAATATGGAGATGTTTTATTCTAATTAACCTTGTAGAGTATGATCCAATTACTGTCATGATATGAATTTTTGAATGCCTTTTTGTATTGTATTTTAAAGATATGTGTTATTTATGGGATATTTTAAGTCATGTTTGACTGGCTGAGTTGGTGGTTGGGTTAGTTCTAGTTGTGATCGGATTAGCTATTTAAACGTGGTTGAGTTTGAACTCAACACTCAAAGTCTTTCAGAGTTTAGGATTAGTGTGCGTACGAACAAAAGAGTCTTATGTGCAAGAGGTTAATTAAGTTGTAGCATGCGTACGCTGATCACTTTCTCGTGTGCATGAGGTTTATGTCTATTGGTCGTGCGCATAAAATATAGCTTCTCGTACATAGGGTGTCTAGGTTCCTAGCGTGTGCACGACATTACTCCTTTTCATTTATTAGTTTCTTTCACTCCACATTACACCTTTTCATTAAAACTATTGTCGAGGGAAAAAGTTAATAGAGGAGTGCAAATATTTCCATTCAAGGTTTTTTCTCTCATCTTTTTCTTCATTCCAATATTATATGGCATACTTCAACATTATCCATTCTTCAAATACTCTTTTCAATAAAATTTAAAAAAAAAAATTGTGTTGAATCATTTTAAAAAATAATATAATATCTCATTTTAATATAAAATAAATAAAAAAATATTTTTATTTATTTATTTTTACAGAAATTTTTTCTTTGAATTAATTTTGACTCGTGGGATAAAAATTAGTCAAATTTAATAAATTTGTATTAATTTTATATTTTAATCAAAATATTTAAAAAAAATTTAATTTTAATGAGAAGAGGTAAAAGTGTAGTTACCCTTCTATTTAAACCCGAGATTTTATGAATTATATATATAAATAAAGAGAAAATCCGAGGCAATCCCTCACATGTGTGCTGGGGAGGTGACCCACGTAAGCTTGCATATGAATTAAAAAGACAAAAGGGTTGGGACCAAATGCGACAGCGTCAGCACATGGTGCGTCCTTCTTTCCTTCCCCTTCTCGAGAGGCAGAAGAAAATTAGAAAGAAAGACAGTACCCTCTTCTCAATCAAAGGGAACAGCTCCAACAAAGAGACAAGGCTCTTCAGAAATAACACATGCGCCAGATAGCGCAGTGTCATCACATGTATTCCCATTTTCTTTCTTTTTTTTTTTTTTTCTTTTTAATGCTTACTGTCCGGACTTTTGAATACGCTGTACACTTGGACTAACCCTTAAGGTTCTAAAGTTAACAATCGGACAAGTACTCAAGTGACAATGAAAAAATTTAAATTAATGATTACTAGAGAATAAATCTAAGATCTTACACGCACTGCACTCAACAGAAAGCCAAAGTAGAGTTTGAATTTTTTCAAGTTTTGAAATGGACAGACAAAAATGACCCTTCAAAGTTAAACCGAGTGCAGGGATCTGCAAGTATAAGTACACAAGAGTGTGAACTATACATGAAGGGTAAAGAATTTATTTATATACATAAGAGTGGTATACTGCCATTCGTTATCGGCTATACCTGATCCTTGTCATTTGTTCAGCTGTGTTATTCGGATTTTTATTCTTTGGAGGGATCAACTGAAATTGAAATACAATTATAGAAGTTGGAATTTGAGTTGGAGCACTTGAATCCTTATGAAATTTCATCTAAAATTCAAGATTAAAATATTTTCATCCACTGATTAAATTTTTCATAAGAATTTAAATGTTAAAAATGCAACTTTAACTTTTAAAGTTGCATTTCAATTTTAGAAACTCTCAATCAGTATGTTTTGCAAATTAGTGTAGAACAGAAGATGAGGAGTATAAATGTCGGATGACCCTTTATATATATATATACGCAATATTATACAAATTTATTTATAAAAAAAAGCTCTAAAATGATGTGATAAATTTATGAAGTTATGATTTAAAAAATCATCAAATTAATCTTTTATAACACTAGTGCCATTATTATATTATTTTAGTTAATTCCAATTTTTGTGAAATTACATGTTGGTAGAATATTTTTTCCTAATTTTTATTCAACCAATAGCTCTTTTTGGACAAGCCCTTGAAACCCTAACCTACTTAAATTATGACTCAAAGTAAGGGAATTTGAAAGTTTTTAGAAAACAAATTGGACATAAAATCAAATTTGTGTATCAATATATATATATATATATATATGAAAAAAAAAAAACATGCCTCAACAGATGAGACAAGTTATTGCAGTAGTTAATTATGGGACAGGTAATTAGGACAAAATAAGAAACTTTCCAACTTTATGCATCATTGACTTGTTGTTTACCCCAAATTGTAACCTATATATACTTTTTAAGTTCAAATCAGAATTATATAGATACTAAAAATAATTTTATAAACATTCATTTGTTGAAACTGTCATTATCTGCCTTACAAGCTATTTGGGCTGAATGGGCGAATCCAAGTGATTATTTGTCCATAACTCAAACATCCGCACACACCAACAAGAAAATAGAAGGAAAATATAAATATAAACGGACACCTCCTCCTCCTTCTTCTTCCTAACCGAAGTGAAGGGAAGGAATTTAACTTTTTCCCTTTTTTTTTTTTTTTGGAACAATGATCACTTTCAAGTTAATATATTGAAAATGATTTTTTTTCTATTTTTTTGCTTTTAGAATTTTAAAATAATTTAAAACTATTTCCAAAATAGAGGGGATCATTTGGACCCGTGACATGTATCCAAGCTAGGGACACATGGTGGGTATCTAAATGCATAACCTCTCAGCAGGCCCGCAACAGTGAATGTGAGAGAGGGGGGAGTTGCCTTACTCCCTACTACTCTAACCACAATCCAACGTTATTGTGCACCTCCAAACTTGGCCCAATCATTTGGGGTGACAAAACGTGGGTCTTTACCTATGCTTATATAAACCAAATGACATGCATGGATAAATGTTAGATATTCTAAACTTACCAAAACTTTGTCTCTTTATTTTTCGAGTTTTATATCATTCTCTACTTAATACTAACTTGACCGTCAAAACGGCATTCAACCACATCCTGCCTCGACTGGCAGTATTATTCAGGTTCCTAGCAAGGAAGTAGAGGGTACAGTGCCTTTTTGCTTAATTACCAGCAAGCAACTACATTTCATCTATTAGACAGCTTAACAAAGACAACTACCGATTTGTTGACACTCTAATTAGCGCCACTGTGCGAATCAAAATTCTTCCTACGAATTTACTCTACTAAAAAATAAAAAATGAACAAAAGTATTGAACCAGATCGAGTAGCCCATGACGCCTCGAAAGTCAAGTCAGAGGTGTCAAGAGGTCTTGGGGGGCGAGAACAGTTAATGGGTATAAGGAATATGACCAAGGTGCTAACGGTGACCTCCTGGCCCACAACTAGCTCACTTTCAGCCAATATTAGGTGGGGATCAAGTGCAAGGAGTAGGAGCTTAAGATCCTCCATAAGCAGCTCGATTTATTTTCTAGGCAAGTTCAGGTACAAGAAAATGGCAGACAACACTCGCATGACGCCTCCGGTCATGCGCACCATAAACATTCTCAGTGAGCACTAAGGAATAGAAGCCCCAATCCTGGGCACAGAAGGAGGTGCCACAATCCCCAAGCTGATCATACTCCTTGATAGAAAGGTCAGGGAAACACTTCACTTTAGACTCCCATAGGAGCGAGGTGCACTCCAAGCAAGCACATCACTCCATGAATAAACCAACTGACCAAGAGCCATGGACAGACCTGAAAAGCTAAGTCGTTAAATAGCTCACCGACCACAACTGTTATCGTGGTAACTTTGCACACCAACTTGCCAAGAATGCCTTTAGTCGCATTACCGCCTCTCTATTTGTTGATAGCATCGAGTAAATGGATCCTTCTTGGAAATTCACCCCATTGAGGTTCACATTCTATGACGGTAAGGCCGATCTTATGGGGCATATTTGCCACTACAAGTAGGTCATGTCCCTGTTGAGCTACAATAACACTCTCATGTGCTAGGTTTTCCTTTCTAGCCTGGGAGAAGTGGCTTTTTGCTGGCTGGACGAGTTAGAATTTGACTAAATCAGCATATGGTCTCAATTGGTGGAAGCCGTTGTGACTTACTTCATTGCCAATAATAAGTAGCCTCGATCGGTGAACAGCTTTATAACCATACACCTGGGATGAAACAAGGGCTTGAGGAAATATGCTTGGTGCTATTTTGAAACCTATAACAAGATAGAAAGCTACTCCGAGCAAATCGCTGTGACTTCTTTTAAGTTCAGCTTTCCATAAGATGATAAGCTTTGGCAGTTGCTAACCAAGCGAACAGCTGAAACCTTGGTAGGCCTAATGAACCGTATAGAGAAATACTCTAAGACGGATGATAAGGCAAGGGGTACTGAGCAAAAGGCCCCCAAGAAAGAGAAAGCCCAGCCTTGGAGTAATGACAAGAGGCTGACTAGGGATCAGGGAATGAGAGACGTGTTCGAGGCAGTGAACACGATCTTTAAGATCCTTATTTACAAGTTATTGCCCAAGATCATGGATTAACCATATTCTGTATGGTCACGAAAGATAGGAGGAGACTTGTCCCAGAGGAATCAATTCTTACACTGCACCTTTCATAGGGATAAAGGGCACTGAACATAAAAGTGTCGAGCCTTTAATTATCACTTAGAGGAGCTGGTCCGCACGGATCATCTACATAACTACATAGACGATGAGAGGTCGAAGGAGCAAAGAAAGCTTGCTCGAACGACTAGGGAGGAATACTCACACAACTAAAATGAAAGGCCAGCCCAAAGGATCATTCATATGGCCCGTTTGGGATATGAATCCTGAGCAAAGGAGATTAAGTTCAAGGCAAATTACAGGAAGGCTACTCGCTTGAAGGAAATGTTAACTGTAGATGAGGCATTAGCATGGAGCCGTAAGAGGTTGAAGGCTGATCCAGGCCAGGGGATCACCTTAATGGACGTAGACCTGAAAGATGTTCAGTAACCTCACAAAAGTAATGTATTACGGATTAGTGATTACCAAGTGCGTCGAATCCTTATTGACTAAGGCAGCTCTATAGAGGTGATGTGCTACGGATTATTTAAGGAGCTCAAGTTAACAAAGTTTGACCTCACACCAACAAATTGCCCCCTTGATCAACTCCAGTTCGGCACTAGTCTGGCCACTAGGAAGAGTCATACTTCTAGGTCGAGTGAGGCTTGTTAGGCTTCAGGTCGAGTTTTTGGTGGTAGATGTCTTATTTTCTTACAATGCTATTATGGGATGTTCCTAGTTGCATAAGATAAAGGTGATCCTCTCAACCTACCATCACTAGATTGTGAAATTTTTGACCTCCCAAAAGGGTATTCTTAATAAAAAAGGATCGAGTTGTCTCAAAAAAATGTTGCTCACGATCACTAGGGTGAAGAACATTCCAATGAAAGGCAATTTAGGTTCACATGTCATATTTTGATTTATATTCATGTCTATTTGTATCATTACTTAAATATTTCAAAATTTAATGAACATATTAAATAATTACTTTATTTAACAATCTAGTCAAATTCATATTAGATCGTTTCAATTCAAATTCATGTGTTCATGTGATGTTATATTCGAGTTTTCTCTCTATAATTCATGTTGCAAGTCATGTCAAACATTACCTCCCCCCAAAAAAAATCCAACCTAGCTTAATCCTTCCAATCCCTCTACCAAACAGCCCCCAAAGTCTAGCCTCGCTCAAACCCAATCATGTAAAATACCATAATGATTTTATGTTATTTTTAGCTAAAAATGTTATTTAATATAATTTAAAAACTAAAATGGAATTAATGAGCTAGTTTGGAATTCAAAAATAAGACGAACTGTTTTAGGTTCGATAGACAACCCGTCAACTATTGAAACATTATGAAACCGAGCCCCAGTTAACCCGGCCCATTTCTACCATCCCAACCCTTTTATCAAAATCAAACACAGCCCAAGTCTAATCTCGCCCAAACCCAGCCCACTCCTACAACCTTCATGATTTTTTCGCCCCCGCAGCAAACATATTTGGCACGTGCCACGTCGACGTACGGCCTACCTCAAGCAGCGAGCCTTGTGATTGCGACACGTGTGAAACGGTGCTTACTGTGCCGTGCACGTGTTTCCATCTTTTTAATTTAAAATTAAACAAAAATTCTAGTTCGTTAATTTTCCTGGCCTGGAAAGAGGGCAAAGCTTTGAAGCAACTGCCAAATCTTCAACTCTCTGTTTACAGTGTCTAGACGATCTTCAGAAAGAAAACTCTCGGTCTAGAATTATATATATATTTTTGTTGGGTTTCTCTCTCTCTAGACCCTCCTTCTCCAAATATCTGTACTTATAATAATTGCAAGCTGAAACTCAGTAAAATATCACTCTGATGACAGTGTGCTAATTACGGGTAACCATAATCTACCATTCACCCTTCTTTTTTAATTTTTTTTACTAAGATCTAATTCATCTGCTCCTTCCTCTCTCTGGCATATATTTTTATGAATTATTGTATGGTTTGGTCGCTTTTAATTTGAATTCTCTGACAACTATAGGTTCGATCTATTTATTTATTTTTTGTCATTTGTGGGTATTGTATTACTTTTTCACTGGTAATAATCTATTTGATACTCATTTTGATGGAAAATAGTTCTAATTCAATTGGGTGTTGCCATTTACTGTAATTTATGGGGAAGATTTGATATGGGTTTGGTTTTAATTCCTGCCTTGCCTAGTTTTAAGTTATCTTTTGGTCAAATTGTTTTCTTATTTTTCTTCTTAGATGCATTTGGTTTCTGAGATACTGTTGGAAGGGCAAACAAACTGTGGTTTTGATTTCACCAGGGACAACATCTCTGGGTTAAAGGTGTTCATGTAGGTGCTACGCTGTGTAGGAGTTATATTTTGCCTAATCTATTGATTTACTGGGGTTCTATGGGTGTGCTATATGCAAAAGGCCCAATTTCAGAAATAAATCAGAGAGTTGAAAAAAAAAAAAAAATCAAATAATATAACCTACAAGTAATGAGGAATTTGAGATAGAATATTGGAATGCAAGAGTAGATGGAGATGATTACAATTTCTTGACTTGATTGAGAGATCATGCATGGCTGACGTGGAATAGGTCATATATCACATCTAAGAAGCATGTGTACTTCTAGGAAGTTGTCGTGTTTGTGTTGGAAACCTCTCCGAATCTGTCCCACTGTATATACATATATTTTCTACTAGAGGTATGCTCACTTTGGTGAGACTAATCCCCTAGAATTCTTGACCCACCCTACCAAAATCAAGAGCTCGCTAATGTCAAGGGGATCAAATATGTTCCATTATGGAATATAAACACTTCAAAATAGGTGGCTTATCCATATTTTACATGCATCGTACACAAAAAATACAAGTCGGACACATCACTTGGTGCATCTAATCATTTTTTATGCGAACTTATGATTAAGGCTAGTCTTGGTGAACTCCGTAAAATTATAAAATCTTCTATCTCATATTTTGTTTTTATATTGAATTATGTATTAAATTATAGAATAGGTTTTCTTGTGGATGTTCTATTCACATATATAGCTTATAAAAATATATAGGAATTATTATTATTATTATTATTATTATTATTATTATTATTATTATTATTTGTCTATATCCACATGATTAAAAGTGTGCTTTCCAGTCTTCCTACATACTTCCTCTCCCTTTTTAATGCTCCTGTTTCTGTCACCAAAGAACTTGAAAAAATGCAAAGGAATTTTCTTTGGAGCAAAAGTGATAGGGTCTTCAAACACAGCTTGGTGGATTGGAGGACTGTTTGTTCTCCTTTAGTTTCAGGTGGTGTCGGTATTAGACAGCTGCAGCTGCAGCTGCATAATGAAGCTCTATTGGGTAAATGGTTTTGGAGATTTTCTCAAGAAAACTCCAGTCTTTGGAAGAAGGTAATTGTGATTAAGTATGGAGAAGAACTGGGTGGCTGGTATTCAGCACTTTGCTCTAACTCTTTCAGTGCTAGTTTATGGAGAGGAATAAGGAAGAATTGGATGAATTTTGCTCGCTGTATTTCCTGGAAGTTGGGCAGAGGTGATAGGATTTTATTTTGGAAACATGATTGGTTGAATGTGGGCTGTCTATTTGTCCAATTTCCTGAGATTTTTGCTCTAGCAATGAATAAGGATGCTTTTGTCAAAGATTATTGCATTGGAATGGGTAGACATCGCACCTAGTCTGTGTTGCTTCGTAGGAATATGAATGATTGGGAACTAGATGGTTATTTGTTACTTATGGAGCTGCTGAATGATGTCTATCTGGAGGACACTGAGGATTCTATGGTTTGGAATGTGTCAAAAGAAAAAATTTTCACTGTCAAGTCCTTTTATCAGTTTCTTCAAGGAAATGCGAAGGATGCTTTTCCCTGGCTAAAACTTTGGAAAAATGATGTTCCTACGAGAGTACTTTTCTTCTCTTGGTGTGCTGCTATGAGGAAAATCTTAACTATGGATAATATTAAGCTTAGAGGTTACTCCATTGTTAATTGGTGTATTTTATGTTTTAGCCAGGAGGAATTTATTGATCATCTTTTCTTACATTGTCAGTGGGCTACTGAGTTGTAGAGTTTGATTCTCTCATGTTTCGGAGTTTATTTGTGCTTCCCAAAAGATTTCCGTGATTTTCTCTTGGCTTGGTGGGGGCCAGCCCTTTGGAAAGTATAAAAAGTCCATATGGAATTTGGTTTCATTCTATGTGATTTGGTTGATATGGAAGGAGAGGAATCGAAGGATTTTTGAAGATGAAAGTAGGCCTATACTGAGAATGAAGAGTACCTTACTTACTTGTCTATATGGTTGGGTGAGGGATGGAAGGGAAATTGATTTATTTTCCTTCTTGAACTTTCTAGATCAAATAAGTTGATCTCTATCTTTTTGGGTCTGATTATATTAGTTTCTCCTCGATGGGCTGATTGTATTTGCATCTCTTCGATGCTTATTTGATTTCTTTTAATAAAATTTACTTATCTTTTTCAAAAAAAAAAAAAAAATATGTAGCCATGTTGTGTCCATAATTATATCCATGCTTTTTAGTTGTCCCGCTGGTTTAGAACTAGACACTTGAAGGGGACACACATCTAATAATTTAAACATATATGAAACACATTATAATGTTGAAGAAAACAAATTAAATCAAATAATAAAATTAAATATTCATATACTTGTTAATCCTTCATCCTTGTTTTCGTATATAACTTACTAAGACAAATATTTTATCTTTTCTTTCACATTTCTATGTCAATATGTATAGATAAATAAAATCTTACTTTTGTAATATAAATTGCAATACAAATTTAATTGTAATTTAAAATGATAGATAAATAATTATCTTTTTAATGTATAGAAGTACTTATCGACATTCCCCTACCATGTCTAATCTTAACCTTCTTGAAAATTATCAGATAGGTGTGTCCGTGTTGCGTCATATTTGGGTTTTATGTCTGTACCAGTGATTCTTAGTATTCACATTGTCGTGATCTATTAGGGACGTAAACGTTGAATTGCAATTGCTCTTCATTTTTTGATATTGTATTCTTTTTCTAGAATGCTGCCTGTTACTATTTCTTTTAATCTAGACTTTTGATCTAGTTCTATTAAAGAGGTCATAATTGAGACATGTAGATAATGGTAATAAGAGTTTGTGTTCCTATATTCACACTTTTATTGAAGAGCTATTTTGTACGGATTCAGGTATGATTATCAATTGTGGGTGTGTTTTTAGGTGTCAATTCTCACAAAACCTTAAATTTAGGATATTGGGATGTGTTTAAAAGTTATGATTGGCTGCTTGAGCTCATCACGGGATGTCTTTAGAAGTTATATCATTTTTATATTCCATTTATGTGAAATGTTAGAAAATTTCATTTATCATTAATTGTGAGTTAGTGTTTCTTCAAATATTCTTAAAATTAGAAGATTTAAATGTCTAATTTGGGTATGGCATTCGGATGCAAATCCCATAGCTTACCCTTGTCATATCTTATGGATACAAACACATTGAACGAAATAGAAGAGCTCATGTAACATTGTTGAAGAGCAAGACTATTTAACCAAAATAATAATAATAATAATAAAATAAAAAGAGTTTAAAATGAATTGTAACTCAACAAAGGTTTAGTCCGAAACAAAGTAATGATAACATTGGTTTAGTTCCCGGCTTGTTATTTTATAGTTTTGGAACAAAATATTGGCATGGCTTCAAAAAGAGGGGTACACCAAACCAGTGTTTTTTAAAAAAAAAATCTATGGTCTATACGCAATTTAGCGAATCTTATTTTGTATCTTCTAAATCATTTATGCTGGCAATCCAAACTCATCGTTTTCTAATTCTTTAGTTGTAAGATTATCCTACAAAATTAGCTTGATACTTAATCCTTTTCTTTTCCTTTCCCCTGGTACTTAAGCAAGGATCAAAATATCGTTTCTTTTTCACAAAATGGTTGAAAGCTCATGTTTCCTAAAGATTGAAATAAAACACCAGTGGAATAATAATTCTAATGTTTGCATCAAACAATACAGTAAAATGCATAAAAAAATACAACATAATATGCCAAAATAATAAGTTGTTTAATCATTTTGTTTTAATCAATTGTAGATTTAGAGGGATTTCAATAAATATTTCAAAACTGTTGGAAGAGAAAGGATAAAAGAGAGGAGAAGATTATAGTCCTCCTCTCACATACTGTTAACCAAGAGATCACCTTACAACTGGGTAAAACTAAGCTTCCCAAAAATAGAAAAGGGAAAACAAATATTCTAAATACTCTAATTATGCTAAATGCAATATCCAGAATATATGCTAATATTCAGAGTGTATGCTTATTGAAAACATGTTTAGATATTTCGATATTTTTATACCACTTTTGAAAACTGAAATGAAATTTTAACCCTTGTACCAAGCGTGAAACAAACAAGATTTCTTTATCTAATTGTCGACATTTAGGTTTGGCTGAGCTTTTATTTCTTTAGATGGGAAGGAGCATGGATCTTTATCTATTTTTCCTCCCACCAATTCTGGGTGCTTGAGTTAGTGCACCTGTATTAAATGATATAGAATATTTTCTATCTTTATGAGGATACTAAATTATTTACTTTGTTTATCCATTATAGAAAACATCTTCTGGGATGGAAATTCTCTCATGTCATTCTGCACCTTGCTATCATGTTGCAAACTTGAGGGGGAGATCGCTTGAGAAAAGCTCATGTGCACAGCAATTGAAGCTTTCTGTTGTAAGGAAGCATGGAATTTGTTGTGTTTTGGTCAATTCCAAATGGGGAGATTTGAGATATTCTAATCTAGACATTTTCTGCTTAAAGAACCTTAATAAAAATTGGGCTTTTCGATCATATAATGCTGCTGAACGGTTTCGAAACGCTGATTTGAGGGTCTTTAGTGGCTATAACTCTTATGTAGTTGACGGCGAAGAGCCTCTGAAAAATATTACTGAAAGGGGGGAACCAGTCACTAAGGTGTTGATTCCGGGTTTACCAAATGAATCCAATGGTGATCATAGTGCTGCAATTAGCAGTTGCTTCTGGGAGTGGAAACCCAAACTTAATGTTCATTATGAACGATCGGGATTTGAGAATGTTAATTCCCCCCCGGTGCTCTTTCTTCCTGGTTTTGGTGTTGGTACCTTTCATTATGAGAAGCAACTGAAGGACTTAGGTCGTGATTTTAGAGTATGGGCCATAGATTTTCTTGGACAAGGCATGTCGCTGCCATCTGAAGATCCTACTCAGTCTAAGAATGCAGTTAATTCAGCAGTGGAAAATTCTGTTTGGGGCTTTGGAGATGAAATTGAACCTTGGGCTAGTGAGCTTGTTTATTCTATTGACTTATGGCGGGACCAAGTTCAGTATTTTATAGAAGAGGTACTGAGCAAATCAGCAACTTTCTATTTTTTTTTAATCTATATGTTTCACGCTGCCTATTCTTATGGCAATTTGACTGTCTAAAATAAATTGTATTGTGAAGCAGGTTTCCTTCAGTTGGCTTAATTCTATGGACTTCATATTTTGTTTTCTTTGTTGAGATCAAACTAAAGTTCCACTACTGTGGTGTTTTCTTGTCATTTCAGGAAATTTCATCTTCATGTTGCACCTGTTAGAGCATGAACTAGGATTTAATATTTATGACTTTTTTCTAGCTGCATGGGTTGCATAAGTAACATATATTTTCAATTTAAATTTATATCAATTTGTAAACCTTGTTGCTCTATGCTTATGGTTTCATTATAGTTGACATTCTTCCACTTCTCCAATCAATGCGTAACCAGCTTTTCTGATCACGCTTGTTTATGTCTTTATGCGGTTCTTTTGGACTATATCAGTTGAATATTTCCATTTTAAGTGTTTGTATGTCTAGGTTGCAAAATTGCGCTGTAGACTAAATAGGCTGGGTGTGCATGTTTTGGTTTTTATACTTTATTCTGGGCTGACAAATGGGAAAATAGAAATTGAAAAGTTAATGATGTTTACGATGTTACTTTAAAAAAAAAAATTGATCATAATGGAAAATTGAGATTTCTTTTCATTGTTTTGCCAACATTGTGGGAATGATGTTCTTGGCCATCTAGTTATGGTCTGTGTCGTGGCAATCACCTTTCTTAATTATAGATGACATATAGTTGTGTGAGAATCATTTGTTGTTAGACCAAATTGGTATCTAAGCAATGAAACTAAACTAGTCAATCTGCTACAGGTCATTAAGGAACCAGTTTATGTTGTGGGTAACTCTCTTGGAGGATACGTTGCACTCTACTTTGCAGCATGTAACCCACAATTGGTGAAGGGTGTTACATTACTCAATGCAACACCGTTTTGGGGATTTCTCCCTAATCCTAAAAGATCTCCAAGACTGGCGAGATTATTTCCGTGGGCTGGGACATTCCCTCTTCCTGCCAGTGTCAGAAAGCTCACAGAAGTTTTGTAAGTTTAATATCTTCCCATGGAAAGTTCATTTGATATCTTCTTTCCGCATGTGATCTCCCCCTTATGAACTTGTGTTTGTGAAAATAAAAGGAATCATGCTGCAATCTTGAAAGATTATTTTGAAATTTACGTTTCTTCTTAGGAATTGTGAGTAAAGTGTTTCTTTCCCATGAAAGTTTTGGGGTGTAAGTTTCTGCTTAGGTTGTTCACTTTGGGCCACAATTTGGGCCAACAAGAGATGGTTCTTTATTTAGTAATTATAATGTAAGGTGGAAAAAAAAACATTTAACAATGCTTCTTAGAACCACCTGTTGTTGGGTTCAAATTGTTCCTAAGTCAGTTGCTGCTTTGTGATTGTAGTTGGCAGAAAATAAGTGATCCTGGAAGTATTGCAGAGGTACTTAAGCAAGTTTATGCAGATCACTCAACAAAGGTTGATAAAGTGTTTTCCCATATACTTGATACGACCCAACACCCAGCAGCTGCTGCATCCTTTGCATCAATTATGTTTGCTCCTCAGGGACAACTATCCTTCACGGAGGCTTTATCTAGGTATGTAACGTAAAAAGGCCCAAACTTTTATAGGTAATTCATGTAAAATCTCTCCTTTTTCTTGCTTCAAATTATGCACTTCCAGTTCATTTTATCTGCAGGTGTCAAGTGAATAATGTACCTGTCTGTCTCATGTATGGGAAAGAAGACCCATGGGTGAAGCCTGTCTGGGGTCTTCAGGTGAAAAGGCAGCTGCCAGAAGCACCATATTATGAGATCAGCCCTGCTGGTCACTGCCCTCATGATGAAGTTCCTGAGGTACTGAGCTCATTACTGGCTACTTTACAAATGCATTTTAAGTTTTATCTGTCATATGCAGTTAGTGTTCGTAGTGGGCTGTTTTGAAAGCTGATTTGGTGGTTTGGTTATATAAATAACCAAGCCAAACTTCTTGAATTTGGTTGGTTCAGTTCAAAAACCAAATTTTAACTGAATTGTACACTCCCTGTGCTGAATGCAAACAACCCCCTCCCCCCCCCCCCCCCCAGGCAGGGGGGAATCAAAAAGAGCAAAATATTTTGGCCGTAAAAGCTCCAAATTTCTGTCACAAGTCCTGACAGCTTTATATGAGCCCAGTAAATTTGAGTCTTTCTTTTAGAATATTGATAATGTATCAGGAAATGGACATGGTAGAACTGCTTGGATCCTATGTTTGGTGTACAGCCAACAGAAGTTGTAACGTTTTATAGGAATGTAACACTTGTATTGATATTTGGATAAGGAAGACAGTCACCCCAGTTACCTGAATCCTGTGCTGCTCCTTTTGTAGCCGGTAGTAGATTCACTGAAGTCAACAGCTGCCATTTAGTAAATTAAATAAAACCATTACGGGGAATTGCAAGTTCAACTGTCCAAGTTGCTGTGAATAAAGTAGATTTTAGTGACAACCAACCGGTCAGTTATTATCTTGGTCCCCTTCATAAGAAAGTTATGATTTATTCTTTTTTGTGCTAAGTACTAAGAAAAAGATATGAAATTTAATTTTATAACAGAGAGGGTAATGGCTAAACAATGTATAAAAGGCTTTAAAAGTCTAATTGGATGCAACAATAATTAAGAGCCCTTTTATGGTTCTAGGGAGAGGGTTTATAGTAACATTTTAGTGCCCTAATTTATGTTTATCCTAAGCTATTTTGCTGTTTTTTTTCTTTTATCTATGGTTATTATGCTTCAAGAGTGAAAATTCATAGATTCCAATGTATCAGCTAATGGGTCATAATTAGGGACGTAAACAAGCTAAGTAGTAGGCTTTTCAAGCTTGGCTTGTTAATATTTTGAGCAAATATCAAATGAGCTTTAATCGAGCTGTGCTCAATTAGCTTGATTTTTTTACATATAATCAAGCTTATTCAGTCAAGCTCAAAAGTCATTGAGCTTCAAGTTGTGTTTAAGCTTGGCATGGTTTTGTAACATATCAATCCCAAACGAATTTTTAATGAGTTTAACATAACCCAAGCTTGAGTCGTTTGCTTCGTTTTACAGCCCTAGGGCCTATAACATAGGTCGAGTTGTATTTTTGAATCTTCTATGTGGATTGTCTTGGTTCATTCTCAATACACTTTGTTTTCCCATTTCCTATTTGTGAGTCACAATTCTAGTACAAATATATAATTACAAGTATTGTAGCATATATACATGCATGTAATCCTTATATTAAAGAAGAGTTGAAGGAGAGTTTTATGCTATTTTTTGGATTATGGATTACTTCTTATTTGGTTGTAATTGGAAAATGAGTAGCAAAAAGCAAAGAATTTGAGAAATTAAAAAAAATAGAAAATTTGTTTATTGAGTATTGCTTTTTATTTCCTTATCAATAACAATTTGTATTTGGGTTAAGAAATACGAATATGGATACAAGGATATGGATATGATTGTGTACAGACATAAACATGATGATTTTGGGGAAAAAAAAATGAGGACACAAACATGCTAGAGATATGGAAAATAAACTATATATTTATATGTCCAAAAATATTTTTATTAGTTATGTATGTAAATATAATATCCCCAAGAAAACTAATTCAATATATATAAGTTAACCCATAAAAAAAAAGCAAAAAATGAGAGAGAAGATTTTATGATTTTAGGGATTTTGGCTACTTAAATTTAGGCTTCGTTTGACATCCCAAGCTAGTAACTGTTATAGCAGTTGCTAGCTAGTAGCTGCTATAGTGACCGATCAAATTTACCCTCGTACATTTTAACCTTCTTTTAAACTTTCAAGGGCAAAAATGTCAAATTAACAAAACTTAAAATCCACCTAAAAAAAAAGTCACCTTTTTTTTTTTCCTTCTCAAACACAAAAATAGCTGAATAGCTAAAAATAAGCCAGCTACTTTCCTTCCCAAACCAAGTCTTAGCATTGTCTTAATCATATATTTGAAGGAAAAAAATAAAATAATTGAATACGTGTATATCCAACACGTATTTGGTGTGTTCAATATAGATATAGAACTCATTTTGAAGTGTCCATCCTTACCATTGGGATTCTATATTTCCTTATTTTCAATTCTTTTCCTTCCCCCCCCCCCCTTCTTTTTTTATCTCACCAAATCCATCATCCAAACATACACATGTTTGGCTCAAAGATTCATGGAATGAAAAGGGGGGAAAAAAAAAAGAAAATCTGTTGCATTGTTTGATATTTAAAAGAAAATTGAAGGTAAAAATCACTGGGAAAAAAAATAATGTGAATAGTATGATTGTTTTATAAAAGGATTTAAAGAATTTTTAATTTGTTAAAAATAAATAAACGAAGTATGGATGATCAGGTTGGACATTCCGATTGTTTAGGATCATTGTTGGTGGGACTCATCGGTGTTGAGTAGGGTAAGAGTTAGGGCAGTTTGGAGAGAGAGATAGAGAGAGAGATGTTCTAGTTAGTATTATCCAATAATGCCTCTCTCTCTAGGCTGATTGAGGGAGTCTCGACTGATTCCCTACCTTTAGCCACCAAGTTACTTATCTTCGATGGGTCTGCAGGTGTGTGGGTGAACATGCGACCCTTAGGGGTCCTCATGGGTGAGTGTTGCCCTCAATGGGGTCCTTGGACCTTGCTCCTAACGTAAAGTGATGGCATCTTTTTCATTTCGTGATATGTTGGAGTCCAGGAGGTACTGGCAACAGGAAGGCTTTGGGCAACGGGAGGAAAGTGGATAACTGGAGTAGGGCTGGCGTGGTATTGATCACCTCCACAAATCTTTATATATACCATTGTGAACGTACTTGATTCAACACCAACTCCTAGAATTAGGAATTCAAATTAAATTTGATTAAAATGGCCCCCGGAGTTTGAATCAGCCTTTAAGAATGCCATCTACTGCATGGCTTTCCCTCCCCACTCGTCCACAATCTCCAATGACATGTCTACTGAATTATTGTTGGTCAGGTTCCAATGAGGGGGTGGAGAAGAAGACCTCTGAACTAAGAGTTGGGTCAGTAGATGGGATGACTTTCTCTCTCTCATTGGCACTATTAAAGGTGTAGATGGGGAGGAAGGCGTAGATTTTGGGCTTTGCAGTGGTTCTAAGGAGGAGAGATACGGAGAGATGGTTGGTTTTTCAAGTGTTGAGGGGAGGAAGAAGAGATTTGGGTTAAGGTTTATGGAGAGAGATGGAAGAAAAGTGAAAAGCAGACGCATATTGTTGTTTACGAAATTCTGGAACATGAGGTAGTTTGGACCCATTCACATGTCATTGCCAAGAAGGCACTGCCATAGGAGGCATGCCTATGCTTCCCAGACTAGAAGTAATTGATTAATTTTTATTATCACATTGAGATCGCTAATGGGATTTGAGAGACCTTTCAATCATTTGGGAGACTGCTATCATTGATACTTTAATTAATGTTTCTTTTTTCTTTTTTTTGGGAGGATAAATAAATGCTTAAGCTTGTTGCACCATAAGAAGATTGGTTTGAGAGACCTATCAATCATATGGGAGACTGCTATCATTGATGCTTAATTAATGTTTTCTTCTTTTTTGATAAATAAATGCTTTAGCTTGTTGGATCATGAGAAGATTAACAAAAGGGGGAAATAGTAGAGAAAGTGACCGAAAAGTTTTGACATTTCCTGCACTGTTGGTTTTATTTCTGTGTGTGACCTAGCTAGCTTTCTTCGTTTTTTATTTGTGTGTGTGACCTAGCTACCTTTCTTGGGATCAAGCAATTAATTCCAGTCTCGAGAGCTGCAGTGCATCACCATTTTTTTTGGGTGGGGGGGGGGGGGGGGGGGGAGGGGGACAAAATCAAAACCATTTGTGGGAGGAAGCAACCAAGGAATCCTAAGCTCCATTTGAGGTAGGAAAGGTGGGGAAGGATTCAAGAGAAGGGAAGTGATGGTAAAGGAAGCGAGGGAGAGGACTCCGCTGCCGATCAAAAAGGTAGTCAGGAGGGATAGAAAAAGTCTCCACCTTTTTTATTGCATTCTTGTCCTTTATAGAACACCCTTTATTCAATGTGTCAATTGTGTTCCTTCTTGCTGAAACGCAGTGTACTTTCCCAAAATACAATTTTCATAAATCCTACCAACCAAACATTTCTTCCATACCAAGCGCTGAATCAGTATGCAGGAAAATCTTCAAATGATAAGGTGGTCTCTGAACTTTTGCTTGGTTTGGTTGTTCACTTGTTCCTTTCGTATTGGATTTTATCCAGGTAGTGAACTATCTATTACGCGGCTGGATCAGTAACCTGGAGTCCCAAGGTTGTGTTGCATTGCCTCTGCTTGGTAACCCAGAATCCGTTCAGGAAGATATTGCCAGGGAATTGGAATTCTTCAGGGAAGGATCGAAAAGATCGGTGAGCGTGCGTTTGTTTGGCTCCCAGTTCTCTCTGTGGAATCGGATGAGTTCTTACATCAAAACTCGATTTGAGGGATCTTAGAATCAATTCTTAAATAGTTGTAATTAATGAAACCCATTTCTAAATCATAGCTGGAACTGTGCCATATGCTGAAGACCAGCTCCTTCCTTGCATGTTTTTGTAAATCTACCGTTTGTCATATCTTCAGATTTGATTTACAGCGTCAAGGATTCGGTCGTTACAGGAACGGTCCGCAACTTCACTTTTGGCATACCCACTTTAGGGGAATGAATTTACTGGCGTTTGTTGCGGACCCATCTGCGCGGTTCTTTGAGCCCTGTTGGTGGACGTTAAGCTGTCAACCCTCTACAGTATTTGTATTTGTAGTGTCAAATTTGGTTTTAAAAAAAAAAAATTAGTTTTCTCTGAAAATTTTTAACTTTGTTCAACTTTTTTTTCACTAAAATTTTTATTTTTTTAACTTTCTTTGATATTTATTAATTTTCTATAATTTTTTTAATTTTTATTAATTTTTTTAGCTTTTATCAACTTTTTTTTTTTACTTTTACTAAATCTTTTACAGTGTTTGAAAAATATATTAAGGCCCCATTTGGGATCATAAACAATCTCTATAAATCTCCAACAACCTCTCTACTTCTAATTTTCTCGCCATTACGAATTTCAAAAAATTCTAATATTTCATTAAAAAATAAAAAATCTAAAAATAGGTTAACTGAATATTAAATTTTTTATACAATCATATTCTTCATGTCGAAAGCATTCAAACGAGTACCATTATCGTTATTTTTTGTGAATTTTTTTAAATCCGTGGGAACGAATTTAGAAAATCGTTCCCACATTTTACTACTTTTCATAAAAAAAGCATCAAAATTAACCCTAAACAACAATTTATTTTAATTTATCTTATTTTTTTTACTCCAAACGAGGCCTAAATATTCAATAATTTAAAATTTTTTATTTATTTTATTTTTTATCTATTTATTTAGAGTGCCTTTGAAGTGATAAAAAATAAGATAAAATGAAATAAAGTAAGATAAATTATGAGTTTGTAATTTGTATAGTGAGATAAAAAATAAATAAATCAAATTATACTAAATCAAGCTTCTTTTCACTAGGTGGGGTCGATTTTATGAATTTGTTGACGTCAATTAAAGAGATAAAAAGTAAATAATTTTTAAAATTTTTTTAATATTTTTTTTACTATTTTTAAAATTTTTTTGTTAACCCAAATGGAGTTCTAAAATTTAGCACCCAAGCAGGCATTGAATTTTTCTCAACTCTGAAAATTTGTCCCATTTCTTTCTTGTCGTGCCAACCTCACACCAAGCATATCTGATCCTCCTTTCCCGCCAACATCACACGATGTGGACCTGATTAATGGTGGGGTTGTGCACTGTTGGATGCAACCTAATCAGACTCTCCCAAACTAGTACAAGATTGGAGACTTTGAGGACGTTCGGAGTGATAAAAAAAAAAACGAAAAATTGTATCCAAGTCATACTTGGTAATCTTTTAAAGTTATTAGTCACACTTAAAAAAAAGTATTGCTTTTAAGTCACATTAATGTGAAAAATTTTGTATTTAAGTCATACTTTTGAGTGGGTCCCACGAGTTTGTTTTGAATATAATTTATAATATGACTTAAATGCCCTTTTTCTATAATTAACTGAGATGGAGTTGCCGAAAATTATGGAACCGAAAATCACGTTTTCCGTTTTTGTTTCATTCTTTATCAATTGCGTGAACATATAGTGAGATAAAAATCTGTTAAAGGATTATATACGAATGAATACACACGGATTACGCGAGTTTGTGCTGTGAGATTAATGTCGATCGAATGAATATATACAGATTTGGATTACGTATTTAAACACATGACTGTGGTACTGTTTTTTTTAGGATGCATGCTCGTTCAAAAACAGTACCGCGTTCAAAAACAGTACCGCATGACTCTATCATACAAACATCATATGTAAATACAAAAAATAGTTCACATATCAAACGAATAATCGACAGTACCGCATGTATGACAGTATCACATGTCTGCGGTACTGTTTTTTTTAGGATGCATGCTCGTTCAAAAACAGTACCGCACGACTCTATCATGCAAACATCACATGTAAACACAAAAATAGTTCACATATCAAACGAATGACCGATTAGTACCGCATGTGTGACAGTACCGCATGTGTCTGCGGTACTGTTTTTTTTCAGGATGCAAGCTCGTTCAAAAACAGTACCGCATGTATCATGCAAACATCACATGTAAACACAAAAATAGTTCACATATCAAACGAATAACCGACAGTACCGCATGTGTGACAGTACCACATGTCTGCGGTACTGTTTTTTTAGGATGCATGCTCGTTCAAAACAGTACCGCATGACTATATCATGCAAACATCACATTAAACACAAAAATAGTTCACATATCAAACGAATAACCGACAGTACCGCATGTGTGACAGTACCACATGTCTGCGGTACTGTTTTTTTTAGGATGCATGCTCGTTCAAAAACAGTACCGCACGACTCTATCATGCAAACATCACATGTAACACAAAAATAGTTCACATATCAAACGAATAACCGACAGTACCGCATGTGTGACAGTACCACATGTCTGCGGTACTGTTTTTTTTAGGATGCATGCTCGTTCAAAAACAGTACCGCACGACTCTATCATGCAAACATCACATGTAAACACAAAAATAGTTCACATATCAAACGAATAACCGACAGTACCGCATGTGTGACAGTACCACATGTCTGCGGTACTGTTTTTTTTTAGGATGCATGCTCGTTCAAAAACAGTACTGCACGACTCTATCATGCAAATATCACATGTAACACAAAAATAGTTTACATATCAAACGACTATGACCGACAGTACCGCATGTGTGACAGTACCACATGTCTGCGGTACTGTTTTTTTTAGGATGCATGCTCGTTCAAAAACAGTACCGCACGACTCTATCATGCAAACATCACATGTAAACACAAAAATAGTTCACATATCAAACGAATAACCGACAGTACCGCATGTGTGACAGTACCACATGTCTGCGGTACTGTTTTTTTTAGGATGCATGCTCGTTCAAAAACAGTACCGCACGACTCTATCATGCAAACATCACATGTAAAACACAAAAATAGTTCACATATCAAACGAATTGACCGACAGTACCGCATGTGTGACAGTACCACATGTCTGCGGTACTGTTTTTTTTTAGGATGCATGCTCGTTCAAAAACAGTACCGCATGACTATATCATGCAAAGAACGGTGCTGTTTTAATGAGGTACTGTTTTTTTATACGGTACTGTTTTATTATGTGGTACTGTTTTATTATGTGGTACTGTTTTTATGCGGTACTGTTTTTATGCGATAATGTTTTATTATGTGGTATTATTTTTTATGCGGTATTGTTTTATTATGTGGTACGTTTTCCTTATAGTTTTGATTTGTTTCCAAAAATCAGTTTGCTTATTTTGTAAAGAAGATGGAAAGTCGCGGAATTAGATTTTTCTCAAACAGTTTTGATTTTGTTTCCAAAAATCAGTTTTACTTGCTTTATAAAGAAGATGGAAAGTCACGGAAGTTATGAGTAAAGTGTGCACTATTTTCGGATAAAACTGGCAGTTTTGAAATGTAGTGAAAAACGCGTGATATCCTTTTGGTCTTTTTGTTGCAAGTGTGACTTATTCACAAATAAGATTTTTGGGTATGACTTGAATGTTTATAAGTTCATAAATAGTGACCGGCCTCCAAAAACTCCAAAAAAAATGTGATAAATGGTGTGTTTAGAACGATATAAAAGTAAAATAAATAAAATATAATATAATTTGGAAAAATTTTTACATTTGGTACACATCTCAAATCGTATTTTTTGAATATGAACAATAAAATTTTCGTTCCGATGAATTGGATTTTCGTTTAGACGGATCAAAATTTTGGACAACCATGATTTCTTTATATTACAATCCATCCAAGCGGTTACGATCTATCCAAACAGATTGTGGAAATCATTTGGACGGAAATTGGTTATGTAAATTCGTCTGAACAGTTTTTACAATCTGTTGGAATAGTTTCTACGATTTCAAAAAAAAAAAAAAAAATAGTTAAAGTGGATGTCATTCAATAACTTGAGAGTCCATAGTGAGAATAGGGAAAAAATTTTTACTATTTAATTAATCGAATTCTATTTATTAACTTTTTTTTAAAGGTATTAAAGTTTTTTGAATTTTGAGAAGGTAAGAATATGTGAAAATATAACAGAGATTTTTAGAAATTTTCATCAAATTTTTGTGCACCGAACGCATCTAAAATGAGATAGTTTTAAAATAAATTGTGAGTTTGTAATTTATATAATGAGTAAAAAATGAATAATTTTTAAAAATTTTTAAAAAATTCAGAGCATTAAACACACTCTTTGTTGTTTGAATTTGAGGTATTCACCTGAACCATTTGAAGTGCCAAAAATAAAAAATAAAAAAAATCAGAAGTGAAATTTTTTAAAATTTGAAATGTAAAAAGTTGTTTAGAAATGATTGTTAGATATTTGTTTTTAATTTGGTATAAAGTTGTTAAAAATTATATAAGTGATATATAATAAAATTTTAGTAGAGAATCTTGAAATTTACTAAAATTTACTAGTTTTGTAAATTTTTTAGTACAAATGTTAGTCAAATTTTTTAAAAAAATTGACAAAATCTAATAGAACGTATTATAATGATTTGTTTCAACGAATTTTGATAAATTTTTTGAAAACACTGAATTTTTTTAAAATTAGAAAAAGTTAGAAACCTTTATAATTTTTAAAAATTTTTTGAATTTGAAAGGAGCTCCGAACGGCCCTATAGGATCGCGTTAACACTAGTGACTAATTTTGTCACGTCAGCTTCTTTTTTTTTTTTTTTTTGGATTTTTGGAGGCCGGTCACTATTTATGCACTTATAAGGATTTAAGTCATACCCAAAAAACTTGTTTGTAAATAAGTCACACTTGCAACAAAAAGACAAAAAAAGACATCACGCGTTTTTCACCACATTTCAAAACTACCAGTTTTTATCCGAAAATAGTGTATACTTCACTCATAACTTCCGTGACTTTCCATCTTCTTTACAAAGCAAGAAAAATCGATTTTTGGAAACAAAATCAAAACTGTTTGCGAAAAACTTAATTTCGCGAGTTTCCATCTTCTTTATAAAGTAAGCAAAATTGATTTTTGAAAACAAAATCAAAACTGTTTGGAAAAACCTAATTCCGCGACTTTCCATCTTCTTTACAAAGCAAGCAAAACCGATTTTTGGAAACAAAATCAAAACTATTTGGGAAAAACCTAAATCGATTATCATTCCTAAGTATATTTATTTTTTTTTATTTTGAAACAGTATCGGTACTGTTTTGAAGATATCTCAAAATACTAATCAACTCCATGGATTTCTCTTGCCCAAAACTTATCATCTACTTATAATTCATGGTGCTATTTTAAAAATAGTACCGGTACTGTTTTGAAGACAGTACCGGTACTGTCTTGATAAAATAGTGCCGGTACTCTTTTGAATCGGTACTGTTTTCATACTGCCTAAAAAACATCAATCGATACATAATACAAATCAACGATACGAGCCAACATCATCATATTTTTTGAAACAGTACCGGTACTGTTTTGAAGATAGCTCAAAACGCCAATCGATCCCATGGATTTCTCTTGCCCTTAAAACTCGTCATCTGCTTATAATTCATGGTGCTATTTTGAAAACAATACCGGTACTGTTTTGAAAACAGTACCGATAAAACAGTACCGGTACTGTTTTGGACCGGTACTGTTTTCATATTGCCTAAAAAACATCAATCGATACATAACAAAAACCAACGATACGAGCCAACATCATCATATTTTTTGAAACAGTACCGGTACTGTTTTGAAGATAGCTCAAAAAGCCAATCGGCCCCATGGATTTCTCTTGCCCTTAAAACTCGTCATCCGCTTATAATTCATGGTGCTGTTTTGAAAACAGTACCGATAAAACAGTACCAGTACTGTGTTGAAAACAGTACCGATAAAACAGTACCGGTACTGTTTTGGACCGGTACTGTTTTCATATTACGTAAAAAACATCAATCGATAGATAACACAAACCAACCATACGAGCCAAATCATCATATTTTTTGAAACAGTACCGGTACTGTTTTGAAGATAGCTCAAAACGTTAATCGGCCCAATAGATTTCTCTTGCCCTTAAAACTTGTCATCCGCTTATAATTCATGGTGCTGTTTTGAAAACAGTACCGATAAAACAATACCGGTACTGTGTTGAAACAGTACCGATAAAACAGTACCGGTACTGTTTTGGACCGGTACTGTTTTCATACTGCCTAAAAAATATCAATCGATAATAACATAAACCAACCATACGAGCCAACATCATCATATTTTTTGAAACAGTACCGGTACTGTTTGAAAATAGCTCAAAACGCCAATCGACAAATCAATCCATGAAGAAGATAGGCCAATAAGTTCTATCTTCTTAATATCTTCACGACTAAAACTGTAAATAATGAAACTGAAAATAAGGAAAGAAAAAAAATGGAAGAAGCGTGATTCTTGGTAAACATATCTTCACGTGATTCCCGGAATTTCTAGAAATAACTTGTGTAACTTTGTTATAGAATAAAGGATATTATCGGTATATTAGAAACTATATTTAAAACAAACTCGTGGGACCCACTCAAAAGTGTGACTTAAATACAAAACTTTCCACATTAATGTGACTTAAAGCATACTTTTTTTTTGGTGTGACTAATAGTTTTAAAAGATTACAAAGTATGACTTGGATACAATTTCCGTTTTTTTTTTTTTCTGTAATCCACAACCTCACTGTGATGGGCCAAAGAGTAAATTAGGGGATATATGGTCGGCTCTCTTGATCATACTTCCCAATCAAATTGTGTGATTCGAAATCTTGCCAATAATATGAAGAGCATACTTACTTGTCAATCCAACTATGCCCGAGGACACCTCTAACGATTTTATGGGGGATTTTAGAGGTTTACAGTGAAAAAATTTTAATTATAGGAGTTGCAGTAATCAATCAACGATCAGAATATGATTGTATTTTAATATGATGTGCCTTTTCACATTTTTCATTAATTATATTTTAATTAAATTTTGTTTAACTTTTATTTTTATTTTGAATTTAATTTTATTACATTAAATTAAACCATTAAATTTGATATAGTTATATTTTAACCGTTGATTAAACTATTGTAACTTGCGGTGGATTTTCCCACTGCAAATCCCGATTGATGCGGCACGATCTCATCTATTCGTCAAGCATCTCTCTTGAATTTTGCAGTTTCCTCAATTATCCACCTTGTTTGAAAAGAAAGGAATTACATCCTGACCTCAACCAACAATGCCAGTAATAAAAAAAAATGATTATGGCACGCTCCCCAATGACCAGTCTCGCGCCTTTCTCGGCCGCTGTCTTGCCAAGGATACCCAACTGCCCCCGTTTGTGGATTCAACACGCTCAGAAGCCATTCTTCACTACGTGCTGTTGAAATTAAATTTGAGTCGTTCATTTGATGTCAAAAATAATTTGACTAAAAAATTCGTATGAAACAAAAAAGTATTTTAAAATTCGCATTTTAAAACCGTTGAAAGTAATGAATTCATTAGAATTTTAGAATTACATATTTCTAGACGAGAGTAGTACAAAGATGAGTAACCCTCTAAAAATTTTCCGCATTATACTTAATCAAACTCAAGTAAATAATATTATATTATAAAAATACGAGTAGTTACAATTTTGTACTATGCTTTATACATGTTTCTCCCTATTTGTCACTGCAATAGTGTAGTGCAGCCTCCCAACAACTCAATCATTGTTTATTTCGAAAATGCGATTTCGCCCTGGTTCTAAGAATACATTTTGAAAATTCGTTTTCTTAGCAACATTTCTTTTAAACTCAGTGTTATGGAAATACATTTTGGATGAGTCTATTTACATTTTACTAATACTTTCTTGCCTCATTTAATTTTTTCATTAATTGAGTTACACAATAGTCACTCTTCCTTTTCATCATATATTATACATAATCCTAATACCTAAAATAACCTTATATTAAAATTCAAACTAAGAAATAACTATAATGTTATAAATACCCTTATTTTATAATAGAAAATATTTTTTTAAGACAAAATATTAGGAAACAACTTACCAAAGATAATTTTCCCTTTCTACATTTTTGACAAGGGGAAAATTGCCACTTTATTAAAAAAATATATATATTATGACATACAAGTAATCTTACCAATAACTTCAAAATTTTACAACAGAACAATAATTAAAAATTTGTATGAAACAAAAAGTGCACATAATTTCAAAATATCTACAGTGTTTTATGGTTATTGTTGAAAATAAACTGCTTCTATATAGTAAAATATTTTAATAATACTGTATTATTAGTACAATTCAATGAGACATTTATCCTCCGTATTACAATTTAGAATACAGGCATATTGCATTTCTGTTTTGTTCTATGTACTAAATCGATTCACATTCCAAGATACTATTGCCTAAAAGAGCGAAAGTTTTAAAGTGTAACTTTGTTAGAACAATTCGAGGAAGACCAGCCATCAAAGTCAAAAACAAAAGGCAGTGTGGAAAATTGATTACCTTTGAAATTTCACCATCCTAGCTACTAGAACCAACCAATTTTCTTTCAAAATTATTATACTGCTTTTACCCATCAAAACTACCATTCACCCATAACTTTGTTTCAGAAGAAAGAACACAAGGATTACTGTCCCTACCTCAATCGTCAAAAGAATTCACCGGCCTAGAAGACAACAATTCAACTCATCTTGCGGCCCTAAAGAGGGGTTCACCAATCGAACGGTCACGATTGATGTGATTTAGTCAAGCACGCAGAAGACAACTGTGAGGCGCATTAAGTTTCAGCATATCGTAAGGAGAAGCACATGCCTAATGGAATTAAGTATATGAGCTGTAAAGCCTTGATGGAAGGGAAGGAATATAAGCTTTCTCACTTGCTGCTAGTTGCAAGAGACACCATAAACCCCCCCTCTCTCTCCCCTCACACTCACGCACGCACACACACAAACGCAGAGTGAACTTTGGAGTTTGAAAACACCTTGGGGGGCAGCTTTTCATTGCCTTTGATAGTTGAGCGCCAATTTGGCTGTACCAAAGAGGGCCTTTGTTGCAAGAATACCTCTGGATATATACAGCTTGCTTGGTATGTGTGCGTGTGGTGCTTTTTCTGGAGGACCCACCCGCAGGCCAGAAAATAAGCAGCAATTCCAGGGTGATCCAATTCACAATTAATTACAAACTGTGGACAATGGAGGAAGCATTTAGACATCCCAATGGATAAAATAACTACATTATAATGGAATATTTAATTTAGAATCGCTCCATAGAATGAGCTTCCTCCATTTCAATTTCCATCCACAGCACATGAAAGAATACCAATTCTCCATTACAAAGGCTGATCCCATTTAAAAGATTGCATATATATATGTATATATTATTTACATATCATGCACAAGGACCTTGCAAAATGTTTTACAAACATTTTGCAAACACGGACAATTTTAAATATTTTAGTGTCTGGTGAAGACCATAGGCTTGGTTTTTAGAATTGGGTATGGAAGAAAGAGACCAAAAGTGAGACAAACAAACTGTGTTCAATCTAATGGATATCCAAAAGCTCAACAAGCACATAGGAATTGTCCTGCTAAGCATACTTTAGAGCGGGGTCCAAAATAGGATTACTTGTTGGAATACGACAAATGGTAATATCTAAAATGCAATCACCAGACAGATATGTTTTAAAACACTTAAAGAAATTATAAATAAAGAAATCAAAGGTTCGAAACAAACTTGAAGCATACATCCAACACAAAGTACTACAAATCAAGTTGAAATTCTCTCTGCTGATATGCCAGGGACTTTGCTTGAGGCCACTAATCATGTGTGCCGTCTCACATAATCATCTTGGTATAGGAGTATACATGCTTTATTAATGTGACCTAGATCCATTTGGTATAAAATGTTATAAAACCATGAGAGCCGAGCTCCAAAATGAACAATATTATACCAATTGAATGGGCTTGTAATAAAATGGTATCAAAGCCAAAAGTTCCCAGTCAGAAGTATGTGGACGATCCCAATGTGAGGGCATACGTCTTGCCTTTGAGGGGGGTGGATTGTGGAGCCCATGAGTTGAGAGTTCATTTGCATTGCATCCATTTGGGTATAACAAGGCTCCTTTGGAGCCTCATATTTTTCTCAAAGAACCTCAAAAAACTCCAAAGTTTCCAACTTTCTTCAATTAAACTTCGTCACGTGTCACTTTTACATCACTTCGACACCAACTTCTGATTTTTTCTGAATTTTCGGAACTCAAACGCTCCGTTTAAAGCTGTGAAGGCCAAGGCCTAAAGCTGATAATATTATATCATTTGAATCCGATCATGACATGATAAATGTGGAAAGCAGCATTGAGAAACTTATATTTTTTGTTACCCACAAGCCATTAGGAGAGATAGGAAATAACAGTATGCTACCTGTATGCATGAGACAAGAAGATAAGAAAAAGATAAAGCTGGCTTTGTTGGGGAGTTAATCACATACGACAACCTTGTGGATTAGATTTAATTGTTAGGTTAACCATCATGGCTAAATATGGAAACTCCTCCTAATACAACTACCACCAACGACATAGATTCTCGAAAGATCTACGTACATTATGTATGATTTTGGCTCTAAAGCTTGATGATTTAACCAATAGATCGAGTCAGACAAACATGAAGAATTCACCAGAAATTCCTTTGGGTTTGAGAAAATGAATACCCGAGGAATTTGAGGCAGCTCTATCTTCTGTCAAACATGGTTTACCAACCTTACTAATTTTAATGTCCCTTAAGAAAAAGGGCAAAGAGGTGGTAAAGGAATTTCTTGGGCAACAAATATAAAAAAGAACCATGCATTAATACGCTAACGAAATTTGGTTTGGCCAACATTGTACGCATCATTTGTTAAGTGATATGAGTTTCATTAAATTATCATTAAATGCGCCAATTTTCTTCCTCTTATATTATTATCACTACTTGATCTTCAATAGGTAAAAGCAAAACAGAGAAATGCATACTGAAGAAGGATTTTCCTGGAAGAGCAAAGACCCTCGGTGAGTCTGAAGCTAGAGCAAGTCCCTAACAAAATATCAATTTGTGGCAAAAATATGCACTGAAATAGACCTATCCCACAAGATTGATATGGTAGAAGTTCCTGATTTTTGTTTGAAAGATGAGATAAAATATGAAAATACTGATATCAAGGCAAAGAAAAATATTGAAATTCTGCGCATTTAGCTGCATTCTGTCATTCATTAGTTTCACACGACAAACAAACAGAGGACTTAAAAAAACAAAAACCAAAAATGAAAAAGTGCAATCTGGCTACATAAATGAACCAAAAATTCAAGAGCATTAAAATCAATTGAATGGAAGCCATAAGTTGTCTACATCGGTGTGAATTGCAAGCAGAGGAAGCTTACATGTGCAAGCTTCATGGTCATCTAATCAGCAAGAGACCTCAGATGAAACTCCAAACAGAGGATTACATTGAACAAGCCATTGACCACTCATGCTATCACCTCCACAGCGTTACACTGTAATTCTTCCCAACAGACCGGATTTGCCTCAACTAGAAGGCAATAATCCCACACCATTATCACGAGGCAGAGATCGAGTTCTTCCTCTGCCAACGAATCTTCCACTTCCAATTCTAAAACTTGATCCTCCACTTACAGATTTCAATTTAGGCTCAACCACCCCATCAGCCTCGCCCCCGAAACTCAGACTCCTTATCAGTTCCACCCAAGAGATCCATCAAATTATTCCTGATACCCAAATCAGAGTAGACCCTCCTTGAATTACTCAATGGGCCTAGCGCCATCCAAATTACCTTCTTCAACACCCTTAGGCTTCGAATTCAAGTGGGTATTCCCGGACTCAACCGGATGCCCCACCGTCTCAACCATCAAGCAGGGATTAGTCAAACCATTCCAAGAATGAAGAGGGACCAGTTTACTCAACAAACTAAGGCTCTCGACAACTTCCTTCATCGAGGGCCTCCGCTCCCTACAAGACCTCACACACTTGGCGGCTATCACCGCCAATTGCTTCCTCACCAAAGGGTCCTTTGGAGGCTCAATCCTTGGATCATATACAGCCAAAAGCTTCCCTCTCCTTATCAATGGAATAGCCCAATCCACAATCGAAGGCGGCGAATACCCAACATCAATTGCTTTCCTACCACTTATAATCTCCAACAATAGTATACCAAAGCTAAAAATATCAGTTTTTGTACTCAAATTATCGGGAGTCACGTAGCATGGATCAAGATACCCCATTGTACCCGCGGGTGGAGTCGACAAGAGACGATAATCATCAACGTGGCAACGAATAGCCAACCCGAAATCGCCCAAACGAGCGTTGAAATTGCGATCAATCAACACGTTCGCCGACTTGATGTCGCGGTGGATCACCGGAGGGAGCGAAGAATGGAGGGTTCTCGACGGCTTTTGCCGTTTGAAGAGCGAGTCGAATTCTTCGGCCCCAGCTGGGCGGGCGAGGACTCGAGTGAACGACGTCGTAGAGAGTGCCGTTGCTCATGAACTCGACGACCAAGAGCCGGTCGCCAATTGGATCGCTTGTAACGCCCAACAAATTGACGAGCCTGGGGCTTTGGAGCTTGGAGAGGATCTCGATTTCGTTCTCGAGTTCGCTGGCATTGTCGGAGGAGAGTCTGGGAGCAGAATGGGTCCCTCTGGAGGGCTTCTTCACGGCGACAAGACGGCCGCCGCGGAGGATGCCCTTGTAGACCAGTCCGTGGCTGCCCTTGCCCAAAAGCTTCCGGTCGGAGAAGCCATTGGTGGCGGCTTCGAGGTCGCTGTACTCGAACTGCTGGATTTTGATGTGTTTTTCGTTGAAATGGTTTTTCTTGGCAGATGGTGTTGTCGAGGACTTTGAATTGGATACTGAGACCGCTGATTCAGCTTTGCAGTTGAGATAGCCCAGCATGATCGAAGTCAAGATATATATATATATATATATATATATATATATATATATATAACAACAGAAATACACAGATTTGTATATCTATCAGTCAAATTCAAAAAGTGGACGAGCATTTCAGAAGCATTGCTGGGTTTCTGAAGGCATTTCTGGGTTGTGAATTTTGCTGCTGCTGGGCTGATTGGTGGTGTCTGACGTCTGTTGATGTGGGTAGGGGGGTGTGATTGGTAATATTAGATTTTCTTGGGGGTTGAAATGGGTAATATGCACCAAAGTGGAATCCCAAGATGGTTAGCCATGGAGCATGGAAGTGGCACATTATGGCCCCGTTTAGCATACTACAATCCTCCATAAATTTTTATAAATATTTAATAACTCCTTTATTTTTAATTTTTTCGTCATCATTAATTTCAAAAAATTTTAATATTTCACTAAAAAAATAAAAAAATCTGAAAGTAGGTTAACCGAATATATAATTTTTTTATACAATCATATTCTTCGTGTCAAAATCTTTCAAACGAGTACCATTATTGCTATTTTTTGTGAATTTTTTTGAATCCGTGGGTTTGCTACTTTTCAAAAAAAAAGGCACTAAAATTAACTCTAAATCACATTTTATCTCAATTTATCTTATTTTTTCTTACGCTAAACGGGTCTATATAGAATTTTAAATACTAAGTAAAAACACACATGGCTGTTTGTGATAATATTTTTTTTTTAATTTTTTTCCCTTCTCATTTTTTTCATTCAATGTTTCTTTATTTTTATAAATAAATTATAAGATAAGAAGTTAAGAAAGAGAAATTGAGAGCAATAAAGAGTCGTATGGTATTTATCAAATTAAAAAATTTCATGGAATTTCAGAAAAAAAAAAGACACCAAAATTGATTTTTCTTTGTATTAATATTAATATATATGATAGTGCATATCTTTAGGCAAGATATGCGTGTGTATTTGGCTTTATAATTATCAATCGAAAGTATTTTAATTTGATATTTAATAGTGATGGTTTCATTGAATTTGAACCTAAATTGTAAATCTTAGTGAATAAAAGTAAAAATTATAAAGGTTAATTTGATAATCAGTGATAATTGAATTTTAAAGTAATGGAAAAAAAAATAGGCAAGTTAGCATATCTTAACGTAAGTTATATTAAATAGTAATATTTGCATATATTAAACAATGAAATTTTTAAGTATTTATAATTATTATGTGAATATTTTCGATTAAAATGTGTATTAAATTATAGGGTTTGTAGATTTTTTAATGAGGACATTTTTGTCGAAAAAAGTTTTCAATATATTAAAATATTGAAATTCTTATGTATTTATGATTTTTAAGAGAATACTTTTGGTCAAAATGTTTTGTATTCAATCATTGAGTTTCCTAGGTTTTATGATTTTTATGAATAATTTTTGTCCACATTTTTTTGATGCATTAAATCATTGGTATTCTTAGGTATTTATAATTTTTATGAAGATGTTTTTGGTCAAAAAAATTATGTATTAAATCATGAAGTTTTTTAGGTATTTATAAAGACTTTTTTGGTCCCAAAAATAATTTTCAATTATTCATACTTTTATTTAATGATAGTAATATTTTTCAAGTACTCATATTAAGATGGATGTCCTCCTAGAAAGTCTTCACATTACGCCTAATCAAGTCTAAAATAAATAATATTATATTATGTATATGTGAGTCATTACAAATGGTAACAAAACCAATACTTAACTAAATGTATGAAGCTAGTGGCGGAATCAAGCCAGGCAGAATCGAGCCCTAACTTGTTCGAACTCGGTTCGAACTTTTATATTGAGCTCAAGCTGGAGTTCGAGCTCAATTCGAGCTTTTATATAAGCTTGAGTTTGGCTCGATAAAGAAGAATTTAGGTTCGAGTTCGGCTCGCAAATAGCTCGATTAAACCAAAATAACGTCGTTTTAGTTTAAAATATAACAAATAAATATTTAAAAAATATAAAAATATTATTAAATATATATATACATTTTTAATGAGCCTACTTGTGAGCTTTCAAGTTAAACTTTTCTAGACTTGAGTTCGAGCTCGAATTTAATTGAGTTATAAATCAAGTTTGGTTCAAACTTTTTTAGTCACGAATCGAGAACGAGTTGAGCTTTTTTCGAGCGGAGTTCAAATAGCTCACAAATAACTCGATTTATTTCCACCCCTAGAAGCCACGCAAAGGTGTGTGCTTGAAAATAGGAAGATACGATGAACCGACATTAATGTTTGGGTTGATAAAAGGCTAAGCAAGGTACTATGAGACACGGTGAAACACTATTGTCTTACATTGCTTAGATGGAAGAAGTGTTATATATTTGATATTTGACATCTCTTAAGTACAGCACATTTAAAAACTGTGAAAGTACTGAATTCTATTAAAACTCTAGGATTAAACATTCTTGGACAATGATAGTACCAAAATAGGTGACCTTTTAAAAATTTCTCGCATTACACCGAATCAAGGCCAATGTAGATAATATTATACTATAAAAAAGTGAGTCGTTATAGTTTTGTACTATGCTTTGTACATCTTTCTCCTTATTTGTCACTGCAATGGTGGAGCACAGCCTCTCAACAGCTCAATCATTATTTATTTCAAAAAATGCGATTTCACCCTAGTTCTAAGATTGTATTTTGAAAATTCGTTTTCTTAGCTATATTTCTTTTGAACTCGTATTATCGAAATAAATTTTAGACAAGCCTATTATCGAAAAAAAATTAACTTTACTTTTTCATTAATCGAATTACACAAGAGTCACTCTTCATTTTCATCATATATTATACATAATTCTAATATCAAAAATACATTTTTTTTTGGTAATTATCAAAAATACCCTTGTATAAAAATTAAAACTAAGACATAATTATAATGCCATAAATACCCTTGTTTTATAATAGAAAGTATTTTTTAAGACAAAATATTAAGGAAACAACTTACCAAAAATAATTTTTTAATTATGTCTTATTTTTTTATAAAAAAATAATTTTCTCTTTCTAGATTTTTTGACATGGGGAAAATTGCCACTTTATTTTTAAAAAAAAATTATGACATGCAAGTAATCTTCCCGTGATAGACATTTCCAATTGTAGATTTTTTAAAACATATTTTTTTATTATAAAAAAATAAAATTAAATTTTGAGAATAATGATACTTATGGTTTGTTTAATAAATCTTTTTTTTCCTTAAAAGTTAATTTTTTGATACATTAATTTATTTGTTTTGATATTTTTATGAACGGTTCATAGACTCCTATTAAATGAATTGACAGTGATGATAAAAGTTTGTAAAGAAAAATAAGTGGAAGAAAATATTTTTTGTTTGATTAAATTAAAAAATAAAATAAAAATTATTTTAATATGCTTGTAAAAATATAAATATAAATAAAATTTATTTTAGTCTTGAAAATATTTTTTTCTTATTCTCTTGTACCAAACTAAACTCAAGAGTATTTGTCCAGTTTTTTAAAGATTTATTAATGAAGAGTAGTATTATTTCAAATTAGACATATAATTAACTAACTAAAAGAGTTAATTTTGTAATTCTAATTAATAAAAAAATAAAGTAGAATGTAACAAGTTATTTGTGAAGTGTAAATAGACACCCCAATACATTTTTAGGTAAACTAAAATCGCATTATAAAAGTACAAATTCATTAATAGCATTTCACCAATTACTTTTCCCCTAGAGATATTTTGTTTAGCTTACTAATTTGTTAACAGCATAACAAATATATGTATATATATATATATATGTATAATATATCGGGATAAGGCTACTGAGTATTAAATTTTATTTTTTCATTTATCCTAATCTAAACCATTAGATTAATGATTTTAATCCCAACTATCACTTTAATAAATAGATAACCTACTCAGCCACTTAAAAACCCATTTTCAAGCTTTCCAAATTCTTCATGGCAGCTAACCGTTAACTCTAAATTGACACGCCACACAACCACTTGCAGATAAACTCATTTTATTTGTCTTCCCTTCTCCATTCAGTAAACTCTTTGAACAAACCCACTAAAGAGTTCATGACATCCCAGCTGGCCACTCTTCAGCTAATTGTTTAAAATATAATAAAAACATATTATTTTATTTTACAAATTTTCTATTCAATATATCACTATCTATAAACAAAAACTCTTATTTAACTCATTATTTATCTCAAAATAAAATAATTGTAAAAGAAAAGAGAGGGGAGGAGAGAGAGAGAGAGGAGGAAAGAACAGTAAAAAAAAAAGAGTCCTGTTAAAGAGTGCCCCTAAAGCACCTATTAAGAGGTAATAAAAATATAACACTTAATAATAAAGATCTGACAAATTTTATAGATAATAGATTCAAAAAATAAAAAAGAGAGAGAGAGAGATTTATGTACATTAATTAATTGATAAGTTATTTTTTCTTTTTTTAAGATTAAATTATAACATTAACCATAGTTCATTTTTTAAGCAGAATCATTGAAACAAATCAAACTCGTACTTTATAAATAAAAAAATATATGGAAAAACAAATTTAGATACATGTGCAAAATATAAAATTACATACTTATGCGAAGATTATCTTCTGTTGAATATATCATAATTTTTGAAGTAAGAATATAAAATATTTTTTTCTTATAGCACTGATGAAGATGAAGCAGGATAGAAGTAGAAATATATTTATATGGACAATTTTGTAACTTTATTTTAAAAAGTAATAATTATCAATTAATATAAATAATACACTATTTCTTAGAACTCTACAACTGATAAAACTTATTAAACTTTTTAAGGTATGTTCTCATTGGTTACTAATGGATTCCCCCAGCACTTGTTAGCAATGCCCAACAACCAAAAAACCAAAAATAAAAACAAAAAAAAACCGTAATGTAGAATAGTAGATAGTATTACTCCAAAAGTGAATTAACACTATAGTAATTTGGAGTATTACTTTAATTTAGTGTATACCTAATGCATTCAGCACAATTTTTATTTCTTCTGCTCTAAATTAGAGTGACTAATATGAATATCGTTACAACTATCTGTATGCTCTTCACTCGATTTTTTAGACTAGGTGAGGCTAACACCAAATACTGTTTTTGATATTAGATATGTGATATCAGATTCTGAGTTATTCGATTAAAATTAAATGATTCACAATAAAAGTATATTTTAAAATTTTTAATGAAAAATTTTAAATTTATTTTTATTGCGAACTGTCTGATTTTGACAAACGGCACACAACCTTAATACCACGTAACATTGAACTGATATTAATCACCATTTTTCAAATTTTTCAAGGTCATTTTTGGTCGGTAATAAGATGCAACATAAGAACTAATGATGTAGATATTATAATTTATATATCCCATGCAACAAAAGAGACCAATTCTACAGCAAAGGATAAATTATAAGTAATTTTTACTATCGGTAAACGAATTGATTATACTTATTCATATTAATTACAATTTGAGAGTTAATATATGACTTCGCCTAAGATATCACTTTGTAATACCTATATTTATTAACTTTTATTTTTTTTTTCTAAGAGTAGACAATAATAAAGAAATTTAACATCCTATCATTACAGAAAGTAATTAGTGTGTTTCAAACACATACAACCCATTCAGGAATAGTAATTGTGGCGTGGACATTGTTGAATCGTGTTGAATCGTGTGTGAATTCATAATTTGCATTAATCGTATCGATTCGTATTTGTGTTTAAATATTTTAAAATTAATAAATATATTAAATAATTAATTTATTTTAAAATTAAATTAAATTGCATCAATTTTGAATTAAAATATTTATACTACATTTATATTTTCTCTCAATAATTTTTTATTCGTACATGTTAACAGCACTTTATTATATTCGAGTCGTATTTATATGTCATATATAAAGCTGTTACCTTAAAATTTTATCCTTACCATTGTGCACATGACTAATACATTCAAATTTTTGTACACATGCACATATACTTCTATATCAATTTGTCGTGCCTCACACGCATGAATGGTTTGAATCAGCCTTTGTTTCCACGTTTTAGTTCCATTTCATTATTGCTTTGTTTGGCTGGTGCAAAGTGCAAATTGATGCATGCCTTTGCTTTCAAAGGGTTTATAATGCGATTCAACAATTTGTCATTCTTTTCTTTATAAAGCCAAACAGGGTATAACTTTATATGATATCACCTTTTGAATAAGGAATGTAATACTATTTAATTATTAACTTTTTTTGAAAATAATAATAATAATAATATCTAAAACGATAACAGAGTTGCGGACCTACAACTTCGGTTACAAAATTCTCATTCAAACATCATTCTGATTTAGATTTTTTTTTATGAAAAAAGAAATATATATATATATATATATATGATAAAATAGTATTTTGCTAAATGAAAGCAACCCAACAATCAATGCTATTGGGTTAATTATTTTAAAGGAATAAAAAATTATTAAAATATATTTTTATTGTAAAAATACGATTGAATCATTCTTAAACAATTTTTTAAAAAATAAATAAAATCTTTAGGTGGAAAAGTATTTCTTTTATCATTTTATTATACACTTAATTTGGTTGACAGTAAATTCGCTTGTTTTTTATGATTATTAATTAATAATCATAAAAAATTTAAAAAAAGAAGTTTAAAAATGGAAGAACCAACATACGAGAGAATAAAGCCGCCTTTCGAGGACACGAGTTTTCCTATTTTTAAGTATTTTTTTAATTTATTTTGATTAATGTGAATAACATGTCAAATTATTAGAAACAAAATGAAAATTAAAATTGGGTAAAAAAAATTATTTATTCTTGTTTATAAAAATAAAATTAAAGTAAATGATAGTTAAATTGGTCAATGCACTGATCAACAATTTATCGATTCAAGTAGGTTTAACCAGTTTATAATTATTATTTGATAAATATATACATGAAAATAAGTACGTGCCACTTTAAAATAATATAAAAATTTAAACTTTGGTGATTATACATAAAATAAAATTTTGATATCAATTTCATAATCGTATGAAAATGAAATATATTATTTTATTATTAAGGGTGCGTTTGATTTATTAAAAATTATTGAAAAACTCTGAATATCTCTAAAAATTTTTAAAAGTTATTCATTTTTTTCTCACTGCACAAATTACGAACTCACCAATTATTTTAATTTATCTCGCTTTTGTTACTCCAAACGTGCCCTAAATAAAAATTTTTACAAGTTATTATTGTAAATTAGAATTTCAATTCAATAACGTTGATATTATTGTCAAAATAATTTTTACATATAACTTTTAATTCTTCGATAGAATTATAAATTTTTATTTTCTCATAATATAATCTTTGTATAATATATTGGACACATTAAACTGTAAATATGCAATTTTATCTTTATATTCCTTAACTTTTCAATTATTGTAACATGAATGAATTATATTTTGATGACTAAAAAGATATTAAATTTGTAAAAATAATGTAGTTTTATTTAGGGCCAAACGGGGCCATATATGAATAGTTAATTCAATATACTATATATATATATATTCAAAAAATTTATTATTGTGTTGGGATTATCCTAAAATTTGACCAAGCAGCATTTTAACAAATCATGCAAAAAACAGTTAGATCAATAAATTTATATAAACGATTATTTTTCGATCTGTAAAATGACGCAGGCAAAGAAGTTTCATCGTCACATAGCTAGACTAGAAATTTTAGACAAGATGTGTCTTGTTTATTTTTGTTTTTTAATTTTTTTAAATTAAAAGTGCACGTGCAATTGAGGATTATTATTATTATTATTATTTGGCTATCAAGGGGAGAGATATTTTGGTGAATATCAATATATAATTTTAGTGTATTTGACAAAATAATATTAGTAAAAGACGTTATTTAAAACAAAAAAGATGTTATTTAAAATAATTTTCTTACATTTAAATATTCTGACTAAAAAATGTTATTTAAAATAATGTTTTTTTATCAATGTATTATGCTTGACTCAGTATGTAACATATAAATATAAGACCTATTTAAGAGGTTGTTTGACACCACAAAAAAGTGCAACTTTGCACCAGAATGCGTCATGCGTGTGTTATATTATTTTTTTATTGTAAGTTTGTAAAAATTAAAAAAATAATAAAAATTGAATAAAATTGTTAAAAGTTGAAAAAATTAGAAAAAAGTTAAAAAAGTTAGTAAGAATTGAAGAAAATTAAAAAGTTAATAAAATTTAAAAATGTGTTCAGTGAAGAAAGTTGGATTAAGAAATAATAAAAATTACATTTTTTTGAGGTAAAAATTAATGAGCCAAACACTCTCTAAATAATACCATTTGAAACAACTTAATCTGTTAACAATGTCATTTGAAACTATGTTTTCAATTAATATAAAATTATTATTTAAATGGTAGTCTTTTGTTAATAATAATTTATTTAATTAAAATTATTATTATTCATCAAGATACCTGTCTCAAAGCCGCACAAATATATATATATATATATATATAATAAAAAAGAAAAAAAGAAGAAGAAAAACTCCACAATCGATGATAAAAATATAGCGTGCTTAATAAGGAAAAATCCATCAAAGACCCTTAGATATTTCCCGGCCTTTCTACGATCTTAACATTCAATCAGGCAATAATTTTCTGTCCCTTTCTAACATTGATGGTGGCAATACAATTTCAGACTTATTCACATTAAGCAAATGGCCCACCTAATATGCATCCAAAATGCATCTTGAACAAAAGGCTAAGCACAAATCAAAAACTTTTGAAAAATGGAACAATCATATGTAAAGAAAAGACGTGACACCAATGGCGCTCCTCTACCAAGAGATATCCCTTTACGCGCCTCACTCCTGCTTAAATATTCCAATGAATTTCACAGAACTCTAGTACATAAATAAAATAAAAATTTAATTACACTGATATTCCTTTTAATTATACTTAATTTTTAATTTATCCCTTCATCTACTAACCTAACATTTTGACTCCTTCATCTATTTAAAATGGATTCTATTTGGAAACTGTTAAAAAGAATCCGTTAACTTTTTATTCATTTATTATTCTTTAATTATTTCCACATGTTATATTTAAATTTAAAACTTATCACTATAAATTTGTATGTGTTACGTCTGATAAATCATTTAATTTTCTGTTATAAATTAAATAAATCAAAAATTTTCTTATCTCATCCAAAAAAAACTCGACCTAAAAAAAATTATATATATGTTTTATTTTTATTTTTGGTATAAAAAAATAGGGTAAGAAAAACCTAACGAAAAATAAAAATAATCAAATTAAACCTAATAATTCTGGGTTTTTACTCTTAAAAAATTTTTATTTGGTTTAGTTCTTTTTTAATTTAAATTAAGCTTAAAATTTTAAACAAATTTTAAGGATGCATTTTTTATTATTTATTATTAAAATTAAATATACATAATAAAAATAGAATAAAGAAATAAAAATATTTATTATTAAGATTCAAGAACTGATTTAATTGAATTCTATATCAAAATTAGATTTGGGTTGATTTTTTTTTTTCTCTCTCTCTCTCTCTTGGATAGGATAAGAAAAAATCAATTTATTTAATTTATAACAAAAAATCGAATAATTTACCTGATCTAACCCATGCAAATCTCTAGTCATAAGTTTCAAATTTGAATATATGAGTAATAATCACATTAAAGATAGACTATTAACAAACCTTTTTAACGGTTTCTAAACAGAACCCCTTTTAAATAAATGAGGGATCAAAGTCTTAGAGTTAATAGATAAAGAGGATAAATTAAAAATCAAGTATGATTAAAGAGGTATTAATATAATTAACCTTAAAATAAATAAGAGAGATGATAATGGATCCCCTTGTCTAACCCCACATCTTGGTTCAAATAAATCCGATCTTCATCCATTTAACTAACACTGCATACGAAACAGATGAAATGCACGCCCTAATCATATGCAAAGAAAAGGTTTCAAAACCAAAGAACCCTATAGATAATTACAATAGAATGACTCAATAAGTAGGGCTAAATTTGGGTTAAAGATATCTCACATATGCCATGGAGCCACCAGGCATTGTTAATGTTGAAATGATCATCAAAAAGATATTGAAAGGTTAACAGGTATACAAAAGTCTAAAAGCATAATCATCAATACAAGTGTAACAAGGCCTACATAGATAGAGCATGATTATTTCTCTCTTCCTTTCTTAGTAAAGAACATATGGCAAGGAGTCTTTATTCTAAACAGTTGAGTTCCAATGCTTTTGACAGTGGACCCTGGCTTGTCCTGAATTAACAAAAGTAGAAACGTGCAAATATACAAGGTTAAAGTATTATTGAACAATTTACTTTGAATATGACAACATTATAGTTCAGGAGATTGCAATTTCCCCCATTATAACATTATTTTTGTAGCCTATAATGATTGAAAATTACAAATAGAACAGGTAAAAAAGGGGAAAAGAAAAAGGAAGTTATTGAATCATGAAAGATTAAATTGCCAGTCAATTTCTAAGTTACTACAATCGATCAAACCATTGACTGTTCTATTTAGAGCTGCCTGTCTGTGTTTCAACAACAGCAGTGACTGGTTATCAAGCTGTTTACTTGTTCCATCAGTTTTCCTTTTCCGGGACATTTTCCTCGAATAACTTTTCCATTTTGATTCAAACGCACATGCTGCAATAGATTGTGTTATGAGAAAGAGTAAGTTGCCTCATCCACAAAGCAAACAGTATATCAATGGAAAAATCGGTGAGATAAAACCACAATAAACAATGTATAAAAGTGAAAGTCATAAATTATGAAACACGGACACTTTAAAATAAGTGTTGCATCCACATTTGATATACATATCAGATGAGCTAAAATTCATGTTAGACACACTGAGACCAACAAAATACACGTCAGACATGCCATGCAGCATATTCAATTATTTTATCATTTTTTTTCTTCAAAGACAATGAAAACAAGCCTAGGATTGAGTAATCCAAACTAAAATCATAAAAGCTTCAATATTTCATTACTTTTTGTATGTTGAAGTATGTTTCGAGTTACATATTGAATTGTTGGATTAGTTTTATTTTATATTAAATTTATATATCACTAATAGTATACATATATATATTTTGTTGAATCCTCGCAGTGTCCACATCCTCAACTTTCAAAGTCATATCCCAATTCATACTCATGTTGTATCCATATCCATACTTCTTATGTCATAAGTCAAAGATCAAAGCTGCATATATTTTGTTAGCAAGAAAAGAGGAAGAGAAACAAAAAGACATGCTTACCAGTGTCACACAATAGAAAAATATCATCGGTGACTAACGTTAAACAAATAACAAATACATTTAATAGTTTTAGAAACAACTTGGGGTGTTGAGTTGTATATACCAATACATATATATGCATATATATAAACATGAAAATGAGATTTATGTCAGTAAAACTATCAAAATAAAGTTGACATTATTCACCAACCACAAACTTCATAATTACTTGGCCATGAAATCATTGGGTTATTTTTTTATTAAAAAAAAAAAAAGGCCAATGGTCATATCAAATTATCTTGACCCGCACTGTACAAGTTACCATTACGAGGCAATGGTAAAGATCCATATTTGCTAGCAGAGATCAAGTATCACTGTATCAGAATGATTAGCTGACAACATCTGGTTGTCATAAAATTATCGATCACAAATACAACCATCAAAATATTAGCTCCATGAGAAAAGCCAATTGGTTAACTCAAATTATCTTCACGGGGCCATGACTAGTCAATTGTACGAGTTCCATGAGTACAAACAGAGATTCATATACAAAGCTCTCAACAACACTCATGAAAATACACAGGATGCTGGAATAGTTCAACAACTACTATATTGTAGTATCCATCAATGTTTTAGAAGAGCATCCATGGTATAAAACATACCAAATGAGTAGCACAGATATAGACACAAAACACAAATACAGATACAACATGATGTAAACACGCCATCAGGACATTACACAACAAGTGACACGAACAATTAACCATGTAATTTCATCATTCTTTGTAATCTTTTTTAATAAATAAATGTACAAAGTTTTATTAGTAGAAGACATTAAGGGGCGCCGCCCCATTACAAACCACTAATTATATATCCATGCTCGCCCTATTAAGAACCACTAAATATGTATCCATGCTCTCAACAACTAACAAAAAAGCAATTTAATCTAGATATATAACCCCTGAAATCCACCTACACAATCATATTATTATTTGTAACAAAATAGTAAGAAATCATTTTTCCAATCTAAATATTGGATAAGAAGTAATTCCAATATCTATTATAGAAAATTTTTATATTCTTATGACTTATGAGCAAGTTAAAAGTTTTGGTTCTTTAAAAAACCCAAAATAAAAAATCTGCGTTAAGTCCATATTGTTTTTATTTTATTATTAGATTTCAACATTTTCTTCAATTTGCAATGCATTTTAGGTCTAACGGACACATAATATGTCTTGTAATATTCAAAGTGTGCCCAGTTCTAATATATATATATATCAATATGACTTGTGCAGACGAACGTCCAAAACGTGTTCAACTCTAACATGGACAAGACACTTTCTAGAAATCACTGTGATCCTTAGTCAACCAGGCACCATGTTGATATTTATTGAAAAGACTGAACTGATTGCTTCTGCAGTCACTTTAGAAGGTGAAAAACCAGCCAAATTGTTGAAAGGCAAGAATGACCAAGAAATTGGAGCAGAAAAGCTGCATATGAAATCGAAGTAGAACCAGAGCACAATATATATTGGAACACAATCATTAAATTCTGTAGTGCGAGGCCATTTTATATAAATTTTGAGATATTCAGAACTAACAAATATTCTAACACAGAATATAATGAAACATTGAAGAGCTTAGTTGACGACAGTAAATAGAAGGGCAGCAAATCCCAATATAGTAAGGGTACAGGACCTGCACCCACCGTGGGTTCTTGAAGCCAGTGCACCAATCAACAGGCACAAATAATATAATCAAATAAAACATCTTATCAAAATAATAATAATAATAATAACAAAACAGGACATCAGAAGTAAGAAATACCTCAATGTATGTATATGTATAATTTTATAGAAGAGTCCGATACAACCACATAGAATCAGTTCAAAAATATCAGCAAGGAACAATTGGAAAAAAACTTAAAATGGTTTGGTCATCTAATGTCAAGTAGCCTTGTATAGAACAGAAACCATGGCTACTGTGGTAGTTGCCAGAGCCACTAATTTTTCTTAAAGCAGCTGAATGAATAAAGCAATGACAAATTGGAGATCAAGAAGTATCAAGAACAGTGGAACTAAGAGCTCTATGAACATCAAGTAGGTGAGTTGTAAAAAGAGCTTGATATCAAATCTTTCAATATACGGCCCTGAAATCTTAAACCTCAGAGGACTTTAGTTAATATACATGTATACACGTTTGTACGTGCTTAATGCAATTTGCAGTTTCCAATGGCATTGTAGAATTGATTATTAGTCCCATGATCTTCTAAAGCTTTAGACTAGATAAATACCTTCACTTTGATCCTTAAATCCTTGAATAATGCATGCACAAGCCCATGGCCTTCCTGAACGGGAAGCTTTTGCACCACCTTTCAATTCACCATTATGCTGTTTCAGGCTAAAAGAAAGTAACCACCTTTTTAGTCAAAATTGTAAAATGCTGATATACAACACAATAGGATTACAGCTCAACCAATTATATAAGACCTTGGAATGGTTACCATTTTTTCTTAGGGGAGATAAAAACAAAAAATCGAAAAAAAAATGTTAAAGATATAATATTGCGGTCAAAATCAGTGGTATGGTAAGATACTTGCCAGAGCGAAATGAGATGCCGATTTACTAGGTTCAAAAAAATGTATCCGGGCTAAATATAACAAAGTTCAATAAGTATTTTTAGAGGGATCCTTCCCTGTTTCTTAATTAAAAGAGGAACCTTTAGTTTTAAGAAGCCAACAACCAAGATAAAAATCTTCAAAGGGCTGCAATATATCATTGGTTTGTTTAGAAGATGCAAGCGCACTTCTTCGCTTATACAACTCAACAAAGAAGGCAAGAATCAAATTTCTAAAGCATCAAGCAAGACATACACATAAAGCATTGTTTGAAAATATGACTGGCAAAACCACCTCGAGCAGTTCATTCTCAGTGTGTTATATATCTATCACAGATTATCTATAAAATGCACGCTAAGAAATTGCCAAGCCTTTCAATTAACCGATCACATGATGCAAATAATTGTTTCTTTGAAGACAGATTGTTGATAGTTCTAGGGCCCATAAATTTCTAGGACGTAATGTCTCTATTTTTAAAAGTGAAATTTTGAAAAGAAAATGTTCCATAATAATGGATTTCGATCCATAGTTAATCATGATGCACAAGATCATGCATTTCATGTCATTGCTAAAGGAATTTTGCTCAGTTGGTGCATGCTTGCTTGGGGAAAAGCCTAGCAAACATGTTGCTGTTATCCTAAACTAGGACATTATAGAGCATCTTGATTTTCAAGGAATTAGCAGGCATTGAAGGGAGAGAAGAGAAGACCCACATCCCTCATCCCAATCTTGCAGTGAGCATTTTCGCTAAATGTTGGTAATTAATAATATAAGGATTCCATAATAAATGAAGAGAAACGAAGAACTTAGATTTTTGGTTCATCTGGGTTGATACCCACAATTCAAAATAGTAAATTTATAAGCAATTTGTATGGAGAGAGAGAGAGAGAGAGAGATATACCGGCGAGAGAAATTGGTGGTGACGCCAACGTAAGTTTTGAGGGGGACGTTAGTGGAGAGAATGAGATAAACACAGTATGAATGGTTCGATTGAGACCTCTTCTTGCATGAAGAGGATGGCGATGATTTTGATAATTTAAGGCTAGGGTTCGCGATTGGGCCATTACGGGGCTTCGAAGATCGGAATGTTCTCGATAGTAGTCTCGCCATTTTTTATTTTTGTCTTGGTTGGTTTGATTTGATTCGCGTAGTAAAACAGATTGTTCAAACAAAGCCGTGGTTCCTCAAATTCAACCATTCCATTTCCTAATGGGAAATTGCAGGAAAGAGCAGCCATTTCTGCTCTTTCTTTGGCCTTACCCCAACAAATGCGCATCTCCTTTTCTAATTTTGTAGGTGTTTGGCAGTATAAATTTTATAAAAAAAAATTTAAAAAGTTTTTTTAAATTTTTATTAATTTTTGAGTATTCTCATTTTTTGTGTTTTTATTTTAAAACTTCAAATTTTATAAAATTTTATAAACTTCTACAAATTTTTGTCAGTTTCTATCAAATTTTATCAAATTTTGTCAACTTTTTAATAACTTTTCTAATCAAAATATTTGAACCGATTATGTTAGCTCAAAAGTCTAACACATCATATAGAATTTGTTTAGACAGGTCATTCAATTACATTCGAATAAAAAATTTTAAATTTGTAAGTAACTAATACATTACATTTTTATGAATTTTTTGTCTTCTAAATATTCTCCTAACTGAAAAAATAAGGTGCATTTATTAATACTAAATGTCTGTTTCAAATGCCAAATTTTGTACAAAACAACAAAAAGCAGGCAAATTTTAAATTATTAGTTATTTGGTGTATTTCTCGAAAAGTATAAAATAAGTTAAAAATTTTTTAAAAAGAATTGGTAAAAATTAAAAAAATGAGAAAATTTGGTACAAATTAAAAAATTAAAAATTTTTTACGGTGGAAATAGTTAATGAGGGGTTTGCCCCAAGCAAGCACCTCTAGTCAAAAAAACAATCCTTAAACAATTCAATTAAAAATTTCAAAAATCAATTCTATAACAGATGTAGCAATAAAAGTAGTCATTCTAAAAGACATTCGAGAGGAAGTCGTGTGTGTATATATATATATATATATAAAGAAAAGGATTTGACCTTAGAGAGTAAATCTCACTTGGTTTGTGCTATATATACTGGCCCATCAACATGTGCAGTAGTAAGTCACGAACTCGCGTAACTACGGGAATTCGGACCCACACTCAAGAACTGAATACGATTCGTCCAACCAAAGAGGCTCGTCCTACCAACCTTTACTACGTTTTGCACTCAGGAGACTGACCCCAAGGTTTACTAAGGAGAGGGCTTGAACTTGAGACCTTGGGGCAGTAAGCCCCTAAGTCCCAACCCAAGGCCATCTCCTCTAACCCCAAATCGTATTTAGCAACAATATATTTGAGGAATAAGAATATGTTTTAACTTTTTTCTCCAGCAGATATTGTTGTACGTATTTAGTATAAATCATCTTCTATAAAGACGACTTCTTAAAGTTCTTAAAAAAGCTTATTCACTCAAAGTCCTTGTTAGAATATTTCTAGAATATTCCTATACATATCCTAAATTAATACATATTCTAAATTGATACATATTCTAAATTAGATATCCTAAATTAGTTATAATCCTACTAAGTTTAAGTTTCTTATTCATCCTATAAATATAAGGTTTTGTTGTACAATATTGATAATCAATATTAATACATAATTCTTTTCTTCTTCTTATTTTATTCTAACATGGTATCAGAGTTTAAGGTTTTCAACCCTGAATAGTTTAAGTCTTTCTTCAATACGATGGCAGCAATTACTACCATAGCTCCTTCTCTTACTACTAACCCTCGCTCTTCTTTCCACGATTCACCACCAATCTTGCTATTTCAGTCCAGCGACTCACACTGACCAACATTGGTGACCCCGCCTCTTTTCAGATTGCTACTGCCCTGTCCAGATCACCACTATTCCTCGAGCCTTGCCTACTCTGTCTTCTTGACGAATTTCAGCTTCCACCAGTGTTGCTACTGTCTCAACTCAACCTTGCACGCTGCTCCTCCAAAAATTCCTTATTCATTGGCTCTCCTTAACCAACTCAAAAAACTCTGCGTGTGCTTGCACACCAACCAAAGTAAAGGTTTAAACCCCCTATTAGTCCTTTTTCTTCTTTATTTTTATACTTTTATACAAATCCAAATCACCGATTTCTCAAATCAAACCCTTATCTAATTTTTTGCAACCCTTAAATAATTTTCTTTATAGAATTTTCCTATAACCCTTCATTTATTCTCTATATCCCTTATTTTTATTTCCTTAATTTATTATCCTTATTATCTTAATTTACATACTTTTCTTTTCCAAATTTTCATATCTCTCTCTCAAAACTAGCAATAAAGGCCCTTATTTCCCAAATTACTCTTTCCTAAATTACCCTTTTCCAATTTACCATATCCTCTAAATACTCCCCATTTCCCTTATAGCCTGGAATTTCTCTTTTCCAAATTTTCCTTACTCTACCACCTTACTTTTCTTTCCTAAAATTTTCAATCCTCTCTGTCTCTATATTGGAGACCTAATTGTGCCCAATTATAACTTCAACCTTCAACACACTTTCAAGTGCTTTCAACATTTCAACGTGCTTCCACGCGCCTCCTTTAACACGCTTTCATGCCTCTTCAACCTTTCAACGTGCTACTCCGCGCCTCCTTCAACGCACTTTTATGGGCCTTCAACTTTTTAACGCGCTTCTCTACGCCTCCTTCAACGTGCTTCATGCGCCTTCAACCTTTCAACGAGCTTCTCCGCGCCTCCTTCAACGCATTTTCAAGTACCTTCAACTTTTCAATGTGTTTCTCTACGTCTCCTTGAACGTACTTCCATATGAACTCCACTGCTCATATTGCTGATTTATTTCCCAAAACTCTCCGTTCTGGACAGTTTCATGAATTGTTTTCCAAACTCAAGTTGGTCTCCCCTATACCTCCTTGAGTTTTCCGGGGGTGTTAGAATATTTCTAGAATATTCCTATATATATCCTAAATTAATACATATTCTAAATTGATACATATCCTAAATAAGATATCATAAATTAGTTATAATCATATTAAGTTTAGGTTTCTTATTCATCCTATAAATATAAGGTTTCGTCGTATAATATTGATAATCAATATTAATACATAATTCTTTTCTTCTTCTTTTATTCCAACAGTCCTATTTAATAACGATGAATTCACTGTGTTATAAAATGCCCCCAACCCTATTTGTGTTTGTCTTTATCAATGAGGACTTCTGCTCAACTCCTTTTATTTTGTCTTTTTGCACCAAACTACAAAGCCCCTAGTATTTCCAATCCATTCAAGTCTCATGTCAGAGCTTCTCGTGATCCGGCTATCAACCGAACCTAGCTGGAGGGAATTGCAAAACAATTGAGTTAAGACCTAGCCTTAGCCTTTGCTATGTGTGTTAGTTGGTCTAAGGTAAGCTTTCTTTAATAAATTTGAATTTTATTTGGCTCTATTTACTCAAAAGTAACATAAGTTAACATAAGTTATACATATCCATTTTCAGAGAAAACCCACGCTACACATATCCATTTTCAAAGAAAACCCACGCTACTTTGGGTGCATCTAGAGTAATAAAAAATAAGATAAAATGAGACAAGTTATAAGTTCATAGTTTGTACAATGAGATAAAAAGTGAATAACTTTTATATTTTTTTAGTATTTTTCATTATTTTCAAAATTTTTTGTTACTCCAAACGAAACCTTAGATTCTATCGGGTAATAGTTCATGATCATTTGGCCACTTATCATTTTTGATCTTCTCGATGTGTTATTGATTTGTTTTTTAATATGTAATTTGTTTTACTCCATCAAGTAATAGTCCGGTTTTTTTATTAATTTGATAAAGTTAATTACGAATATAACTTCAAGCATTATTTCACATAAAAATTAGATGAACTTTGCTATGTTATCTAATTTAGAATTATTGTATTTCGATTTGAATTTTAATTTCTATAAATTTTCAAAGTTAAAGGTAACAATGAGAAATGTGGATTTAAAATTTGACCTTAATTAAACACATCAATTTGGCCTCCCTTATACATGAAATCACTTGGTGTCATTCCCGTGTTATCGATAAATGTTTTATTACATATGAGTGACCTTCTTAACTTTGTTCCTATATGCACAACTCTTTATTTGTGCATACAAAGATCTTATCCAACTTAACCTTCTGTTATTTTAACTAGGATTTGACAACTGTAACCCTTAACCCTTTTTTCAACATAACAATAGATTTAACTCATTAGATATAGAGATAATAAATGTTTACTTGATTGATCGTGATACTTCCTTACATGTTTTTCAACTTATATGATGATATTATTCATGAATGTCTTTATGTGCTAAATTATATATAATTGATTACGATAAATAATTTATAGAAAAGCTTTTAAGAATAAAACCTAGCTAATAGAAATGATTATGGAAGAGAAATTTGGTCACATTCTTGATGGCATTTGAATCGAAATTTTACTATAGTTACACATTTTTTACTATAACACTTGCAATTAAAACATGTAATGGAATGAACTGTTAAATCTTGCAGATGGAAACTCAACTGATTATTTAGGTTAGGGATAGTTACCTTTATAGTATAGCTATATAACTAGTGATTTTGAATATTAATCAGTGTGATAAAACAATATAACCCCATAGCTTGGAAGGTTCCTAAAAATGCGCCATTGGATTAAAATTGGTAACCCTAGATATATAGATATGGATTGTTCTTGAAAATATATTATGCATGTAATGGGGTGAGATTGGACCGATGAACTGACGAATCGACAAACCCTTATATCTATCATTATTGGAAGATACTAGTTCTCAAGAATAGAGTTAGATAGGAAGTTAAAAATGACACATTATTAATTTTCTAACACAAGCAAAAACTTTATAATTTTACTTTGAGATAACCAATAAATTTGTTACGATACGAATTTTTTTTATTTACTCACTATTTCTTATTTGTTGTATAATCTCTTGTTATAGTCATAATCGCTGTATAAACTCACCTATGCAGTATAATATCATATCCACAGCATTTAAACACTCTAAGAAGTTTGACGACTGAATTTTAGTAGTTCCTAAACTTTCAAGTTATTACTACAAGACAATGGACGAATCATGCTAGGCTGACTAGTTATATCACTGAATCACCTTTTGTAACCCTTTTTGAATATTTATTTTCAGAAACCACATATAAATATATACACACACACATATATATATATACTTTATTATTTATTCATTTGGATGAATGCATTGATATTAAACAACTATCTTATTTTGTAAACTTTATTATTCATTTATGTGATGAGACGCATTTTAGTTATATCCCTGAATTTCAAATATTATATTACATTATACCTATGACAACTGCGAGTTACTCATGACTGGGGTTCATTGAATTGTTCAATAAAACCCTATTCACCCTTAAATCACCTCTAGGGATACTGGAATGCGACATCGAACGGGACTAGTAATAAATGCATGCAGCTTTTTAAATTAATTTTCTATTTTTAAAAAACAAAATAAAAGTGAATTTTCTATAATTTTTGAGTAGGTTCACTTACTATTCCAGCCAAACACAAGTCATTTGAAGAATTTTTTGGAAGAATGAATAATTGTTAGACAAGATTAGACGTGTCCATCAAGGAAAAGCCTTCGTATAAATTTAAATTAAAAACAGACGCATAATCACCCAAAGCAACAAGAATTGATCTTATTAAAATGTTCCCCAATAAAAATTACACATCAATGGGCCCCCACAAACACCCAAGGGAGCAAAATGCTACAAAATATGAATGCAAAACAATCAACCAAAAAGACCATTGCAGTCCTGCCAACTCTCTTTTCTATCTTGTCTAACAATTAGAAATTGGAAACCAAGATCAGAGAAAAAGAACAAAGAACAAAAAAAAAAAAAAAAAAAGGGTATAGCGTCACCTATTATCTGAAGATGTGAGAGTTCTTGTGTGTACATGTGAAGGGAATCATTGCCCTGACATAACCCCCACAAATGAAGAAAAGCAAATTGGGGTTCGGCTGCTGATTGGAACTTGCCCTTTTTTCTTCTTTCTTTGGATAAGTAAGATGGAATTTGCACATACAATTCATCTCACATTCTGCCGAGTCTTGATCATGCGTTTGAGAGTTGCAAGCCAGAAATTGCACTCATCCCAGTCACTGGTTGTAAGTTGCACCTGTTCATGGCAGGGAAAATAAAAAATTAAAAACAAAAATCATTATTCTCCGGTGCCGCAAAAACAAAAACATGGTAAGCAAAAGGGTGCACCAAAAGTTCTAATCTCAGATTAGTTACACTTCACGCTGTCACACTCACATAGAATCTTTCTTTAAGAGCTCTTTTTTAATTGTAACAGTTAAATCCTTACACTTTAATTCTTTTTATAATTTGACAACCTCATGTAATCTTTTATTATGATTTTGTCTGTTCAATGCCCCTGTGAACTTCATTTAATGAATGAAACCCTATTATAAGGAAGGTAGGTTGACAAGTGTAAAGGCTGATTATTACATTAAATTATAAGGTCTTGAAGTGAGATTGAGTGAAATACAAGAGTGAAATTGTGATTTATCCTTATAGTTTTGTACGCAGTTTGCTTCTCTGAAAAATTATGTATTTCATCTAGCAAGGAGAAATTATTTCACAGGGCCAGCCCATGTAGCTCCAACCAATAAATTTAATCACATAGGATAATTAAACATACGTGTGGATCATATTACATTGCATGTTTAATATCTATTGGTTGACCTACATAGATCGGGCTGCTAGATAATTTCTCTTGTAGCAAGGGTGGTACCTGGATTTGGAGGGCAGTACTGAAATCACCGTTATCTATAGCGTGGCAGAGCAGAACAAGCTTTTCAGCAGCATTTTTAGATATGTCTCCGCTGTTAAGTTTGGCAAACAAGGCACCTATTTTCCTTGAATTGTCTTCTATTTCCCGCTTCTTAGCTGGATTTGCACGTGAACCTCCCAGTGCTTCTGATGTCTCTTTAAAAAGTCTTGTCAAACTTGCGATGACTGGCTTTTGCTGGGCTGGAACAGAATCCACAAACAAACAAAATATAATAGATGAACAAAAGAACAGCAAAGAATCATGTAGTTAAATGGTGCCACTTCCAAAAACACATTGGAGGCGATATTGAAACTAAATTTTTTTTTTGGGGGGGGGGGGAGAGAGAGAGAGAGAGGACTATGAACAGAAAGATGTAAAGCTCATAACCAAAGCAAAGTTCAGGTAGAAGTTTTGGAAAATAAAATAAAAATTTAAGCAGCAATAATAAAAAAGAAAAGAAGTTTTTAAAGTTTTTCCTAGAGGCTATGTTTGGATTAGAAAGATGTAAAACTAATAACCAAAGCAACCAAAGCAAACTTCAGGTAGAATTTTTGGAAAATAAAAAAAAATAAAATAAAAATTAAAGTAAGAATAATAATAATAATAATAATAATACAAGAAGGGGATTGAAAAGTCCCCTTTTGTATGGTTAAATGGTTTATCATGGGAAAATGTAAGGGGAAAATATTTGAGAAATTAAAAATAATTAAAGTAGAAAAATAATTTATTGATGAATGCCTTTCATTTTCTTATAAATTTAATCCACTGAAATAAGAATATGCATTTGGAATTTCATGTTTAAATAAAAATTCCAAAAGCCAAGAATATAATTGAAAATCTCACTTAAGAGTGTTTGAATCAAGGATTTGGTGAGGGAAAAGAAAAAAGAAGAGAGGAAGAAAATATAAAATCACAAATGCATGCTCTTATTTGGTTGGTTAAAAAAATACAAGAAAATAAAAGGCATTACTTAATAAATTATTTTTTCAATTTAATTTATTTTTTTATTCCTCAAATTCTATGTTTTTTCCCCTCCATTTTCCACCACAACCAAACAAAAAATTAATTTTATATTAATTGGAAAATTAGTTAATCAAGAAATGCCTTTCATTTTCTTTTATTCCTAACCCACCAGATAAGAACACATATTTGGGATTTTATGTATAAGTAAAAATTCTAAAAGTCCGCAGGGTATAATTGTAAAATCTCACAAGGTGTTTGAATTAAGAACTTGGCGAGGGAGAAGGAAAAGAAAAAAGAGGGAGGAAACATAAAATCTCAAATGCAAGTTCTTATTTGGCTGGGTCTAAAATATATATATATATATATATAAGGCATTACCTAATAAATAATTTTTCCAATTTAATTTATTATTTTCATTCCTCAAATTCTATGCTTTTCCCCCCTCCACTTTCCACCACAGCCAAACAAGAAAAGTAATTTGAAATCCTCTTCCCTTTCCTTTTCCATTATTTCTCAAAATGGATTATCTATAAAGAAGTTATAAAAAGGGATTTCCAATAAATAGATGATTTCAAAACTTAACAGTTACAAGGGTATTTTTGTCCCATTAAATATATGGCACAGCTTCATCTGTGGGCTTCACTGAGCTTCACCAACCTTCCTTTTTTTCCCATTATGATAGTATATATAAATCCATGGCACTGAACACAGCCACAATGTTAAACAAAAGAAAAGAAACAAGTACCAGGTACACTTGAAGTATCAACCGTCTGCACGGTAGGTGGTGGAGCTGCAGGAGTTGTGGCCGGCTGCACTTGTGTTGGCTGAATAGGGCTGGATGGTTGAGACCAATCCATCCCAGGTCTTTTAACTCCAGAACTTGTAATTGGCATAAATCCCACAGATGCTGGGGCTGGAGCCAAAACATGAGGCATCTTTTGCCCAGGAACTGGACCTGCTTGAGATGGAATGCGGCCAAGTGAACCACCAGCATGAGGTCCAGCATGATAATTAGGGTTGCCATTCCCCTGAAGCAAAAAAATAGAGAAGGAAATTTTAGTATAACAATACGTTAAAAAATTACGTTAATCCACTGTTTCAATGTCAAGTGTTTTCCTAATATTATGTTTAGAACATGGATTTGTGGTGGGAAAAGAAAAGTGAAGGGAAAATAAAATTATTAATTGTGTATTTTTTGCTTTTTTATCTTAACCAAATAAAAAATAATTTTTTGATAAATATCTATTAATTTTAATTTCATTTTTCTAACTCAACCATAAAATGAAATAAATTTGACTTAGTTTGTGTATTTTTTGCTTTTTTAGCTTAACCAAATAAAAATTAAATTATTTGACAAGTATCTATTAATTTTAATTTCATTTTTCCAACTCAGCAAAAAATGAAATAAATTTTTCACTTCATTTTGCATCCCTAGCATTTCCCTTCACTTTTCTTTTCCCTCCACAAATCCATGTTCCAACATAGTATTAAAACTATTTTAGTCATCTTAAGGGAAAATATTTTACATTGAACCAATAAAACACAAGAAAAATATTCTTCAAAAAAACATCTTACATTGAAACAAGTGAAGTAAAAAATTGAAAATAATAATAATAAAGAAAGACATAATACCGGATACAACTGAGAACCCAACGTGGGCTGCTGATATTGCTCCACATTTCTCAACACAGGAGGGGTTGCAGGAACAAAGGGTTTCACTGTAGGCTGAGGGGTAACTGGAGGTGGAGCAAAGCTCATCTGATATAAATGTTAAAAAACAAGAGATATCAATTGAATCGGAGTTTGCAGCATAATTTGGTTATTAATAATTGAGAGAAAGAATTGCAAAATAATTTAAAAAAAAAACCGGGGGAGGGGGGGAGAGAAAAATTTGTCCGAATGAAACTGATGACATGCTCATCCCGAAACCATGCCATAAGCCCGAAATTCCTCTTAATCAGCTATAGAAGTTAGACATAAGATTGAAAACAATAGTTCTGTATAGAAGATCTATGGCCAAAAAAAGCCGTTTTAGGCAGCAAAAATATACATGAAGAAAGAAGAGACATCCAACTTCCTACCAACAATATAAATACCTGGGGTACTTGAGGCGGCTGGGAAGGAAGAAATATATTAGGTGGTGCAGCTGGCTGATATGGGATAGGAGCCACATATCCTCTCCCATATGAAGCACCAAAAGGCTGTTGGTAACTCTCACCATAAGGACTGACTTCAGCAGTCTGCTGCAATTGTGATAGTGTTGTTTCCTGCACAATAAAAAGGGACAAACCACTAGAAAGTGTCACCATAAGCAAGAAGCAGATTCCATGGTTTTGACAACATCTGCAACAGAAATATATCGCAAGTTGAAAATATAAAAGATTAAGCACCTGATAATAATGTTGAGAAGCCTCAGCTGCGGCAAAATTGGATTGATCAGCACCATATGTGGGTCCTATTTGTGATTGAGAGTTTTCAAAAGCATTAAACTTGGGAACTTCTTTCTCTGCCATGACAGTGAGACAAAATCATCAGCTACCATCAAAGTCGAGCAATCTAGCCCATAAGAGCTTACGCAATTTGAAGGTCAAATAATCAGGGGGAAAAAATACACATATCTAGCAAATACCATAATAAAAAACCAATCAAGTTGGAATGAAATTAGAAATCAATAAACCATCTTCCAAATCATATAAAAATTAAAACAATTTTACAAAAAAAAAGGACACTAAAGCCTGGTCATACATACATGCCTAAACATCTGTGATTGAACTGTAGCAGATATTACAACAACATAACAATAAATGGACATGCCTTCCTGTGATTGATAATATGATACATTACCTTAGGCAGAAAATCGGCGCCTTCTATTACTATCTTGAATGTTTTGAAGTACTGTGTTTGGGGATCACAAATTACTACATTCAATATATGCCAAAAAGAAATGTGCTTGCCACTATTCTCTATTATATTGAAACAGAAATCAGAAAAAGCCATGAACTAGCCCAGCCTACTACAATTAATAGAAACAATATTACTAACGCCATGTTGCCAAATTATATACTGAAAGTCTTATGTAAAGAATGTCATAAAGATGGACAAAAACAACAAATATATCTTAATCAACAGCACAACAGTCAGAAAAACGAAAAAAAAAAAAAAAAAATAGCTCAGCATGCTACATCCAAAGCCAACAACGCATACCAATTTCTGTTGACCGTGCAATTCGATCTTGTAAGATCACAAGCTCAGGAGACAATTCATTAGTTCCCATTAGTTTCAAGTACTCCATTGCTGTAGTTAAAAGCCCTTGACTTGCTAAAATTTCAGCATATTTTTCAACAAGCTTGAACAAAGAAGCACTAAATTGCTTCTGCCCAGTTGCCAAAGCCAGGACAATGGTCTTTTCCATTAAATCCTAATAACATGAACAGTTAAATATATAGTCAGCTCTCAAGCCAGTAACTTATTTTTTTCAACAAACATTCAAACATAGAGTGCTTACTTGAAGAAGGTCCACATAGGATTTCCCCTCCCGCTCAGTTGCGAGGCTCCGAGACCAAATTTCTACGGTCTTGTCAATATTTCCAGCACATATATAACAAAGAGTTGCAGCTAGGGTACTGCCAACAGCCATAAGCCTAGAAGCAAGCATGTCACAGAGCAAGGTCCAATCCTCTCCCTGTGCAAACTGTTCATGGAATCATTTTAGCACAACAAACATTTTAGTAAATCCAGTGCAATAAATGGAAAAGAGAATGCTATTATCTTCTTATTTCCACCATCATCAAAGCTTAAAGCATATCGTCTGTTAATGTTCTAGAAAAAGAAGCCACGGAAAAAACCACGAGAATCAAGTCCTACAAAAACTAAGGAACTCTTGCTTTCAAAACCATTTAGGACTGTAGTCTTCATAGTTTCAGCCTAACATTACACTCCACGAGGCAAGAATATCTAGAGCATTTCCAGCAAGCAATTGCAGCAGAAATTGGGTAACTAATTCCCTCATCCAAGCAAAAATGTACTTACTTATATTATCAATCAACATGTAAAAAAAGAAATTAGGTTAGTTGAGTATATAAATTAAAAAAAAAAAACTAATGGCAAAGTGTGAACACCGTCCCCTACCCCCAACCAAATAAATATGAATAGTGATAGAAAATTCCTCCTCCCCCCCCCCCCCAAAAAAAAAAATAGAAAACTCTTTAAAATTTCATTCCCTGCATTTAAAACAAGCCTAAATGACTTCTGAGACTAATCCATGGTAAAATTTGATAAGTCACTACAATATCAGATAAGCTGTACTTTCATCCTTCTAAGTTGAGGAACTCACAGTGCAAAGTAGAGCAAGTGTCTCTTTCCAAGATTTGAGAGGCCTAGTGTCCACAAGGCTCCTGAGGTCATTGTTAACCATTGCAGAAACAACCTGATGATCAAATGAAATAATCAGTAGAATCTTACAATACGTTGTGGCGTCCAATGATTGCATAGTGAATGGGGCAAGTCTTGAATAATTATACGTTGTTAGCCCTAAGATTTCTAATGAAATTATGACATTGGTCTTGATGATACCAAAGCAAGATGTGAAAATTTTTCATTTATTATTTGTTAATTATTTGATAATATACTAATCTTGCTTGAAGGTTCTTAGACGGATTTGCAAAGAGAAATTGATGGCTTCCAAGAAACAAAAAAATTGGTTTCAATTATTTTTTGGACGAGGTGTCAACACCAGGAACGATTGGTGTCAACACCTTTTGAACAGTAAGCTGAAGGATATTTTCCAATATAGAAGATGCTAACACCAGAAAGGTCTGGCATCAACACATCAGAGGCAGAATACTCTCCAGCAAATTGTGTCAACACCAGGAACGATTGGTGCCAACACCTTTTGAATAGTAAGCTGAAGGATATTTTCCAAAATAGAAGGTGCTAACACCAGAAAGGTTTGGCATCAACACATTTGAGGCAGAATACTCTCTAGAAAATTGTGTCAACACCGAGTCAGATGGTATGAACACCCAAATCGAGAATCAACACAAACAAGGCAAGAATTTAAAAGAGAATTTCAAGACAAGATTTTAGCAACAACTAGATGGAGTTTTGATCTATCAAAAGAAGACAGAAGGTTCTAGAAGAATGAATCTACGAAGGAGAAATAATTCAAATTTGAATTACAAGGAAACAATATTTTTCTCCCATGGCTAGTTGATTGGAGAGTCTATATAAAAAGGAATCCTACAAAAATATTGAGAAGCACAAGAGAAGAGAAAAAGAGATTACCAAGCTATATTATCAAAACTTATTCTTGAACTTGCATATTTCCTCTTAGGGTGTTTTATTGGGATATCAGGTTGGGCTATATTTGGGTTTGAGTTTTGAATGTTCTTGTGAAAAACACTTGGGACAAAGTTTGGTTGTTTTGGGATAAAAAAACTCGGGAAAAAGTTTGGGTGTTTGGGGAAAAAAAAACTCTGGGTAAGATCCACTAGCACCCGCAAGCTAGTGATTGTACCAATTCAAAGAAGATAATGGAAATACTCAAGGAGAGGCCTTGGGGAGTAGATGTAGGTTCACGTTGAATCGAACCACTATAAAAATCATGGTATTTGATCTTTTTTTGCCCCTACTATATCTTTATCCTTATTATTGTGATTCATAACTTGCACTAAAATTATCTTTATTAAGCATTCATCGTTAGATTATTATTTGCATTGATTTATATTACTTTTGAAATAGTAGACAACCCAATTCAACCCCCCTCTTGGGTTGTTTTCTGGGCAACATAAGCAGAGATGAAAAAAAAATAACAAAAGATGGCTTTGCAACTTCCAAGTAAAGAAACAAAGTTTTGGCTACCTTTAAGTAAGGAGAACGGCTCATCTTAAGGTACTGATCACGTGTTCTCTCCCACAAGGAAGCACCACCAACATGAGCAATGACTAGAGCATCAGCCATTTTATTTGCAGATACACATTGATCAACTGCCCCTTTGTAGTCCCCAACAATCAATGCACGTTGAACAGCATCATCAAATAATGGGTCTGCACTCTCCTCTTGTCCATCAAATTCTTGTTGTGTTTCTTCCACAATGGGAACAGAGCCTCCAACAGCAAAGTTATCCCCAGAATTTGACACTGGGGTTTCAGATTTAGGAGTCGAAAGATTGTTAAAGAAATCCTCCCCATTATCAGACAGAAACGTGGGGGTCACTTTATCCACCACATCTCCACCTTTGTCTGCTTCTTTCTCTTCAATACCAATAGCACTTACTTCCTGAGAGAGATCATCTAGTATGGTGTCTCTTGCTTCACTAGGAAGGCTGAAACCAAGATGGGTAAGCAGTTTTGTCCTTGCTGTCCCATCATCTTCAAACATAACCTTCAAGAAGCCCCATGTTTCCCTGTCATCCTCGGATCTGCCCAGACAATTCAATGGACCCAAAATTTTTTAAGTAACAAATCAGTTCAGTATATTAATGAGAGAAGAAAAGGATTTCCATCCTTCAGACACAAAACATACTCAGACTCTTGAGATTTTTTATCACATAAAAGCCTCAGTGATGATCTCTCCCCATTATGTATCGCAGCTTCAAATTCAGAAGATCGGCTCACCAAACTATTTTCCGTGACCAAGTCATGCACATAAACCTGAAACAGAATGAAGGTAATGACCAAGTAAGACCAGGGAAAAACCACCAAGTCGCATAGAACTAACAATTATTCATACCTCCGAAGCTCCTGATGAAGCAACCTTAGAGCAAAATGAAACAAGCTTGCCTCCAAAACCAAAAGATACCCCTGCCTTGCGTTTATACCATTTTGGGGCCCTCAATGGTGCTGCATAGAATGGATAAATATCATAAATTATGACAAGGATACCCAACAATAGAGGGGAGAAAATGTCAAAAACACAAGCAACAATGTAATACACAGAAACCATTGGGAAATTGTAACTGAAAAACTAAGGAAAAAACAAGAACAAGTGAAAGCAGTGATTCACAAGTAACAAAAAAAACTACATCAGATGAATTTTAGGGCTTTTTACGTATTCAAAAATTTGCATGGTATTTACATCATGTCCCTGTTGAAGATCTTTCAAGATCTACAGTAACAGTTTCAACAGATATTGCAAATATCTGAACCATTTCAATTGGCTCTCATTTATTCCACCAATTCCTCAAAAGAACAAAATATCATTTCTTTTCCATGAAATAGTAGAAAAGTTTGTCTCCTAAGTGACCAAAACGAAACACTAGTGGAATAATAGTTCTAATATTTCCATTAAAATACAATAAAACCCACAAAAAAAATTACAAAATGATATATCAAACTAATAAGTTATTTAATTAATTTATTATTAAGCTTTCCAACATTTAGATAGAATTTATACTTCAAAATATTTCAATATATTTTATTATTTTTATGCTGTTTGGAGACATCTTTTTGAATACCTTCAAACATTTCCATTTTAACCGAAACAACCCACAGTGCCCAACAAAATGAAATTTTTATCCTTGCTGAAAAAGACCAAAATTGTCTATGTCATGTCTCATTTTTTCTTTTGGGTTTTCATACTTGCAACCCTGACCAATGACATCTTATTTCTTGTAATAGCAATAATCCGTAATTGAACAGTAAGACTCTAAGACATCATGGTCCTAGTAATTTATCCATAGGATACCCAGAAGGTACTGAAACCAAAGCCAAGCTGAAGTTGATGCCTTACAAGTCTTCACAAATACCAACTGCTTCCTTCAATAAAAGGAGGCTAATAAAAACAAAATGCATTTAGATAAATATATATATATATATAAATATGCAGTTGTGCTCAACATATAACCACTGGCTTCTACAACTTAGGCAATAATTAAAAACCAAAAATTAAATGATCACAACAGTTACAACCAAGTAAAATGGCCGAACCAAAAATTAAATGACCACACCAGTTACAGCAAGTAAAATGGCCTAACTCAGACCATGATGTTAAACACTAAATTTTTCAGAAATAACTGCACTTTACAAAGTCAAAACACCAAAGAAAGTACATTACCTGCACCAAAATCATCCTCACTAATGCCAAATCGGCCAGACCATGATGTTAAACACTAAATTTTTCAGAAATAACTGCACATTACAATGTCAAAACACCAAAGAAAGTACATTACCTGCACCAAAATCACCCTCACTAATGCCAAATCGGCTGCAACCCTGCAGGGAAAAACAGGAAAGCTAATTAACAAGGACATTATTTCCTTGGCCATCATACCAACAACACAAAAGTATGCCTTCCGAAGAATACTTATATTTGTGTGTGCGTGCGTGCGTGCGTGTGTGTGTGTGTGTGTGAGGGGGTGGGGAGGAAGGGGATGATTACATGAAAGACAAATCAGCCCATTCATGGCAAACGCAAGTTGAACAGCATCCAAAGAGGCCATGCTGAAATTGTTGGGGGGGGGGGATTACATGAAAGACGGATCAGGCTATTTATGCCACACGCAAATTGAACAGCATCTAAACAGACCATGCCAAAATGATAGAATACATATTTCTCCACCCTTAATTTCACTACCAGACATATGTATAGGCACTTAGAAACAAAAACTCCACTAAACCTGGTTCAAGTTCAACAGTACTTTCTTATAAATAAGTAAAATTATACACGCGCGCGCGCGTGCACTAGTAGATGAAAAAAATATATATAAGAGGGACATCCAAACAGGATGTCTCAAATGTATATGTCTCACATACATATAAGCACCACGATAGAATTTAGTTAGATTGCAGCTAGGAAAACTTATGGAGGAAATAGGGATCTATTTTACGGTTGGATTGAGAATAGATGGGGAACAGAATGCTGCTTTCAAGCTCAACCCAAACGCTCCCAATAAGAATGAAGGGAAAACCAATATGCTACCTTGATCTTTGTCTCAAAGCCCAAAACATTGTAAAAATGATAGGGAAAGAGTGGAGCCACCCTTCGCCCGGTATTTTGTGATGAACCCATTTCTAACTGTTTGGTTGGTAAGAAAATAAAGGAAAACACGAGAAAATAAAAAGGTTTGGATTAAATTCGAGAGCAATCCAAAACTCTCCCAAATGAGAAATTAATCTCACACTGAAAATTCTTTTCCATAATATTTTCTGTTACAATACTTCCTATTTATAGGCTCCATTAGACCCATTAACTAACTAACTAATCTAACTATGACTAATTTGTAATTAACTAACTAGTCTAATCTAACTAATTTCGTCACATAACAATTCCCACGCTCTTTAAATCCACCTTGTCCTCAAGGTGGGGATATGCAAAATTATTTATTTATTTATTAATTATTATAACTAATGTTGGGTCAATATTAATACATTTATGCCTGAGTTGGATCAACCGATGACGAGTCAACTCTAACTGATGATGGCCCACTCTTTCAGCAACTCTCTCAACCCACTGTGCAAAATTGAGCCTACCTTGTTTACCCAGATACCCATCGACCCTTATTTGAGTCCATGCCCCTTATTACTACCCGGTTCATAAAACTACGTAACTATTGGCTTTCCTCCTGTTGATACAATCACCCAGCTTCCTCTAGAAGATTCTTCACATTAATCACTGCCATCTACCCTTCACCCCAACTTTTTAGATACCTCACCCACCAACCACATGCCTCCAAATTCTTCAGAAAGATGTATGGCAGCTAGGGTTTGAAGAGTGTCAGCTGCCGTGGTGATGGGGCTGGTGGCTGTAGCTCCGGTGGTGGGCACAATGAAGCCTAAGGCACCGGTAGAGACTAATTTTTCAGTGGCAGCAGCGTCAACGGCCAGAATCTAGAGGAAATCGGCAGGGTTAGCCTCCATCGTGGGGGTTGTTTGGATGGGATTTGATGGTAGTTTAACGCCACCACCTCTACACCCATCCCAATGCTTCTCTCTCTTCTTAACTTTCGACGAAGCCATAGCGGTTACAGGAATTTTCCGACAAAACTCCAAAGTCGACCTCGATCTCTTAAGATCAACGAGGTAGACCCCGCTAATGCCGCTGCCCTGTTCTTGTTGTTCTCCACCTAGATCCCACAACGCAAAGCAAAACTAGACAAGCGAAGAAGAGTACCCCTTACCTGCCTTGGAGAAGCGTTCAATGATTGAGGCGAGATAGGGCAAAGCCGGATAATGGCATATGTCAATGACAGCGAAGATATTCCAATTAGACTGGAAGTCCTCCCAGGGATTGGGCGGTGATCCGCCGACCATAAACTTGAAGCGAAAGCTACCAGAATCCCAGGACTAGCGGTCAAACATTGATGCATAGCCTCAAAAGTAAGCGGGCAGAATCTCCCGGATCTAAAGGACCACAATTCAGATCATGCAACTGATCTCGGAGCTCGCGTTTGGCTCCATCACTGATTCTTGTGGCCGGAAATTGTTTAAAGTGGCGTTCTGCGCTCTGGAACTTCTAACGGTAGGTTTTTCTTCTTCTTCTTCCCTTGAGTAGTTCTTGATTTCTTGAATTTTTTTCACCTGAGTCAATCCACCTTTCTGTTTTTGTAATGATGTTACTTAATTTTCTGGATTGCTAGAGAATTAGCTTGAATTTGTTGAGATACTTTATCTAATCTGTCATTGATCGCTTCCACCATCTTCACTAATTGCTTTAATTGTGAATTAATTTCTTGATTTTGCTGTGTTGCATATTTGATTTCTGCCATTTCTGGATCAGAGAATGGCTCTGATACCAATTGTGATGAACCCATTTCTAACTATTTGGTTGGTGAGAAAATAAAGGAAAATACGAGAAAATAAAGGAAAATACGAGAAAATAAAAGGGTTTGGATTAAATTCGAGAGCAATTCACAACTCTCGCAAATGAGAAATTAATCTCACACTAAAAATTCTTTTCCATAACATTTTCTATTACAATATTTCTTATTTATAGGCTCCATTACACCCATTGGCTAACTAACTAATCCAACTATGATTAGCTAATCAAACTAATTTGTAACTAACTAACTAATCCAATCTAACTAATTTGGTCACATAACATATTTCCGCTTAATTTCTCTATGAACCATAACAAACAACCTTAGATTTATGGATGAACCGGGTGGTAAGCTAACGATGTTATTACAAGGACATCTCGAACAAAAGATTTAGGCACCTTCAAGCCTGAGATAGCCCCAAAACATAATAGGACATGACCTAGAAAACCCAATTGCAATGATCCGCCCGAAAAACTAGGGTATCATCCATAGAGAAGGTATGATATGACCACTTCATAACCATGTAGAGGCCCACCTAAAAGTTTCCGTAAAGGCCCAAGCATTATGCAACAATCATCCAATTCAAAGTTTCCATGACTAAAATGAAAAGAAAAGGTGATAAGTGGTACTTGCCAAGAACCCATTAGTTTTTGGAAGAAATCCATTAGTGAACCTCAACCAAAAATATGCCTATCACCTTTTATTCCTCACTAAAACCCATTATCCTCAATAACTTCAAAAAACAAAAAAAAAAGTCTTAATTCACATGTGGGTAGCCTTTTCTCAACATTCAACTTACCAATAACCCATGCACCATCTCTTTCAAGCAAATAACCAACAATTTGGCCTACAGCCCATAATTGCTACTAAGAAAGCTCAACTCAACTACTTTTTTCCCAACTAAGTAAGATTGGCTACACGGATCTTCCTTTCTCCTTCCACTCAGTTAAGGAACATTTCTTCCATTAAACAACATTGGCCCACAGTTTTCTTTATTATTTATACTCACGTTAGTTTTTATTTATCTCACCCCATCGAATTACCCACGATTTGAATACTATCACTCTTCCTAATTGTCACATCTACCAGTCCCTGACGTATATGGCCAAACTATCTTAATCGATTTTCATCAATTTACCTTCAATTGGTGCTGGTAACACCATCTCATAATTTAGTACTAAGAAAGCTAATGGGTCTAAAATATCAAATAACCTCTAACCCCAACACCCCTTCCTTGGAAATCAGAGCCACATCATAGACATTTGAGATCTTTCCAATCCACCCATGCTCATAGTGATATCCCATAAACACACCACCCCCAACTACTCTAAAGAAACTATTATCCAAAAAACAAAATAAACACACAGAAAACAACACAAAGAATTATGCGGTTTGGCTTGGCAGTCTACCTCCATAGCCGAAAACAGCAGAGAAATTCACTAACAAAGATGAAGAGTACAAGATGTATAACCTAGTACAAAACGACTATCAGAATTACATTAATCCTAATACAAAAGATCTCCAACTTCTATATATCTGAAGTCGGATCACAAAACGGACCCAAAAATCACCAATTGACCAAGCCCTTCACTCCATTAGCTAAGACTCGTGAAAAATCCCAATCAGACCACACAACTTTTGTTGGGTTGAATAACATGGATCGAAGCCCAAAAACGGAATACAAGCCATAAACAACAGAAATCATGGTCATACTCGTACCATTTGGCCCTAGGGCCTTATCCACAATAAAAACTTTAATAGTTATAAGGCCATTCTCCAAGAAAGGTCTTTTCACCTACGCTCTACCTTAGTAAAAACATTCATTGACTCTACACCATCCATGCATGGATGTCGACCTCCAATTTCCCGAAGCAATTCCTCATAGAAGCAAATCTTATGCGTCACTTCAATCTCCTTTGTTATTTGTCATCAACTTTACTGTCCCAATTACATTATATCTCCAATGCACATTTGCCATCCCTAGGGGGAAAAGAAAAAAAGTGGGAACTTTTACCTCCCTCTTTGAGCCACAAGCTCTATTTTTCTCCAACTTCTCTCCATTTTTTAAATTATATCAAACTTAACTTTTTCTTCCCCCTTCTAACCTCTCTCTAGAGGAGAGTCATTTATAGGTAAAGACAAAAAATAAATTTAAATAAAAGGTAGATATTCCATACAAGAAAACACTAACGTGAGTAGATTTTCCTACACATACAACACCAGCTAGCATAGATTTTCATCTCAAGGATTTTGCAAGACCACCATTCATTAAAAAACAAAGGCTGCCTAAGATGAGGCCTTTCAACCCCCAAACCCCTTTCTCCAAGGAAAGGATGACTGAAGACACCCCTTGCCTCTTCAATGTGATTATGTGAATCTAGCACAAAGTCTGCAGTAATCTCAATAGCTCCATCTTCTAGTCATTGTAGTGCAAATAACATTCTCTAACTCTCAATAGCCTCAACTTATTCAACGATATTTAGTCCGTTGTCTAAACCCAATTCCAAATCTTCATATCCTCTTTCAAAAGCTTAATCTTCTTGGCCAGAACCAAACTAAAATCTCTCAATATTTTGATAATCCTCCATCACGTCCTCAACTTCTCCTAGAATCGCTCCATCATGCCCTCAACTTCTCCTCATGCCTTAATTCAAAAAACAATAAACATATATATATATATATATATATATATATATATATGTTTCTTTGACCATCAAGCCAACCATAAGATGTATTCTCCATAAGTGAAGTAGGATATGAGAAAGGGGGGGGGGGAAGCTACAAGAAAAACATCATCACCATGCTGTTAGTGCAAGTAATTCCAGCCACATGTTTGTTTACAGCTGTATATATTCTTACCATGTATAGATCCTAGGGTTTACAGCTGTATATATATTCTTCCCATGTATAGCTCCTAGATTTTAGGTATTTATAGTGCATAATATCCTTACCATATATACATTCTACAATTTAGGCAATTAGCTTTAATTTTAGAAGATCTCCGATAATTTATCTCCTGTAATTTCTCCTTTCCTTGTAGACTTTCTGTTTTTTGCCTATTTAATGAGAATTGCCACAAAGGGCAGATCAGTTTTTCCCAAAAAAGAAAGCTCTATCTTGTTAATTTGGCATGGTATCAGAGCTAGAGCTTTTGAAAATCATGGGGGATCTTTAGAGTTTCTTGTCCAAATCTTGTTCTACTGCATTCTTATCTTAGGCAATTCTTGTGGGTGCTTTTCAGATTTATTTTTGGGGTAGTCTCAGCATAGGGAACGTGCTTGTGTCTAAGTTTTGTTTTCAGATTTGTCCATTATCTCAGGTTTCTTGATTCTGCTATCTTACTCTGCTTTTTTTTTTTTTTTTTAAATTACGCTGTTGATATTGTCTCTGCATTATGTTGTCTGACAAGTTAGATTTCTTTCCTATCCATTTTAATAGAAAAAATTACTCTGCTTGGGAGTTTCAGTTCCAATTATTTGTCAAAGGAAAAGAATTGTGGGCTGGGAGTAATCCAGTGCCTATGGATTCTGAAAAGTTGTCTAAGTGGGAAATCCAAGGTGCTCGGGTTATGACCCGAATACTTGCCTCAGTTGACCCTCATTTTGTTCTCAATATGAGGCCTTATAAAACTGCCCACCTCATGTGGAATTACTTGAAAATGATTTACCATCAAGACAACACTGCTAGGAGATTTCAATTAGAGTATGAAATAGCTAATTTCACATAAGGAAGTCTTTCAATTGAGGACTAATTTTCTGGTTTTCAAAATCTTTGGACTGATTATTCAAATATTATTTACGCTAATGTTCCCGCTACAGCTCTCTCTGCTGTTTAAACATTGCATGAAACCAGCAAGAGAGACCAATTCTTGATGAAGTTGCATTCAGATTTTGAAGTCGCGCAATCTAATCTAATGAACCGTGATCCTGTCCCATCTTTGGGTGCTTGTTTGAGTGAACTTCTTCGAGAGGAATAGCATCTACTCACTCAAGCTACCATGTAACATCGAGCTGATGTGACTACCCCTATTAATGTGGCCTGTTAAGCACAAGGGAGGAATAAGGACAGAGATATACGTGCTGTCCAGTGCTATAGTTGTAAAGAATTTGGTCATGTTGCAAGGGATTGCACACAGAAATTCTATAACTATTGCAAGCAGCCAGGCCATATCATCTCCGCTTGCCCCATTCGACCTAAAAGGAAGCAGAGGATTGCTTATCATGACTCAGTTGATGCCTCCAGTTCTGCTGCAATGCCTGCTGCCACACAAGTTGTTCTTACTCCTGCTCCTGCAGCCTAAGCAAACCCAAACACACTTACTAATGAAATGGTACAGCAAATGATATTGTCCGCATTTTCTGCATTTGGCCGCCGACGTAATCCCAGTTTTCCTTCCAAGCCATGGCATTTTGACTCCGGAGCTTCTCACCATATGACCAATACTGTTGTCTCCCTTTCCAATGTGAGAAGTTATGATGGAACCATGAAAATTCACACAGTTGATGGCAGCTCTCTGCCTATCAACGCTATTGGTGATCTTTCTTCTTCCTTAACTAATATTTTAGTATCCCTTAGCCTATCCACAAATCTTATTTCTGTTAGGCAATTGGTTGATCATAATTGTAATGTAACATTTTCCCGTTCTGGTTGTACTGTGCAAGATCAAGTGTCCGGGAAGATGATCACGAAGGGGCCTAAAGTAGGGCGGCTATTTCCTCTTGTGCCTCTTCCATAATTAGTCCTAGTCTTCCTTTACATTCTTTTACATGTATTGCTGCTGGTCATAAAAGTTAGTTGTAGCATAAACGTCTAGGCCATCCAAACTCACATGTACTTCGTACTTTGTTCACTTTTGGTTTACTTGGCAATAAAGAATCTTATTCTTCTAATATTTGTTTTGATTGTACCACATGCATACTTGGTAAAAGTGAAGTCCTACCATTTCCAATCTAGGGATCTCCTGCAACACATTGTTTTGATATCATTCATAGTGATGTTTGGGGAATTGCTCCTGTTCTCTCCCATGCACATTATAAGTATTTTGTTACTTTCATGGATGACTAGAGTCTTTTTACTAAGGTTTATTTCCTTCAGTCTAAGGCAAAAGTTTTTTCTGTCTTTAAACGCTTTCTTGCACTTCTTGAGACTCAATTTTCTGCCCACATTAAGGCCTTGCAATCTAATTCTAGAAGAGAATACATAGATAATGAGTTTCAAGATTTTCTTCAAAGTAAAGGGATAATCTCACGCGTTCTGGTGTTGCAGAGAGAGAGAATGGTCATTTTCTCAATGTGGTACGAACCCTTTTACTTGAATCCTCTATTCCTCTCCGCTTTTGGTATGAAGCACTTTCCACTTCTGTTCATTTGATAAACTGCTTACCTCTTCCTACTTTAAATGCTTCACCATTTTTCAAGTTATTTGGTCATTCTCCTCCATACTCCAATCTTCGTACTTTTGGTTGTGTTTGTTTTGTGCATCTTCCTCCTCATGAACGCCATAAGCTTATTGCTCAATCTATTACTTGTGCCTTTCTTGGTTATGCTATCATGCAAAAGGGTTATGTTTGTTATGATCCTCATGCTCGTCGCATCAGAGTTTCCAGGAATGTGGTTTTCTTCAAAAATCAATATTTTTTTCCATCTTATATTGAGCTCCCCTCTTCATCTACTTCTCTTATGCCTCATTTTTTTGATTCTCCACCAATAGTAGAAAGGTTCAAACCTGGTCTTGTGTATGAAAGGTGTCATGGTTCTACAACTGGTACTACTTTGCCCAATCATGACCCTTCTCCGGTATCTGATCCTGCCCCTCCTCGCCGATCTACTCGCCCTACTCGACCCCCTGATTGGCATGGTTTTTCCTCACTTGTATCTCTAGTGGCTACTTTGTCCTCTATTTCCATTCCCTCTTGTTACAAACAGGCTATGAAACATGAGAGTTGGCAAAATGCAATGCAAGCAGAACTTTGAGCACGTGAGAAGAACCACACTTGGGATATTGTCCTTGTCCTCCTATAGTCAAACCTATCGAGAGTGAACGGGTTTTCTCTGTGAAGCTTCATTCTAATGGCTCTTTGGACTGCTACAAAGCTCAAATCATGGCCCTTGGTCATAAACAAGAATATAGGATAGACTATGAGGAGACGTTTACTGCTGTTGCTAAGATGACTATAGTTCGAACCATCTTAGCCATTGCTACTTCCCAATCTTAGCCACTGCATCAAATGGATGTGAAGAATGCCTTCCTTCATGGTGACCTCAAAGAAGAAATCTGCATCAAGCTTCCCTTTGGTATGACTACTTCTTCTCCTCATGATGTATGTAAGTTACAGCATTCTGTTTACGGAATAAAGTAGGCTCCCCGAGCTTGGTTTGAGAAGTTTCATAGTACACTACTTAGCTTTCCTTTTGTACAAAGTATGATTATTCTCTCTTCATCCATAAATCTGCAGCAAGTATCATCCTCCTCTTGGTTTATGTAGACAATATTACCATTACAAGAATCGACAGTGGGATGATTACCAAGCTTCAAGCGTTGTTGCATGCAACTTTTCATATGAAAGATCTTGGATATCTCACCTACTTCTTGGGACTAGAGATTCATCGTATGAAAGAGATCTTCTGGATGATCCTACTCTCTACTGAAGATTGGTTGGGAGCCTTATCCACTTGACTATTACTAGACCTGATATCTCGTATGCAGTTCATCAGGTCAGCCAGTTTATGACTTCTCCTAGACATCTTCATCTCACTGCTGTTCGTCGCATTCTTCGCTATCTTCGAGGGTCGCCTACTCGTGGGTTGTTCTTTCCTGCTAGCTCATCTCTTCACCTTAGTGCCTATAGTGATGCTAATTAGGCAGGGTGTCTAGATACACGTCCTTCTACTACAGGTTGATGTATGTTTCTTGGTGATGCTTTGATTTCATGGAAGTGTAAGAAACAAGATCGAGTTTCTAAATCTTCTACCAAGGCCAAATATCATGCAATGTCTACTGCTTGCTCTAAAGTTGTGTGGATACGTGGTCTTCTTGAGGAGCTTGGGTTTTCTCAGCCTCATGCTACCCCTCTTCAGGCTGATAATACTAGTGCTATTCAGGTTGCAGCCAATCCAGTTTTTCATGAACGCACCAAGCACATTACAGTTGATTGCCATTCTATTCGAGAAGCCTTGGATGGTTAGGTTATCTTCCTTCCTTACATTTCCACTAATCTTCAGGTGGTTGATGTCTTCACCAAAGCTCCGACTCGACAGCAGCATTAGTTTCTTGCTAGCAAATTGTTGCTGGTTGACTTACCCACACCAATTTAAGGAGGGATCTTAGTGCAAGTAATTATAGCCACATGCTTGTTTACAGCTATATATATTCTTACCCTGTATAGATCCTAGAGTTTACAGCTGTATATATACTTCTACCATGTATTGCTCCTAGATTTTAGGTATTTATAGTGTATAATATTCTTACCATATATAGATCTTACAGTTTAGATAATTAGCTTTAATTTTAGGAGATCTCCGGTAATTTATCTCTTGTAATTTCGCCTTTCCTTGTACACTTTCTATTTTCTGCCTATTTAATGAGAATTGCCACAAAGGGCAAGTCAGTTTTTCCCAAAAAGAAAGCTCTCTTGTTAAAATAGACCTATACAGGACTAGAACAACATATATTTCTCTACCCTTAATTTGGTTACAGGATTTTATTTTATTTTTGATAAGTAATTTGGATACAAGATATATTTAAGCATCCGAATGATAAGTGGCTAGTTAACACAACATCATGATAAAAATGCTAAACCCTTGCTTAGCATGACCAAGCATCACTAGATTCCAACTTCAGTACTACTCAACTAGTAATTCCACATTTAGATATGTCCCATGAATTAAAATGGTTGAAGAGATACTTATAAAAAAATGTGAAGAGATACATTGATTGCTCGTGCATAGATTTTTTTAAAGGTTCCATCTCATTGGGTTTGAGTCACATTCTCAACTCAAATAAAATTTCAATTAATATTTTAAAAGAAAGTGCAACAATGAACATAGATGCTAACTATTACCCCTAACCCAAAAAATTATTTTTTAGTCTTTACTTGATACAATATTTTCCATGAAAATCTTATGAAGCTATTTCTTGTGCGAAGACCATTAATATACCAGTACAATAACTTACCTCAATATTATAAATGCCAATTTTTCCATCAAAAGAAGAAGCTGATATAACCCCAGGTATCTTTGGATACCAGTGTATATCAAAGTTCCAGTTGGTTCCAGCAGGCAATTCAGATACAATCTGCAGCAAGTTCATTATCAAAATCAGTTTCAACATTGCATATCATAAACAAGTGTAGACAGTGGAATACTCACCTACTACACAAACCCCAGCCAAAAATAAATAAATAAATAAAGAAGAAGGGTAAAAAATGAGCACACAGACAAGATAAAATAGTAGAAAATATCCATTTACATCTTACTCTACCTCTCCTGAGACAGTGTCCCAGCAAATAGTACGATTATCTTTGGCACAGGTAAGCAAATAGGAGCTGTCACTGGGACACCAGCACATCGCAATTACACCTAACGAAAGATATGCAAGAAAAAAAGCAGATAAAATAACATAATAATAATATTTATGACAAATAAAATTTGAATCTTGAATAGAAAAGAAATAAAAGGTAGATATGCCATACAGGAAAACACTAAACGAAACTTATTTAATTTAGTCGCATTCAACCAAAAATAGCCAAAATCCACTTTTTTTTTCTTATGGACTACAGTAGCACATGAATTACTTTGCCAATTAAATAACATAGCATCCAATCAAGAGTCAGGCACAGCTTCTTTTAAGTCTTTGATGACTCCAAAAGTGGATATGATTTGTAAAACAGTATTGAAGTTCTGTGTTAGTTAACCTTCTTTGTTTTTAGTTTCGAGGGTCCATTCCTTGTTGCATTTTCTATCTTCTGATTGTTTTTGGGAAAATTAAATACTTATGCACTGGTATATCCTCAATTGGAAAAAATTAAAAATAAAAATGAAATGCTAGCGAAAAAAAGAAATCATAACCATGACACTAATCCAAGAGACAATTCCGCCCAATATCCTATTAGACTATCAGCAATCCTTAATATATGGGGCCATCTCCAACCAATGTAGTTATGTTTACCAAGTCTAAGCAGCCTCGTATACCACTGACAATTGTGCAACCAACTGTTAGTAGGTTTATCATACCTATTTCCCTAGCAAAAGAGCTAAACTTTAAACAGTGAACTTTAAGTCAATTACAATGAAAACCAAGTACATATGTGCGACTACACATTTATTCATAACAAGTCGAAATAAATAGTTAAGAAAATATTATCACTTGGGCACTTAGTTTTGTAAATTTAAGTTCATACCTACAAAAAGGTATCAACGGCTTGATACATAATGTCTAAGAAACACAGATGCAAACAAGGGTACAACCTGACACGAGCAATGGCAACACGAAAATTTTCATAAAACATCAAGATAAGACATGACTGAAACAACAAATAAATGCATATTTTTATATGTAATATCGATACATGAAAATAATAGCCCTTTCTCAATTTTATATTACGAAAATACTAAAAAGAGTGTGTTGAAATCCCAATAATTAGGTGGCAACCTTTTGATGCCTTTCAGTGATATATTTTTGCTTGTGAAAAATATATATATTTATATATTTTTAAGAATATACATCCAACATTATTGTATAAAGTTTTATATATTAATAAATTTAAAAAAAAACTGTAGTTCTAGACTTCTGAAAATAAAAAGTCTAAAAATGAACGATTAAGAAATAAAAATTTATATTAACAAAACACATAAAAATGCATGTCCAAACAGTATTGTATCCACATGTTTAACACAAACTCCACTCCTTTGTTTTTAAGTGTTTGTACTTATTAGCATCTGATAGCATACATATAAATAATTCCATCTATTAACAATGTCAAGGAAATGTTTTAGCGGATCATTTTTTTTTTTTTTTGGGGGGATAACCTAGGGAATCCCCACCTAGTAGAGCCTTGGCCCTTGACTTATTATGGGTAAACCTAGGCCCTCCACAGTTGAGTAAAGCAGCTTCAAACCTGGGTGCCATAGCACCTATGGGGATTAAACCTTAACTCAAGCCAACCGAACCCTTTTCCCAACTAAATGTAGATTATTTTCTCTCCATTCTACTCGGTTAAGGATCATTTCCTCCACCAAACCACATCAAGGCATGTCTTTTGTTTATCATTTCTGGTGGGGATTAAACCTAAACATTATTAATTTCTTAATTTAATGAGTCTACCAAAATGGTGAATATGTGAGAAGACTCCAGTGTAAAATTGCTAACCATAAAGACTTGCATGGTTCCATGAATATCTCCATTTTGCAATGAGATAAAAAATTGGAGGTGTCAACACATGTCTAAATTGCACCAGCTATTAAAAAAATAATTAACATAAAAATTTATACAAGAATTCAAAGATGACTCAATTTTTTGTTTGCCAGTAGAGCCAAAAAAAAATTAAAAAAAAAAATCATTAACCAACTCAAAGAAACCAATAATGGTGGATGCCTAACTTTTTCATTGATACTTTATCCTAATTTATACACTTGCAATGTGAGTAGTTGAACCAATGATATTGCCTGAATGAAAAATGCAATAGAATTATTAAATCCAAGAGATTTGGCATGGAATAGAGGACCTAAATCCCTAGGCTTCTGACCAAGTATTTGTCAAAAAATTTTGACAACCTTATAGACTAATAGATTCTTATAGGGGCGAACCCAGGATTTTTAATTAGTGGGTGCAAAAGTTACTTACAATTGATTAATGAGGAGAAAAAACTGATATTTTTGTAATAAAATAAAAAACTGATAATTTTGTAATAAAATTAGTTTTTAATGATATTTATGGTAATATAATAAACTTTATGCAGATAATTTTGAGAAGAAACCCAAAATAATTTTAACTTGAGCAATGTGGACAATACATGTATGCCACACAGGATGGGCAATTGCGGATAGATATTATGGGCAAGGTACTTAGAAGTTGTCTTAAGTGAAAAAACAAGAAGGGTCTAAGTATAATTCATAGTTGAGCGAGGGCACCTGCAGTGTCTAGCCTTTAGGTTCTTAGGTCTACACAAATTGGAGGACCAGTTTCCAATGTTGTACAACTTTCTTTTTTCCAAGCTCAGATCTTGTTTCTATCTTGCTACTGTATAATGACAGTATAGAGGGATGATTTTTTTGCTTTGAACATGTGGTAGCAAGGAGGGGGTTACCAGCACACTAGCTAGGTGGTAGAGGATCTACTTGGTGTCTAGCAATCCCAACTTTATTTTAGCTAAGCAATTGGAGTTTAAAAGATTGCTTGAAGCAATAGATTTGTGAAGAATATAGCAAATTGTAGGTGCAGAAAGTGAGGGTGCTACTATGCTGGAGGAGATTCTATGTTCGGATAAATTGGAAGTTAATTGGGCTTATCAGAAGCAGATGAAAACAGCAGATAAGAGACAAAGAAAAATTTATCTGAAATAACAAAAATGGAAGAGACTACTCACATCAAAATGCAAGGACTTTGTCGCTTAAGGAAGGAGATAGATTGAGGCAGCAAAGGAGGGAGGCAAAGCTTGGATGACACCTTAGTGGCTAATGACTTTGGACTCTAGATTAAATATCTAGGTGTGATTCGCAAGTTGGATGATGAAAAAGTAGAAGATCAATATCATTGAGATTTCTTCATGGATCTATTGGAGAGAATGAGCTTTAGGGAGAGGTGGTGAAAGATTTGGTGGTGTGTTTTGACAGTGACACTTCCTACGCTAGTTAACGGGAGGTTTCTTTTAAGCTTCTATAGAGTTGAGGCAAGAAGAGCCGTGATTACTTGTCCACATAATTTATTGATTGATGGGACAAATTAAAATGGATAATTCCCACTAGTTTGTATCTCATTTATTGTATGCAAATGACACCAAGCATTTGGTGATTTGAGGAAATGAAATAGGTCAATGTTATTGGATACAGAGCAACCATTTTAAAACCAAAGAATAACTTTGTGATAAGCATGAATACGAATATGACACGACACAAATACATCATACACCTCACAAGGCTATGATACGTCAAAGAATAAATATTAATGTGTGTGTTTGTGAAAAAAAAAAAAAACAATTTATCAAATTTTTATATTATAGATATATTTATCTTTATTTATATAAGTTTTAGAAAATTCTATTTGTGGGCAAATTGAAAGTATGACAAGAGGGGCCAGCTCAAATAGAATTGACACCCCCCACCTAGACAAAAATTCATGGCTTCAACTCATCCCAACTCCTTTCCCCTAAATTCTACTAAATAATATTTACTTAATTATTAAAAAAAAAAAGATCAAATTGAAAGTTTTTGAGTTTTAAATTACTAAAAATTAAAAACGAATAAGGACAAATGATTGATTGATATAAAGTTATGTTGCTTTCATCATATTATTTAGCTTTAAGCTTTTTCATCAAAATTACAATGTGTTTTTGTCTATGTGATGAACACGTACATTCCCCATAGCGTCTAAAGGTTTCCAGTTCTCAAAAAGATTAAGAATTAATAGGGCACATACAGATAACTATCCAACAGGTGTAGAGAGTGGATGAATGACATACCCTTAGTGTGCCCCACATACTCCCTCACTGGTGACATTGTATTCCGCATATCCCAAAGCTGCAAGGAATATCAACGTGAACCACGAGCTATATGTTTTTGTGACTAAAAAAAAAAAAAAATAACCACAACAGCATGCGGAGTCATTACCCTCAAAGAAGGCGAACTATCATCATCTGAAGCCACAATAAGCTGAGTGGCCACATCAGGATGCCATTGTAAAACAGAGCACCGCCTTTTATTTGAATCTGCAAAACTGTCAATCAGAAAGGCATGTCAGTAACTGGAAAGAAAACTTTAATGTTGTTATGTATTGGTTGTTTTGTGCAACGCACCCAATAAACATCTCATTATTGAAGCAATTTACCTAATCACTGACTTTTGCTTCTTTAGGTCCCAAACCACTGCAACCACAGAATTTTTTTTTTTTAATTCCCAGCTATACTAAAGAACTTGATGACAAATTAAGGTAATCTGATAGTTTCTTTTCTCACCAGTTGTCCCATTACATGAAGTGGATGCTAATATATGTTGGACCTTCCTATTCCAAGATAAAAATGAAATTTCACCTTGAGCAGCATTTCCACTGGCCTGCATAAAGGCGTCATAAACATTGTATGCTTTGCATAGACCTAGTACAATGAAATTGAAAAAAAAACGACTGCAAATACAAACACACCATACAAGAAAGAAAGAAAGATAAATTAAGCCAAATGGTTCACTAAGCTTATGTATATGTCAAACTTGGCACAAATAAGTTAATATACAGGTGCAATAATTCAGAATATCTTCAAATCCAACCCAATATTAGGCTCTTATTCAAAGAAGCAAAAACACTTGGGAAAATTTTAAAACAGTGGCGTGTCGATGTTGGATACTAACACTCATCAGACATTATGTCATGCGTTACAATTCAAACGTGGCGTATTCCAAAAAAGTGAATAGTATTTGAAGTTTCAAGTTTTCAGTTTCTTTTTTTTTTTTGGGGGGGGGGGGGGAATTTTCCCTTTCTTTTACTCATTTTGAGCATCTACAAGACAAGTGTTTATTGTTTAAACATATAGATGAAACACATAAATTTTGGGAAGGTAGGGATAGAACAATTAATATAAAGTAACAGGTATATATACCCATTAATGAACGTGATCTAATACACCATTAATGGGGTATCGATTTGGCACGTCATCCTGAGGAAAACACTGCAAGATTGGGAGATTGAAAAAATCCTAGCCTTTATGCAAGTCTGAATGAAATGAGAATGGAAGAAAGCGGAAATCAATTAAGGTGGAACCTAACAAGGTCTGTGACATTCAAGGTAAAGTCCCTGATTAAGACCTTGGGAGGGAGGGAGTTGAGGTGAGTTCTTTTCCAGTGAGGCAAGATATGGGTATTGGGGGCCCCCCAAGGTGGCTTTCTTTGCGTGATGTATGCTTCATGGGAGGATTCCCACATTAGACAATCTGACTACAAGAAACATGACCTGAGTTAATTGGAGTTGCTTATGCAAGAACAAAGAGGAAACAATTAATCATCTTTATGTTCATTGCCCGTGGATATAGATTTGTAGGATTGGATTTTGTCTAATTTTGGTATGTCATGGGTTTTCCCAAGGGAGATGAAGTTGGTCTTCCTAAAATGGTGGGGTGCAAGAGTAGAGATAAGTAAAAGGAAGGCGTGGAACCTTATCGCAATGTGCCTAATTTAATTGATTTGGCAGGAAAGGAACAAAACAATGGATGCTTCAAGGACCTCGAAAGTTAAGACATCTTCAACTGGACTGAAGAGCATTTTATTAATACACTTATATGGTTGGTTGTCCGAATACAGAGAACCAAAAATGAGCAATTTTTTCGAATTTTATTGATTGAATGGATAATCGTTCATAGAGTTTTTGTTCAAGTGCTTCTCATTTTAGAGGTTTTTGTAAAAAGGTGGCATCTCCTCGATGCCTCTTTAATTAAATCCGTCTTATTCATCAAAAAAAAAATTCCTATCACTTTCCCATACAAGATTCACAGAAATTCCAGATCTTTGAATAACATTTAAAAAAAAAAAAATCATTCATGGAACTGTGATTCCCGAGAATGAGATTCCATTCCATTCCTTTCACTAGGACCACTACTGCAATCCAAATGAGCCTTGAGATCATTCAATTTTATAAACCCTATCACCTAAACTATCGATTGTTTTAAGGACAAAGCTTTTTAAAATATATTTTAAGACTTCCAT